>OY725321.1:45768250-46968250 GCA_963242795.1 Inga leiocalycina | reverse complement strand
ATCGAGGGTGTTTAGCTTGCCTTCTTTATTTTGAAGCTTCTAGTTGTGCAAATCTCTTTAGAGAGCTCCATGGCAGTGGGTGGGTCGATGGTCTTTTGAAGAGCTTTCGGTCGTCCCAAATTTTAGGTAGCCTTTTGTGATGTTTCTGGTTATATGAGACAAAGTTTTGGGAGGCATGTAACTCTGGTTGCTGGGATTTGTCTCTACCATGCATATATAGGGTCTACGTTTTTGTGGCAATTTCTAAGTTCGATAGTTTTAATTAAGTTGTTCATACAATTAATTTGATTTTTAGGAAGAATTAGATGAAATAGTATGCAGTTAACTTGATTCCAATTTCAATTTGACAGAGTTGCTCATAGAGGTGGAGGGATGAGTGGGAGATTGAAAGGGGAGGATGGTTTTTTTTTTTTCCAGTTTGGGGTGTTTTGGTGATTTCAAGATGTATTTAATAGATGTTAGCCTCATTTAACATATTTGGAATTTTTGCTATGATTTTATAAGTTTATGGATATTTTTACACATTTGAAAAGTATATGATGCTGGGTGCACTTTAAGTAAAAACTTTTTTTTTTATGAAACACTTTGAGTAAAACCTTATGGGTGTTATTGCACTTTTATCCTGATAAGAAGTATTTTATTTATTAATTTTACATGTGTTATTCTATTTGTTTATGAATTTTTCTAATTAACTTATTTATATATTCAAATCTGTTAAAGATTAAATGTTCGTTGAGTTATTTAGTTATCTAATCAATTTTGTATATGCCACTTGTCCTTACTATAAGTGAAAGAAATATTTTTTTTGTCAAAAACACAAGTTCATTTAGAGGGTGTGTTTTAATCTTATAAACATTTAGTTCTTTATTTTCTTTTTAATAAGTATTTCATTCGTTCGTGTCTATTTATGTATAAATTTTCTTAATCGTGATCTAATTTTAGATAAGTTATTCTCCTGACATGTAATTTATTTTGTAAACGAATACTTGATGAGACATGTTATTTATTTTCTTTAAATTTGATATTTTATTTCTTTCAATTTATTTGTTTATGATCTTTTCTCAACTTATTTGCTTTTTTGATGAGGCATCTTATTTATTTATTTTGCATTTTGCAATAAATGATTGATTTCTCTGCTTTAAAGTTAATACTTCTTCAGTTATTTAGTTATTTATTCAATTTTGTATATACCACTTTTCAAATTATAAGTTACATCGTGTAAGAAAAATTCATTTAGAGGGTTTGTATTTTTAAATTTTACTTGTGTTTTATTTATTAATTTTAAATTAGTTATTTTTTTTATTTATGATTTTTTTCTTAATTGTGTGTAGATCCTTTGATTATATCTTGCCTAAAGTAAATTAATCTTTTTCATCAAAATTATTGGTATCTTTAGTATTTGTACAAGGGAGCAAGGTACCCTGAAAAACACTTAATAGGCATTAATAGGTATTTATTTTTGAGAAAATTGTTTAAAAGGACCTGTTTGAGAAGCCTATAGCACAGCCGTGCCTCAAGGTTTTCAAAAAATCTTGGTCCTTTAGGGTGAATAAATATAAAGATTAAATCGCTAAATTTCCCTTTTTGTTCCCTACGTGCAATCTATCTTGCCTAAGTGCAATATATATTCTCCATGTGCAAATATATTCCATTGTGTTACAAAATAAAGCTAGAATATGCAAATCATTATATGTGCAAATGATAATATTCCCTACGAGTAATTCATCTTCCCTATATGTAATATACCTTCCCTTACACAATACATTTTCTTTATATGCAACTAAACTTCCATTATATGTGTTAGATTCCATATTTTGATGATAACAAAGCTTAAGGAAAGTGTTTTATAGGAGATCCATTGGTTTGCAAAATTAGAAAATGGTTTTCAAACATGCAATGGAAAATCCCTCGAGTAATGTGAAAAAGTCTAAACCTCTTGATCACTCGAGTGACTACTTAAGTGATGTATTCAAACTTATCATATTTAGTTCACTGACAGTGAATGAGCGTTATGAAAGTTTTTGTTGATCACTTGAATGACCACTTAAGTTATGTGTTTTAAAAAAGCTCTTCACTACAATATATATGGGAAGTGATCCACTATTTATTCAGAATGTAACACCCCAAATTTTATTTACCAGTATGCATTGTAATTATTTGAAATATTCAATGGAAGAAAATGATGAATATTTATGAACTTGGAATTAATGAAGCTAGTAAATTTCCATTTTCATGACAATTTGGGCTAGAACAAGTTATGGAATTAATGTTTGGGTGTTTTAGAAAGCCCAATATTAAAGTCTAAAATGGAAGAATAGTAAAGCATAATATTTGGCCCAATATTAAT
The DNA here is from genome assembly GCA_963242795.1 of Inga leiocalycina. Taxonomy (NCBI): domain Eukaryota; kingdom Viridiplantae; phylum Streptophyta; class Magnoliopsida; order Fabales; family Fabaceae; genus Inga; species Inga leiocalycina. The sequence goes on along the minus strand of OY725321.1, from coordinate 46,965,903 downwards.
GTTAATTTTGGTCATGGATAAAGAAAAAGGAATAAATTAAAAAATGTAATTGCAAAATTGTAAATTTTTTGATAAAGCATAAAATTAATTATTTTCCAAATTAATTGAAGTTAATTTCAATTAATTAAGGAAGATAAAGGGAAAGTATATACTTGGAACATTCTTTGTCAAATAAATTGAGGTTTGAAAAGTCAAAGGGAACTTGTGCATAAATTAATTAAAGAGATTGTGGAAAATGTTAGAACAATTATTATTTCCCTTAATCTTGGTGAATTTTGCATATTAATAGAAAATAGGAAGGGAAATAATTATTTGAATACTAAATATGCCAAGTGTCATTATTGTAAGGCAAGAGAATTAAATAATATTGATTAAAGTTGAGCACATGTGAAATTAGATTAAAATACAATATAATTGTGCAATTAGTTAGACTAATCGAAGAAGCTCAATTGGGTCATAAAAGGGGACCCTTAAGCGTCTTTTGAGCCAACTAGAGGAGGAAGGAGTTAGTTCCATTTCAATTGGAGTACGCTTATGACACTAATTAGAAGAGGATAAAGCCCAAGTACATGCATGTTGTGTCATAAATCCCATTTTTGTAATAAAGTTAATTAAGGAAATTGAGAGAGATATTATTAACCTTTGCTTCATCTTTTCCCTTCTCCATTTGCACGACCAAGAACAATGGAAAGAGAGAGAGAGAGAGAAAGCTTAAGAAACTTGAAGAAGAGGAGAGCAAGAGGCAAAAATCCAAAGGTAAGCTTGTAGTTTCATGTGATCTTGCCTCCCAATTTGTGTAATCTCTTCTCTAACATCTTGATCTTCATGGAAACCATGGTGTAGCGAGCAAAATCTCGGTTTAGAGAGAGACGGAGGTCGATTTTAGAGAGAGAAAGTGAAGAAATCCAAAGTAACCTCAAGAACATCAAATCTCTTGGTTTATTGTTGTTATTGTTGTTGTTCTTGGCTTGGTTGGTGGTTTGTTGTTGATTTTGTAAATTTGGAAAGTGGAAACCTTAAGGGGTTATGCTGCCCAAATTTTCTCAAATATTGTTTAGTATGTGTTTAAATGGTTTGTCAAGTGATTAGGAGTGAAAAGGAGCAAGCTTTTGGTGTTAAAATTCAAAATCACATTTTCCCCTCTTTGTACACATGTTTCGACTAGGGCTGGAATGAGGGGCAAGAGTTGGAATTTCATCAATTTTATGGTTCTTTGTTTAGGAGGGAAAATTGTGTAAGGTTGGTGTTGATCACTTTGTGAGAAAAGCTCTATAAAGTGAAATTACGAAAATACCCCTAAAACCCTCAATAGGGGTTGTCAAGGGCAAAATTGTCGTTTTGGCAGTGATTTTGCAAAAACCGAGGTCAAAAATGGATTCTACATGCAAAACTGTGTAGGAATAGCCTGGGTCAAAATTTCTAGAAAAGTACGGTCGGGCCAGGTACAAAGGGCTTAGATCGGGTCCCTAGGGACATTTTAGTAATTTTGCAAAAGTAGACTAATATAACCAATAAAAACACTTTGAAAGAGTTTAAACTGATACATGAATGTGTATTAACCTAATTCTTGTAAACTTGAATTTTTAGGACCAGTCTATTATGCCCGAGTCGGATCAAATTAGGAACTATTTTCTATTACAAAAAGGGACACAAGGTAGTAACTTTATCTCTCATACACTATGTGAACGTTGATGTGTTGTATGTTACTATATTATGTGATATCACACGGTGCCTGGGGCACATTCTTAGCTGTGGTTTGGGACCCATCTGAGGTACACAGAGAAGTAAGGGATCTAAACAGTCATTTGGCCCTGAGCATTGTGCACACATATGAAACAGTATGGATTTTCATTTTACATTATATGGTATATTGCATATTTAATTTTGTATTTTATATGACTGATTGTATATTACTACTGAGATTCTTTGAATATCATCTTTTTTCAACTAAATAAATATTCCAGTAGAAGCTAGTGGCTCCAAAGGCAAAATAGCAAATACGGACAGTTGAAGTGTGTTGATCCCGACATAGGATTTGTTTAGTTATATTAGTTTAGTTTTAATATTTTAGACAATTCGTATATATATTTTCAAACCTTGCGGGGAGACTCCTGTATGTAAACAAGTACTTTTTTATCAATATATGTGTTCTATTTCTGTATGCCTGTGGAACTATGCCTTTAACACTCTACGTATATTGAAATGTTAAGGGGTTTGACATATTTTGTATCAGAGCTAAAAGTTGTTCTGGCATTTTCATAATAGTATACTGATATGGTCTTATTTGCATGGTGACAAGAAATCTTGAGCAGTAGAAGCGATAGTCAGCAAAGTGAAGGATCGCTATCGTCAGTGAACCAGAGTCTACTGGAACAGCAGATCCCGGAGGGACAGTAGTATGTCGAGTACTATGCACTGGGAGGCCTTAGGATGCGGAGGACAGCTCGGAAGAGGGTCCCGAAGGTTCCAGTTTATGGTCTTGAGTCGAGGCCAGCGTCGCAAGCTGGGTCACTACTAGGAGATGTCTCCAGAGCACATACAGTGCACATACCATATGACCTGCAGCCGGACCTGGAGTTGTGGGATTATATCAAAGGCAGATATCGCTGAGCATTGCGAGCACATGACACTCCCAGGGGATGATACCTCTCATTTCTGGATGGCATGGAGTCTTAGTACCGGATCCAGAAGCAGTTGGAGGTTGACGTACATGATGAGATCAGGATTTTTCACGACCATGGATTTCTTTTCCGACTCAGCATTCTAGAACTGGTAGAAAATTAATATTGTTGAGAGAGGGCCATGTGCGTGTTTTTAGGAGTTTCTGGAGCACATTACCGACCTGGTATAGAAGTATATGTACAACGGGTGATGTGGGCCCTAGACAATACATTTTGGTGAATAGGGGTGGCCGGCACGTCTTTTGAGGCGAGGGCAGTCACCGAGAACTGGTAGACAGAAGTTGTTAGAGTTGGTGTCTTTGTTTTAGACCGGTATATAGAAAGTTAAGCGTGCTCAACCCAGGGCAATCCTAGGATGGGTGATCCCTTAGGAAGGTATATGTAACTTAAGTTATGTGATGTATAGTAGTTGTAGGTTATGTGATGTTTCTAGTTTTCCGTAACTGTTGTAAATATCTGTTGTATGTTATATCTAACATATCTATGTACCCAAATTATTATGAAATGACAAAAAAGCCCTTGCATCTATATGAAATTTATTTTTCTCTATTTTCATGTAGAGTGAATTATAGAGATGGCACAAATAGAAGGAGGTGGTAGAGGCCGAGGTAGGGTTTGAGGAAGAGGTAGAGATGGGGGTCGATACAAAAATAACGAGGAAGAACCGGGTACCAGACCAGGCCCAATCCAGCAGCAGATTTTGGGTATATTTGTAACACCCCACCGCCGTCTCACCCCACCGGGCCACAACGGTTGGTGCCCTCTCCCACCACGCGGTGCGGAGCAGGATGGGTCAAGTCCGTTAGACCCACTACTCACAAGAGTCCCCCGCCCCCCTGGCGGGAGTTTTCGCCTCCGTGGGAATCGAAGCCACTACCTGGGGGTAAGTAGCGCCTCAATGCATTCCCACTACCACTTGAGCTAGTAGCTCAAGTGGTAGTGGGAATGCATTGAGGCGCTACTTACCCCCAGGTAGTGGCTTCGATTCCCACGGAGGCGAAAAATCCCGCCAGGGGGGCGGGGGACTCTTGTGAGTAGTGGGTCTAACGGACTTGACCCATCCTGCTCCGCACCGCGTGGTGGGAGAGGGCACCAACCGTTGTGGCCCGGTGGGGTGAGACGGCGGTGGGGTGTTACAATATTGACCCAAAACAAGCTACCATGAATGAGATCCGGGAAGAGCTGCGAGAGATACAGCAGAGGCAAGATCGCCTGGAGAAGCTGGTAAGGGGTGATGGTGATGATACTCCGTCTGAGGGACCTCAACCAGAGGATATTTTGCCTAAGCTTAAGGCAGACATACAGACCTGGGTAGGGAGGTTTAGTAAGCAGCAGCCTCCTATCTTCTGACGGAAATTTGATCGACATTTAGCCAAAGACTGGCTGCCACGTTTGGAGAAAATATTCAACATTCTACTATGCCTAGATAAAATCAAAGTCCTGCTAGCAATCTACAAACTTGAAGGTGATGCAGATCGATGGTGGAAGAATACGGAACTGATTCTACGGGGAAGGAATATTCCAGTGACTTGGGAATTATTCTAAGAAAAGTTTAATGAGAAATATTTTGCCCCTTCTGTCAAGCGAGAAAAAGAAAAAGAAATCCTCAACAACAACAATACAAGGAGAGTTTTGATGACTACCTAGCTCATTATATCCGATAGTCTTGGTATTGTGCATACCTCACATATTGGGATGATGAGTGTCACACCCCACTTCCAGCCAGGCCACACATGGACCCCGTAAGAGGTGGACTCACAAGAGTTCCTCGCTCCCCAAGTGAGATTTTCTGCCTCCGCAGGGATCGAAGCCACTGCCTAGGGGTAAGTAGCGCCTCATGACAATCCCCACTACCATTGAGCTACTAGCTCAATGGTAGCATGGTTCACCAAGCGCTCGTACTTTCCCCCAGGTCGAGTGTTCGAACCGTGCGGAGGCGAAAGAAACCACGCAGGGGGCGTGGGAGAATCCTGTGAGTGGCACGCTCGTGCCCTTGGAGACGCTTACGGCCCTGAGGGGTGTCTAGAAGTGCGTGCTCCCTGGGACGGGGTGTTACAATGAGGAATAGAGTGGGGATAGATGATAGAGGGATTGAAGCCAGAGATGAAAGAAAAACTAGTTTTAAGGCGTTACATTGAGTTTAACAAGGAAGTTAAGGAATGCCGTGTCATTGAGAGGAACATGTTGAGCTTATCTTTTGCTAGAAATAACTAAAACAAGGGTTTATCTGGTAGTGGCAGTTCATCTCAGAAACGCAAAGATCAGGGTGGACCATCCAGGGGGGACAGTAAGAGGCCAAATCAAATTGGAGCCTCGGAGGCCAGAATTTTTCAGGGAATAGAACCTGCTGGCATTGTCATAAACCATTTCACCCTAGAAAAACTTGTAGTGGTGCTTTATTGACACTAGATCCTAGAAGACAACCTACCTGCTATATATGCACCAACCGAGGCATATTTCCAAAGATTGCCTACAGAAACGTCAACCAGAGGAGACGAGGCCCAGAGTTCTAGGTAGGGTCTATACCATAACGAATAGAAAGCTCAAAAGTCTTTAGAACTGATACAAGATACGGTTTCCCTTAATGGCAACATAGTGCATATTATGTATGATTCGGGTGCTAGCCATTCATTCATTGCATACGATTGTGTGAGACGGCTAGACATGAAAGTGCACAAATTCCTATTCGATCTGGTCATATCTACGCCCACGAGTGTTAGAATTGTCACGACGGATGTTTGCTTGAACTGTGTGATAAATGCCGAAGGTCATGAATTGACCGTGGATCTGATTTGTCTACCACTACAAGGGTTAGAAGTAATACTCGAAATTGACTGGTTGACTGCAAATAGTGTATTGCTAGACTATAAAAGGAAGAGGGTTACATACCCTAATCCGCAATCTCAAGTTGGTACAGAAATCAACCTTAATTTTCTTTCAGCCGCTGAAGCTAGAGATGTCTACAAAAAGGTTGTCAGGAGTATATGGTATTTTTCTCCATGCAGTCAGAGGCCGATGTAGCCTTATAAAGTATCCCTGTAGTGAATGAATTTCTAGATGTATTTTTGGAAGATATCAGTGGATTACCTCTGGATAGGGAAGTGGAGTTTGTAATTGATCTTAGGCCTGGAGTAGGTCAAATATCTAAAACCCCATACAGAATGGCTTTAAATGAAATGGGGAATTTGAAGAAGCTGATTGAGGAGTTACTAGAGAAAGGGTTCATTTGACCCAGTGTCTCACCATGGGAAGCTCCAGTTCTCTTTGTTAAAAAGAAAGATGGAAGCCTCAGACTTTGTATAGATTACAGGAAGTTGAATAAAGTAATCGTCAAGAACAAATATCTATTCCCTAGAATTGATGATTTGCTCAATTAGTTATTTGTTTCCTGCGTATTCTTGAAAATTGATTTATGATCACGATACCACCAACTCAGAGTAAAAGTAGAGGATGTGCCAAAAACTACTCTCAAGACCAGATATGGCTATTATGAGTTTCTTGTGATGCCATTTGGGTTGACCAATGCACTCGCCTGTTCATAGACTACATGAATAGAATATTTCGTCTATATCTGGATCATTTCGTAGTAGTCTTCATTGATGATATTTTGGTATACTCGTAGAGTAAAGCCAAACACGAATAGTATCTGAGAACAATATTGAATATATTGAGGGATAAGCAACTCTATGCCAAGCTGAGCAAATGCGAATACTGGCTTTCAGAAGTTAGGTTTATGGGCCATGTAGTCTCATAGCAAGGGCTCTTAGTTGATCCTAGCAAGGTGGAAGCAGTACTAAACTGGAAGAGGCCAGAGACTGTCCTTGAATGTACTGTTTTCTGGGTCTTGCTTGGTATTATAAAAGATTTATACATACTTCTCCATAATATATTTTCCTTTAACAAAATTGGCACGGAAAACTCACATTTTGTGTAGGAGGATAGTTGTGAGAGGAGCTTCATGGATTTGAAGCAGAGGTTAAGAACAGCACTAGTGCTGACGATCCCAGATCCACAGTTTACTTATGTTGATTACACAGATGCTAGTAGGCATGGATTGGGATGTGTGTTGATGCAACATGGCTGAGTAGTGGCGTATGCATCTTGTCAGCTGAAACCTCATGAATTGAATTATCCCACTCACAATCTTGAGTTGGCGGCCATTGTATTTGCTTTGAAAATCTGGAGATATTATCTCTATGGTGTGACTGTAGAGCTATACTGTGACGACAAGATTTTGAAATATCTGTATGATCAGAAATAGCTTAATATGAGACAGCGTAGATGGATGGAGTTGCTGAAAGATTACAATCTGGAGATAAAATATCATCCAGGCAAGGCTAATGTCATTGCTGATGTATTGACTTGTAAATCAGTGCAGGTAGCAACCCTGATGATTCATGAGCAGAAACTAATCGAGGATTTCTAAGATCTTAATTTGTCTAGTCAGATTTTAATAAACAATAGTAACATCAGTTAGGTGTAAAATGACTTGAGAGCAGTAATTGAAGAAGCACAGTTGCAGGATAGATGAGCACTATATATCAAAGATACGATTGCCAGAGGAGAAACTCAGGAATATGACTTGTCACTGAGTAGGCTAGTCAGATATAAGAAGAGGATATACATTCCACCGCAGATAGAGCTGAAACGAAAAATCCTGGAGGAAGCACATAAGAGTAAATATACTTTGTAACCAGGGGCTACCAAATATACCATGACTTAAAGTGGATATTGGTGGCTAGGAATGAAAAGGGATGTGACTAGATTTATCCCTCGTTGTCTCACTTGCTAGAAAGTGAAGGTTGAACATTAGCGACCATCAGGGCTTCTGCAAAACCTTGAGATTCTTGAGTGGAAGTGGGAGAGCATTACCATGCATTTAATGATAGGGTTGCCTAAGGTCAGAAACCATGATGCTATATGGGTAATAGTGGATAGATTTATGAGGACAACCCATTTCCTACCTATTAGTATTCATTATTCTCCTAATAGACTATTGGAGATTTACATTAAGGAGATTGTACAATTACATGGTACTCTAAAGAATATCATATCAGATCAAGATCCCTGATTCACTTCCAAGCAGATAGAAAGAATAGTACAAACACTTGAGGATATGCTGAAGGTTTGTGCACTAGATTTGAAAGGTAGTTGGGACAAATTCCTTCCACTGGCAAAGTTTGCCTATAATAATAGCTATCACTCGAGCATTCAAATGGATCCATATAAGGCACTGTAGGAAAGGAAATGTCAAGCCCTTGTGCTGGACATAATTGTCTGAGAGATGCTTACTTAGGCCAGACATAGTTGATTAAACAACCAAACAGATCAAGTTGATCAAGCAGAGATTATTGACTACGCAAAGCCGACAAAAGAGTTATGCTAATAAGAGGCATAAACCTCTAGACTTTGAAGTCGGTGATCATGTGTTCATGAAAGTTTTATCGGTCACAGATGTTGGTAGGGCACTGAAAGTTTTGGGTATTGATATCCATTTTAGATGTCCTGATCTTACCTTTATGTGGTCCAATAATATCAAATATATAAATATTTTGAGAAAATAACAAGTGTTCTGATACCATTTTCTACTAATCATACTATTCATGTCTACAGGCATCTATATACATACAAGCTCATATGATCATTTAAGGTTATCAAAATATTAACATTCTTCATCTGCTTCCTCAATCAATAATGCTTACCTCTTTGCCCTTTGTGCCATTGGTCTTTATTGTATAATGAATTTCGGAAAGGATGAGATTTAGGAGAATCTCATTTGTAACAAACATTCAATTATATAGAATGTAAACATACAAAGCATGTAATATAAACCACATCAACACAATGAGTATTTTGAGAGCATTTAACACTTTGTCATGCCACACATCATACATAAATCACATTACCATAATGCTGGGTCACAAACACGTGCATCCACCCGCTATATACTCATATGCTTAAACACAATCACATCTGATAGTAAAACACACATACAAAGTATTACATAGTATATGAGAGAAAGAGTTACTACCTATACACCTTTCCGTTCACTTGTCCTTATTTATCGATCTCTGGGTTGGCTCAGGCAAAGATTGAATCCTTTAAGTTAGAATTCATAATGAGTGCGTTATTACTTGTTTAGGCATTATCTAAGTCTAGTACATTAAGTCAAATGAAAATAAATGGGGTCAATACTAGCTTCTAGTACATGTCCTTATCTTTTGGGATCAAAGTTAACTCGATTGACCTTAGACACTTCAAATCCATAGGTTATCCCAACTTTGCGGATTTAACACCCAACTTTGAAAATTCATAACTTAATCTAGAAAAATTGAAATATGGTGGTTCTAAGTTCTATGGAAAAGTCCTCTTTCAAGGAAAAATATCACTCAGTGCTAAATACAAGGTCAAAACTTTAAGAACCCACAACCAATATTACTACCTGAAAATACATTCTAGTGTTTGTGTGTCAACTTCAATAGGGCATAACTCACATTAACATGGCCAAATGTCACATATTATATATCATTGGAAAGCTTATGGTGTTTACTATGATTCTATAAAACATCATGGCTATTGAACAAGATTTGAAAATTCAAAAACATCTCACAATAGACTGCCACAAATTTGGTAGATTCTACAACAACGTTTTAAATTCCAAAATTAGGGTTTTCTAACCAATCATCCAAAAATCATAACCACATGCTATTCTTATAAACTTTTGGACATAGAATCCATTTCTAACATCAAATTAATCAAAATTCAGCTCTAACCCTAACATAGGCTAGCTGAATTTGACCCTAAGGAACACAAATTGTGTTCTTGCAATTTCAATCTCAAAACATGTGATTAACCATCATAAACCCTTAATTAACATCATGCTCATCATCAAACACCCTTTAAAACTCAAAATTACCCTCTTGGTTGAAACCCTAAGGTCCTATAACTTCAAAAACATTTAGCAAAACATCAAAATGTTATACTTAAATCAAAGCTTACTATTACCTTTACGCGATTATCCAATCAGTTCTTGATTTTGGCGGTACTTCCACTGGCAAGTTGACACCAAACACCTCTGATTAAAAATCCAAAACTGTAAAAATGTAGCTCTTGATGAGTAAAAGATTAGTGAAGGCTTCAGAGGATGGAAATGCAATTTCAGGCTTTGAATTGGCTGTAGAACTCAAGAACTTGAAAACTTTTCTCTTCTTTCTTTTTCTTTAAGTTTTTTCTGATTTTTCCCTTAATTAATTAGGGCTGGCTGAATTTTAGAGGAAAAGAAAAAGGTATGAAATATTTTAATAAATTATAGCACATGTCACGAAAAGTTAGGGTGCTAGGTGCTCCTTTTTGGAAATTATTGGGTAACCGGCGATTCTGTGCATTGGATGCTTTTTCTTAACACTGTAGGGTACTTGGTGCTCCTCTTAGAATCTCCCTTCCTTTCTCATATGGTTGGGTTAATTCATATGTCAAGGGAGAGGGAGTCTAATGAATTCATCTGGCATATGGTATTATAGATGGGAAAATCGAATATGTAACTGGACTGGAGACCGGTGAGCTACACTAGCTTTTCCATATATATCAGATGTCCAACAGTAGATGTCAGCATATAATTGGCTAATTAGGGGAAGAAGTTAAAAAGTTACTTTAATAAAGCTACTTTTTGATATAGGGCCGCTCGGTTTTATGACACGTGTCACCCTTCAGCCTGATCTTTGCCACATGTCCTGGAGACTGCATAGAGAGTGCCATATGTCCCTGTAGACCTTGTATTTGTGCCATCTACCCCTGTGTCTCTGGGAACATCGAGTTTATGCACCGATATACCATAGTGAACGTCGTGTATTCATTCAGGACCTACCTCTCAATATGGTGACAACATGTTCCTTCCTTCGTCATGTTGGCATCATTTTGGTGTCTTCAAGAAGCCAAGAAGTGTCTTAAATTGTGATAGTTTCCATACACACACACACACACACACACACACACACACACACACACATATATATATATATATATCTTGCGCTGGCTTATACAACCGGCATATTCATATATACACAAGACACTACAGGCTATGAAATTTTAGTACATTACATGTGACCTAATAAAGAGTGGAAGCTTGTATTAAAGGATAGTTCTGCCCAGTAAGAAAATTGGCTCCATGCTTTAGGGTGATCTTGGCAAAACATTTCAGGTTTCCAAACACCTATTAACCATTTCTTTTAGCCCATCAATCTGAAGATGGTATAAAGTACTCATCCTTAATTGGGTGCCACTCAATTTGAATAATTCTTGCTAAAAAGAACTAAGGAAGATTAGGTTTCTATCTGAAATATTAGATTTAGGAAAACCATAGAGGAAAATGCGTAAATATGGAAATAGTATAATAAAATAAATAGTGGTATTTATAATTAAAGGTAGAGCACTTTTGGAATTCCCAGATGTCTATTATGTCATTTACGAAAATCAAGAAGTCAGGATTGTAAAATCGAGTGTAAGAAGTTAGAGGAAAATTCATCGGTGGTTACAAGGCACAAAGGTGTCAGTTGCGAGATCGGAGTAATCAGGTGTCACGTGGTATACCTCGATTTGAGTGCCACGGTCCTGAGTAGAATTCTGAGTAATGCACCGATGGAGCAACTTTATTAAAAGAACTTCAGTAAAGTATGTAATGATGGCTCATGATGACACACCTTTCGTGTTGGCCAAATGAGGAAATGACAAGTGTCCCGAAATCATTACAAAGCAAAAAGGTGTTTTTGTGTTGGCCAAATGAGGAGGTGACATGAGTCCCTCATCAATACACATCATTACACCCACTTTAAGCCTTTCGTGTTGTCATCTCTGGAGTGCGCCACCTAGCGGCTGAGTCTGAGGAATTCACCGGTCTTCGGTCGGGTGGAATACTTTACGATTCGAGTACCGAATCCAGGAGTCCAAGGAATTTTTCAGGCCTCCCCCTTCTGCTGACCATTTATGCCCCATCTAAGAAAGAGAAAATAGAAGACCAATGGCTGCATGACGCGTGGCATTCTTAAGCCTTAAATTTGTGACACTTGGTGAGATGAGATAAGATCATTTTATAAGATTAAATCACAACCATCCATGCCTAATTAAAGGCCAAAATTTTGCACAAGTGATGAAAGAGAAAGATAAATCTTATTTTGGAACTCAAGAACACAATAAGAGAGAAGGAAGAGTGAATAGTAAGTTCTCATGAACACCGGAGTCGAATCCGACTCTGAATCGCCATTATCGTCTAGTAAGTCCTTTAGGAAACTTCCTCTACTAAGTATAAGCTTCAATTCTATGGTCTTAGATTTCTCATATGAGGTGTTTTGTGTCAATTAGTCTATCGGAGTGCTGCCAGAATACCAAACCACTTGTAGAAACGTGAAGAGGTAACCATAGACTTCCTTTTTAACCGATTACTTTATGTTTTCATTGAGTTTTCCTAGCTCTTGAACCACCCCTAAGTTTCCATCAAGGGGAGTTTTTTTTAAGTAAGATGGTGTTTAAACATGTACAAGGTGATATATGATGCTTATTGAGGTATTAGACTTGTGGGTGTTGAAAAACACAAAGTTTATTTTTGGTTATTTTGGGGAGCAGTTTCTGTCGAGGACAAATCTAGGAGAGTGAGTTTGATTTTGGTATTTTTGAGCTTTCCATTGGATTTTACATGAAAAATTGTGTTGGAATAGGCTCTGGTTATAATTTTTGACAGAATGGTTTAAAGACTCAAATACTGGAAATTAAGTCTGCTTGTGTAACAAAGCTCCAGTGTGCGTTTTTGTCTGCCGGTTTTGTTGTGGAAAAACTTTCACTGTTCAAACTTCATCTAGTGATGATGAGATGTTCCAAATTAAAGTACACTTAAAGACCTTTAATTTGATAGGTATTATGAACGATTTAGATAAGTATACTAGGAGTTATGATTGTTTGAAGTAGATCATTAAAACTGGTCATATTTTTTGGCAGTAGGGGAAAAATAAAAACTGGCAAGTATACGTGGATAGGTGGCTACTGGAGGTATTTTCCCCTTAAAATAGACTTAATAAGGGTCATATAGAATTTTTTATCACCCCAATTGAAGTTTTCTATAATTAGTTATGGTTTTTCAAAGTTCAGTGAAAAATCTGCCAACTTGTGGTAATTGTGCAAAAATTCAAAGTAAAGAGTTTTTGTAATAGAATTGGACCTTAAAGGGCTAAGTTTAGCATTTGGGGTTAGCTTAGGCTCATTAGCTTCATATTGGGCCTAATGTAGTGACCTTACTGATAACCAATATAAGAGAATAATTTATGAAGGAATTAGACTAAGTAATAACTCATTGCCTATAAATTATAATTTATAAGATTTGACACTTGCCCAGGATGTCCAAAGCACGTCAATCAAGATCATGATTTGGAAAAATTGTCAGGTAGTAACTTATCCCTCACATATTATGTGATATGTTATATGCATGTTTATACATTGTGAATTTAAAACATTCATATAAGAAGGGCTAAGGCCTAGTAGAATTTCCTAGCACTGTGGCAAGGGATAGTTGTCCTTGAATTGGTAACTTTATGCTTTCTGCATATTGTGAATTTATCTCTAAATGTTGAATATGTTGATTGTACTATAACTTGGGTTGACATGGCATGATATATGTTCATTTTATATGAGCGATATCTGTTACTACTGAGATTCATTGAATCTCACCCTATTTTTCTAAAACAAATTTTCAGCTCGGGCAAGTAGTTCATCGGGCAAGAAGGTAAACACAGGCGAATGAAGTGAAGGACTTAGAATTTAATTTTTCATTGGTTATTTATTTTAGAGTTTGTATTTAATTTGTATTTAAGTGTGGTCAGTCTCATAGTGGCAAGTCAATAGACATGATGTAATTGTCTGTATATAAGCAAACACAAAGTGACATCCAAACCAGTAGTGGACAGCTGTCCATTTAGGGCCATTAATTAATTATAGTAGTTTGGGTTCCAGCAGAGAACTTGTAATATCCTAAAATACATCCAAGGGCTAAATGTAATAGACAGTGAAATAAAAGGATTTAATGGCACCCTAATTAATTTTGCTATAATCAAGGGAAAAATAGACAATTGCCCTTTCTTGATCTTGAGGTCAAAATTGGAAGACAAATTGAAGGGCTAGGATTTGTTCTTCAAAAGAAAGAAGCAATTATGGGAATGAAAAGCAAATCATCTCACTCCCTTAATATCACAAAAACGTCCAAAAAGGTATACCAAAAGAAAAAGAGGATTAGTCAACATACTTTACAAGAAGATTTAGTCAAAAATTGTGGCTAAGAAGACATAAAGGAAGTAATAAGAGACTTTTTTGCCAACATTTCCTCTCCAAATGGGTAGTAATATCGTCCAAAGGAGAAGAGAAGAAAGAAAGAGAATTTACTTCATACACTTCTTCACTTTTGTCTTTGAAAAGTCAAAAATTGCAACTAGAAAAATTGTGTAACCAATGGCAATACAAGTTTATGCAATTGGTCCATCCTTCTTCCTCCTTTTTGAAGAGTATTTTGGTCAAATGAAGAGAGAAGAGGGGATGAAGATTTAATTATTTAGGACACCTTTTGGGCACCTAAATTTTGGCCAACAACATGCAAGAAACGAAATATAAGGCAATAGCCAAAAGTCAAAGTTCCTTCCACTTTTTCCACTTGGAAAAAAAATGCATGACAATGGGATATGAATTTGTCAACAATCATTCTCCTTTTCTAAGTCTAAATTTTGGCCAAGAGTGGAAGAATAATGAAAGAAAAGAAGCTAACCCAATTAACTCATTTACACTTAGAAATTACCATAGAATTTTTACCCAATAAGAAGGAATCCTAGCCATACAATTTTCTCTCTATTCAGTCCATAATTTCGGCTGGCACTATTAAGGGATAAGGGAAGAGAAATCAGACCATTTAGTTACTCATATTCTCTCTCTCCAAGTCAGTTTTGCAGCTGCAACATGAGAGTGCAAGAAGAAGCAAGTGAAGGTGAGATTTTGATCTTGATTTTCACCTTCTTAACCTCATATATGGCTCAAGTGTCCTTCATAAATATTTTTCTTCATGATGAGAGGTTCATTTATATGATTTTATAATTTCAAGAGGAGGTGTTTTGAGCCATCATCCAAGAACAAAACTTGTAGAATCAATTAAAGGAGCTAAGGAGAAGCAAGAGGTGAGTATTGGCTTCAATTTGAGCTATTGGTTGTATTGGTTGAATGAGTATTTTGGCAAGTATATATCTGCCCTAATTTTGTCCAAGTTAGGTTTTAGAGAAGTCATGGTGTTTTGGTTATGTATTTGGTGTTTTACGATGATCAGAAACCATCTGACACATGTTTGATGCTGAAGTTGGAAGTTGGTAATTGTTGGAATTTATTTTGAATTTTTCTGCCTAACCAGGACATGAGGAATGAGTGGGAATTTGTTTATTTTGATGTTACCATTGTGTTCTACACAAAATATGATGTGAGAATAGCCCCGGGTTGTGAATTTTGGGTCATTGAAACTCAAAATGCAAAACTGGATTTTCTGCTGAACAGGATTCCAGTGAGATACCCTGATCATATGGTGTTTTTGGGTAACCAAATGATGCTCAATGAAGCTGAAAATTTCCAGAATAAAAGTAGACATATCAAGCTTTAATTTGATAGGTTATTTGCACCATTTTCAATTTTACATTAGGAGTTATGAATTTTTGAAGTTAGGTCATGAAAACTTAGTTGAATTCTGGCAGTGGGCAATAAATGACAAATCTGGGAATGCGGTGCATCCAAGATATGGGTGGTATTTTTCCTTGAAAATAGACTAAATAAAGGTCGCATAGCCTTTGGAATCGTTGCAATTCAATTTTTGTACATAAAGATATGATTATTGAAAGTTGATGAAAAATTCTGGCAGATTTGGTCACTTGTGCGAAAATTAAAGATGTAATGGCATAATGTCATATTGTTGAACTCTGTGGTTAGAAATTGGTCTTTTAGGTTGTTGACCCTTTTAACTCCTTAGTTAACTTGAGTAAATGTCCCTAATGATCACCAACTTGAGTATTTGAATTAAAGAAGAGTTGGAATAAGTAATAACCTATCATCCGTAATTTTAATTATAGGATTCGATATCTGCCATGAGCACAAGAAATCTGTGCAAGAACAAGACATGAAAGAACAAGGTAGTGACCCTTTCTCTTATATTATGTATAATGCATTGTTTGCATGTTTTATCATTGAATTGTGATGAACGGGAATGCTGTTGTTTATGTCATGTGAATATAACAAAAGCTGTCATAAGAATGCCGTTGTGAATACAACGAAAGCTATCATGAAAGTGAATACAGCAGAAGCTGTCATGCCGTGATTACAGCAAATGATGTTGTGAATGTGATGAAAGTCACACATATTATTGCTGTTGTGAATGTTGTTGTTGTACTGCCGTTGTTGTTTTGTGATTTACTTAAATGCTTTTGTGATTGTATATGTTATAAGTGAATCGTAACTACTGGGATTCTTTTGAATCTCATTCTTTCCATTGACTAACCTATAGCTAGGGAAAGTGGATCAAAGGAGAAACAGGTGACGAAGGGCGGCTAGTTCTCCCCTAGGAGTTTTGAACCTTTTGTTGGTTGTCATACTTTGGGACTATTGTATATATTGTGAATGTTATAAATTTGAATAGTATTATGTAGTCCCTAGTATGGGCAATTGAAATGGGCAAATATGCCCTGTAAACCCTTCAATGAATGAATGAAACCTGATTGTTGTCGGGAATTTTTTTTACATTCTAATATGTATGAATGAAACTGAACTGCACAGGCTAAATATATTCGAAATGTGAATATTAGACTGTATTGAATAGGTTTTGGAAAAAGTTTTGAAAGCCCACTTTATCACAAGACCGCATCCTGTCTTGAAGTTGGGACTTTCAATAAGTTTTGAATTATCGGTTGGTCTCTAATTTAACATAATGACATATTTTCGAACTATAATTACGGCTATTAAGGTAGGAGTTATAGAATTTATTGGTAAACACTCTGATATGAAGAAATGAACCCTAAACGGATTGTTTGAAATAAATCATAAAATAATATGAGACCAAATATGAAAACGATTTTCGAAAAACCCACTCAACACTCTGCTTGAAGTTGGGACTCCCGCTGTTTACAAAAGATTATTGGTCTCCTTTTTAAAGATATTACTACCCATGATCTATCCATATGATTTGAAAATGAAAGTGTTACATTCAAAACATCTCTCTATAGAAGAGTAAAGCAACATATTTAGCAGAAAATGGATGATGAAGCCCCAAAAATGTGCTTACTTGCTGAACTATTTGACAACAACCAATATCATATCATAACCATTAGATTTAGTTAAAGCCATTGATAAAATCTTGCAACATTTCTTCCCAATTATGGTAACTGATATTTGGCTGCAGCAGTCTAGCTGGAGCCTAAGGAACATATTTTCCTCATTGACAAGCTAAAAAATTATACATAAAGCTTTGTTTTTCTTCTTTCATGTTTCTCTAGAAAAATTGTTGTTGAAGATGTTTGGGGGTTTTGAGCACCCCACCATGGTCACATAAGGATGTTGAACGAGCTTCAAAAATCAATAAATTTTTCATAGATGAATTGGCTAGAAACACCAAGCAATTTCTATAATATAGCTTCCTAGAAACCAAATTAAAGTTAGGCATCGAAGTGGGATCTACTTGGAGAGACTCAATAATGGATGCTATATATGAGTCTTAAAGGAGCTATACATGTATGTCCTCAAACATGAATGCATGGGGAAAAACTCAAGCAAATAATTCACCTAAATGAGGACATATGGATAAGGCATCTGCACCTTGATATGAAGCACTAGATTTATAAATGATTTTGAAGTCAAAAGGTAGGATCTTATAATAAGACATTGTTGTTTAGGTGTGATAAGCCTATGCTCCACCAAATATTTGAGACTGAAGTGATCTGTATGTACCTCATAAAAATCATGATTTTTCAAAGTGCTCAAAACTATGTGTGAATGAGTTATGTCCTCATGAAAATCTTTCTATAGATTAAGATGTCATAAAAAAACCAATATGAATATCCTAAGACATGGCCAAAATAAATTATTCATGATAGCTTGAAAAGTTAAGGGTGCATTAGGAAGGCCAAAAGGCATAACAATGAACACATTGTGCCCATAATGAGTTCAAAAAACTATTTTAGGAATATCATTGGGCAAAACCTGAATTTGATGGCAGCTAGAACAAAGGTCAATCTTAGAGAAATAAGTGCCGCTATGCAACTCACTAATTAATTCATCGATAGTTGGAATTAGGTACTTATCTGGCACCGTGATTCAATTCAGTTCCTTATAATCAATACAAAACCGCCAAGTAGAGTCTTTTTTAGGAACCAAAACAACTAGGCTAGCAAAAGGACTCACACTAGGTTATATGAAGCCTCTGTTGAGAAAATCAGCCACCCATTTCTCTATCTCATCCTTTCATGAGTGAGAATGCTTGTAGGGGTAGATATTAGGAGGTACTACTCAAGGATACAATGGAATGGCATGATTATTGTCCCTTAGAGGAGGTGGAGATTGAGGTTCATATAAAATAGCTGAAAAATATTATAGCAAATCCTAAAAAGATTTAATCTCTTCAACAATATTAGTGCAAGAGCAAATATGGAAAGAGGTTGAAGAAGCAGGTTAGCGAACTCCTTAAAGCTTGTAACAGTGGCCATCTACCTAAAAAAATCATGAACATTTGCTACCAGTTTACTTCCACAGTATTCAATGAAGCCAACCACTTTATCTTGAGCACCATATCTATGCTTCCTAAAGAGAAGGAAAGAAATCATAACAAATAGTTAAGCTTTGCACTTTAACTTCTAGCTATTTTCAAACTGAGTTACAAGCGTGATCATACCATATGTTGATAAGCTATTTCATGGCATATTTAGGGAATTTATCACTATTTTTGGGCTTAAATTGCATTAATTATGATTAATTGTGATTAAAGTTGTATGCATGAAATTAGGGTTAAAGGAGGGGGATGTCATATATTTCATGACTTATCTTAATTGATTGATGTTTGGAATATAAGGTATTATATTTTGGGCTTATTTTATCAGTTTAGGGAAAATTATAGAAAAGAACCCAGAAATTCTGAAAACTGCACATTATGTTGATGAGGCCCTGAGAAAATTATAGAAAATAGCCCAAAACTTCTAAAAATTACAAAAAAGCACAAATTTAGTAAATAGCTTTATTGAGGCCAAAAGTCTGGTTTTAGGGTGATAAAAAGGAGGAGGAGGTAGTTGACACTTGAGATACAGATCCTGGACCTTTGAAGTCAAAGAGGAGGAGAGGGAGAGAATCAAAGGGAAGGAGACAGAGCACCATTACCGTTGACAAAGTCCCACCATCTTCACCATCATCTTTCCTTCTCCCCATCATCATCAGAGGGAGTTTAGTGCCACAACTTTGAACTAAAAAGGAGGAGATCGACCTTCACCATTGTCCCACCACCACCATCAATCTCATCCTTTGTAATGTCATTATTTTCAAAGTCTATAGATCAGTTTAAATAGGTAATGTCTTCAAACCAGAGACTAGAAGTTGGTTGTACATAGTTGGGATCCCGATTTCAATACAAGGTTCGAATCTGTACATGTGTGGGTTTTCAAAAACTTCCCAAAATATTTTCAGTGTTGTCTTGTAATGGTTTGTAGTTTAACACAACCCATTCATTTTTAGTTCCATTTGTTAATATCAAAGTGTTTACCAAAGAGTTATCTGTTGAAACCCATGTTGCATTTGTTAACCATGGGCACTAAGCGTATTGTTACCCAATTCTAGTTTGATTATCATATTACAGTACTAATGATCGAGGCTATGGTTTTTACGTCTATCACTACCGCTAGTACTAGTGTTACTATATATTTATATACATAATATACAATTCAAAAATTAGATAACTAACAGATCAAAAATCTTTGAGTCTTGTTCTCTACTCATCTGTGATTACCTTCTTCCCTTTAGAGCTGCTTGCCCGCGCTATAATTGGTATTTAGAAAGGGGTGAGATTTAAAAGAATCTCATTGGTAATAGATATCACTCATATAAAATGCATACATAAAACATACTAGATTAACCATCATTTCATAACACAGCACACATTCCACATTTAGAGATATTCACATTATGCTGCATAATTCTCATTCTTAGGACACATTGGTCGCTTCCCACAATGCTGGGTATTCTATTGGGCCCCTGCCCTTCCCAATCTTCACTACTACAGAATATAGATTCTACCACCTAAAAGGACGTTTGTCTTTAAAAAAGGGAAGTAAAAAACTAAGGCGGTGGCATTTTTGTAATTTTAGGTGGGAACTGTTAGGATTGGCAGGAACAGCGGAAGAATTTTAAAATTTTTGCTAATCCTAATCGAGGATCTTTCAACGGTGTTTAAATCGAGTTAGAAAGATTCGTACATTTTTTCAAATCAGGGATTCTGTTCTCTAAGAGCCAACACAACAAGTTCGCTCCCTCTACCGGTATCCACATGAATGCTCTCCAATACAGACTACGTGCTAGCGCCTCTAATGTCTCCTAAGGTTTCCCTTGTGGCTCTAAAATCTCATCCGTCTATTAGTATATCTACTCTATCAAGTTTATAACCTATAAGGGCTATATTCGAATTTCAAAATTAATCTTTATTAATTTTGAAATTAATTAACAATTAATTATCTTGATGAGCTAATTAAATATGTCTAACAGTTTTAATTTAACCTATTTATTTAATCAAAATAAAGAGCCATTAGATTTAATTTATCTTCATAAATTAAATTTGAGATACTATATCTCTATCATGTTAGTTATTAAATCTAATTTATCTTAATAAAATTAAATTTAAAACTAACACAATATAATAATATCATATATATATATAATATGTATTTCGAAAATACATATATATAATATTATTAACAAATTTTTATATTATATATATATATAAATATAAAATTCATCCAACCTAGATTAAACATTATCTCGTGTTGTACTATTCTTGTGTGCGACCCTGTAGGCCCATACGAAGTTGGCAGTGGGCTAATAACTGTACTAACCCACAAGTCGCAAGCGGCCTCTAGCAAGACATTATGACTACCCAATTCATATGAGGATCGTTAATACGATGCAACCTGTCACGTCCCTTTTGTCACACGATATATCGATCAAGAATGAGGCATGAATAATGTTATCCTCTTGTTCCTGACCATTACTTTCTTGATTCTTGAGTAGTTTGACAATAGAAATAGAAACTCCTTTCTATCGTAGTATGACCATACATTTCTCAAACTCACTTATCGAGGGGCCCAGTAATATCTCTCTACTAATGTGAGGGACAAGTCCATCTTAATCATTCACATTCCTCTGCATGAAAAACCACCAAGCCCGATCGTAGCCTTTATCATCACCCGGTCAAAAGTGACTTTTGACTAGTTCAAAGCTTAACAACTTTCATGTAGGAATCCATGATGACCTCAGGTCAAAGGGCATTGTGACGTGGTTGTACATGAGAAAAGGTTATGACTTGATCCATGTAGCTTTCTCATAGTGGGTTAGTCCAGCACCTTGTACTCTACAAGTGCCTAAAACTTTGATTCGGATCTCCATATCTTATCAAAGTCATACTAATCTTGTTTTATCTATGCTCCCGCATAGATGACTGACTAGGGACATTTTAGGACAATCTTTATGATTTATCCAAGGATACAATTATCACAGTTAATATGTAAATAATATGATAACAGAATAGAGAAATTTCATTAAATTAATATTGTTCAAAGTACAATGATTGGCCCTTAGGGCATAATTTCTAACATTTTTCCACTTGCCCTAGGTACAATCATTAATTTGCCTAATTCCCACTGTCCTAACATGACGCTCACGCTTTTCCTGTGCAAGCGGCTTAGTAAGAGGATCAGCAACATTATCTTCTCCTAGTACTTTGCATATCTTTATATCACCTCTATCATTGATTTCTCTAATAAGATGAAATCGCCTAAGTATATGCTTGGGCCTTTGATGTGACCTAGGCTCCTTGGCCTATACAATAGCACTGCTATTGTCATAGAACAAATCTATTGGATTTGAGATGGTAGGCACTACCCCTAGTTTAGTAATGAACTTTCTAATCCAAACAGCTTCTTTAGCTGCATCCGATGCTGCTATATACTCAGCTTCTGTTGCAGAATCTGCTACAGTGCTCTGCTTGGAGCTCTTCTAGCTTACTGCTCCACTATTCAGGAGGAATACGTATCCAGATTGTGATTTAAGGTCGTCTTGGTCAGTTTGGAAACTTACATATGTGTAACCGGTTACACAGAGCTCATCATCTAATGCACCATAGACCAAAAATAAGTCCTTAGTCCTTCTTAAGTACTTTAGGATATTCTTTACCGTAGTCCAATGACCCTCACCAGGATCATGTATATATCTGCTGGTCATACTTAAGGAAAATAAGACATCCGGTCGAGTACAAAATATGGCATACATGATGGATCCAATGGCTGAGGCATGTGGAACCTTACTCATGCAATCTCACTGATCAGGTGTACTAGAACACAGATCCTTGCTAAGATGGATGCCATGAGACATGGGCATGTAACCCCTTTTTGAATCCTGCATACTGAGCGTATGCAGTATCTTGTCTATATATATGCTCTGACTTAGGCCTATTAGTCTTTTAGATCTATCCCTATAGATCCTAATCCCTAGGATGTAGGTGGCTTTACCTAAGTCATTCATTTAAAAGGACTTTCCTAACTAAGACTTGACACTCTATAAGGTAAGGGTTTCGTTTCCAATTAGTAGGATGTCATCTACATAAAGCACTAGAAATACAACTGTACTCCCACTAACCTTCTTGTAAACACAAGGTTCATCGATATTTTGAATAAATCCAAACTCTTTGACTACTTCATCAAAATGATGATTCCAGCTCTATGATGCTTGCTTCAATCCATAAATGGATCTTTGAAGCTTGCAAACTTTACCAGAGTCCTCTAGATGCATAAAACCTTTAGGTTGTGTCATGTACACATCCTCAGGAGCTTTCCATTAAGGAAGGCTGTTTTGATATCCATCTGCCATATTTCATAGTCATAATATGCTGTAATGGAGTTTGGAAATGCGTTTCTCATTTATATGGCCAAGACGATAATGCCATAGGTAGGTGGGATTCAAATCGTTTGATTTTATCCTTTTAGTAGTTATGTTATAGATATTCCCATTATTAGGATGTTCCAAATTTAATATATAATGACCAACATGCAAATCACCATCAACATAGAAAATGCATTACAATAAATAGAACATTCACCATTCCTAGTAATGGAAGTATAACCTTCCTTATCCAAATAAGAAAGAGAAACAATGTTACTACTCAAAGTAGGAACATAATAGAAATTGTTCAAAACTAATAAAAGCCTACTAGGCAGAACTGATTCATAAGTGCCTACGGCTAAAGCAGCAACTCTTGCTCTGTTTCCAACTTGTAGGTCCACCTCGCCCTTCTTCAGCTTTCTACTATCCTTTAGACCCTATACATTTATACAAATGTGAGAACCACATGCAGTATCAAATACCCATGTAGAGGAGTAGAAAAATGAATGTCTATAACATAAATATCTGAAGTGATAGCCCCGCTATCATTCTTGTTCTTTTTCAGATCTTCGAGGTAGATTTTACAATTCCTCTCCAATAACCGGGTTGATTAAAGAAGTAGCAGACTCCTTCCTTTTGAGGCTTTGCCTTCTTAGGTGCAGGCTTGGTTTCAGGCTTGTTTGACTCTTTGGTCTTACCACCTGAGCCATTACCCTTCCATTTGCCCTTCCCTTTCTTTTTCATACCCTTTCCTTTCTGAACCATCAAAACAGTACTAGGCTTTTTCTTAATGCTTTGCTCAGCAGTTTTAAGCATCCCATGCAGCTCAAAAATTGATTTCTCCATGTTGTTCATGTTGTAGTTCATGACAAACTGGTCATAACTCTCTAGGAGTGAGTTCAGGATCAAATCCGTACCTAACTCCTGGCTCATGGGAAATCCAAGCCTCTCAAGGTGATCAATATAGCCTTTCATCCTTAACACATGAATACTAACTGATGCACCTTCAGCCATCTCACTGGAATGTAAGGCCTTTGTGGTCTCATACCTTTCTTGCCTTGCCTGTTGCTGGAACATTTCCGTGAGATGGACAATCATCTCATGAGCCTCCATAAGTTCTAGATCTCTTTGGAGCTCTGGAACCATAGTGGCAAGCATCAGGCAACCTACATCCACAGAGTCATCCTTATGCTTCGTGTAAGCATCTCTCTGTGCTCTTGGAGCATTGGCTGTAGGCTCCTCAAGAATAGGTTGATCTAGGACATAAGCCTTGTAAGAGCAAGCGTTTCACACAAGAGGGGGGTGAATTGGGTGATACTAAAATTTTTGTTGCAATTATAAGAATTTGACGGTGAATATAAAGCAGTAAAGAGTAAGGAGAAATATCACCAAAATGTACACCGGGAGTTATACTGGTTCGGTCACAACCACTTTGACCTACGTCCAGTCCTCACGGCTTCTCTGAGAGTTTCACTATAACTTCCAAGATTCAGTGGGTTCTTGGCACCACAGTACAAGCAAGTTCCTTCACCTGGACACTCGCTCCCCCTTACAAGTTGCAATCCAAACCCAACTCAAGGTTCCACAACCTTAAGTTATCTCAATAACAAATATTGAGTTTGAATGAAATATCTCTCTTACAGAGTGAATAAGAATCACTGAAGCATAGAAATACAATTTCAATGTGAAAACAGAGCAATGAACTTAATAAGTCGTTTGTGTGTGTGCTTGTTGTATTGGATTGTTATTCTCTGTTTGGATGTTCCCATATATATAGATATGTTATTGATGACCGTTGGAACATTTTCTTTTGTCCGTTGGTGAGTGCCTTGACTTTTCAAGTTTTTGAAAAATATCCGTTGGCGGTGGTTGGTATTTGAACATTTCATTTGACTTCCATCTCTTGAAGTGATTTCTTCATTGTTTATCTGTAAATAGACTAAGAATACTAATACAATGAAAGGTTAATCATATAGGAAACAAATCAATGACCGTTTGAATAATTTCTGGATTTCTGGGTTGCTTACTCGAGTAGCTACTCGAGTATCATTTGAAGTTTACTCGAGTACTTACTCGAGTATCATCGTTAAATCTTTGATCAACTGCAAGTCAATGAATAAATATAAGATTACTCGGGTAGTGCATGGAATAACCAATTTTCAAACCTTTGGAAATGTATGTTTACTCGGGTACCTACTCGAGTAATGCACTCATAACTTTATGAGTTACTCGGGTACCAACTCGAGTAATCCTTCAAATAAACTTTTGGTTACTCGATGCTTTACTCCAGTAATGTTGGCAGGATTTTAAGGCCGAGAGCACTTACCTCATTACTCGGTATGGACTCGAGTAATGCACTTACTTTTGCATAGGTTACTCGGGTACCAACTCGAGTAATGTACTTCTTGTGCATTATTTACTCTGGTAATGACTTGAGGTTTTCCTTGAAAATATTTCTGTATACTCGGGTATTTACTCGAGGAATCCACTTAAAATACAACATGAGATACTTGTATACTAGAGTAAGGACTCGAGGAACATGAAATAAAAACAAATCAAGTTAATCGGGTAGCAACTTCAAGTTTTTCACTTACCTCAGTGCGTTACTCGAGTAGCTCCTCGAGTAACATTAGCAGTAGTACTAAGTGCCGAGAGCTTCACATTTCAGAAACACGATTACTCGAGTAGCTCCTCGAGTATCGTTGGAAACTTGAAGGCAACTGGAAGTTTTTCACATGGTTACTCGAGTAACATTGGCAGGCTGAGAGCACCTTGAAAATACTTACACTATTACTCGAGTACCTACTCGAGTAACGTTGGCAGGTTACTGGAAGTTCTCTCTGGTTACTTCAAGTTTTGTCTCATTACTCGAGTAGCTCCTCGAGTAATGCCTTAGTAAACTTGCTTCTGATCAAGTTCTTCAGCATTCTCTCTTGGTCTTTCTTTATTAGTCCAATACTTACTTCAAGTGATGCTTGTTCCTGTCATTGCTTTGATCAAACTTGTTTATTAATCATTTCCTTTTCAAACCATCCTTTTGTTATCATCAAAACATGGGATCTAACATTCTCCCCCTTTTTGATGATGACAAAACTTGGTGATTTTGTACATGGTTTTTCAAATTGAATTTTTTAATTAAATGTGTCTTATTAAGTTTGAATACACCTTGCATACACAACAACTTCATTAGTCCAAACATGTATCATGATTCAAAACTTTAATAGACTTAAAATGAAATCATAACACACTTGCATTAAACTTAAAACTTTCAAATTACAAGATAATGTTCAAAATGAAATCAAAATGCTCCCTAAAATCCCATGTACACCCAAATACCCCAAACTAAACTAGGACACATCCACAAAATCACTCTCAAGCTCTTCTCCCCCTTTTTGGCTTCATCAATCAAGTGGAGGGCTAGGAGGCTTGACCATGGAAATGGGTGTCACTGGGAAGACCATGGAATCATCTGAATCCAAAGAATCAAATGAACTAGAGGGTACAGGGTCAGGCAGATGAACTGGAGGGATATGGATGTCATCGCCAGGAGGTGAAGGTTGGAAAACCACCAAAGTAGAAGTTGAGGGAGTGATATGAATGCCAGGAGTAGTCTCAGCCTCAGGAGTATGATGTTCAGGTGAGGAAGATGGAGATATTTCCTCAGTGTGGGTAGGAGAGGGAATAGGTTTAGGAGCGGTCTCTGGCTGAGGTTTGGGAGGTGAATCATCAATAATGATATGTGTGGTCTCATGGGTATCAGGATCATCCATTGTGAATAAAATATCTTTGCCTTGGGGCTCAAGTGGATCAGAGACCAGTGGGGTAGATGGTTCAGCCTCAGGAATAGGATCATCAGAAGGAGGGTTCTCTGGAGGTGGTGGTGGTGCAGATGAGGAGGGACCGGCAGAAGGTCCAGGACCCAAGGAGTCCAATCGTGCCAGAATCAGTCTCAATGTCTCTCCCTGGGCACGTTGCTCTGCTAGCAACTCCTCATGCCTTCTGTCCATTCTTTCAACCAACTCTCCCATCTTGGTATTCATGTGGGTTATCAGTTCGGCATTGGTGTTGGCGATGTCCACATGAAAACCTCTGAGCATGTTCTCCATGAAGTGCTGGAGAGTGGCATTGAGGAAGGATGGCGATGAAGTGGTAGCAGCTGGAGCCGATGACTGAGTGTCATCCAACTTACTGGTCTCTGTCTCAGTGGTCTTCCTCTTCTTCTTGGACCCAGACTCCAGAGGGCCTTTGAGAGGGATATCGATGTTCAATTTTCCAATTTGGTTCCTTCCAACCGGAGTAAACCTCTCAATTGGCTCCTTGCTATCCAAATACCATATTTTGTTCTCTTTCAGGATTAGAGACACAATTTGGGGATATGGCATTGGAGTTGTAGCCTTCCCATCCACTTTATACCTTTTCATCTCCGAGAAAATATATTCTCCCAGATCCTTCTGTTCCTTCAGAAGTAGTGAAGCAAACCACCTAAAGTCCCTATCAGAGAAATGGGTGTAGTTGTTGGCTTTGTTTACTAGGGACCTATAGTATATGTACCAAAGGACCCTATGATGATCACACATGTTACTCGGTTTAAAGTTTAGAGGGCCAACTAACTCACCAGGTTTGAGAATAGTAAAAATTTGATTTGGCTCAAGTTCAGAATATATATCATCAGGGGGTTTTCAATTCCCAACCATAAATTAATTCTAGAGGGAGATATCAGAATCTTTTAACCTCTAACTGTGGTGGTCATCTCTTCCTCAACTGAGGTTCGGTTAGGCTCATCTATAATTTCTAAATTGCAATAGAAATGGGTGATTACTTTAGTACAAAAAGGCAATCTAATAGAAAGTTTTTGGACTTGTAATCAGTTGGGTTTTGACGGAAATGAGGCAAGGAAACGATTGAGAAAAGTTTTTGAGAGGGTGTATAGTGATTTACTCGAGAAAATTTTGTGGAAATGACCGAGTTTGAGCAAGATAAAGACCTAAAACCCGACTTTACTCGAGGCCTTACTCGAGTAACCTTTAAGTTTACTCGAGGCCTTCCTCGAGTGTTCATACAGAAAAATTATAAAATAATTCATTTAAATTGCGTACCTGGTATGAATAATATAGTAATTATCCATAGATGTTCCCTCGATCATTTATAATCCATTATGATCAGATTTGAGTCATTGTTCATCAATTTGAGAATCTGAACTCTGACATTACTCAAGGCCTTACTCGAGTAAGCTTCAAGTTTACTCGAGGCTCGCCTCGGGTAACCTGCTTTTCAACTTCTGACTCTTCATTTCTTTGAAAACTGAACCGTTAGATTTAAATTTCAAGTAGCTTGATCCATTACTTCTAGTTTTGTGGCCCATTACTCGAGTACATACTCGAGTAAAGTGTTACTTTACTTCAAGTTGGTCCTCGGGTATTGCGTCTGTGTTAGCCATAACTTCAAGTTGGTACTCCAGTAAATGTGTCCTCTGATAATCTCTGTTTTTGTTCCCAAAACAGAGTTTCTTTCTTCCTGCAAAACACGTTTCTATATACTCCGATGCTTAAGTTAGTAATCATCAAAACATTATCAAATGACTTCATCTAATATTGTGAGATATTGAAACAACTTACAACTCATTGGGATTTACCATTCCCAATTCTCTTCTAATGTATAGAAATTGATCTTTTGCAAGGGGTTTTGTGAAGATATCAGCTAGTTGAAGGTGAGTAGGAATGAATATCACTTTCACATCTTTCTTTTAAACATGATCTCTGATGAAGTGATGTCTGACATCGATATGCTTGGTTCTAGAGTGTTGAACTGGATTCTTTGCCAAGCTTATCGTACTAGTATTGTCACAATAGATTGGTATTTCTTTGAGATAAATACCAAGGTCTTGTAGTTGTTGTTTTAACCATATTACTTGTGCACAACAACTTGATACTGCAACATATTCAGCTTCTGTTGACGAAAGAGACACAGTATTTTGTTTCTTGCTGAACCATGATACAAGAGATCCTCCAAGAAATTGTCCTTGTCCACTGGTGCTCTTTCTGTCTGTTTTGTATCCTCCATGATCTGAATCTGAATATGCAACAAGATATTCACTTCTTCCTTTGGGATACCACAGACCCAATTCGGGTGTGTCAGCAAGGTATCTAAAGATTCGTTTGACTGTTTCAGCATGTGATTCCTTTGGCGCCGATTGATATCTTGCACATGTGCCAACACTAAATTGGATGTCTGGTCTGCTTGCCGTGAGATAGAGTAATGATCCAATCATTCCTCTATATTTTGTGATATTGTAGTCTTTCCTTTTGACATCAGCATCAAGCAATGTTGTTGAGCTCATAGGCGTGTCTGAGCCATTTGCTTCATCCATTCCATACTTCTTCAATAGCTCTTTTAAATACTTTGTTTGAGATATGAAGATTCCATTCTTTCTTTGATTGATTTGCAAACCAAGAAAGAAATTCAATTCTCCCATCATTGACATCTCAAACTCTCCCTGCATTATCTCAGAAAATTCCTTACACAGAGATTCATTAGTAGCACCGAAAACAATATCATCAACATATATTTGAACAATTAAAATATCATCACGTTTTCGATTTATAAATAATGTTGTATCAACTTTTCCTCGTACAAAACCTTGATCGATAAGAAACTTACTGAGCCTTTCATACCAGGCTCTAGGAGCTTGTTTTAAACCATATAAAGCCTTTTTGAGTTTAAAAACATGGTCAGGTTTAGTAACATCCTCAAAACCTGGAGGTTGTTCTACATACACTTCTTCCATGATGTAACCATTTAGAAATGCACTCTTTACATCCATTTGATAGAGTTTGAATCCTTTGATGCATGCAAAGGCTAAGAGTACACGTATAGCTTCCAATCTAGCCACTGGAGCATACGTTTCTTCATAATCAATCCCTTCTTCCTGATTATAGCCTTTAGCCACCAACCTTGCCTTATTTTTGACAATAATTGCGGATTCATCGAGTTTGTTCTTGAATACCCATTTAGTTCCAATGATCGGATGATCCTTGGGTCGGGGTACCAAATCCCAAACTTGATTTCTCTCAAATTGATTTAGTTCTTCTTGCATTGCTATAACCCAATCATTGTCTGACAGGGCTTCATCAATGTTAGAAGGTTCAATCTCAGAAATGAATGCAGAAAAACTTACTTCATTGAAAACTCTATTTCTAGTTTTGATCCCTTCATTCACATCTCCTATGACTTGATCTAAGGGATGACTTCTATTGTATTTCCAGGCTTTAGGTTGACCTAGAGATTGCTCTTCTTCCTTAGTTTCATCAACTTCTGGAATAAGAGACGTAGAAATAGATTGACCATTTTCTTGATTTAATACAACTTCCTGTTCTTCATCAATAGTTTTGTCAGAGGATTCAAATTCATCAAACACAGTATGAATTGTTTCTTCAATAACACATGTTCTTTTATTGAAAACTCTGTATGCTTTACTTCGGTTAGAATATCCTAGGAAAATTCCTTCATCAGTTTTAGAATCAAATTTTCCTAAGTTATCTTTACCATTGTTATGAATGAAACACTTACAACCGAAGATGTGAAGATGAGCAATGTTTGGCTTTCTTCCTTTGTACAGCTCATATGGTGTCTTTCCAAGTTTTGTTCTGATATAGGCTCTATTTGAAATATAGCATGCTGTACTCATAGCATCAGCCCAGAATACTTGGGACACATTCTTTTCATTTAACATTGCTTTGGCCATTTCAGTGAGCACTCTATTCTTTCGTTCCACGACTCCATTTTGTTGAGGTGTCCTTGGAGCAGAGAAGTTGTGATCAATACCATTAGCATCACAATATTCTTCAAAAGCTTGATTCTCAAATTCTCCACCATGATCAGTTCTAATTCCTGCAATGGACATACCTTTCTCATTTTGCACTTTCTTGGCAAAAACAATAAATTCTTCAAAGGTTTCATCCTTTGATGATAGAAAAATAACCCATGTAAATCTGGAGAAGTCATCAACAATGACCAATGTATATAAGTTGCCACCAAGACTCTTTACTTTTGCTGGACCAACTAAATCCATATGCAATAGTTGTAATGGTCTATTTGTTGAAATCTCATTTTTCAATTTGAAAGATGATTTAGTTTGTTTACCCTTTTGACATGCGTCACAAATCAAATCATTTTTGAAATTTACTTTGGGTAATCCAAGAACTAAATCCTTTTTTAGTAATTTGCCTAGTTGATGCATGTTGACATGAGCCAATCTTTTATGCCACAGCCAACTTTCATCGGCATTACTTAGAAAACAGTTTTCAGATTCATTTCTACTAATATCTAAGGTATAGCAGTTACCTTCCCTTTTTGTTCTGAGCTTAGCCTTGATATTCTTCTTATCAAGTAGTAAGTCTTTCTTGTTGACAATCAGACATTCTTCTGAATCAAATATTATCCAGTTGTCTTTATCTACACTTTGACTTACACTCAACAAATTATGACACAAGCCTTCAACGTAATATACATCTTTGACTTGTATTCCTTTGTCATTTTTTATTTCACCAATTCCTGTAATCTTTCCGGATTGATTTCCTCCAAATTTTACCTTGCCACCTTCCTTAGGTTGCAATGTGGTAAAACTTTCGAAATCCCCGGTCATATGTGTAGAGCATCCACTATCTATGTACCATTTGCTATTTTTGGGTGCTTTGAGACATACCTGTAATCAAATGACTAAGTCTTAGGTACCCACTTCTTTTTGCGTCCTTTTGGGTCAGTATAAATAATTTTCTGAACATATGAGCCTTTAGGTACCCATTTGTAGGTTCCTATGTTTCCTTTCTTCTTATGAATGCATGAAGAGGTATAATGACCTTTTCTATTACAGTAATTACAAAATGCAAAAGGATTTGATATATGCACAGAATGTTGGAAATAATTCAAATATGACTTACCTCCTACTTTCTTTTTACCTTTCCTTCTATCTGTTTTTGGATCATATCCAATACCAGATTGATCATTTACAAATCGTTGTTCTTTTAAAATCACACTTAGCATCTCACTTCCTTTGGTAAACTTTTCAAGAGTTTTTGTGAGATCAATGTTTTTCTTTTTCAACGAAGAACAATTTTCACAATTCTTTTCTGAACTTTCTTTAAGTTCAATTTCAAGAGCTTTGTTTTTCTTTTTGAAAACAATTAATTCTTTAACTACTTTGATGAATTCAGAATGTAAAGCATTATATTCAGAGAGTAATTCATCATAAGTAGGTTCAGAATCATTTACCTCTTCTTCTGTCTCTTCTTGAGCAACAAGACATATATTGGCTACTTCTTCTTCATCACTTTCTTCGTCAGAGGAACTATCTCCCCATATAGCAGATACAAAGGCCTTCTTTTTTTTAAAGAATTTGCCTTTTCTCTTTTCTTTGCTCTTTTGATTCAGTTCTGGACATTCTGATTTGATATGTCCTGGTTTTCCACATTCATAGCAAATGATATGGTCTTTGCTACTAGTTCCTCCTTTTTGAAAGTATTTGAAGCCTTGACCTTTCTTGTAGAACTTTCTGAATCATTTTATGATCAAGCCCATTTCATCATCATCAAACTCCTCATCCTCATCTTGATTTTCTTCTTTTGCCTTTAGTGCTAGACCTTTCTTTCTTTTGTCACCAATGTCATCTAGTTCCCGTTTGAACTTTAGTTTGCTTTCATATTCAGAAAGACTTCCAAATAGAGAAGCAACTGATTTCATTGATTCTCCTTTTGCCTCTTCTATCGCAGTGACTTTGGCCTCCCACTCTTTAGAAAGAATATTTAAAATCTTTCGTACTTGGGTATGTTGATCATAGACTTTCCCAAGTGCTGCAAGTTGATTAACAAGATGAGTATATCTAAGTTCAAATTCTGAAATCGACTCACCTGATTTCATTCGAAGTAGATCGAATTCAGTGACCAAGGTGTTGATTCGATTCTCCTTTATTCCCGAAGTTCCTTCATGAGCTATTTCCAGAACTTCCCACATTTCCTTTGCTGTTGGAAGTGTGCAAATTCTGAAGTATTCATTTTGACTCAAGGAACTTTGTAACATCAGAATTGCCTTACTGTTGAGAGTGATAAGTTTCTTGTCATTCTCATCATATTCCGCTGGCGTCTTTGGAATTTTCTGAGTATCTACAATCTTTGTAGGTTGATAGTTTCCACTCTCAATTACATCCCATAGCCCATATTCCATAGCCATCACGAACACTCTGAATTTTGCTTTCCAAAAAGAAAAGTGTTCTCCATTGAAACCGGGAGGTCTAGTGATGGATACTCCGTCGGGAAGAATTCCTTCACCCATGCTTGCCATTGGATCCTTCTTAGGTTGTTATACCTTAACAAGAAGACCTACGCTCTGATACCAAATGTAAGAGCAAGCGTTTCACACAAGAGGGGGGTGAATTGGGTGATACTAAAATTTTCGTTGCAATTATAAGAATTTGATGGTGAATATAAAGCAGTAAAGAGTAAGGAGAAATATCACCAAAGTGTACACCGGGAGTTATATTGGTTCGGTCACAACCACTTTAACCTACGTCCAGTCCTCAGAGCTTCTCTAAGAGTTTCACTATAACTTCCAAGATTCAGTGGGTTCTTGGCACCACAGTACAAGCAAGTTCCTTCACCTGGACACTCGCTCCCCCTTACAAGTTACAATCCAAACCCAACTCAAGGTTCCACAACCTTAAGTTATCTCAATAACAAATATTGAGTTTGAATGAAATATCTCTCTTACAGAGTGAATAAGAATCACTGAAGCATAGAAATACAATTTCAATGTGAAAACAGAGCAATGAACTTAATAAGTCGTTTGTGTGTGTGCTTGTTGTATTGGATTGTTATTCTCTGTTTGGATGTTCCCATATATATAGATATGTTATTGATGACCGTTGGAACATTTTCTTTCGTCCGTTGGTGAGTGCGCAGCCACTATTGACTTTTCAAGTTTTTGAAAAATATCCGTTGGCGGTGGTTGGCATTTGAACATTTCATTTGACTTCCATCTCTTGAAGTGATTTCTTCATTGTTTATCTGTAAATAGACTAAGAATACTAATATAATGAAAGGTTAATCATATAGGAAACAAATCAATGACCGTTTGAATAATTTCTGGATTTCTGGGTTGCTTACTCGAGTAGCTACTCGAGTATCATTTGAAGTTTACTCGAGTACTTACTCGAGTATCATCGCAAAATCTTTGATCAACTGCAAGTCAATGAATAAATATAAGATTACTCGGGTAGTGCATGGAATAACCAATTTTCAAACCTTTGGAAATGTATGTTTACTCGGGTACCTACTCGAGTAATGCACTCATAACTTTATGAGTTACTCAGGTACCAACTCGAGTAATCCTTCAAATAAACTTTTGGTTACTCGATGCTTTACTCCAGTAATATTGGCAGGATTTTAAGGCCGAGAGTACTTACCTCATTACTCGGGTATGGACTCGAGTAATGCACTTACTTTTGCATAGGTTACTCGGGTACCAACTCGAGTAATGTACTTCTTGTGCATTATTTACTCTGGTAATGACTTGAGGTTTTCCTTGAAAATATTTCTGTATACTCGGGTATTTACTCGAGGAATCCACTTAAAATACAACATGAGATACTTGTATACTAGAGTAAGGACTCGAGGAACATGAAATAAAAAGAAATCAAGTTAATCGGGTAGCAACTTCAAGTTTTTCACTTACCTCAGTGCGTTACTCGAGTAGCTCCTCGAGTATCGTTGGAAACTTGAAGGCAACTGGAAGTTTTTCACATGGTTACTCGAGTAGCGCCTCGAGTAACATTGGCAGGCCGAGAGCACCTTGAAAATACTTACACTATTACTCGAGTACCTACTCGAGTAACGTTGGCAGGTTACTGGAAGTTCTCTCTGGTTACTTCAAGTTTTGTCTCATTACTCGAGTAGCTCCTCGAGTAATGCCTTAGTAAACTTGCTTCTGATCAAGTTCTTCAGTATTCTCTCTTGGTCTTTCTTTATTAGTCCAATACTTACTTCAAGTGATGCTTGTTCCTGTCATTGCTTTGATCAAACTTGTTTATTAATCATTTCCTTTTCAAACCATCCTTTTGTTATCATCAAAACATGGGATCTAACAAGCCTTTCTTTCCTGCTTCAGAACAATTCTCAAGTTCCTGACCAGTCAAAAAAGTTTGTCCCATTGAGTTTGTCCTTCTCTAGAACTGATCATAATAATAGTGTAGCAGTATTACTAGTTGTAATATCCCAAAAAGTGATTAAGGGCTAATGACTTTAAAAGTGGATATAATTATTGTTGAATAAACACTTTTGGAGAATGTGTGATGGGAATTTGGATATTTTCATGATTCCAATGGATTCCTTGTGAAAATTTATGTGGGAATGATGTTTGGTATGAAAATGGAACCAATGGAAGCAAAGATGCAAAATCTAAAATTCTGTCCAGTGAAATTCTATTCTGGGCAGTCTTCTCGTGTGGATGTTTTGACTAAGCAAATGATGTCATCAAATTATGAAACTTTCCAGTCTTAAAGATAACATCCCAATCTTCAAAATGGACATATAATTTGTGCCATTTCGTTTTGGGAACTGGGAGATATGACTGTCCAAAGGTTGAGGTCGAAAATGGACTTTGTTCTGGGGCAGTGATGAAATTTATGTAATTCTGGAATTTTGTGGTGATTTCTAATAATGGTCCATATTTTTCCTATAAAGAGGACTTAAATACCTTTCATTTGGCTTTGGAATCACCTCATTTCAATTTTTCTAGAATTAGTTATGATTTTTCAAAGTTTGGGCAGAAAATCTGCCAGAAAATCCGAAAATGAGAATTATGACATCATCTCATTAAAAGATGATGTCAGCATGGAATTACATATGTTATCATCTTCCTCAGCTCATTTCTGTCGCACACAGCAGCTGAATGAGGAGTGAGAACGTTGAGGTTTGTAGAGAGAGAAAGGAGAAGAAAAATCACAAGGTAAGCCGATTTCTCCGACGATTTAGCTCCTAACGCGTATAACTCTGATCCTAAGCTACTCCTCTTTGTTCTTTAAGGTTTGGAAGCTCAAAATCTGTTGTTGAGCACTTAGGGTTTTCAGCAATATTTGGGAAAAGCTTGTGGGAGCTTGAGGTAACTTCCAAACTTTCGTATATTGCTTATTCTGGCTGCTGTGGGCAATTTAATCGGTGAAATTTCACCGGATTGCCATTGGTTTTAAAGTTTGGAAATGATATGGCCTAGGGGTTATGCTGACAAAATTGGGTCTTAATGTTAGTTGTAACCTAATGTAATGGTTAATAAAGTGGTTAGGAGTAGAAAGGAACGCGTTTACGGAGCCGAAACCGAAAAACCCCAATTTTTCCCGGAGAACATGTATATTTCGGCCAAGGCTGTAAATGGGTCTTAGAGTTGGATTTTCAATCATTTGATGATTCCATTGGATTCAGTGGGCGAAAATAGGTGGGGTTACAGTTGGGCACTTTTTCAAAAAAGGCCGAGAAAGCATAATTACGGAAACACCCCTAAAACCCTAAAAGTAGGGCTGGCAAGGGCAATTTCGTAATTTGACATTGAATTTGATAATTCTGGGTACAGAAATGGATTCCTTGGGCGGAAATATGTTAGGATAGCCCAGATTAGAATTTCGGGAAAAGTGCAACCGGACTGGGTACGGCGGGCCCGGGCCGGGTCCCCGGGGGTATTTTTGTAAATTTTCATTATAGACTCATATAACCCCAAGTAACACTATGGAAGTGTCTAAATGGTGCATTTGGAATTGTAGGATTCGATATTTGCCGCCCTCGTGAGCCAACTGCGCTGAAGGACGTTAGGAAAGGACAAGGTAGTGACTCTCTCTCTCTTATACTGTGTGTAATGCTTTGTATGTGTGTGTTATCATGGTTCTGTGATGATTTCTTTGATGCTGCTGCGGTTACAGCTGGTGATAGCTGTCGTTTACAGTGCAAGCTGTCATTTACAGCGCAAGCTGTCGTTATTGTGATTACAGCGTAAGCAGTCGTGATAAAGATTACAGCGAGAGCTGTCGTATTGTGTATACAGCCGTGAGTGCTGTCGTTTGTGGTGAAAACCATGTATCTTTGAGATTGATGTTGCTGTTGTTGCTGGTTGTGATTTATATACATGCTGGTATTTATACATTGTATGAGTGGTTTGTTACTACTGAGATTCTCTCGAATCTCATTCCTTCCTATGATTAACCTTTCAGACAGGGCATGTGGCTCAAAGGAGAAGAGGCCGACCCGGAGCACTTAGGACCCTTAGGGGTATAGTTGATTTTGGAATGTTGGTTATATCTTTTGAATTCGGGATTACTGTATAATCTAAAATATGAATAGTATATTCGATTTTGGATGTAATCCCCTAGTGGATACTTAAACCTCAGGTTATATATGTATAGAATCCGGGAGTTGCCGGGGAATTGGTTTTACACTCTGTCATACGTGAATGTAGATAAACTGCACAGGTGATTATATTCGAATTTTGAAATGGAGACCAGGAACAGGAAAGAGATTTTGAATGATTTTGTGAAAACCCTACCACAAAGTAGGAGATTGAAACGAGTTTAAGTTATCTGAAGGTTTCTAATCTACTTTAATTATTTAATATCGAATTATAATTACATGATTAAAGGCAGGGTGTTACATTTTGGTATCAGAGCTGTAGTTCCTGGCAAGGGTAGAGTTTGCTAGGATAGCTCCCTTAGTTGATCTTAGTGATAGTAGATGATTGGTGAATGGTTGTGGTATATACACATAGATTCTCTGCTATTGTGGATGCATAGGAGATTGGTGGACTATGTGTATACATTATCTGTGGTATTGACGTGGAGAGGATGGGTTGGTTAAGGACCAGAGGGGTAGGATTAATGAATTAAGAGAGAATGAAGCGGAATGAAAACCAAGCTCAATCCACTCAGGAAGAGACTCGAAATGAAGAGACTGCTGAAGAGTCATGTGGGGTACCAACTCAAAATGAAGAGACTGCTGAAGAGTCATGTGGGGTACCAGCTCGAAATGAAGAGACTGCTGAAGAGCCATGTGGGGTACCAGCTAGAAAAGAAAGAGATCTCTAATACTGGGTTTCGTTGTTTTGCAAGCACCTACCTCCAGTATTCAGAGGGAGATTGATCCCCAAGCAACTGAAGACTGACTGAATCAGCTGGAAAAGATATTTGAAGTGCTTGAATGCTCGACGGAGGTAAAATCATAGTTGGCTGTGTGCGAGTTAGGGGGATGCAAATCGATGGTAGCGGAATATCACCCCAACATTGCGAAGCAAAAATATGCCATTGACTTGGGAATTGTTTCAACAAGAATTCAATGAGAAGTATTTTCCCAAATCAGTGTGACTCAAGAAAGAGACTGAGTTCTTATCAATCAAGCAGGGTGTCACAGAGATCTTTGATGATTGCTAGTCTCATTTTATCCGGCTAGCTAGGTATTCCTTTTATCTACGGCGAAGAGATGATAAGGAATGGAGTTTGGATATGTTAATTCGTGGGTGCGGCGTGAATTGAGGAAGTAGTTAGTCACCTATTAATTCATGGGGTTTAACAAAACGATAGAAGAGTATATAAGCATTGAGAATCATTTAAAAGATTCATATCCTGCCAAGGGTACCAGTAGCCGCAGTGAACCCAGTAAGCATAATGCTTCTCACAAGTTGAAGAATCAGGAGTTCTCATCCAAAGGTGATGGTATGAAGCCCTATCAGCCTAGGAATCATGAACCATAGAAAGCTTTCACGGGGTGGATATGTCTTTGTTGCAACCAGGTACATCAAGGCCGAACGTGCGAGGGGCGAGTAATATGTTATAATTGTCAACAACCTGGACGCATTGCTAGTGAATGCAACCGGTCGCCGGTTGAGTGAAGGTTTAGGACTCAGAGCAGAGTGTTTGCTATGATACACGAAGAAGCTCAGAGTTTCCCCGACCAGATCCAAAATAAACTCTTTCTCGATGATAGGTTATTAGAAATTTTGTTTAATTCGGGTGCAAGTTATTTTTTTTTTCATTGTGATGATTGTGTGAAGCGCCCGGAACTGTGTGTATAAACTGCTAGTTGAACTAGTTGTGACGATGTTAATGATTGTTAAGGCTACAATTCCTGATGCTTGTGGGAAGTGTGTAAGAATTATGGAAAGGCATGTGCCTATAGTTGTTTTGCTGTGTTTGCGAGGTTACCAATTGGAAGTCCTATGGGATCTTAATTGGTTGACGGCAAGAAATGTACTTGCTGTGCATATGAATTCGATAAACCACATCCGCTGACTGTAGTTAGGTTGGTTCATGATGATTTTCGTTGGTGACATTTGGATATACTGTATAAGTAGCCATAGATTGTGGTCTCATGGTTGGGACAGGAAGTAGAATGTATGAGTAGTTTCTAGACTCTCGTTACAACAATATTTCTAATTAGAGATGAGTAATGGAAAGAGCTATCTACGGAGGATTCAGATCGGAAAGGGCTATCTGCGGAAAGTTCTGATAGGAGAGGGCTACCTATGGAGAGTTTGATCGGAGAGGGCTACCTATGGGGAAATCTGATCGCAAAGGGCTACCTACGGAGAGTATAGTACCGTAGTGTGGAGCCACCGTGACGACAAACCCTAGCGTGAAGCCACCGTGACGACAACCCTTGGAGTGCAGCCGCCTTGATGACGAATCGTGGAATACAGCCGCCGTGATGTTGAATTGTAGATTAGCACTATGGAAGCATTGGTTCTCCATGATGTGGTATTGTAATGACTCCCACAGGGAATGGGTTTTCCTGAGATAAGAAGTCATATGGCTCTGTATGATTCAAGTTGAAACGGGCCAAAGTCAGGCACAGATAAATCTGGATTGTGAGGGCTGTCAAGTGTAGTGGGAGGTTCCTGTGGGACTCCTACTAAATTAATCTAACAGTGTTAAGGCATAGATGAGGGAAAAGACCTCAGAGTATGCAGCGGAAGCATGGTGAATGTAATGCGCTTGAGAATTATGTTGAGCAGAAGCTTGAACTTGCAGTAAGAATGATGTGTCAATCATGGCTTCGGGAAGTAAAACTTCGATGCCAATTTATCTGGTAAAGGGGTCTTGAAGGATCCTAGTTTGGTGAAAAGAATTTGTGGTGGTTGGAATTATTAAAATGCCTGGTTCCAGCTTGTTGCAATTGTGCATTATGAGTCTCTCACCTGCGGCCGCATAGGGTGATTCCTATGGCGGAGGACCGTTCCGCTGGGTCGGTAGTTACGGGGGATTGACTATTTGTGAGCCGTGAGGCTATGTATATGCACTGCCACGCCAATAGTCCCTGAGTCGCTAGCAACGGTTCGGGTAAAGACTGTGTGTCTTCTCGGTGGTAAAAGGGGATGAGGGTGGAGTGTGATTGTGAATCTGTGATAGTTGTGAACAAGCTGGGATTAGGGTGTGGTCGTATGGCAGAGCAGAGCTAGTTCAGCTTATGGTGAATTTGACAACATGATCGGGGGTTCTCACTTGTGGGGGCGCTTACCCCGGCATGGCCAGCATGGCTAGCCACCAGGCTGGTTGCACCGGTGTTGACCCTAGGCCGAAAGGCGGTGCGTAAAATTAGAATCTGCGATGCATATTGGATATGGGAGTTGCGTGAATGCTGGAAGGGCCATGTGTATTTGTGCAAGCGGCGAGAGCTGAGATATTCTTGTAAATAGTGGTAAGTTGTGTGATTGTGAATCTTGTGATGTTAGTTATGCATCAATGTGAAATCTGCTGCGAATGTTGTGGGATACCCAAAAGTCCTGGTTGGATGAGGGTAATGCTGTGAAAGTTAATACAGCAAAAGATGAAGTGTATATGAGTACAGCTAAGGCTGTCGGTTTTGTGTAATGAATTTGTGATGCTTGACTTATTCCTGCAAGAAGGGTGACTAGATTGGGCAGGGTGGTGGCATATGCCTCCTAACTGCTATGGTTGTATGAGATGTGCTAGTTCACTTTTTAACTGAGGGTTTGCAGTAGTTACATTACGTAACGATAATGTTTTGTGGCAATCAACGTGAGGCGATTGCATTTGTTAACCATTGTATGGTGATTATGAGAATTCCGAGTGTTTTTGTGGGAAATTGAGCACTGCACAATAAGTTCGTTTGAGATTCTTGTGAGAATCAAAGTGTGAAGTATTGTTTGTGTGGGTGGTCTAAAAGAGACTGTCCCAATAAGAAATGAATTGTAAAACGGAAGCCATCATGAAGGAGCATCCAAAGTTGTGGTTTAAGTTCTGTAGCAAATTTCGAGGACGAAATTTATTTTACGGGGGGAGAAATGTAATATCCCAAAAAGTGATTAAGGGCTAATG
This sequence comes from Inga leiocalycina, assembly GCA_963242795.1. Classification (NCBI taxonomy): domain Eukaryota; kingdom Viridiplantae; phylum Streptophyta; class Magnoliopsida; order Fabales; family Fabaceae; genus Inga; species Inga leiocalycina. The sequence goes on along the minus strand of OY725321.1, from coordinate 46,924,689 downwards.
ACTTTAAAAGTGGATATAATTATTGTTGAATAAACACTTTTGGAGAATGTGTGATGGGAATTTGGATATTTTCATGATTCCAATGGATTCCTTGTGAAAATTTATGTGGGAATGATGTTTGGTATGAAAATGGAACCAATGGAAGCAAAGATGCAAAATCTAAAATTCTGTCCAGTGAAATTCTATTCTGGGCAGTCTTCTCGTGTGGATGTTTTGACTAAGCAAATGATGTCATCAAATTATGAAACTTTCCAGTCTTAAAGATAACATCCCAATCTTCAAAATGGACATATAATTTGTGCCATTTCGTTTTGGGAACTGGGAGATATGACTGTCCAAAGGTTGAGGTCGAAAATGGACTTTGTTCTGGGGCAGTGATGAAATTTATGTAATTCTGGAATTTTGTGGTGATTTCTAATAATGGTCCATATTTTTCCTATAAAGAGGACTTAAATACCTTTCATTTGGCTTTGGAATCACCTCATTTCAATTTTTCTAGAATTAGTTATGATTTTTCAAAGTTTGGGCAGAAAATCTGCCAGAAAATCCGAAAATGAGAATTATGACATCATCTCATTAAAAGATGATGTCAGCATGGAATTACATATGTTATCATCTTCCTCAGCTCATTTCTGTCGCACACAGCAGCTGAATGAGGAGTGAGAACGTTGAGGTTTGTAGAGAGAGAAAGGAGAAGAAAAATCACAAGGTAAGCCGATTTCTCCGACGATTTAGCTCCTAACGCGTATAACTCTGATCCTAAGCTACTCCTCTTTGTTCTTTAAGGTTTGGAAGCTCAAAATCTGTTGTTGAGCACTTAGGGTTTTCAGCAATATTTGGGAAAAGCTTGTGGGAGCTTGAGGTAACTTCCAAACTTTCGTATATTGCTTATTCTGGCTGCTGTGGGCAATTTAATCGGTGAAATTTCACCGGATTGCCATTGGTTTTAAAGTTTGGAAATGATATGGCCTAGGGGTTATGCTGACAAAATTGGGTCTTAATGTTAGTTGTAACCTAATGTAATGGTTAATAAAGTGGTTAGGAGTAGAAAGGAACGCGTTTACGGAGCCGAAACCGAAAAACCCCAATTTTTCCCGGAGAACATGTATATTTCGGCCAAGGCTGTAAATGGGTCTTAGAGTTGGATTTTCAATCATTTGATGATTCCATTGGATTCAGTGGGCGAAAATAGGTGGGGTTACAGTTGGGCACTTTTTCAAAAAAGGCCGAGAAAGCATAATTACGGAAACACCCCTAAAACCCTAAAAGTAGGGCTGGCAAGGGCAATTTCGTAATTTGACATTGAATTTGATAATTCTGGGTACAGAAATGGATTCCTTGGGCGGAAATATGTTAGGATAGCCCAGATTAGAATTTCGGGAAAAGTGCAACCGGACTGGGTACGGCGGGCCCGGGCCGGGTCCCCGGGGGTATTTTTGTAAATTTTCATTATAGACTCATATAACCCCAAGTAACACTATGGAAGTGTCTAAATGGTGCATTTGGAATTGTAGGATTCGATATTTGCCGCCCTCGTGAGCCAACTGCGCTGAAGGACGTTAGGAAAGGACAAGGTAGTGACTCTCTCTCTCTTATACTGTGTGTAATGCTTTGTATGTGTGTGTTATCATGGTTCTGTGATGATTTCTTTGATGCTGCTGCGGTTACAGCTGGTGATAGCTGTCGTTTACAGCGCAAGCTGTTGTTTACAGCGCAAGCTGTCGTTATTGTGATTATAGCGTAAGCTGTCGTGATGAAGATTACAGCGAGAGCTGTCGTATTGTGTATACAGCCGTGAGTGCTGTCGTTTGTGGTGAAAACCATGTATCTTTGAGATTGATGTTGCTGTTGTTGCTGGTTGTGATTTATATACATGCTTGGTATTTATACATTGTATGAGTGGTTTGTTACTACTGAGATTCTCTCGAATCTCATTCCTTCCTATGACTAACCTTTCAGACAGGGCATGTGGCTCAAAGGAGAAGAGGCCGACCCGGAGCACTTAGGACCCTTAGGGGTATAGTTGATTTTGGAATGTTGGTTATATCTTTTGAATTCGGGATTACTGTATAATCTAAAATATGAATAGTATATTCGATTTTGGATGTAATCCCCTAGTGGATACTTAAACCTCAGGTTATATATGTATAGAATCCGGGAGTTGCCGGGGAATTGGTTTTACACTCTGTCATACGTGAATGTAGATAAACTGCACAGGTGATTATATTCGAATTTTGAAATGGAGACCAGGAACAGGAAAGAGATTTTGAATGATTTTGTGAAAACCCTACCACAAAGTAGGAGATTGAAACAAGTTTAAGTTATCTGAAGGTCTTTAATCTACTTTAATTATTTAATATCGAATTATAATTACATGATTAAAGGCAGGGTGTTACACTAGTCGGCATGATTCTACAATTAAAATATGCAAAGTTAGTTAGTAATCTCCCACTAAATTAACAACACTCAATATAATAATTAGTGGGCTAAGATCCATATTTGGCTTAAACTAAAGTCCTCTTTGGCATGTTTAATCCCATCTAACGCCTTGAGATTCAAAACCATTTTTTTAATCTCAATTAAGTCAAAACAATAATGAATATTATGAGCAGCACCATTACTCATGCTTGGCTCATCAAGATAACTCAAGTGCATCCACTTTGGTGGTTTCCACAATTGAGCGATCTAGGTTTTGACAAGTATTCATTAATTGACAGCATTATGACTTAAGATTTGATTCAGAGGGCTCAATTAATTAGTTTTGTTTATATGAATGCAATCATGGTCGTATCTCATACAAATAAATACATATAAATGAAAAAGTATTCATATAATGATCTAATCAAAAGCATAATTTAAACGTGACACAACATGGCTTACCTAACCTAAAATCCTCCCAAGCTAATTAGAGGACTTCTCTAAATAAGAAGAGACATACATTGAGAGAAACCCCATTTAAACATTCGAGGGGTGTGAGATGAGAAGAGAATGTACATTGAGAGTATTTAGAGGAAGGTACAACATGCAGGCCGTATTTAAATATTACAACCCTTTGTAAAAATCTAAAGCCATGTTCACCATACCCAAACAAGTTTGAAAATAAACCACAACAAGTAACAGTTCATATAATATGAAAAGCAATAAATGTCGTGATTAGGTTATACCGCGCTACGAACAGGTAGAGCCGTCAAAACGGGTCCAACCCGCGGGCTCAACCCGCGGGTTGGGACAGGGTTAGGGTTGGCAAAATGCCAACCCGTGAAAGTGCGGGCCGCATGGACCCGACCCGTGTGGCCCGCGGGTTGATGCGGGCTAGCCCGCGGGTTGGCGGGTTGGCCCGCAAATTTTTTTATTTTTTTATTTTTCATATAATAATTTCATAATATTTATAAGTTATCCACTCCTATCATGATATTTCCCAATTCAAAGAGAAAAAATCTTAACCTCTTTCCTTCTTTTTTAAACAAAATTATTATATTTGGTTGTTTGAGGATGAGTTTATATTTTGCTTATAAACTTTGACAAATTTAATAACTTTATCTCTTAAATTGTGAATTATGTTTTTAAATTTTTATAAGAGGAATGATTGATGCTAGAAAAATAAATTTAATAATTCATATATGTGTGTCTTATATTTTCGACTACCTTTAAAAAATAAGATTTTTTTTTTTTGAAAAAAATATGCGGGCCCGCGGGCTGGCCCACAACCTGCACATTGCGGGTTAGGGTTGGCAAAATGCCAACCCGCAGAAGTGCGGGTCGCACGGGCCCGACCAGCGTGGCCCGCGGGTTGGTGCGGGCCAGCCCGCAACCCGCGGGCTGGCCCGTTTTGATAGCTCTAACAGGTAGTCACGGCGGTCCTGCTAAAAGGCACATTCCTTTAAAAAGAAATATTTGAAAATTTAAAATATTAAAAAATTTTTGGCCCAATTTTTTAAAATACTTGTTTCAGTCCAATTCAAAAGATTTCGGCCCAGTTTCAAAAACAAAAGCCCAGAACGCTTCTAATCCGAATTGTCTTTCCCATAGTTTCGGATCCCTACAACCCGAATAGAGATCCGAACTTAGACCCGGTTCTTCTCCAAGATCCCTAAATCCGATTAGAGACCCTAACATGTCCGTACACCTTGATCTCCAGCCAATTTAAAATCAAGAATGACATGAATTCCAATTTCGGATCCAATCCAAAACAGAAATTTTGACACAGCAACAAATCGCATAGGTTTGACTTTCTCCAAAACATATTTCAATATCGCATACAATATGCAAAAAATCGCATACAATTCGACTTTCTTAAAACCAAAAACTAAGTTACATACATATTCGATCATCTTCCTATAAGCATACATATATATCCCATATATATTACATGTATAAGAATATAAACTCAATTTAAATGCACAATTAACCTAGCTCTGATACCGCTGTTAGGATCGGCAGGCACAGCGGAAGAATTTTAAAATTTTCGCCGATCCTAATCGAGGATCTATAACGGCGTTTAAACTGAGTTAGAAAGATTCGTACCTTTTTTTAACACGTCAGGTCCGCATCCTCTACCGGTATCCACTGAGTAGTCTGATAATAGAAATAGAAACTCCTTTCCATCGTAGTATAACCATACATTTCTCAGACTCACTTATCGAGGGTCCCAGTAATATCTCTCTACTAATGTGAGGGACAAATTCCATCTTGATCATTCATATTCCTCTGCATGAAAAACCACCAAACATGATCGTAGCCTTTATCATCATCCGGTGAAAAGTGACTTTTGACTAGTTCAAAGCTTAGCAATTTTCATGTAGGAATCCATGATGACCTCAGGTCAAAGGGCATTGTGACGTGGTTGTACATGAGAAAAGCTTATGACTTGATCCATGTAGCTTTCTCATAATGGGTAGGTCCAACACTTTGTACTCTTACAAGTGCCTAAGACTTTGATTCGGATCTCCATATCTTATCAAAGTCATACTGGTCTTGTTTTATCTCTGCTCCCGCATAGATGACCGACTAGGGACATTTTAAAACAATTTTTATGATTGATCCAAGGATACTATTATCACAGTTAACATGCAAATAATATGATAACAAAATGGAGAAATTTTATTAAATTAATAATGTTCAAAGTACAATGTTGGTCCTCAGGGCTCAATTTCCAACAGGAATTGGGTAGCTTTAGGTGTCCCAGTTTGAATTTAGGATGCCTAAAGACACTCTTTAGGCGTCCCTTTTTAAACAAATATTCTTCTTTATCGAAATCTTGAAGTTTATTAATGATATCAAGAAGTAAATCTTGTTCCTTCATGATAACATTAATTCCTGAAGAAGAGTTTTCTGGAAGGTCTTCATTTTGAATGTTATTGAGATCTTCAAAAGAACTACTTTCAGATTCAGACTCAAAAGTTTCAATCAAACTCCAAGTTCTTCAAACTTCAAACCTTCTATTCTTTTAAACAAATATGATTTAACAAACGTTTTAAAGAAGTTCAAACACTCTATTAAACAAACAACCATCCAAGACCTTCAATACAAGGTAAGAAACCTCAAAACCAAAATTTGTTTTATTAAACTTCAACAAGAAACCCATGCAACTGCTATATCCCAAATTCAGGATATTCAACTCGCAACTCAAATTGAAGTGCAACAAAGAACACCATCTGATCAGGAAGATGAATGCCTTTTTGAACCATTTTTAAACTTGATTTCAAAAATATCAATTCAAACGTTTTATGTCCTTGCAAAAAAACTTTATTAATAATGACTTTGTTTTGGAACAAACTGTATTATTTGACACAGGGGCTTATTCTAATTGTTTTAGAGAAGGAATTATTCCTATAAAATATTTTTAAAACACAACCAAAAGGTTTAATGACGTTAATGGCTCATATCTAGACGTCAAATACAAAGTTTCAAACAATGTTATTGAAAATGAAGGTTTAAAGATTCAAACTCCATTTATATTAGTTAAAGATATGGGAACCCAAATCATTATGGGGGGACGCCATTTGCAAGGCTATTATTCCCATATATGACTGATAAAAACGGAATTTCAAAACAACATCTGGGTAAAAAAATTCTGTTTCCTTTTACTCACAAACCCAGAGTTAAAGAGCTAAATCTTCTTTTTTGAAAACAACAACAAAATAATTTTTTGAAGGAAGATATTTCTTTTAAACATATAGAAATACAATTGTGTCAAACACAAATTAAACAAAAAATTCAAACATGTCTTGAACAAATCCATCAAACTATTTGTTTGGATTTACCAAATGCATTTTGGAATCGCAAAAAACTCATGGTTAATTTGCCTTATGAAACAAGTTTTCTGAAAAACAAATACCAACTAAGGCGTGACCAATTCAAATAACAGTAGAACTTCTTGAGACCTGTAAAATGGAAATTCAAGAGCTTCTGAGCAAGAAATTGATTCACAAATCTAGAAGCCCTTGTCTTGTGCTGCTTTTTATGTAAATAAAAATACAGAAATAGAATGTGGAGCTCCTAGGCTTGTAATCAATTACAAACCTTAAAACGAAGCGTTAAAATGGATCAGGCATCTAATTCCAAATAAATATGATCTACTAAAATGATTGTATTCTACAAAAATATTTTCGAAATTTGACATGAAATCTAGATTTTGGCAGATTCAAATTTCTGAATATGATAAGTATAAAACTGCTTTTACTGTACCTTTTGGCCAATATGAATGGAATGTTATGCCGCCTTTTGGTTTAAAAAACGCTCCTTCTGAATTCCAGAGGATCAAGAACGAGATCTTCAATGATTATAGTCAATTTATCATTATCTATATTGATGATGTATTAATTTATTCTCATTCAATAGATCAACATTTTAAACATATTTATCAATTCATTAAAGTTGCAGAAACAAATGGTTTAGTAGTTTCTAAGCCTAAAATTAGTCTTTTCCAAACTAAGGTTAGGTTTCTTGGTCAATGGATTTACTGGGGATCCATAATGCCAATTGAACAAGCAATTCAGTTTGCTGATAAATTTCCCAATCAAATCATTGATAAAACTCAACTTCAACGATTTTTGGGATGTTTAAACTATGTTGCTGAGTTTATTCCTCATCTTAGCAATTTTATTAAATTGCTTTACCAGCGTCTCAAAACGAATCCTCCTCCTTGGACGTATATTCATTTAAATATTATTAACCAGATCTTTTTTGCCATAGAAATATTTCTTCATTCATTCATATAATAACATTCAAACATACACCGATATTACAGTACCATAGCTAAAAAGTTAACAAGTACCAATACACCAAAGTAACTAGTCACTACTGTACACCAAAACATGCTAGTCGGGCTCTCTTGGCATCATCTTTCTATCATCCTCTAGCAATCTCCTCAGCTGTTCCGGGGGACAATGCACCCATTTTCTGGGCAGTTCCCACTGAGCGTATTCTTAGCAGCCCAGTCAGCTACTAAATTTGCTCTCCTGGAAATCCAACGATAAGAGTGGTTCCCAATTAGTTTCCTTGATTCTTGAATGTTTTCAAGGATATTGGCACACCTCCACTCACACGCAGGTAAATCATTGCATACACACTTAATCAGTGATTGATTGTCAGACTCAAAGCTTATATCTGAAAGATGGTTAATATGGACAAATCTTAAGGCATCAAGTATTGCAATTCCTTCAGCCATAAATGCCAAATTTGCTTCAATGACTCTTGCCTCCCCATCCAATAACCATCCATTTGAATCCCATACAATAAAAGCAACAGCAGCAGTATTATCCTTCTCAGAAAAGGCACAATCACAATTAATTTTAATTCTATTACCTTCTGGTGCTTCCCATTTCTCCTGCTCCTTTTTCTGTATTTGCGTGCTGCTGTCCGCCCTCTCCTGCTGGGTGATCCATCCCATAGCTTCACAGTACTCCTTAAGTAATATACCTGCTTGAGAGAAAGTAAATATTGGGTTAGGTGTGATATTCTCAAACAAGACTGCATTCTTGGTTTTCTAAATCTGCCACAAGGTCATCCCAAACAAAGCTTTTTGCCATGTATTGAAGTCAGAATCACATAAGCAAGAGGCCACCCATTACTCCAAATTAGCAATTGAATCAGTGCACCTAACCAAAAATTTACTTCCAAACCATGTTAACTGAGCCCACTCACATCCTACAAACAAGTGCAGCAATGTTTCTGGTTTTTTGTTACATATTAAACATCTATCCACCACATAACACCTCTTTTTACACAAGTTATACATTGTTGGTAAGGCATTGTTCATCAACCTCCAGAGAAAGTTTCTAACTTTATTTGGTATTTTAAGGCTCCATATTTCTTTCCACATTCTCTTTTTGGCATTATTAGAAGAGTTTGGAATATGTATCTCCCTTTTCAGTATATCTCTTCTAGCAACTTCATAGCCTTCCTTAACTAAATAGGTACTCCTCCTTCCTCCTATCCACACCAATTTTTCTTCCCTTTCCCTAGGGGCAACAATAGTATCGCATATTGCCTTTTTTTCTGCCTGTGTGATCCATCCTTCTAAGGACAACAGATTCCATCCATCTCTTCCCATTAGATCAGCCACTCTTAATTCTTGGAAGTCCTCATGCGGACACATTGAATACAACCTTTTCCTGGCAATTCGCTAAGCCATGGGTCCCTCTATACCTTCGTGTCTCTCCCATTCCCAACACATTTAAAGATTTGGTCATTTAGAACCTTTCTCCCTTCTAATATACTACTCCACAACCAAGACGCCCTGCTACCCTTCCTAGCTTCTGTAAAATTCTCTCTAGGAAAGTATCTTGCCTTTAAGATTTTGACCCATAACTGATTCGGATTGCTTAGAATTCTCCATCCTATTTTAGCTAGAAGAGCCAAATTAAATGCCTCGAAATCCTTGAACCCCAATCCCCCATCCAGTTTGTGTTTCTTCATTTTATCCAATGATACCCAGTAAATTTTCCTTTGTTCCTCTTCACATTTCCACCAAAATTTAGGCACAATCCTATCTAACCTCTGTAACACATTCTTTGGGTACTTGAAACAGGATATAGAATACACTGGTAATGAGTTAGCCACAGATTTTATCAACACCTCCCTACCAGCTTCTGACAAGAATTTCTTTCTCCACCTCTGTACCCTTTTCTCCATTCTATCTATTACAAAGTTTAAAGCCTGGATTTTTTATCTTCCCCATATTATAGGCATCCCTAAATAGTTCCCAGGAACATCCACTACGGGAATCTGAAATATGTGACCAATTTCTTCCTGAATCAGCTCGGGAGTGTTTCTTGAAAAATATAAACAAGATTTCCTTTCATTAATAGCTTGTCCCGAGGCTTCACAGTAAATGTTGATCACATCCTTCAATTTCCTACAGTTTTCTAGCTCAGCCCTTATGAAAAAAACTGAATCATCAGCATAGAAACTATGGGTAATCTCTGGACAACCTCTCCCCATTGAAACCCCTCTCAATCTACCCTCTCTCTTTTCTTTCTCTATTAATTTGGATAGAACATTATTCACTAGGATGAATAGATAAGGAGAAATTGGGTCTCCCTGTCTTAATCCTCTCTAAGGTCCCACCTTTGCTACTCTTTTTCCAGCTATCATGATCGAAAATTGGACAGAATTCAAGCACCAAATTATTCTATCTACCCAATCTTTACAAAAACCCATCTTTAACAATGTAGCTTGTAAGAAATCCCATTCTACCCTATCATAATCCTTATTCATGTCTAATTTCAGAGCCATTTCACAGTGCCCTTTTCTTTTTAGTTTCAAATAATGAAAGGCCTTATGTACTACAACAATATTATCTTGTATCAGTCTACCAGGCACGAATGCTCTCTGACTCTCATCTATTACCTTGTCAAGCAAAGGCTTTAGTCTATTTGCCAATATTTTTGAAAAAATCTTATATGAAAAATTGCACAAACTAATTGGCCTATAATCACTCACTGACTCTGGGCAATCAACTTTTGGGATAAGGACTAGATCCATATCATTCACATCATTTAGAGGGAACCCATTTTTAAAATAATTTTTTACTAAATCACATACCTGGTTACCAACGATGTCCCATGATTTCTGGAAGAACAATCTGGTAAAGCCATCTGGACTTGGTGCTTTTTGCCCTCCCATTTGAAAAACTGCCCCCTTTACTTCTTCACTGATTTCAGCCATGAGCTTTTGGTTGTCATCACTTATGATTACCTCTTCTACACACTCTAGCACCTGCTCAAAGTCTCTTCCTCCAACTGATGTAAACAAAGATGCATAAAACTCAACAAAATGATTTCTAATTGCTCCTTCCTCTTCTATCCACTCATCCTTACCACCCTTTATCCTGACTACTTTGTTTCTGCATCTTCTTTTAATAGTGGAAATATAGAAGAATCTAGAATTTTTGTCCCCATACTTCAGCCACTCCACACGTGCTTTTTGGGCCCAGTATATTTCCTCTTATGCCTATAACTCATCAATTTCCTTCCTCAAAACCTCTACTTCCTTAGCTCTAGCATCATTCCATTCCGAACATAGGTATTTTTGCACTTTCTTTACTAATACTTTGATTTGTTGTTGGCTGTTTTTGAACTCTCTCTTTTCGCATTCCTTCAGGACCTCTCTTAGTTAGTCCATTTTTTCCATAAATTCCTATAACTCAATTTTAGTAGATTTCGACCCCCAACAATCCCTGATGAGCTCGAAAAAATTTGGGTGTGACAACCATCTTGTATCAAATCTGAATAATGAGGGTGACTTTGTTTCATCATGTACAAAATCAATGAAGATTGGACAGTGATCCGACCCTATTGCCTCTAATACTTGGCCTTATCCCTTTTGATTCTGAATTCTCCATGCCATGTTTGTCACCGCTCTATCCAATCTTTCCCTTATGAACTCCTCATTACACCTATTATTCATCCATGTATACTTACACCCATTAAATTCTAACTCCATTAACTCACAATTTAGCATAAAGTTTCGAAATCTGTCTAAGTCTCTCTGAAGTCACTCTCTTCCCCCTTCCTTATCCGATGCATATAATATATCATTAAAATCCCCCAGGATGATCCATGGAATTTCTTCCACTGGCTTCAATTTCTCCAATTCACACCACCACTGGCGTTTTTGTATCATATCGACCGACCCATACACAAGAGACACATTACCCAGATCTGTTCCATTTAATTTTACCTCTTCCAGATGAATAATAAATCTAGATATAAATCCGATCTTAAACTAAACCTCTTACTTCCACCAAATAGCCAGACCTCCAGATTTTCCCCTAGGCTCACAGTATTCCCCACAATCAAACTTCAACTTTTTCCTTATCCTTTCTATTTTTCCCATCTACATCTTTGTCTCCGAAAGAAATACTTCATGATGATTCAATTTCCCACACTGGAACTTCAGATTTCTGACTGTTAGGGTAGTTCCCAACCCCTGACAGTTCCAACCTAGGCAATTCATTGTTCCCCAGTGGCTGCTTCTGGCCAGCCACCCCACCCTTGATTATTTTGTACATTATCCTCCTCATTTCTGTCCTCAGAGATTTGATCCTTGTTAAATATATCAGAGTTCCACACAATTTCAGTATCCGAATTACTATTTGGGAACAGTGATTTTATTACCTTTCTTTCTAGTCTGATCTTCCTCTCTGATCTATTTCCCATATAGAAAGCAAGTGCTCCATTATAATATACACATAGCATCTCGGTTCTTCCACCTCCTCCAATACTTTCAGCTCCACAACCACTATGTCTCTTTCCCCTGCACTTTTTGGTGAATCCTGACTGTGATCCTTCCTTCTTTTGCTCAGCGGTGAGTCTGCGTTTTTGTTGCACTTCCTTTTCAGAGAAGCCTCTTTTATTCCCTGAGTTAATTCGCCTATCACTCTTTTCTTTATCGGTACTAGAGCTTTTTCTTCCTTTTCATTGTCCTCTTCCTCGTCAGCCAACTCCACCCAATATTTAACTTGGGTCCTTCTTATTTTCTCCCAGCGGGCCCTCAATATGCTGCTAGTTCCATTGGTCTCCATCATGTCTGATTTAAGCCCAAACTGTCTTGGGCCCAATTCCCTTTCTTTTGTCTTGACCAACTTCAATTCCCTAGATTGTGTTCCTTGGGCTATACCCATGGGGTCCAGATTTGTGTTGACCTTCTCTCTCCTTCCACCTACCTTCTACCACAATTAATTTCTTCTGCTGATAGAAACCCATACCACCATTCCCCCTACGTGGTCTATAGGAGCTTTCACCTCTTTCCTCAGAGATCCACGTCGTTTTCAAGGTTCCACTCCCACCTTTTTTGATTTTCACTTCCCCGCGCTCCTCTTTCTGAGCCAGCTAGACCTCCAAACTTTGATCAGCTTGGTTCCAACTCTGGTTACCCTGGTACGTCGCCGACACCCAAAATGCCTGGGCACACAGGCTTGTATCATATCCCCTAGCCACCACATTCACTTTAAATTCCACATTTTCTTCCTCGCATCCCTTACTTTTATGGCCTAGCTTGCCACAATTATAACAGAATCTCACTAGCTTCTCATATTTAATCTGAATCCAAACATTATCTAGTTCATCATCCGGTCTTGGGGCTAAGAACCCTGGAACAAGCGCATTATCAATATTTACTTCCACTCTTGCTCTTCCAAAGCTTCTATGTGCAAAACGAATATCCTCCGGATTCTCTACCTCAATCACTTTCCCCATTAAGCTCGCCATTAGCCTGATATTTGATTCTATTATTCCCTCCCATGGCAAGCTATAGAACTGGACTCAAAACTCACAAGTATTTATCTGTATTTCATTGTCACTCAAGAATGGTCTACATTTTTGCAAGCTCAGCATGTAATTCCTTACAACCCACGGATTATCCTTCAGGACCCTTTTAGCTTCCCCTGCATCTTAAATGTTAAACCAAAACAGATTGAAACCTATCATTTTCACATCCATTTCTCTACCTATTTTCCATGCCGCCGTTACTGCTTCCCTCACGGTTCCCAGCCCCACTCTGGTTTTGGAAATAATTTTTCTAATCAAGGCATGACCATCTCTCGTTTCTTACTATGTTAGCTCTTCCTCAGTATCACTGTTATCTGTTATACTCCTAGTACTTCCTGCTAGATCCCAAGTTTTGATCATAACAAAATGACAATTGTATGCAAATCGTGTTTTTTATAAGATTAAGAAAAGTTTACAAAGTTACCAAATGCATATAGGAGTGTTTTCTGGTATTTGCTGCGAAATTGAACTGGAGTGCTCGAGCATAAGTTTTGCACTCGAGCATAGATCCCTTCTATGCTCGAGCAGGTGCGAGTGAAAGTCAGAAAGTGTTCACCCGAGAGGCATGCCACTGTTATTTTCATTGATTCACTCGAGCACTGGAGTTTGCACTCGAGCAGAGAAGTCATTCTCACTCGAGCACATGCAAATGAAGGTCCGCGAGTGCTTGGCCAAGAGCAAGTGTCATCATGCTTCCTTTGATTCACTCGAGCAGAGACATCAATGCTCGAGCATGAGCATTCTGAACTCGAGCAAGGTACTGCGAGTGCTTGGCCGAGAGTCATGAAGTACAAAGTAGTGCAAGTGTGCTCGAGCACCACCTCATATGCTCGAGTGATACATCTGCACCTGCGAGTAAAAATTCTATCCCTCTCCAAATCTGATGCGAGTGCTTGTCTAAAAGGTATAATACTTTAGAATATTCTTCTCACTCGAGCAGAAGTCTGTGTTCTTGAGTGAGGGCCTACATCACCTGCGAGTGATAAATTTATCTCTCTGAGTTTATGATGCGAGTGTTGGTATTGAGAGCATATTCCTCTATAATATGCGTCTCACTCGAGCAGGAGTGTGTGTGCTCGAGTGACGGACCACATCACCTGCGAGTACAAAATCTCACTCTTGTCAAAATGGTGTGCGAGTGATGACCCGAGAAGACACTCCCAGCAGAAAATGCAAGATCACTCGAGCAGGGGGAGTTGTGCTCGAGTAAGATCCCACTTCACTCTCGAGTGTGAATTCTGTCTCTCTGAAATTCCTTGCAAGCATAACCCGATAACTAAAGCACAAAGAGGAAAATAGGAAGATCACTCGAGTGAGCCATCCATGCTCGAGTGATGCTCTGCCAGATCATCAAAAATGCCAAGTCTCACAACGTTCAATCCGAATATGGTTTATTGTTATTTATTCATATCATCATTACTTGTTATCATTGCTTAACATCATTTTTGAAAGTATTATAAGTGTGATGCAGGAGGATGAATGTTTGAAATTAGTTGTTACGGAGAAAGTCAAACAACGGCAGACAACATGATTACAAACACATTCACACCTACCGCATTCAGAATATTCAAACATGCGCGTGTCTTTCAATAGTTGTAAAAGTCCCGCTCCTCAAACGATGATTTCTGAAACGGGAAAAAACTGAAGCAACTATATATACAGAGATTCAGAGATAGTCAAGAACAACAACGTAGTACAAGAACTCACAAGCTTATACACGAGTCTCTGCTATTCATCATTTTCTCTGTATACACATTGATCTTAAGTGTTTACTCATTTGCTCTGTAAGAGAGTCTTCATACAATTCAAATTCTGTGTTTATTTGATCTCAAGGTATTGGGACCTTGAGAGGGTAGTTTTCCTTATGAGAGAAGCAGTTGAGAGAATTCCTTGTTGTTGCTTCCACTCATAAGCCTTATAAGATACAAGCAAAAGAGAACGTTGCTGCTCGTAAGACTTACAGTAGTGTAAGCAGGAGAGAACGTTGCTGCTCATAAGTCTTGTATACATAAGCAAGTGAGAAGAGTCATAGGTTGTTTTTCAGTATGTAAGACTTGTCGTAAGGGGGAGAGAAATTTCTTATTGAGAGAATATTTCTGCTCGTACTCCGTTCAAGGACAGTTGTTGTTTTGTGGCATTCTGAGAGCCCATTGAATCTTGGAGGTATAGTGAAAATCTCAGTAGGTTTTGATCTCTGAGGACTGGAAGTAGGCCTGGTTGTTAGGCCGTACCAGTATAATTCTCTGTGTTCAAATCTTCTCAACTCTACTCTATCTACTATATATTCATATCACCACATCAAGCGAAAAATTTATAACATCACCCAATTCACCCCCTCTTGGGTGAAGCTTGTCTCTTATATTTGGTATCAGAGCCTAGTCTTCTCCGAAGAGCCTAACAGCTTGAGAAGGATCCGACAAATGGCAACAATGGGTGAAAACATTCTTCCAGACGGAGCTTCAATCACTAGACCTCTTGGTTTTGCTGGAGAACATTTTTCGTTCTGGAAAGCTAAATTCAGAGTGTTCGTGATGGCCAACGAATACGGATTGTGGAATGTTATACAAGATGGTGACTATGTTCCAATGAAGAAAATCGAAGATAGAGCAGTTAAAAAGAGCCCAGATGAATTTGACGAGAATGACAGAAGGTTAGTGACGTTAAATAGTGAAGCCATTCTTATGATACAGAGTGCTCTTAGTAAAAAAGAATACTTTCGTATATGTACTCTACCAACTGCCAAAGATATGTGGGATGCCCTTGAGATTGCTCACGAAGGTAGATCTGGAATCAAAGAAAATAGAATCAATACTTTAATTACATAATATGATTTATTTCGTATGAAATCTGGAGAAAGTATATCAGAGTTTGAACTCAGGTATACTCATCTTGTTAATCAATTATCTGCTCTTGGAAAGTCGTTTGATCAAAATTCCCAAGTAAGAAAGATTCTCAATATTCTTACGAAAGAGTGGGAAGCAAAGGTGACAGCTATCGAAGAAGCTAAGGGAGAATCTATGAGATCCGTAGCTGCTCTCTTTGGAAGTCTTTCTGAATATGAAGGTAAGTTGAGATTCAAAAAGGAACTTGAAGATTTTGATGATAAAAAGAAAAAGGGAGTTGCACTTAAAGCTATTAAAGAAGAAGAAGAATCTTCCGAGAATGAAGATGTCCCTAATGATGATGAAATGGGAATGATCGTGAGAAAATTCAAGAAATTCTACAGAAGAGGTCAAAGGAATTTCAAGAACTATCAAGGTGGACCAAGCAAGAAAGAAAATAAAGAACAACAGATAGTATGCTATGAATGCGGGAAACCAGGACACATCAAATCTGAATGTTTCAAAAACAAAGACAAAAAGAAGCTGAAAAAGAAAGCATATATATCATCTATATGGGGTGATAGTTCGTCAGACGAAGAAAGTGACAACGACGAAGTAGCGAATCTATGCTTGGTAGCTAAAGAAGAAGAATCAGACTCTGAGGTAAGTGATTCTGAACCCTCCTATGATGAATTGTTATCTGAATACAATGCATTGCATACAGAGTTCATCAAAGTTGCTAAAGAAATGGTTAGTTATAAGAAGAAAGTAAAAGAATTAGAAAGTACTGTCATATCATCATATGAAATGTGTAAAGAGAAAGATAAGAAAATAGAAGATTTGACAAAAATTGTTGAAAAGTTTACTAAAGGGAGTGAAACTCTCAAGGTTATATTAAATTCTCAGAAAGTTTCATTTGATAAATCTGGAATTGGATATAATTCTGTTCATGATAAGAATAAAGGATATAAGAAGAATAGTAGAGCCTATCTTAAATATTTTAGGAATTCTTTGCATACATCGAATCCATTCGCATTATGCAATCAATATAACATATAAATCTCTTCCACCAAGCCACTCCCTCTATCGGCTTAAGTATCAGCTTCAGACACAAAACACTGTTCATAAGCTGATTTCCGCACTTCTCAGACTGCGTGTAAGCCGTTTCTACACGAAAGTGACGTCCCCCTGCTACTTCGTCAAAAGCGTCCAGTTATTTTGAGAAGGGATTTTGAAAGTTGAATGTGAAGTTTTGAAGGCACCACCAAAAGCATCTTTATTTACTGTTATTTTCCTCGGGCCTTTAACCCTTTATGGGCTACAACCATGCTCATAAATTGCTAGGCATGAGTTCATCTATCCTTCCTATGTTTTTGTCCCTCCTTTTTGTTTGCCCGAGGTCCTTCCCTTCTCTTACGTGACACGTCTCATATCTGAGCCCTGGGGTTGAATTCAAAATTTGAATCCCTTCTTCTCTTTCCTCTCTGGTCTCTATTATGCTCACTCTTCTTTCTCTCCCCAACCCTGATGCCCTTTGCCCCTTTCCTCCTCCTCGCTCTCTTTTTCCTCAGTTTCTTTTATCACCATCTCATCTCGGGAGCCCTTTCCTTCAATCGGCATCAAATTTCTTCTTCTCCGACTATCTCTCTCAGTCATCTATACTGAAGGGTAAGGAATCTCCTCACCGAACTCAAGCTCGGTTCTCTCTATCGTCGCCGTTGGTGAATTTTTCTGGTCCTTTTCTTTTGTAGATGCTCGATGCTAAGAAGGTTTGTACTCTTTCACCATTCTTCCCTTCGTCTTTGATCTCTCTCCTTCTTCTTTTACCTTATGTTTTCTTTTTGTTGCAGTATTTCAAAGAAAATGTTGAAGCCATTCCCTCTTTTGATTTTTATGAGCGCTGATCTGGTCTTCCATTTCTATTCCATCGCCATTTGCAAATTTAGTTTTGTCATATTATTTTTCTTCTTTCTTTTTCCTCACGCTTTTCTTTTGTTTTTTCCCCAATGAAGTTGAGTATCAAAAAATAGTTCTACACGATCCATTTTTAAGGGTTAGGCATAATTCGTTTCCCCTCTTTTTTTTGAGAGCATGTTCTTCTTAATCAGTTTCTCACAAACACCCAATTCCTATAATTTAGGATCTTGATTTCAAGAGTTGTGTTCTTATTTCATGTAAAATCCGACATGTTCTCATTAAATCTTTATTATTCTGTAAAATCTTATAAATATTTATTTCTTAACTTTCATTTTTATCTTTTAAATAAATGACAGATTTATTATTAAGTGAGGTAATCTACTATTTAATTTCTCAATCTATTACTGCGATTCTAGCTTCATCCCTACTAAGATCATAGAAAAGTATCTCATTGTACAGCATTTGGATTATGTGATTTCAGGGTTTTTCTGTTTCATTTTCTAAAAATCTGTAACTAGAGTGAATTGAACAAATTAAGACCATTGCTGCGCCATACTGGGATTGGGAACTCACCAATGAGACTCAACAGATCTGGGTGAGTTTTATGATTTACAACTCCACATGTTTGTATTTTTTGTTTTTTTACACTCATTACTTGGAATAACATACAAACATGACTTTTTGTTGAGATAAAAAAGGATATTTTGTTAGAATGAATCTGATATTCCTATTTAATGAATAAAGGGCTTTAGATTATTCAAAATGATGATGCAATATTTGGTGCATCCTCTCTTATTTTTTTCAATTTCTCAGTCTCTCTGTTATCATTGTTCAAGTATGTCTTTATGATGATGAATGCAGATGATAATGGAGAAAGTAAGGGCTAACTATCTTTATGATGATGCTGTGGGTTTATGGGTTTAATTTATACTGAAAAGTATCTCATTGTACAGCATTTGGGTTATGTGATTTTAGGGTTTTTCTATTTCATTTTCTGAAAATCTGTAACTAGAATGAATTGAACAAATTAAGACCATCACTGTGCTATACTGGGATTGGGTACTCACCATGAGACTCAACATATCTGGGTGAGTTTTATGATTTGCAACTCCACATGTTTGTTTTTTTTGTTTTTTTACACTCATTACTTGGAATAACATGAAGACATTACTTTTTGTTAAAGGATATTTTGTTAGAATGAATATGATATTCCGATTTAATGCATAAAGGGCTTTAGATTGCAACATATTCAAAATGATGATGCAATATTTGGTGCATCCTCTCTGATTTTTTTTCACTCTCTGTCTCTCTGTTATCATTGTCCAAGTATGTCTTTATGATGATGAATGCAGATGATAATGGAGAAAGTAAGGGCTAACTGTCTTTATGATGATGCTGTGGGTTTATGGTTTTAATTTAGGCAGAATGAATAAAGGTCTTACGAAATCTTTGTATTATATATAAACTTTCATGTAAGGGTTAAACTTTGTCATCATAACTCCATGCAAAATGTCTCACTAATCTATATTCTGTAAAAAACTTTCGAAATGCACATACTTTGTCCAACTTTTGCATTTTATGTCTTTGCCTTTGAGTAGAATATGCTACACAGGCATTTTGGCTTTCTCCTTTTTTTATAAGCACAGCTGTTAAAGTTCGCAGAGCATATGAGGTCTGATGTATAAAGTTTACAGAGGTTAAGGGATAGACTGTGCAAGTGAAAGTGATGGTAGCTTTACTTGTGGGAAACTGAACAGAGGTTAAGGGATAGACTGTGCAAGTGAAAGTGATGGGAGCTTTACTTGTGGGTAGCTGCACCAAGCATACTACTTACCTCTTGCTGCATCTAGGTATATGTAGAAAGTTGAACGACACGTCTAAAAGTTTAAAAGGCAAGTCTGTAGCTTAACGGAGTAAGTTGAAAGTTTATAGCTTATAGTGCTTTATTGATTCATTCAACATGGGAAAGGTAGTCTGACCAATTTAATATTATGCATAAAATATTTAAAATGTAGCTTTATGTTTCTACATTTAATGCAAGGCAGAAGAAAAACACTATATCTGGATGCAAAATGATGCATAAAGATAATGACTAGGCAGCATTATAGACATTATCTCTTTCCTAAATGGATAAGCTCTTTCTACCTTTGGTCAATGTGTCTATCAGCTTTTCTGAAAAAGCATAAGATGACAAGTTAACATTTTTATGCTTGCATTGAGAAGGCCCACAAAAAGCTTATTCATCCATATCCTTTTTTCAGTCACTCCTTTTTTTCCATCTATAAGAACAATATCGTCTGGTGCTGCACCACTTTTCTTTTATGTGTATGTTTTGTTTTTATTCTTCAATAGGTAATTTTGATTGGACACGCCCTTTTTCAATTGACTCTACACACATACTCACATAAATAGAATATCACAGCATCCTTTTTCATTTTCAGACCTGGTCACTTTGTTTTGAATATTGCATGCCCTCTCAAATACTCGGTTTTGCCACTCTGATGTTTAACAATATATAATATATGATAACCAAGCAAACCCAACTTTCTGCATCTACCATACTTTTGCCCCTTCTACTTCCTTTTTGCTTGCTCTCTGTGTCACTTTAAATGGAAGTAGTAACTGTTATATATTGATAATATCAGTAGCTATTATATATGGATAATATCATAACACACCTCTTCAAGGTTTACGAATGATAACCTATGCTTTCCTCCATCTAACTTTTGCAGGTGTCCAATCACTATACCATAATAGAACCAATGATTAATTGTCTTTCTCATGTCCTTCTATGTTGACTGGATCATGGAAATGTTTTGTAATTTCTCCATCTTCATTCTCAATTTCCAATTGTTCATCAACAGTAGATATGCAGCTTATAGCTCATCCTCAGCACAGCCTGCAAAGGGCCTGGTACATGGCTCAAAGACCATGGCAACTTTAGTCACAAAATTATAGTCAAGGAACTACCTCTGTGTTCCTTGCAATTTCTTATTGCATGATATTTCATTTCACTTAACCATTTGATCCAGATGTTATTGACCGTGCCTAACATTATTTTCTGCTAAGTCAGTTTTTTTGGGATGTTGAACCTACTATCATAGAGGTTGTAGAACCCGAGAGTATGAAATAAAGGAAAAAATGTAAGATAGTATTGGGTGAGCATGAACCTGAGGGGAAATGCACAACAAAAAGGTGGCATACAAAGAGGTTTTTTGGAATGTGAAGACATTGTATTAGTGTGTTGGATTTGAGTGATTTCAACTTTTGTAATGTTTTCAAGTCTTAATTGTTTCCTACTGTTGTCATGTTTCCTCAATATTTGTATTCCACTTTTGTTGTTTTTGGATGACTTGAACGTCCAAACCTTTTGGTTTTGGTGTTAAAGTTGAGTTTTTTAGTTTATGGCAGGGTATTTGATTGCAGGAAAATCTGTTGAGACTTCTATGATTGTTAGCACTTCTGTCCTCATGATATGGAGCTTTAAATTATTGTTGGTGTGTTCGGGAAAAAAGCAGGGAGAGGTCACCATCAAGTGCTTATTGTTTAAGATAACTTTGCATTACTTACAAAAATGTTGACTTCAAATTTTGAATTGGATTATGTTATGATAATCATGAAGCGCACGTTATTGGTGAGGTAGATAGAATACAAAATTATTGGTGTGGTAGAAAGAATATAGAATAAATTTGGCCAAAGGAAAACCAACATAGACGATTTAAAAGTGAATGAGTTGGATAAAATATAAAGTATATTCTCTCCGTGCAACGCACGGGAAGTATATGCTCGTTATTATAATAGGAAAGGACATTATACTTCATTGTGTTGTTTCAAGAAGGGACAGGTTGTTGGAACATATAAATGGGTTCCGAAAGGGACACATACATCACATACTAACCATAAAGGACCCAAGAAAGTGTGGGTACCTAAAACTTGATCATCTTATTCTAGGTATGTCTCAAAGCATCTCGAGCAAACAAATGGTATATTGATAGTGGATGTTCGAGACACATAACTAGTGATAAAAATAAGTTCACCATGCTAGAAACTAGAGAAGGAGGAAAAGTGACATTTGGAGGTAATCAATCTGGACGTATTGCTGGAATTGGTGAAGTAGGAAAATCCGATGGTGTTCAAATCAATGGAGTATATTATGTTGAGGGATTATGTCACAACCTCCTAAGTGTAAGTCAAAGCACTGACAAAGATAACTGGGTAATTTTTGACTCAAAAGAATGCTTGATAGTAAGCAAGAAAGATCTACCTCTGAACAAAGAATCTATTAAGGCAAAGATCCAAGCTCAAAGGGACGGTAATTATTATACTATTGATTTAAATTCAAATTCTTCTGAAAATTGTTTTCTTAGTCGATCAGAAGAAAGTTGGTTATGGCATAAGCGTTTGGCTCATGTCAATATGAATCAACTTGACAAACTGATTAGAAAAGATTTAGTTGTTGGCCTTCCCAAACTCAAATTCAAGGATAATATGATTTGTGAAGCATGTCAAAAAGGCAAACAAACTAAATCTTCTTTTAAAACAAAGTATGAGATTTCTACTTCAAAACCTTTACAATTACTTCATATGGACTTAGTAGGACCTGCAAGAGTAAAACGTTTTGGAGGAAATTTATATACTTTAGTAATTGTCGATGATTTTACATGATTTACTTGGACTATATTTATTGCTTCAAAAGATGAAACCTTAGCTGAATTCATTATGTTTGCCAAAAAGGTTCAAAATGAGAAAGGTATTTCTATTGTTTCCATTAGGACAGATCATGGAGGAGAATTTGATAATCAACTATTTGAAAACTACTGCAACAACGAAGGAATAGATCATAACTTTTCTGCTCCTAGAACCCCTCAACAAAATGGAGTAGTGGAAAGAAAGAACAGAGTACTTACAGAAATGGCGAGAGCATTACTTAATGAAAAAGAAATGTCATAAGTATTCTGGGCAGATGCAATGAGTACTGCATGCTATATCTCAAACTGAGCATATATCCACAAATCACTTGGAAAGACGCCATATGAACTTTACAAAGGAAGAAAGCCAAATATTGCTCATCTTCATATCTTCAGGTGTAAGTGTTTCATTCACAACAATGGTAAAGAAAACTTAGGTAAATTTGATCCAAAGTCTGATGAAGGTATATTTCTAGGATATTCTAATAGAAGTAAGGCTTATAGAGTTTTCAATAAAAGAACATGTACTATTGAAGAATCTATTCATGTTGTGTTTGATGAAATTGAATCTCAGACAAAACTTATTGATGAAGAAGAAATGGATTCAATCAAGAAAAACAAATCTATTTCAAAGCAGGATGATTTTGAAACAAATGATTTTCAAAATTTAGAAGATATCGATGATCATGCTCAACCTATAGCATGGAAAGATATGAAGGATCATCCAATTGATCAAGTTATAGGAGAAATTCATGAAGGTGTCAAAACCAGAAATAGAATCCTCAATGAGGTAACTTTTTCTGCTTTTATTTCTAAAATTGAACCTTCTAATATAGAAGAAGCTTTATCTGACAATGATTGGGTGATTGCTATGCAAGAAGAACTAAATCAATTTCAAAGAAATCAAGTTTGGGATTTGGTTCCTCGACCTAAAGATCATACGGTTATAGGGACCAAATGGGTTTTCAAAAACAAACTTGATGAGTCAGCAATCATTGTGAGAAACAAAGCAAGATTGGTTGCAAAAGGCTATAATCAAGAAGAATGTATTGATTATGAGGAAACATATGCTCCAGTGGCAAGATTGGAAGCAATACGAGTACTCCTAGCTTTTGCTTGCATTAAAGGTTTTAAACTTTATCAAATGGATGTGAAAAGTGCTTTTCTAAATGGATATATTATGGAGGAAGTATATGTAGAACAACCTCCTGGGTTTGAAGATGAAACAAGACCTGATCATGTATTCAAACTTAAAAAGGCACTATATGGTTTGAAACAAGCACCTAGAGCTTGGTATGAAAGACTAAGCAAATTCCTTCTTGATCAAAGTTTTGTCAGAGGCAAAGTTGATACAACTTTATTCATCAAACATAACAAAAATGATATTCTAATTGTTCAAATTTATGTTGATGATATTATTTTTGGTGCTACTAACGAATCTATGTGTCAAGAATTTTCTAAGATTATGCAGGGAGAATTTGAAATGTCCATGATGGGAGAATTGAACTTCTTTCTCGGACTTCAAATCAAACAAAATAAGAATGGTATATTTATATCTCAGACAAAGTACTTGAGAGAATTGTTGAAGAAATATGGATTAGATAATGCTAACGGAGCTGATACTCCAATGAGTTCTACAACGCTGTTGGATGCTGATGTAAAGGGACCTAGCTTCAACATCACAAAGTATAGAGGAATGATTGGCTCATTACTCTATCTCACAGCAAGTAGGCCAGATATTCAGTTCAGTGTATAAATGTGTGCAAGGTATCAATCCGCTCCTAAGGTATCACATGCAGAGACAGTAAAAAGAATCTTCAAATATCTAGGAGATACTTCAGAACTTGGTCTTTGGTATCCGAAAAGAGGGAGTGAGTATTTAATGACATATTCAGATTCAGATCACGGAGGATATAAAACTGACAGAAAAAGTACCAGTGGTCAATGTCAATTTTTCGGAGGCTCTCTAGTATCATGGTTCAGCAAGAAGCAGAACACAGTTTCATTATCTTCAACTGAAGCTGAATATATAGCTGTGGCAAGTTGCTGTTCTCAAGTGTTATGGTTGAAACAACAACTTCAATATTTGGGAATTTATTTAAAAGAAATTCTAATTTATTGTGATAACACTAGCACGATAAGCTTGGCCAAGAATCCTGTACAACACTCAAGGACTAAGCCCATAGACATTCGTCATCATTTCATTCGAGATCATGTTCAAAAGAAGGATGTCAAAGTGGAATTCATACCAACTCATCTTCAACTTGCGGATATTTTCATAAAGCCAATTGTAAAAGATCAGTTTTTATATATTCGAAGAGAATTGGGAATGGTTAATCCTAATGAGTTGTAAGTTTTCTTGTTAAATATTTAATTAAATATTTATTTTGATGATAACCATACTGACTTTGGCATCGAAGTGTTAAAAACCTTTTTGCAGGTCTGTCACTCGAGCACTGGGAGTTCTGATCGAGTGATAAGCTGG
Source organism: Inga leiocalycina (assembly GCA_963242795.1). NCBI lineage: Eukaryota > Viridiplantae > Streptophyta > Magnoliopsida > Fabales > Fabaceae > Inga > Inga leiocalycina. Next base: position 46,900,004 of record OY725321.1, on the reverse strand, counting down.
TCCACTCGAGCACAAGCAGCTCTGCTCGAGCACAGCACTATTAAAAAATGCTCTGTTTCTTGACATGTAAAACAGAGGTTAACAGAGGATATAAGAATATCAAGAGATTGTATCAAAGGCAACAGTGAGAATCGAACTCACTCGCGAGTGAGGAACTCTCACTCGAGCATGATATGAACATGCTTGAAGTGAGGAGTGCCTGCTCGAGTGAAGAAGAAGAATTTCCTTTCAAAAGCTATCCAAATCATGGTTACTCAAATAATTTTGGAGGATTTGAGTACAAAGAGACAAGATATGTCAAGAAATTCACAATCCAGGTACGTTTTACACATTTTTTTAATTTTCCAGAACATCACTCGAGCACTGATAGAACACACTCGAGCACAGTATGAACATCACTCGAGCACTAGGGTTCATGCTCGAGTACTGTCACTTATATCAGTTACGGGGGAGCTCAGAACGTCGCACTTCCTGCTCTCACTCGAGGTGTTCTCTTACTCGAAGGGCGTAACTCTTCATCTTCAAACCGTTCTCTCTTCAATCAATCGCGTCCATTTGCCACAAATCACCATTACAACTCTTCAATCTTCTATAAAAGGTGATTATTACACTCTACATTTCTCATTCGTGCCCTAATCTTCATTTGCCTTTCTTTCAAAAACTGAGAGTTTTTACTTCTCTTCCACTTTCTCTATAATGGCAAGAACTAAACTACCTTCTATCCCTCAAAGATCTCACTCTCCTTCTCCTACTCACTCTGCTGCCAATGCATCTGGTACTGTAACCCCCTCCGTAATTATATCCAAAATACGCGATTAAAATGAAATAGAGACCAATAATAATTAAATAACATTTACTAACCCATCATATGACGGGGTTTTCATGAATACTTTTAGAAATCATTTATAAACTTGGTCTCATATTCACATTTCGAATACAATTACTACGCAAAGATAAATCACATTCATATAAATATCAGAGTGCACAACTTAATCATCCCGGCAATCTCGGGTACATACCTTCGCTAAAGATATACAGGGCACAATTGCCCATTACAATTCTTCAAATGGGGATTACACAATCTCATCTCGGATGAGTTCTGCCGCTCCCTCCACGAGCCACTTGCCCTGTCTAAATTGTTGGTAAGGGAGGGTGAGATTCGAGAGAATCTCAGTAGGGAAATATTATCAATATGCAGGCAAGATAAGTGTTTAATGCATGACATGCTTGCATCACATAACTCATGCACACATACAATGACAAATCTATAAGCTCAATGCTTCGAACGATACACATATGGCCATAGCATATATTGAAACATAGCTTCAAATCATTCATACATGTTTCACATAATCAAGCAAAGCAATAACATGCATCAACACATTAATACAGTTATCAGAGCATGCAGGAGAGATAAGTTCCCTACCTCCAGTCTTTTCTCCTCGATTTGCGTGCCAGCAACTCAGGGCTTCACATTCGGTCCTACAATGTCAAATGTACTATTTAGACACTTCCATAGTGTTTCTGGGGGTTATATGAGGCTATATTGAAAATTTACCAAAATGCCCCCGGGACCTCGGCCCGGCCCCGCCGTACCCGGTCCGACTGTACTTTTCCTGAAATTTTGACATGGGCTATTCTAACATATTTTTGCCCAAGGAATCCATTTCCGGACTCGGAATTATCAAATTCAATGTCAACTACAAAATTACCCTTGACAGCCCCACTTTAAGGGTTTCAGGGGTGTTTTCGTAATTATGTTTTTTCGGCCTGTTCCGAAAATGTGACCAACTGTAACCCCACCTAATTTTCGCTCCTGAACTCAATGGAACCATCAAATCATTGAAAATCCAACTCTAAGACCCATTTATAGCCATAACCGAAATATACAAGTACTCCGGGGAAAATTGGGGTTTTTCGGTTTCGGCTCCGTAAACACGTTCCTTTCTACTCCTAACCACTTTATTGACTATTCCATTAGGTTACAACTACCATTTAGTATCAATTTGGGCAGCATAACCCCTAGGGAAACCCATTTCCAAAAATTAAAACCAATGGCAATCCGGCGAAATTTCACCGATTAAATTGCCCACAGCAGCTAGAATAGTCAATATACGAAGGTTTGGAAGTTACCTCAAGCTCCCACTAGCTTTTCTTCTTGTGGCTGAAACCCTAGCTCTCTTGAACACCAAATTTGAGCTTCCAACCCTTGAATCACATAGAAGAATAGCTTAGGAGTGGAGTTATACACGTTAGGAGCTAGATCGTCGGAGAAATCGGCTTACCTTGTGATTTTTCTTCTATTTCTCTCTCTAAACTCTCTCAACCTTCTCTCTCTATGGTTCAGGCTGCTGTGCGTGAATGAGCAGCTGAAGATGATGAGAAGATGTTTTAATTCCATGCTTATGTCATCTTGCCTTTTGATGATGTCATAATTCCCAAAATTGGCATTTTCGGATTTTCTGGCAGATTTTCTGCCCAATCTTTGAAACATCATAACTAATTCTAGAAAAATCAAAATGAGGTGATCCCAAAGCCAAATGAAAGGTATTTAAGTCCTCTTCATTGGAAAAATATTTACCAATACTAGAAATCACCACAAAATTCCAGAATTACACAAATGTCATCACTGCCCCAAAACAGAGTCCATTTTCGACCTCAAACTTTGGACAGTCATATCTCCTAGTTCCCAACATGAAATGGCACAAATTATATGTCCATTTTGAAGCTTTGGATGTGAAATTTAAGACTGGAAAGTTTCATAATTTTATGACATCATTTTCCTATTAAAAACGTTCACACAAGAAGACTGCTCAAACAGAATTCACACTGGACAACATTTCTAGTTTTGCAACCAATGTGTCCAATCCAATTTAAATCAATTCCAATGATTAAATACCACAACATGACACCATTTCCATCACAATACCCCATTCAATTATTCCCTCTATTCTAAGTCAATTTGGATGTTAATCCACAATTGAACTCAAATACAGGGTTTTGGCGTTGCTCATAACACAAGTGACTACAATCCACTTTATATTCTCTAAAAAGGTTCATTAATCACTAACCACGTCCACTTTTGTAGTCATTAACTCCTAATCACAATTTGGGATCTTGCTAAACCGGGGCTTAGCAATCCACTAATCTCAGGCTTATTCTCTAGCCTCGAGTCTCAAAATTCGGGGTGTTACATTTCTCCCCCCGTTCAATAAATTTCGTCCTCGAAATTTGTCATACCACTTAATCCAAAAACTACGGATGCTTCTTCACGACAGCTTCCGTTTCACAATTCATTTCATATTGGGACGGTCTCCTCTAGACCACCCACACACAAATGATACTCCACAAATCCAATTCTCACAAGAATCTCAAACAATGAATGCAACTCAATTGCCCCAAACTGCAATCGGCCCATTTCACGATTGCCACACAAACCAAATCACCATATTTTTTTGCCAAACAGTTGCAATCGCTTCCACATACGATTGGCACAAAACCATCATAACATAACCACAATCATCACAAGCCCCTTAATTCATGAGTGGCTAGTGCATCTCGATATCTGGAGGCTCTAACTTATGAGACATATCATAAGATCTTGACAGTTGGGCGGCATAGGCCACCATTCTGCTTAACTCAAACTAGTTACTCCTTCCGGGAGTAACCCCAAAACACCACAACCTCAATACATCAAACGACAGCCTTAGCTGTATACACAAACTCTTTCACTGTATTCACATCCACAACCTTACCCTCACCCGTATAGCCACCAGTAACTCCACTAGTGGTAACCAGGACTTTTGGGTATCAACACAATACTACTTCTGTATCAACTTTCATGGTGTCGCCCTCACCCGTACACCCACCAGTGACTCCGCTAGTGGTAACCGGGACTTTTGGGTATCAACACAATATTACTTCTGTATCAACTTTCATGGTGTCGCCCTCACCCGTACACCCACCAGTGACTCCGCTAATGGTAACCGGGACTTTTGGGTATCAACACAATATCACATCATCTAGTCACTCCGGAATCTCAATTTCTTCTATCCAAAGTACCCGACCGTAATGGCCTACCTAGAGTCTCAGTCTCTTCTATCCAGGCACCTTTTATTGTCACACCCCTTAATGGGTGCCCACGCTTCCGTTGTGTGGCTGGCTCCCACATCACACCCTTCCGATGGATGCCCGTGGGTTACCGGACTCACAATTTTATTGTCACACCCCTTCAGAGTGCCTACCCCCTTGGTCAACTACGTACCAGGGCTACGATGGCCGTCCCCTGACCGGGACTGGCAGGCAGCTAGGTTACTCACCTTTCACCCAGGACTCACAAGAAAATCCACTTCCTTATCAAACGTACATTGCAAACTCTATTTTACGCACTGCCTTTCGGCCTTGGGTCAACACCAGTGCAACCAACATGGTGGCTAGCCAGGCTGGCCATGCCGGGGTAATTGCCCTCACAAACAAGAATCCCCGATCATGTAGTCGAATTCGCCATCAGCTAAACTAACTCTGCTCTGCTACGGCACACCTCAATCCCATCTTGTTCACAACTATCACAGATTCACAATCACACTCCACCCTCATCCCCTTTTACCGCCGGGAAGACACACAGTCTTTACCCGAACCGTTGCTAGCGACTCAGGGACTATTGGCGTGGCAGTGCATATACATAGCCTCACGGCTCACAAATAGTCAATCCCCCGTAATCTACCACCCCAGCGGAACGGTCCTCCACCATAGGAATCAACCCATGCGGCCGCAGGTGAGAGACTCATAATGCACAATTGCAACAAGCTGGAACCAGGCATTTTAATAATTCCACCCACCACAAATTCTTTTCACCAAACTAGGATCCTTCAAGACCCCTTTTTCACAAAATAATCTGGATTTCGAAGTTTTACCTCCCGAAGCCATGATTAACACATCATTCTCACGGTAACCTCGATCTTCTGCTCAACACAATTTCCAAACATATCACATTCTCACGCTTCCGCTGCATACTCTGAGGTCAATCTCCTCATCTGTGCTTTAACAATGTCAAGCTGATTTAACAGAAGTCCCATAGGAATCTCCCACCACAACTGATAACATTCACAACATATATTCATCTGCGTCAGACCTTGGCCCGATTCAACTTGAATCATTCATAGCCATAACTAGCACTTCATTGAGATCCCATACTCCCAACGTTTCCAGAGCTCTATTCTACGATTCAACGTCATGGCGAGTGCACACTAAGGTTCATCGTCACGGCAGCTGCACACTAGGGTTTGTCGTCACGGCGGCTATCACAAAATTTTTTTTTTTATATTGTCACACCCCTTCAGAGTGCCCACCCCCCTGATCAACTACGTACCAGGGCTCCGCTGGCCGGCCCTTACACTGAGCCTGGCAGGCAGCTGGGTTACTCACTTTTCACCCAGGACTCACATATTCCCCGTATCACCACCGCCCCGAAGGCACGGTCCTCCCACTGTGTGCCATACACACCCCCAGTGGGCCGCAGGTAATAAAAACACAAAAAGCCGCTCCGATCAGACGTCGCCGTAGGTAGCCCTCTCCGATCAGAACTCCCCGTAGATTGCCTTCTCCACTTCGAATCCTCATAGATAACTCTTTCGAATTCAAATTCTCCACATAATCACTTTTCCCTGTGCCAGATTAATACTAGCAACCTCAAGATACCTGATACACATTTCAATGCCAATCTAGTACCACATCCTGGTACCACGGACCATCCAAGTCAAGTCAAACTCCTAAGAATCAGCCCAGCTATTGAGTCTGATCTTTGGATCACAATTCAATTTAGTTCTCAAAGTCTTGACCTCAATTGAATTGGGAAACCACTTCCCTCGTTTCATGGAGCATCATCAACTCAAACTCAAATTTAAATATCTCTGCCAGCCTAAGGCATACCGGTCCCCTAGGTCTTAAGGCCTTTATACACACAAGCTCAGTATGACATCACTACATGTAACATCATACCACCTAGGGTTTCTCACCCAACGTCTAGGTTACTCACGATACCTAGAATCTCAATATCACACATCTAGGAAATCATTTTCCTTAGTTCTCTATTCAGACGATGGGTCTGATTACCTCTACCTCCAAGTCTATATCTCAAATCCTCAGGTGAATCATACTGACTCACCATATCCATAACACAAATAATGTATACACACATCCCTTAAACTCATATATCCACAAACAACAGGGACCATAATGTGTATACCACAACAAGCAAAGTCATCTCCTATGACTTAAGGTAGCAACTACTGCCATTATCCTAGCAAATTCCCATGTTTGCCAGGAACAGCGGCTCTGATACCAAAAATGTAACCCCCTCCGTAATTATATCCGAAATACACGATTAAAATGAAATAGAGACCAATAATAATTAAATAACATTTACTAACCCATCATATGACGGGGTTTTCATGAATACTTTTTGAAATCATTTATAAACTTGGTCTCATATTCACATTTCAAATACAATTACTACGCGAAGATAAATCACATTCATATAAATATCAGAGTGCACAACTTAATCATCCCGGCAATCTCGGGTACATACCTTCGCTAAAGATATACAGGGCACAATTGCCCATTACAATTTTTCAAATGGGGATTACACAATCTCATCTCGGATGAGTTCTGCCGCTCCCTCCACGAGCCACTTGCCCTGTCTAAATTGTTGGTAAGGGAGGGTGAGATTCGAGAGAATCTCAGTAGGGAAATATTATCAATATGCAGGCAAGATAAGTGTTTAATGCATGACATGCTTGCATCACATAACTCATGCACACATACAATGACAAATCTATAAGCTCAATGCTTCAAACGATACACATATGGCCATAGCATATATTGAAACATAGCTTCAAATCATTCATACATGTTTCACATAATCAAGCAAAGCAATAACATGCATCAACACATTAATACAGTTATCAGAGCATGCAGGAGAGATAAGTTCCCTACCTCCAGTCTTTTCTCCTCGATTTGCGTGCCAGCAACTCAGGGCTTCACATTCGGTCCTACAATGTCAAATGTACTATTTAGACACTTCCATAGTGTTTCTGGGGGTTATATGAGGCTATATTGAAAATTTACCAAAATGCCCCCGGGACCCCGGCCCGGCCCCGCCGTACCCGGTCCGACTGTACTTTTCCTGAAATTTTGACATGGGCTATTCTAACATATTTTTGCCCAAGGAATCCATTTCCGGACTCGGAATTATCAAATTCAATGTCAATTACAAAATTACCCTTGACAGCCCCACTTTAAGGGTTTCAGGGGTGTTTTCGTAATTATGTTTTTTCGGCCTGTTCCGAAAATGTGACCAACTGTAACCCCACCTAATTTTCGCTCCTGAACTCAATGGAACCATCAAATCATTGAAAATCCAACTCTAAGACCCATTTATAGCCATAACCGAAATATACAAGTACTCCGGGGAAAATTGGGGTTTTTCGGTTTCGGCTCCGTAAACACGTTCCTTTCTACTCCTAACCACTTTATTGACTATTCCATTAGGTTACAACTACCATTTAGTATCAATTTGGGCAGCATAACCCCTAGGGAAACCCATTTCCAAAAATTAAAACCAATGGCAATCCGGCGAAATTTCACCGATTAAATTGCCCACAGCAGCTAGAATAGTCAATATACGAAGGTTTGGAAGTTACCTCAAGCTCCCACTAGCTTTTCTTCTTGTGGCTGAAACCCTAGCTCTCTTGAACACCAAATTTGAGCTTCCAACCCTTGAATCACATAGAAGAATAGCTTAGGAGTGGAGTTATACACGTTAGGAGCTAGATCGTCGGAGAAATCGGCTTACCTTGTGATTTTTCTTCTATTTCTCTCTCTAAACTCTCTCAACCTTCTCTCTCTATGGTTCAGGCTGCTGTGCGTGAATGAGCAGCTGAAGATGATGAGAAGATGTTTTAATTCCATGCTTATGTCATCTTGCCTTTTGATGATGTCATAATTCCCAAAATTGGCATTTTCGGATTTTCTGGCAGATTTTCTGCCCAATCTTTGAAACATCATAACTAATTCTAGAAAAATCAAAATGAGGTGATCCCAAAGCCAAATGAAAGGTATTTAAGTCCTCTTCATTGGAAAAATATTTACCAATACTAGAAATCACCACAAAATTCCAGAATTACACAAATGTCATCACTGCCCCAAAACAGAGTCCATTTTCGACCTCAAACTTTGGACAGTCATATCTCCTAGTTCCCAACATGAAATGGCACAAATTATATGTCCATTTTGAAGCTTTGGATGTGAAATTTAAGACTGGAAAGTTTCATAATTTTATGACATCATTTTCCTATTAAAAACGTTCACACAAGAAGACTGCTCAGACAGAATTCACACTGGACAACATTTCTAGTTTTGCAACCAATGTGTCCAATCCAATTTAAATCAATTCCAATGATTAAATACCACAACATGACACCATTTCCATCACAATACCCCATTCAATTATTCCCTCTATTCTAAGTCAATTTGGATGTTAATCCACAATTGAACTCAAATACAGGGTTTTGGCGTTGCTCATAACACAAGTGACTACAATCCACTTTATATTCTCTAAAAAGGTTCATTAATCACTAACCACGTCCACTTTTGTAGTCATTAACTCCTAATCACAATTTGGGATCTTGCTAAACCGGGGCTTAGCAATCCACTAATCTCAGGCTTATTCTCTAGCCTCGAGTCTCAAAAGTCGGGGTGTTACAGGTACCCCAGAACCAACACCTCCCTCTCCCAAAATCTCTTCCTCACCATCTCCACCTCTTAAGCCCAAGACCAAAAAGAGGACCCCGGCTAAGAAACCTTATCCAAAACCTCAAATATCAAAGAAAGACCAACTACCTCAGAAGAAACCAAAAGGTGTGGTATTCAAGGAACCAATAGTTACCCGGTCTCAATCCAAGGAGGTTCAAGGAAAAGGGAAGAAAAAGGAGTCAGAGCAACCCCAACAATCATCTTCTTCCTCTGGTGATTCATTCAAGAAACAACTTCGGGAAGCATTGGAGAAGTCCAAACTTGAGAAGATAATTGGAAAAATTGCTTCTCAAGCCGGTGTTTCAAGTTCACAACATATTGGCCAATCAAGTGCCTCTGCTTCAGGAGCACCTTCTGCATCACAAGCACCAGTGGATGATCTCATCACAAGTCCTCCTGAGGGATTCATTGTTGAAGAACTTAAGGCCTTGCCTCAAAAGGTATATGATGATGAATTTAAATATAGACATTTCTGTCCTGTGGTATACGTGGATTTGGATTACTTAAAGAAGAATTGTCATTTGGACTTATACCCTTATCTTCAATACTATAATCTCTGGCTTAATATCCATTTGCCATACTCTCCAATCTCTGGTATTTGGAAGGAACTGAAAGGGTACTCATCTCAAGGTTTGCTAAGACTCAGTTAACTCACATGGGTATCAATCTTCCGGTGAGTCGAACCAAAGCCACATCCAAGAGGGAAGCCACTCCATCCAGAGGTGATGAGGCACAATCATCTGCTCAGAGTCCTATTCCTCCACCTTCTTTCATTAAGGCCTCTCTTTCAAACCATGTTACTGAGGCAATCAATCAAGCCGTATCAAATCTGAAGAAGGAATTAGTGGCTGAGTATGAGAAGCTAGTTGAAAAGATGGAGTCACAGGTCATCAAATTGGTAGACAAAGCCAATACCAATTTTGAGTTAAAGTTCAAGACTCAGGATGAGATGTCTCAGAGGATAACAAGTATGGAGACCTTCTTGCACTCACATTTTCCCTCTTCATCTTCAGAGGTACCTCCTGAGACCACTCATACCTCTGTACCACATACTCATGTACTCTTCACTGATCCAGATTCTAATGTTGATGTTACTTTTGATCGATCGCCTTCACTACCTCCCTCATCCTCTGTACCATAGCCAGCATCTCCAATTGATCCTCTCACTGCCATGATATCCTTTGTTCCACCTTCTGATACCTCTGTACCACAACCCCATTCTGATGGTGAAAAAACGGGGGAGAAGGATGTGTGATGATTTCTGAGCTTCTGTGGGATGTTTTGGGAATTTGGGTAGATTGACTGTATGGGTAGGATTTATAATGTTATTATGAATTATTATGTTAGTTGATGTTATCTATTATTATGTTGTTGATCATTTTGAATTCAAGGGTAATATTAATGAAGTTTTTCAAATTTCAAGATTTCTCGTTATTCATGAATTTCATTATCAAGTTTAAATGATGTTTCAAGTTGTTAAAGTTGTTATTTATCTTATAATATGCTTATCTTGGTTGTTAAGTGTCCAGATGAAGCATTGCAGGAAAACTTGAACTTGAAACTAAAACTTGATATGCATTTGGAAACATTGAACAATTTCAAAAATTTTCTATCTTAATCAATCTTTCTTAAAATTTCATCTCAAAGGTTTTGTCATCATCAAAAAGGGGGAGAATGTTAGATCCCAAGTTTTGATGATAATAAAATGACAATTGTATGCAAATCATGTTTTTTATAAGATTAAGAAAAGTTTACAAAGTTACCAGATGCATACAGGAGTGTTTTCTGGTATCTGCTGCGAAATTGAACTGGAGTGCTCGAGCATAAGTTTTGCACTCGAGCATAGATCCCTTCTATGCTCAAGCAGGTGCGAGTGAAAGCCAGAAAGTGTTCACCCGAGAGGCATGCCACTATTATTTTCATTGATTCACTCGAGCACTGGAGTTTGCACTCGAGCAGAGAAGTCATTCTCACTCGAGCACATGCAAGTGAAGGTCCGCGAGTGATTGGCCGAGAGCAAGTGTCATCATGCTTCCTTTGATTCACTCGAGCAGAGACATCAATGCTCGAGCATGAGCATTCTGTACTCGAGCAAGGTACTGCGAGTGGTTGGCCGAGAGCAAGTGTCATCATGCTTCCTTTGATTCACTCGAGCAGAGACATCAATGCTCGAGCATGAGCATTCTGTACTCGAGCAAGGTACTGCGAGTGCTTGGCTAAGAGTCATGAAGTGCAAAGTAGTGCAAGTGTGCTCGAGCACCACCTCATATGCTCGAGTGATACATCTGCACCTGCGAGTGAAAATTCTATCCCTCTCCAAATCTGATGCGAGTGCTTGTCTAAAAGGTATAATACTTTAGAATATTCTTCTCACTCGAGCATAAGTCTGTGTGCTCGAGTAAGGGCCTACATCACCTGCGAGTGATAAATTTATCTCTCTGAGTTTCTGATGCGAGTGTTGGTATTGAGAGCATATTCCTCTATAATATGCGTCTCACTCGAGCAGGAGTGTGTGTGCTCGAGTGAGGGACCACATCACCCGCGAGTACAAAATCTCACTCTTATCAAAATGGTATGCGAGTGATGACCCGAGAAGACACTCCCAGCAGAAAATGCAAGATCACTCGAGCAGGGGGAGTTGTGCTCGAGTGAGATCCCACTTCACTCGCGAGTATGAATTCTGTTTCTCTAAAATTCCTTGCAAGCACAACCCGATAACTGAAGCACAAAGAGGAAAATAGGAAGATCACTCGAGTGAGTCGTCCATGCTCGAGTGATGCTCTGCCAGATCATCAAAAATGCCAAGTCTCACAACGTTCAATCTGAATATGGTTTTTTGTTATTTATTCATATCATCATTACTTGTTATCATTGCTTAACATCATTTTTGAAAGTATTATAAGTGTGATGCAGGAGGATGAATGTTTGAAATTAGTTGTTACGGAGAAAGTCAAACAACGGCAGACAACATGATTACAAACACATTCGCACCTACCGCATTCAAAATATTCAAACATGCGGGTGTCTTTCAATAGTTGCAAAAGTCCCGATCCTCAAACGATGATTTCCCAAACGGGCAAAAACTGAAGCAACTATATATACAGAGATTCAGAGATAGTCAAGAACAACAACGTAATACAAGAACTCACAAGCTTATACACGAGTCTCTGCTATTCATCTTTTTCTCTGTATACACATTGATCTTAAGTGTTTACTCATTTGCTCTGTAAGAAAGTCTTCATACAATTCAAATTCTGTGTTTATTTGATCTCAAGGTATTGGGACCTTGTGAGGGTAGTTTTCCTTACAAGAGAAGCAGTTGAGAGAATTCCTTGTTGTACCTTCCACTCATAAGCCTTATAAGATACAAGCAGAAGAGAACGTTGCTGCTCGTAAGACTTACAGTAGTGTAAGCAGGAGAGAACGTTGCTGCTCATAAGTCTTGTATACATAAGCAAGTGAGAAGAGTCATAGGTTGTTTTTCTGCACGTAAGACTTGTCGTAAGGGGGAGAGAAATTTCTTATTGAGAGAATATTTCTGGTCGTAGTCCGTTCAAGGACAGTTGTTGTTTTGTGGCATTCTGAGAGCCCATTGAATCTTGGAGGTATAGTGAAAATCTCAGTAGGTCTTGATCTCTGAGGACTGGAAGTAGGCCTGGTTGTTAGGCCGAACTAGTATAATTCTCTGTGTTCAAATCTTCTCAACTCTACTTTATCTACTATATTTTTCATATCACCACATCAAGCGAAAAATTTATAACATCACCCAATTCACCCCCTCTTGGGTGAAGCTTGTCTCTTACACTTCCGGCCGATTGCACCACTTAGGCGATGAAAAGAGGGAAATACCCTAGCGCTCTCTCTCACAGAGAAAAAAGTAAATGCTGAAGTTTAATTACTATTAACCAGATCAAACTTTAGGTTAAGGAGCTTCCTTGTCTTATTCTTCCTGATCCCTTTGCTTACAAAATTGTCAAAACTGATGCCTCTGACATTAGTTATGGTGTCATTCTCAAACAACATATAGACGGTAAAGAGAAAATTGTATTTATCTCATCTAAACATTGGAATATTGCACAGCATAATTATTCCACAATTAAAAATGAAATTTTGGCAATTGTTTTATACATTTCCAAATCTCAATCTGATATTTTAAACCAAAGGTTTTTAGTTCATATTGATTTCAAATCAGCAAAATATGTTTTGCACAAAGATGTTAAAAACCTTGCATCTAAATAGATTTTTACACGATGGCAAGTCATTCTAAGTGTTTTTGATTTTGACATTGCATTTATCAAAGGCACTTCAAACTCCTTACCATACTTTCTTACCCGAGAGTTTTTACAGGGTAGGTAGTAGATATGAGTGAAAACCACCAAACAAACAAAGTGCCCAGAAAAAAGAAAGATCCTAACGATAAACAGAGTGATAAACAATAGGGTGTTATGCAAGATGCCCAAAGTCAAACAGTCTCTAGTGAACAACTGGAAGCAATTATGCAACAACTTCTGCAACAATTTGGATCCCAAACTCAAGGATCCTAACAACAGAAGAAGCAATCTCAAACAGAGTCATTCACTCCATCTAGATCATTAATCTAGAAACCTCAAATGGAAACGGCTTCCACAAAAAAAAACTCTTGAGTCTCATGCACAGGCTTACACCCAGAAATAGCTCCCAGACCAAACTTGGGAACATGTACTAAAAAAGGGCAAAAACAAAGCTCTTGTACCAATTTCCCAAGGAATTTTGACCAAACATGAGTAAGATAGGTGAACCAGGCACCTTCCAGTGTACAAATTCAACCAAAACCCTCTGCTCCTCTAACTAAGAAACAACTGACAATTGCAGCATCTTCATCCAAAGCAATTGTCAGTCAAGCCCAACACAAGCAAACATGTATACGCCTTATTTCCACAGAGAAAGCTATACAAAACATATTCTCCAGGTGGAACCAGGATTTTTCCACCAAAATCCAAACCAAGTAGCTTTTAATGTTTTCACTCTAGGATTTCATTTTACGCCTACGGATTTGAGAAAAACACGAGAATATTATGAGCTAATTTTGGTTCATTCTCAGTCCATTGAAATTAAAAGAAAAATGGCCAAGAAGATTGGACCTATGATTACTCATTCTACTCTCCAAATTTTGAAAGTTCTCACCCCTTACCAGTGGGGACAAGATTTATATAAACCAAAATTTTGGGAAATAGAATACGAACCCAGAGGATATAACTACTGGGACTATGTAAATGCATGGTCTAATGTCTTTTGGGATCAAAATGAACTTTTTCAACATACTTGGTTCATTTATTTTAAAACAAAAACCAAGTACGACTTTCCTCAATGGTTTTTCTATTGGTGGGGATTCTATGGTCCAATATTAGAAATCCTCCCGCTAATGGTTGTACAGGCCTTTGAGTTATTTAAACAAACATTTAACATTAGTGAGGATCCTTTTCTGATTGATCTTCACTATTTTCAAAATTATCTATATCCTAGATTTTTGTTTGGAATTGTAGATTTTCTCAAACAAATGAGGGATCAGTACTCCTATCGACATTATAGAGACTTCCTTCTGTAAGGTGGTGGGCAAAATTTGACATTAGCACGATTGAAGAAAGAGCAATTGAAAAATGGTTCAAGGAAAATCCTCAACAATCTATATAATAGAGCAAAGTAAATTCATAAATCAGAGGTCAAGGATCCAGTCTATCCTGGCGGTAACCATGAACAAGACCAACCTTATCAACCAACTCAACTCAATATTGCAAATCCTACAACAGCAAGATCAAACAGCTTCGACAAGTCAACCAATTTCTTTATCAGCCTCAGACATTCAAGAAGGTGATGATGAAGAATTTGCTGTAGATTTGGATGAAAACTAAACACCTCCAAAGACTTAGCAATATTTTTAAGTTTTCGTTGTAATTATGGAAACAAGTACTGTAACATCACACTTGTCCTCTATCACTGTAGTGTCGGCAATACTATACAAATAGTGTTAACAAAACTATTCAAACAGTGCTAGTCACTAACAGGTTAATGGTCAAACACTATTCAAACAGTAACTCATCTAACTATTTAAACGAATTCAGTCTCACTTCTGAGGCAGGTTCAGTTTGAGAGAGAGACTCTAGAGGGAGAGACTCTGAGGGTCCATATGCAGTTACCTCCTTCCTTTTGTAAGTGCTTATGTTTAATTTTCAATAAAATTTTCCAGTTTTATTTCATTTCTTTGCATCATATCCTTCTCCTTCCTTTCATGAAATAAGTAGAGTAGATTTAATGGATTAATCTTAGCAGTTCTACTGCCTTCAGTTCATTCGCCACCATAGTTCATTCCAGAGCATCCCCCTCTCATGCATCATTTAAATTTTTAATTATGCCTTAAAGAGGTCCATCTTCTTCCCCTCTTCAGATGCTCCTCCCTTCTCTTTAATTTGATCTACCTTCAGGGCCCCTCCCCCATAAAGGGACGTATAAAGTAAAAAAAAGAATTATTTTTTTAATTTAGATGTCCCAAACTCAAATAGGAACATCTAACGTCATATTTTGACTCCCTATTTGAATTTGAGAAGTCTAAAGTTAAAAAAAAATTTAGATGTCCTTTTTTTACGGACGTTATTGTCATTATTTACTACATTGCTCATATAGGCATTTCCCTATTTTTAGACATTAAAAGGACTAAAAAGCGACGTTAAAAGCATTTTTTGTAGTACTGCTTAATGCTTAATAGGTCTTACTGCCTGTTTCGTGTACACAACACAAGTATTCACAATGGTAAAACAGGCATGTAACATAATACATAATATGTGAGGGAAAAGTTGTAATATCCCAAATTTTGGTACCAGAAACTTGAGATTAAGCCTTACTCAAGCAAACTGCTAAGCCCCAATTAGTAAGAGTGTAACCCCCTCCATAATTATATCCGAAATACGCGATTAAAATGAAATAGAGACCAATAATAATCAAATAACATTTACTAACCCATCACATGATGGGGTTTTCAAAAATACCTTTCAAAATCATTTATAAACTTGGTCTCATATTCACATTTCGAATACAATTACTACACGAAGATAAATCACATTCATATAAATATCAGAGTACACAATATAATCATCCCGGCAATCTCGGGTACATACTTCGCTAAAGATATACAGGGCACAATTGCCCATTACAATTCTTCAAATGGGGATTACACAATCTCATCTTGAAGGAGTCCTAGCCGCTCCCTCCACAAGCCACTTGCCCTGTCTAAATTGTTGGTAAGGGAGGGTGAGATTCGAGAGAATCTCAGTAGGGAAACATTATCAATATGCAGGCAAGAAAAGTGTTTAATGCATGACATGCTAGTATCACATAACTCATTCACACATACAATGACAAATATATAAGCTCAATGATTCGAACGATACACATATGGTCATAGCATATATTGAAACATAGCTTTAAATCATTCATACATGTTCCACATAATCAAGCAAAGCAATAACATGCATCAACACATTAATACAGTTATTAGAACATGCAGGAGAGATAAGTTCCCTACCTCCAATCTTTTCTCCTCAATTTGCGTGCCAGTAACTCGGGGCTGCACATTCGATCCTACAATGTTAAATGTACTATTTAGACACTTCCATAGTGTTTCTAGGGGTTATATGAGGCTATATTGAAAATTTACTAAAATACCCCGGGGACCCGGCCTGGCCTCACTTTAAGGAATCCATTTCCGGACTCGAAATTATCAAATTCAATGTCAATTTATGAATTTACCCTTGGTAGCCCCACTTTAAGGGTTTCAGGGGCGTTTTCGTAATTATGCTTTTTTGGCCTTTTCCGAAAAAGTGACCAACTGTAACCGCACCTAATTTTCACTCCTGAACTCAATGAAACCATAAAATCATTGAAAATCCAACTCTAAGACCCATTTATAGCCATAACTGAAATATACAATTACTCTGGGGAAAATTGGGGTTTTTCGGTTTCAGCTCCGTAAACGTGTTTCTTTCTACTCCTAACCACTTTATTAACCATTACATTTGGTTAGAACTACCATTTAGTATCAATTTGGGCAGCATAACACCTAGGCCAACCCATTTTCCAAATTTACAAACAAAGACAATCCGGTGAAATTTCATCGATTAAATTGTCCACAGTAGCCAGAATAGTCAATACACGAAAGTTTGGAAGTTACCTCAAGCTCCTAATAGCTTCTCCTTGACTTGGCTAAAAACCTTAGCCTCTTGAACACCAAATTTGCTTCTTAAACACCTTAAATAACATAGAAGAGAAGCTTAGGAACAAGGTTGTACGCGTTAAGAGCTAGATCGTCGAAGAAATCGGCTTACCTTGTGAGATTTCTCCTCTTTCTCTCTCTAAGAGCTCTCAAACGTCTCTATCTCTTTTCAACTGAAACTCACGACAGAAATGAGAGAAAGAAGAAGATGGGAATTATTTTAATTCCATGATGATGTCATCTTTTATTTTGGCGATGTCATAATTCCATTTTCGGATTTTCTGGCAGATTTTCTGCCCAAATTTTGAAAAATCATAACTAATTCTAGAAAACTCAAAATGCGGTGATTCCAAAGCCAAATGAAATATATTTAAGTCCTATTCATAGGAAAAATATTGGCCATTACTAAAAATCACCACACAATTCCAGAATTACATAAAACTCATCACTGCCCTAAAACAGAGTTCAGTTTCCATCCCAAACTTTGGACAGTCATATCTCCTAGTTCACAAAACGAAATGGCACAAATTATATATCCATTTTGAAGCTTGAGATGTGAACTATAAGACTAGAAAGTTTCAGAATTTTTAGACACCGTTTGATCATTAGAAACGTTCACACAAACTGACTGCCCAGAATAGAGTTTCACTGGACAGAATTTCAGATTTTGCATCTTTGCTTCTATTGGTTCCATTTTCATACCAAACATCATTCCCACATAAATTTTCACAAGGAATCCATTGAAAACACCAAATCAATCAAATTCACATCACATTGACATGTTTTCACAACAATCTCAACATGTCAACACAATTCATATTCAATTCTTCCCTCTATTCTAAGTCAATTTGGATGTTAATCCATAATTGAACTCAAATACAGGGTTTCGGCGCTGCTCACTGTAATATCCCAAATTTTGATTATGGGTTAATCATGATTATTATGGATAATTATGAATTTAATTGGGATTATTATGTGTTTTATGGCAATATTAATTTATGTCATAATTAGTGGAAATTGGAAATATTAGTGCATATGTGTGGTATTTAAGATCAAGGGTGGTGATTCCTTGACCGTGGGTCGGGATCCAGTGTGCTTAGCTTGTGTGAGCTTATTGAGGGAATGAAGGAGATGCTGACATGTGACATTGTGGTGGCCATTGGATGAGATCATATGAGGTCAAGGGAACACTTTTTCTCTTTTCTCTCTCTCACTCCATCTCTCCATCTCTTTCTCTCTCTCGTGCTCCCTCTCTCATTTCTCTCTTCTCTCTCTTTCTCCATTGTTGAAGGCAAGGGAAGGAAGAAAGCTTGATCTTTGGGTAAGTAAATGATCTCATTTGCTCAAACTCCATTCACAAATGTTGATCCTTGAGTAATGGGCTTCATTTTGGTGTGTGTAGTTTGGTCATTTGGTTGTGATTTGTGCCACACGAAAATTGATTGTTGGAGAATCAAGAACTCTCTTTGGAGAAGTTGTTAAGGTGAGTGAAACTAACCTATCTATCTAAGTTTCATACCATTTGAAGTAGTTAATAATTCTGGGAATTTTGGCTTGAATCCGAAAATTTGATGCCACTGTTCATTTGGTATGTTTTTGGTATGAGAATGGTGTTTTGGAATGAGTATGTGATAGATAGATTGATTAGAAATTGAAATGTGAAGTTTGGTTAAGATTGGTATCTTGTTGAATTTATTGCCCAAAACCCAAAGCATGATAATGGAATAGGGTTTTGGTGATTTTGACATTACCATTGGATTCCTTGAGTGATTTTGTGTGGGAATAAGCTTGGTTGTTGATTTTGGGATTCATTTGAATCACTTGGGAAAAGTTGGAAAGTGGTCTTGTTTGAGCTCTGTTTTTCGCAGTAAGTTTGGACGAGCGATTTGAGTGACCAAATGGTATTGGACAATTATGAAACTTTCCAGTCTTAAATTTCACATCCCAAGCTTCAAAATGGACATATATTTTGTGTCATTTCGTTTAGTATTCTATGAGTTATGATTGTCCAAAGTTTGGGATTGAAACAGAACTCTGTTTTGGAGTAGTGTGTAGTTTTTGGTGATTCTTTATTTGTGTAGTGATTTACAGTGAAGGGCTATATTTTTCCTTGAAAGAGGACTCATATACCTTTCATTTGGATTTGGAATCACTCCGTTTCGATTTTTCTAGAATTAGTTATGGTTTTTTGAACTCAGCCCAGAGTCAGGAAATTTCTGGGCCGCGGCACAAGAGTGGCTGGCTGCGGCCCAAACCTTTCTGGCCTGTTTTGGGCTGCGGCCCATGAGTGGCGGGCTGCAGCCCAAGACCTTCTGACCATGTTGGGCCGCGGCCCAAGGAATGGTGGGCCGTGGCCCAACCCTGTGTTTTGGCACTTTGTGTTATCGAAAGGGGATCTTTAACCTATTGTTTCCCAACCTTTTAGGGCTTTTATTAGAGGCATTTGGCGCCTCTTAAGAGTCAATTATGATAACCAAAACTAAGTGTTTCAAGTTAATTAAGTCTTGGAATAGAATATAACTCTTCGTCCGTAATTATGAATATAGGGTTTGACATTTGCCTTCCTCGGGAGAGACCGACGCTAGGACACGCCCGAAAGGATCAAGGTAGTGACTTTTCTCTCATATCCTGTATGATGTTTTGGCATGCATAACTTATCTTTGAATTTGTGAAATGTGTGCCATGGTCCATTACGGCGTGAGCAGGTCAGCGTGAGCCGTGTAGGGATTGACGGTGGTAATCTCTAGGTCGGCCGTTGAACTGCCGTCGTAAGCGACATGGATATTTGTGAATCCGACCCGTGGGGCGGCGTTTGTGAATCCAGCCGTGGGCTGTGTGTATCTTGCCTGTATGGCTTGTGTATGAAATGCATTATATGAATCCCTGCTGTGGTGAAATGTATTGTGTGGATTGTTGTGATGCAATGCAACGTGAGCAATTCAGCGTGAGCAATCATAAGGGATGACATGTGTCATACTAACCATTGCCGTTGTAATTGCTGTTGTAGTTGCTTGTTGTGGTTAATGATTTGCTTACATGCACTATTATTGTACATTATATGATTGATTTGTTACTACGGGGATTCCTTATAATCTCACTCTCCCAAAAACCATGTTTTAGATAGGGCAGAAGGATCAAAAGGCAACCGGGCGACGAAGAGTAGTTAGAACTCCAGTTAGATGTATATTTTGAGTTATTGGTTATCATGTATATCTTTTGGATATTTTTTGGAAACAATTGTGTATATTGGGATTGGTAGTATAGTTTTGTGTAATCCCCAAGTAAGGGTAATGAATTGTGGGCTTTGTGCCTTTGTAAATCCCTTATTTAATGAATGGAACCCGAGTGTGTCAGGAATTTGTTATACTCTGATATTTGTGAATGAAATCAACTTGTACAGGCCATTTAGTATTGAAATGTGAATATGAGACCGTCATGAACATATTTTGTAAAAGTTTTTGTAAGCCATGATTTTGGGAAGTTTGAGTTTGCTTAAGTCCCAAAATCATCTACAGTCTCTAATTCCGCATTAATTATGTTTTTATGAACTAATTTCGGCCTTAATCGTGAAGGGGGTTACACTCACAACACACACAAATCACATTCAAGTGCCAAATAATATCATATTCTCCAAAAGGGTTATTTATCACTAACCATATCCACTTTTGAAGTCATTAACCCTTAATCACAATTTGGGATCTTGATAAACCAGGGCTTAGCAATCCACTAATCTCAGGCTTATTCTCTAACCTCGAGTCTCAAAATTCGTTGTATTACAAAGAGTCCCAAGAATGTCAAAGAGATATAATAACTTTTAGGGACTAATTTGGGAAAAATAAAGATGGGATTTGGTTCCAAATAGCTAAAGGAAAATACCCAATTCCTTTATCTAAAGGAAAAAAATGCTATAAAGCCTATTTTGGATTCAAAAAGAAGAAGAAAGGCGTCTTAGAAGAAAGAAGGAAGAGAAATAAAATGAAATAAAAGAAATAATGGCAAGTTAGTAAATATTTCCATAATCAAGGGCAAAAGAGACATTTGCCATTGGATCTTGAGGTTAAAATTAGAACCTAAGATTAAGGGCTAGGGTTTGTTCTTGAAACAATTAAGAGTAATTATGAGAAAAGATTAAAGCTTTTGACAAGTGTCAACTTGAGGTTCCATCTTGGAAAGTAAGAATTGCATAAGATTTATCCATTTCATCAAGATGCAAGAAGCAATCTCAACCCTCCATTCCCTTAGATATTTCATCCAACTTGATTAAATGGGCAAAAAAATGGTTAAAAACATTAGAAATTGAAAGAGGACACAAGTTGGAGAAAGTTAAAGAACACGGAAGAAGGTAAGAGCTTCATTTTGAGCTATGTATTGTGTTATTTGGTTGGGTTTTATGGTTGGTTGTTGCTGCCCTATCTTTTTCATTGAAAGGGGTATTTTTAAGGCTTTTAATGGTTTGGTCTTGTAAATGGTTTTACTTGGTGCCAAATGATGATTTAAAGGAAGATAAGTGATTAAAACTTGAAACTTGTGATTTTTGGTCATAAGAGACCATTTTCATCCAGAAGGTAGAACTAAGGGTAGGTGTTTGATTTTGGGATTTTTGGGGGTTCCATTGGATTCTACATGAAAAATCATGTGGGAATAACCCTTGGTCCCAAGTTTAGAAGGCCTGGATTAAAAACCTTAAAATTGGAACTTTAAGACACTAAGCTCAACACTGTCGGATTTGAGGTAGTAAGGTTGTGACGTGTTTTTTACTAAACAAATGAAGTCAAATGGTCATGAAAATTTCTAGCTTCAAAGCAGACATCCCAAGCTTTAATTTGATATAAAGAATATGAAATTTGGATAAGTAGGCAGTGAGTTATGATTTTTGAAAGTAGTGCATTGAATTTGGAAATTGTCATATGGCAGTTTTTAAATGATTAAACTTTATCCAATGGCCATGATAGTTTCCATAATTTAAGTAGAAGTATTGAGCTTTAATTTGATGGGTAATTTGTGGCAATTGGATAAGTATACAAAATGTTATGATTTGATGAAGTTAAGCATTAATTTTGGAAAGACATTTGTGGTAGTGAGGATCAATTGTGAAGTTTGGGTTTTTGTACATGAAACTAGCAAAGGGTGATATTTTTTCCTTAAAGTAGAATTAATAAGGGTTATATAGGGCTTTGAACAACTCCATTTGTATTTTTCTAAAATTATTTATAAATTTTCAAAGTTGGTCAGCAAAACTGGCAGATTGGGTCAAACCTACGAAATAATGGCAATTAAAGTAATTTGGGCCAATATGGTCCCAAATATAAGAGACATGTCCTAAAGGCCTATGTAGCCACATGCTATCATGGCTCTTATGTATGGTTATGTACCTAGGGCCATGAGATGATAAGGAAGAAGAATGGGAGAATTTCCAAAAAACTTAATGGTTGGAAGAAAAGGCACATGAAGGGAACTTGAAGATAGAAGGTACTATAACTTTCCTTATTTGCATTTACTTGATAAGTATGCCTATGAATTAATGTGTTTAAATTCTTTGATGAATGGTATGAAACATGTATGAATGATTGAAGCTTTGTTTTACTTATGCTATGGCCATAGGTGTAATGTGTAGAGCATTGAGCATGCAAGTATGTCATTATGCTAGCATGGCTTTATGTAAGCAAGCATGTCATGCATTAAGCTTGTATCTTGTAGGCATAGTTAGCAAAGTTTGCTACTGAGATTCTTTCGAATCTCACTCTCCCTCCCCCAACCAACCATACAGGCATGTAAGGACATAAGAAGAGTGCAGGACGATATGCCAGGTGAAGAAGTTGCAAAGAAGAATTGAAGATTATTACGCACTAATCGTCATGTATAAAATAACATTAGAAGTGATTAATTGTATAATCTGCATGACGGATTACTTGTTTCGTAAGGGAAAAATTGAACTAGGAATGGGTAATCATAAAGTACAAGCCCATTAGTTAAGTAATTAGAGGAATTAACAAGCAGAGAAAACCTGATTCAATGAATGGAAGAATTGAAAAGTTAAATTGAATAGTAACCCAGTGAATAAAGTTAATTAATATGGTAAATATGGTTTTACACAATGAACAATGCCCTAAGAATAAAGGTGTAAGTCTTTGGCTGGGAGCTTTATTTATTGATTCTCCTGAGCCATAATAATAAAGTTAATGCTTCCGATGCATAATAAAGGGGCATAAGAAATGAGTGTTACATAAGTTACTACCTGGTAGCCTTTCTAAGTCTTGTTCTTGTTCCCAGTCTCTTGGGTGTCCCGGGCAGATATCAAATCCTATAAGTTAGAATTCACGGACGAACGAGTTATTATTTATCCAAGTTCTTTGATAAGTCAAAATATTTGAGTTGGTTATCTGTAAGGTTAGTGCATTATGCCACTTGAATAGTTAATGTGTGTACAATAACCCCAAGTGCTTAATTTTTACCCTTGGAGTTCAACTTTATTACAATTTACCCCAACTACATTCTACCTTGGGATATCCGTCTTATTGCAATTCACTCAAGTACTAGTACATATCTCTACCCTTGGATTTCAAGCTTATTACAATCCTTCTAAGTGCTAGCACTTATTTCTACCCTTGGATTTCAAGCTTATTTACAATTCATTCCTACTTTCTCATTTTTGCATGTCAAGCCTATGCTGTCAAAATTTTCATCTAACTTTGAAAAATCATAACTTATTCTACAAATCTCCAATTAAGGTTGTTTAAAGTCCTATGTAACCTCTCTTTAAGTCTTTTTTAAGGGAAAAATACCCCTTACTATCAATTATAGGTACATTGTTTTAGAAACTCCAATCAAACCTCACTGCCATAAATATCATTCTAGATTTAAAGTCAATATTCAACAGGTCATATCTCCCAATGTACTATTACAAATGTCACATATTATATAGCTTATCATGTCTAATTTTATTTTGAAAAGTTTCATGACCATTGGATAACATTTGGTCAATTAAAAATACGCCACAACAATAAATAAATTTGCAAATTTCAACAATAAACTAGTCTAGTAACCTCTTTAAACTTCATAAATCTTCATGATCATACATAAGACAACATCAAACGCTAATCTCATGCTTTGACCAAAACTAGGGCAGCACTAAGGAATTTATAAAACTGAACCAAATAAGACAATATATAGTTCAAAAAAAAGCCTAAGCTTACCTCTTTTACTTTCTAGGGCTTGTTCTTTATTTCTCCAACTTTGGTACTTTTGTGGCAGCTCAAAACTCTTCCCCTCGAGAAACAAAAATAATAGAAAGGAAGCTCTTAGTGAGGAAAACAACATTTATGAAGGCCTCAAGAGCTAGAAAGGTGATTGAGGGGGTGAAAATCAAGCAATAACATCTTACCTTTCTTCTTGTTTCTCTAAATGCTCCTTTCCCTTTCCTTTTCCGCTTTCATTTCATTTTCTTCTTTTTGGCCATCACTTTGGAGAGAAAATGGAAGAGTGATTGGTTTGAATCATTAATCCTCTCTTCCCATAACACTTGGCCAAAATTTTAGATGAGCTGGGAGTGTGGTGATGTGTCCCAATTTTGTGGCTTCTTGAAAAGTTACCAAGTTAATTAACCTAAGGATAGTTTAGTTAAGTTGGAGAAATCTTCATTCCTTCTCTTTACTTATCCTTGACTAAAATTCAAAATCAAAGAGGATGGAATTTTTGTTGACTAAGCTCCTCTTGAAAGCTTGCTTTTTGGTCAAATTTTCAAGTTGATCAAGTATGAAGACCGATTGACTTTTCTTTCTTCTCTTCTTTTCCTTTGTAGCTTGAGTCAATAGGTATGCAATTGCTTTCATTACATTCTCTCTCTCTCTCTCATTTGGTGTCTTGACCGAAATTACCTGCACAAAAAGAAGAAAACATGTTGACCATTTGACCTTATGTGTATAGATTCATGTTTGACCAAAGTCTTCTTGAAAAATTGGTTTGACTCTTTGACCAAAACTTCCTTTTTTCCTCCCTTACCCTCTTTAGCCGTCCCTATCTATGTGAGAGGAGGGAGGTGATTTATTTTTTTAACCCTCATGATTACTCTTGCTTTTCAAAGACAAATCTTAGCCCTTCCTTTTGATTTCCAATTTTAACCTCAAGATTAAATGGCAATGATCTCTTTTGCCCTTCATCATGGCAATATTAATTGAATTGCCATTTGTTTTTTTATTTCTCTTTAGTCTCTCTTGCTAGATGCCATTTTGTCTTCTTTTTAAGTCCAAGTTATGTTCTATATCATTTCTAGCTTTCGGTAAAGGAATTAGGTGCTTTCCTTTAGATTTGGAACTAAGTTCCTTGTAAAATTCCCAAAGTAGTTTCTAACATTATTTACACTTTCTATTTGGTACGTTTAGCCCTTGAATACATTTTGGGATATTACAATTCTCCCCCCGTAAAATAAATTTTGTCTTAAGAAATTGCTACATGTCTTGGGGCATAAACTCTATGTAATGTCTCTTTATGTCTGTTTCAGCTTCCCAGGTTGCTTCCCTTAGGGATAGTCCCTTCCAGACCACCATCTTTCCTGTCGATCAATGATTTGTTTCAGCTCAACCTCATATGTGAACTTATCCTGCAAGTCGATATCTTCATAGTTCATAACATGCTTAGGGTCTGGTTGGTACTTCTTCAACTGTGAGACATGAAAAACATCATGGAGTCTACTCAGGTTTGGGGGTAGGGCTATTCAATACACCACTATCCTAATCCTTGTCAATATCTGTAACATCCAAAAATTCATTCACCAAAACTCCCATGTATATTTATTATAGTAAATGAAATAAAATGGAGAATTTTGGTGCACTTGGATTAACAAAAATACCCTTACAAGAGGCTACACGAAATTGTAGGCAAAACAAGACATTAAGTCTAATTTTTGTCTTCCAAAAGCTTATTCTTAAAGCCCAAAATAATGAATGGAAGCATACAAGTCTTGGGCCCAATTAATTGTGATTTTTGCCCAAGAAGAAGAAAATGGAGAAGGCCCAAATTAAATAAAAAAATGTAAGGGCAAAATTGTAAATTGCCATAAAAGAAAAATGCTACATCTTTTCCCTTTATCTTGATGAATTTTGGCTAAGAGAGGATTAAAAAGGGGAAATAATTATTTGAATGTCAAATGTGCCTATTGGAAACATTTTGGGCCAAGTAAAAAGAAAAGATGATGAATGGAAAAAAAGATATGTTGAAAAGCAAAAAATTGTAGGTAAATATTGTAATATTTGAAGAGATAAAATGGCATAAATCAAGAATAATTTTAACTCTTCCATTGGGCCATAATTTCGGCCAAGAGAATGGACAGAGGGAAAAGAAAATGTTTATGCATAAAATAAAAGATGAAGCAAAGAAAAGTCAAAGGAAAACATATGGTGAAATTGTAAAAAAAATAATAATTAAGTAAGGAGGTGCATTAGGATTTTTTCAAGAAGCTTTTCTATTTCCTTCAAGGCCTTAATTTCGGCCAAGCTAGAGAATAAGAGAGAGAGAGAGAGAGAGTTGTTTCAAGAAGCAATAACAAGAACGAAGCTCAAATGGATCAAGAAGCAATCAAGTTAATATTGGTAGTAAAACCTGTGTGTTCTTGTCTCTAAATGCTTGGAAACTCTTTCTCATCTCCATATCTATCTTAAATACATATATAGCAAGCTCAAAATAAAGAGGAAGAGGGATAGCCTACAGAGAGAGAGAGTAATCACCAAAACATTGATTTTCTTGTTGATTTATGCTTGTTATTGGTGGTTATTGATGTCATGGTTGCTTGGTGGCTTGTTTTGCTTGGTTTTGTAATTTGGGATGATGAAACTCTAAGGGGTTATACTACCCAATTTTCCATTAATCATGTTTAAGAAGTGTTTAAAAAGTTAAACAAGTGATTAGGAGTAGAAAGAAGATGATTGGTTGAAAGGAATCATGAAAACTCTATGTTCCCTTTTCTTTAATAACTTTCTGCCAAACCTAGAAATAAGGGTTAGGCCTGGAATTTTGCCAATTTGATATGTAATTTGTCCCATTTGGATTAGTATATTAAGAGTTATGATTTATTGAAGTTGGACTTGTAAAACTAGTATGCTGCAGTGGAAGTGTGTAAAAAATGTTGATACTGGAATCTGTGCGTATAACTGGTAAAAGAAATATTTTTCCTTAAAAATAGACTTAATAAGGGTCACATAGCCTATGGAACTATAGCAATTGGACATTTGCAAATAAAGTTATAAATTTTCAAATTTTGATGAAATTTTGACAGTTTTAGTTAATGTGCCAAATTAAAAGGTAATGGAAAAAAAGTAATTACCTTGAACTCTAAGGGTAAAGATAACAAACAAAGTAATCTTAGAGTAGTACATGAATGAGTAATAACTCAATTCTTGTAAACTTGGAATTTTAGGACAGTATAGTTAGCCTGAGGTATAGCATCACGTACAGTACTAGGTGTTGGGAGGTGTTAGGATGCTACGAATATAATGAAGAGGGTTCGAGAAAGGCTAGTGTATGGCCCACAGCCTCGACCAAAACCATCCACCAGTTTATCTATGGGAGAAATGGAGCAGCCACTATCAAATGGTTCTGAATAAGATCTGATTATCATCGATGGATCCCGAGTAGAGACAGTGCCAATGCTATATGACCTGTAACCTGATCAGGAGTTCTAAAATTATATCTTGGGTATAACCAGCTAGCTATACTAGAGCATCACACTATGACTGATCAGTGCTCAGTATTCTGGATGACGTAGATACACTTACTGGGATTAGGTTTGGCGGAGTCTGTATTACCTAGACGAGTTCTGGATATGCACCACGATGCACTTCTTCCCAAATACAACCTTTTGGAACTAGAAGAACAAGAAGTACCATTGGACAGAAGTAGTTAGAGCCAGTATCTACATTTTTGCATGAATACATAAGGGTTAAGCATGCTCAACTCAGGGAAATCACGGGATGGGTGACCCTTAGGGAAGCCATATGTATGTTATGTCAAGTTATGTAAAAAGGACAAAGACATGTTGTACAGTAGTTTATAGGCTGTATGTGTTAATAGCTTTCCTTAACTGCTGTAAATGTCTGTTGTATGATATATATGGCGTACTTGTGTACCCAAAATTTTGTGAAATGTTTTTACATGGAATTTACCTTCTTATTTTCATATAGTGAGATATAAATCTGATAAGAACAAGAGGTAGACCAAGAGGTGGAGATCCTAACCCAGATCATGAAGCTAGACCTAATTCAATGCAATAAATTCCAGGTATATTGACACAACAAACCATAATGATCAATATTCGAGATGATTTGCGTGAGGTACAATAAAGATAGGATAGATTAGAATGTCTTGAGAGGACTGAAGGATAACTCAATCAGTCGGAGGGACCTCAACCAGAGCCTCTACTTATGCTTGTTCATGAAGCAGATGTTTTCTAGGCATAGCTAGCACGGTTCAGTCAACAACAACCTCCTGCATTTAGAGGAAGGTTTGATCCTTAGATAGCAGAGGACTGGTCATCACGGTAAGAGAATATTTTTAAGATACTAGTGTGCCCTGATGGCATCAAAGTCTAGTTGGCGATATACAAAATCGAAGTAGATGCCGATCGATGGTGGAAGAATACCAAGATGATCTTACAGGCCAAGAATATTTTGGTAATGTGGGAAGTATTCCAAGAAAAATTTAATGAAAAATATTTCCCCGGGTCGATCAGACTTGAGAAGGAGAAGGAGTTCCTTGCAATCAGTTAGGATGAGAATGAGAACTTTGATGAGTATCTGGCTCATTTCATCTAGTTGTCTTAATATTCTTCATACTTGAGATATCGAGATGACGATGAGTGGAGCTCTGACATGATAGTGCAGGGATTGAAACCAGAGTTGAAAGAGAAGCTAGTTTCCAAATACAGCACAGAGTTGAACAAGGCGGTGAAGGAGTGCCAAATTATAGAGAATAACTTGTTGAGTCTGTATTCTGACAGAAATATTCACAGAAGGGTGCGTCTGGAAGTGGGAGTTATTCCCAAAAATGCAAAGATCAAAGTGGACCACCCAGAGGGAACAATAAAAAGTCAGATCAGGCTGGGGGCCATGGTAATCAAAGCTCCTTAAGGGGCAGAGCATGTTGGCTTTGTCATAAGCCATACCATCTTGGCAAAAAATGTAGTGGTTATCCTGCTCAAGGAAGGCAGCCTCATCCAAACAAATAACCTATTACCTATGCCATCAACCAATGTATTTTTCCAGAGATTGCCCATAACAGAAGTAACAGACAGTGGGTTCTAGGCCAAGATTTTAGGATAGGGTCTACACTATAACTCAGGAGGAGGCCAGAAAATCTCCTGAACTGATTTAAGGTACAATTACTCTTCACGGTAATTCAGTGCAAGTATTATATGATTCAGGTCCTAGTTATTCATTTATTGTATATGATTGTGTAATACGACTAGGCTGAGTGTGCACTAGTTTTCGTATGATTTGGTAGTGTCTATACCCACGGGTGTTAGAATTGTCACAGCCGATGTCTATTTAAATTGTATAATAAATACCGAGGGAAACGATTCAACAGTAGATTTGATCTGCTTACCGTTGCAAGGCTTAAAAGTAATCATCGGTATTGACTGGTTGATAGCTAATTGTATATTCCTAGACTGCAGAAGCAACAGGGTTATTTATCCTAATCTGCAACTACATGTTAGCACATAAATCAACTTTAATTTTCTTTCAGTAGTTGAGCTTGAGAGATGCTGCAAAAAAGTTGTCAGGGGTACATGGTATTCTTTTCTATGCAGTTAGAAGCTGGAACAACATTTGAAAGTATCCTTGTAGTGAACGAGTTTCCAGAGGATATCAACAGATTACCTCCAGACAGGGAAGTAGAGTTTGTAATTGACCTTAGGCCTAGAGTGGAACTAATTTCCAAAGCCCCATACAGAATGGCTTTGAATAAGATGACATAATTGAAAAAGCAGATTCAGGAGCTATTAAAGAAAGGGTTAATCCGACCCAGTGTCTCATTTTAAGGAGCTCTAGTGCTCTTTGTTAAAAAGAAACACGAAAGCCTACGACTCTGTATTGATTACAGGGAGCTCAACAAGGTAACCATCAAGAGCAAATACCTACTTCTCAGAATTGATGATTTGCTCAATCAGTTATCTGGTTCCTACATATTCTCAAAAATTGATATGAGGTCGGGATATCATCAGTTCAAGGTAAAAGCAGAAAATGTACAAAAAAATGCTTTCAGAACCAGATATGACCATTATGAATTTCTTGTAATGCCATTTGGTCTTACCAATTCACCTACCGTGTTCATGGACTACATGAATCAAATATTCCATTTGTATCTAGACTAATTCGTAGCAGTATTTCTTGATGATATTCTAGTATACTCATAGGGTATAACAAAACATGAATAGTATTTGAGAATAGTATTGAACACGTTGAGAGAAAAGCAACTCTATGTCAAGTTGTGCAGTGTGAATTTTGGCTTTCAAAAGTTAAATTTCTGGGCCATTTAGTCTCACAACAAGGGGTCTCAGTGGAATTTAGCAAAGTGGAAGCAGTACTGAACTGGAAAAGGTTGGAGAGTGTTTTAAAGATATACAGTTTTCTGGGTCTTGCCAATTATTATAGGCGATTTATATAGAATTTCTCCAGAATAGCTTTGCTGTTGACAAACTTAACATGGCAAAATCAACCTTATGTATGGGATGATATTTTAGAGGAGCTTCACAAAGCTGAAATAGAGATTAACAATAATACCAGTGTTAACAATCTCAGATCCACAGTTGACCTTTATGGTCTGCACAAATGATAGTGGGCATGGATTGGAATGTGTTCTGATGCGACAAGGCTGAGTAGTGGCATATGTATCTTGTTAGTTGAAGCCTCATAAATTGAATTACCCCACCATGATCTTGAGTTAGCAGTAATTGTATTTGCGTTGAAAATCAGGAGACATTATATTTATGGGGCAACGATAGACTGTACTGTGACGATAAAAGCTTAAAACATCTGTATGATCAAAAAGAGTTGACACATGCGATAGAGCATATGGATGGAGCTACTTAAAGATTACAACTTACAGATCAAATACCATCTAAGGAAGGCTAATATAGTTGCAGATGCATTGAGCCACTTAACGGTGTAGGTGGCAGTCGTAATGATTTATGAGCAGAAACTAATAGAAGATTTCATAAATCTCAATCTGTCTAATAAAATCATGATTTATGGCAATAACATTAGTTAG
This sequence comes from Inga leiocalycina, assembly GCA_963242795.1. Taxonomy (NCBI): domain Eukaryota; kingdom Viridiplantae; phylum Streptophyta; class Magnoliopsida; order Fabales; family Fabaceae; genus Inga; species Inga leiocalycina. The sequence goes on along the minus strand of OY725321.1, from coordinate 46,868,695 downwards.
GTTGAAAATGATATGAGAGTAGTAATAGAAGAAGCTCAGATATAGGATACAAGAGCACAGTCTATCTAGAATATGATAAAAGGGAAGAAACTCAGGAATATGATTTGTCACCTAGTGGACTAGTCATACACAGAATAGCGAATATATGTTCCACCTCAAATAGAACTGAAGCGGCAAATCCTAGAGGAGGAACACAAGAGTAAATATACTCTAGACTCAGGAGCAACTAAAATGTATCATAACTTGAAGTCCATGTATTGGTGGCTAGAGATAAAAAGAGATGTAACAAAGTTTGTGGCTCGTTGTCTCACTTGCCAGAAGGTGAAAATTAAGCATTAATGACTATCCAGACTTCTACATAATCCTAAAATTCCTTAGTGGAAATGAGAGAGTATTATAATGGATTTTGTGAGAGGATTGCCCAAGATCTGAAATCATGATGCAATATGGGTATTCATGGATCGATTCACAAAAACAACCCATTTCCTACCAATCAGTATCCACTACTCTCCTAATAAGTTGGCAAAGATTTCTCAAGTAGAATGTGTGATTACATGGTACACTAAAGATCATTATTTCTAATCAAGATCCTCGCTTCACTTCCAACTTCTGGAAGTCGTTGCATAAGGCTTTGGATACGAAGCTTAGATTCAGAACGGCCTATCATCCTTAGGTCAATGGACAAACAAAAAGAACGATATAGACGTTAGAGGATATGTTAAGGGCGTGCGTACTACATTTCAAAGGAGGTTAGGATTTAATTCTTCCACTTGCATAGTTTGCCTATAACAACAGTTGTCACTTGAGCATTCAAATGGCTCTATATGAGGCATTGTACGAAACAAAATGTCAGTCGCCCTAGTGTTGGATAGAATTGTCTATGAGGCAGTTACTTAGGCTAGACATAGTTGATCAAACCTTTAGAGTTTGAGGTCATCAATCATGTGTTTATAAAGGTTTCATCTATTACAGGCATTGTAGGGCACTAAAGGTAAAGAAGTTAAGCCCTAAGTACATTGGTCTATTTGAAATATTATCAAAGATTGGACTAGTAGCGTACTAGATAGCTTTACCCCTAAATCTGAGAAGATTACATGATGTCTTTTACATTTCACAGTCGAAGAAATATCAACCTAACCCAGAACATGTCATTGAATATGAAAATGTGGATGTGTGGGATGATTTGACATATGAGGTCACACCTAACCGAAACATTGATCATCAGGAGAAACAGCTCAGACACCGGAGTATCACATTTATCATGGTTGTCTGGAAGCGAATATCTCCTAAAGAAGCAAAATGGGAAATAGAAGAAGGCATGCTAAAGCATTACCCAGACTTTATGAAATTGTACATGTAGCAAATTTTGGGGATAAAATTTAATTAAGGGGAAGAGCTATCATATTCCAAAATTCATTAACAAAAAATTCCATGTATATTTATTATAATAAATGGAATAAAATAGTGAATTTTGTTGCCCTTATAATGACAAAAATATTGTTGGAAATTGTGTCCTAGGGGCCAATCATTGTACTTTGAATATTATTAATTTAATAAATTTTCTTCATTATGTTATCATATTATTCACATGTTCACTGTGATGACTGTATCCTTGGATAAATCATAAAGATTGTCCTAAATGTCCCTGATTGGTTATCTATGCAGGAGCAAAGATGAAATAAGACCAGTATGACTTTGACAAGATATGGAGATAGAATCAAAGTCATAAGCACTTGTAAGAGTACAAGGTGCTAGACCGACCCGCTATGAGAAAGCTGCATGGATCAAGTCATAAGCTTATCTCATGTATAACCACATCACAATGCCCTTTGACCTAAGGTCATCATGGATTCCTACATGAGAATTGCTAAGCTTTCAACTAGTCAAAAGTCACCTTTAACCGGGTGATGATAAAGGCTACAATTGGGCTTGGTGGTTTTTTATGTAGAGGAATATGAATGGTCAAGATGGAATTTGTCCCTCATAATAGTAGAGAGATATTTGTCCCTCATAATGTGTGAATCTAAGAAATGTATGGCTATACTATAATGAAAATGAGTTTCCATTTCTATTATCAGACTACTCAGAAATTCAGAAAGTAATGGTCAGGAACAAGAGGATGACATTATCCATGCCTCATCCTTGATCAAAATATCATGTGACAAAATGGAAGTGACATGGTTGTATGATTGGTTGCATCATGTTAACGATCCTCATATGAATTGGGTAGTCGTAATGTCTTGCTAGAGGCCGCTTGCGACTTGTGGGTTAGTACAGTTATTGGCCCACTGCCAACTTCCTATGGGCTTATAGGGTCGCACACAAGAATGGCCCAACACGAGATAATATTTAATCTAGGATGGAAGAATTTTATATTATGTATATATATAAATATAAAATTCGTGAAAATAAAATTAATAATATTATATATATATATATATGTGTGTGTGTGTGTGTGTGTATTTTTGAAATACATATATATATATATATGATAATGTTATTATATTAGTTTTAAATTTAGTTTTATTAAGATAAATTAAATTTATTAACTAACATGATAGAGATATAGTATCTTAGATTTAATTTATGAAGATAAATTAAATCTTTTGGCTCTTTATTCGGATTAAAAAATAGCTTAAATTAATATTGTTGGATAGATTTAATTAAACCGAATTTATTGAATTAGCTCATCAAGATAATTAAGGGTTAATTAATTTTGAAATTAATCAAGATTAATTTTGAAATTCCAATATATCCCTCATGAGTTATAAAAATGATGGAGTAGAAAAACTCATGTACGTATGAGAATTCAGATCCACAAGAAAACCCTAGCAGACATTGGAGGGACTAGCATGCAGTCCGTGTTGAAGTCACATTCGTGTGGATACCAGTAGAGGGAGTCGATCTGAAGTGTTGGCTCCTAGAGATCGAGAAGGGCAAAACATAAAAGGTATGATTCTTTCTAACTCAATTTAAACCCCGTTGATAGATCCGCAATTCGAATTGGTAAAATTTTAAAATTCTTCTGCTGTACTAGCCAATCCAACAGTGGCATCAGAGCTAGGTCAATCATGCGTTTAAGTTGAGTTTGTATGCTTATATATGTGATATATAAGTTGTATATGATTATAATTTGTTTTGTATCCTTATTACCTTGGAATTCTATAAGTATTGATTTAAAGGAGGAGTTTCTTAAGATTTGAGTTTATTTTCTCAAAGAAATTATAGATACATCTTCTTATGCTAAGCTAGGTGACGTCATAAGTTCTATTGTGTCACATACTAAGGAAAATCTAGCCTGGTTTTGGTACTCTTGTGTTATGAGATTGTTGGATTCAAAATCTCATGGGCAGTATGTTGAGTAGAAACATGTGGGAATCTCTTACATGAAATGTTAAGGATAAATAAATTAAGAAAATCCATAATTGTTCTTGGAGACTTTTGATGCCTCTACTACTAGTGTAAAAAAACTTGAAAGTCAAGCAAAATATGACTTGAAGTTTATTGCATGCTTCTCTATACTTTAAATAAGGGTGAGTTGAGAAATTGTTCCATTCCTATGAAAAGTTAATGAGACAACTATTGGACCTTAATTCCGGTATGGATGTTAATTAATTAGAGGTTACTTATAATATTGGTGTGAAAGAGTAGTAATATAATTTACTAATGCGCGACATAAATAAATTAAATAAATATTAATATTTTGCTATGGCTAACTATTCATAGTGAGACATAATCATAGCATTTATTGCTTTTCATATTGTATGAATTGTTATTTGTTTTGGTTTTAATTTCTAAAATTTGTTTGGGCATGGTGAACAATATGGCTCTAGTTTTACATGGGTTGTAAATTTTTAAGTATGGCCTACTACCGTGCCTTCCTCTACATAGTCTGGATGTACATTATCTTCTCATCTCACTCCCCTCGTATGTTTAAACAAGTTTCTCTCAATGTATTTCTTTTCTTATTTAGAGAAGTCCTCTCATTGGCTTGGGAGGATTATAGGTTAGGTGAGCCATGTTGTGTCATGTTTAAATTATGCTTTTGATTAGATCATTGCATGTATACTTTTGCATTTATATATATTAATCTGTATGAGATACAACCACGATTGCATTCATATAAACAAAAGTAATTGATAGAGCCCTCCAAATCAAATCTTAAGTCATAATGCCATCAATTAATGAATACTTGTCAAAACCTAGATTACTCAATTGTAGGAAGCACCAAAGTGGATGCATTTGAGTTATCTTGGTGAGAAATGCATGAGTAATGGTGCTACTCACAAAGATTCATTATTGTTTTGACTTAATTGAGATTAACAAAATGGTTTTGGATCTCAAGGCATTAGATGGGATTAAACCTGTCGGATTATATGATGATCTAATCCCATAAAAATCTAAGAGTTACATGTGATGTAATTGGTAAATAGGTTACCTACCTAAGTAACTTGAATTTAAGCATCCTGCCAAAGTGGACTTAAGTTTAAGCAAAATATGGATCTTAGCCCACTAATTATTATATTGAGGGTTGTTAATTTAGTGGGAGATTGCTAACTAACTTTGCATATTTTAATTATAGAATCATGTCGACCAATAATACTGCTACGCTATCGTTGCGATCGGTCTTTGAGAAGTACAAACTCAATAGGACAAACTTTCTTGACTAGTTCAGGAACTTGAGAATTGTTCTCAAGCAGGAAAGAAAGGCTATGTCCTAGATCAACCCATTCCTGAGGAGCCTGCAGCCAATACTCCAAGTGCTCAAAGAGATGCTTACACCAAGCATAAGGATGCCTCTGTGGATGTAGGTTGCCTGATGCTTGCCACTATGGTTCCAGAGCTCCAAAGAGATTTGGAACTCATGGAGGCTCATGAGATGATTATCCATCTCAAGAAAATGTTCTAGCAATAGGCAAGGCAAGGAAAGGGTATGAAAGGGAAATGGCTCAGGTGGTAAGACCAAAGAGTCAAACAAGCAAGAAACCAAGCTTACACCCAAGAAGGCAAAGCCTCCAAAGGAAAGAGTATGCTTCTTCTGTAATGTACCAGGTCATTGGAAGAGGAGTTGCGAACTCTACCTCAAAGATCTAAAAAAGAACATGAAGGATAACCGGGCTATCTCTTCAGGTGTTAATGTTATAGACATTTATTTTTTTACTTCCTCTACATAAGTATTAGATACTGCATGTGGTTCTCACATTTGTACAAATGTATAGGGTCTTAAGGATAGTAGAAAGCTGAGAAAGGGTGAAGTAGTCCTACATGTTGGAAATAGAGCAAGAGTTGCTGCTTTAGCTGTAGGCACTTATGAATTAGTTCTGCCCAATGGGCTTTTGTTAGTTTTGACCAGTGGCATTTTTGTAATCATAGATAACTTCAGAGACCGGTTCCATGGATATCAGGTCTTAAAGATATTATTTAGACCTCATTTATGTTTAACCGGTCTTAAAAGGATAAAATAAAAATAAATAAATAAAATTTTTAGACCGGTTATTGAAATAACCGGTCTAAATAAGCAACCTATAATTAATTTTTTTTAACTTTTAAGATCGGTTTTATATTATGACCGATCTAAAAGTTGAAACTTTTTAGACCGGTTATTTTAAAAATAGGTCTAAAAAGTATATTTAAGACCAGTTATTATTAAAAACCTATCTTAAAAGTGCGCGCCCTAATTAAAATTTCACTCCTCTTGGTCCCGCTGAATTATAGCTTACTCTTTGAACTCACTTTTCCCTGAAATTTCTTCAATGGTGTTCTTGTTCACAACTCCGCCAACCTCTTTCTCTTTAAATCTAAGAAATCTTTCTTTCTGAACATAATATCTCGCAATCTAACCGACGGTGTTCTTTTTCCTAATTTTATTAGCGTCATTAGGCTGGGTCTGTATTAGCAGAGGAAGAGTCACTACCCATATACCTTGCTATTAGTCGACCTTCATTTCATCGTCAATCGATAACATTCCAGCTCTGACTCCTCCTCTCTTAAATTGCAGCTCGTTCTTCTTCCAAATGGGAGCTGAAAGAGTGACTAATTCCATGTTTGTTTTGATTGTTGTTAATAATTTGAACTTGACCCTTTTGATATTGTTTCAGTTGGGTTTAACCATGTCTGGCGATTCTGATATGGTTGAAGTAGGAAATGGAGGTGTTCTGTTTTATAATTATGGCTTTTTTGAATATGCCCAATTTCGCTTTCTGTCTTAATTCTCTCACCATTGAACTCGATGATAACTTTAGGTATTAGCTTAATGATCACATTATGGTATTTTAGTTATACTTTCTTATCTTAGATTGCCGTTAATGATCACATTATGATATTTGCTATGTGGGTTTGATTGAATATAAGTTATGAACAAGAGTTTGATAATAGATAGGATGCTACATACAAGTTATTTATACTTTCTTATCTTGTTTTTTGGTATATCGTTTTGCTATTGGATAGGGTGCTACTAGGTGTTGAAATATATGGATCGTAGTTAGATTAAAGCTAAAAGGATGAGTGTTGAATATGATGTTGGGGTGAGGGGTTTTTTAGTCTTTGCTAGAAGAAATGCCAATGATGATAGTGAGATGCTTTTTTGCCCTTGTGTAGTATATTTTAATGAGAAACGACTAATGTTGCAAATATATATACATATACACCTTTAATTTATGAAGGATTTTGTAAGAGTTATACAGTATGGGTATAACATAGTGAAGATTTAGAAATTCCAAGTATATCTCAATAGGGGGAGTGGCCTTTGATGATCATAGCACAGGATGATCGGATAGAGGATATTATTTGTGATGTAGGAGAGGAGGCTTTTGAGCAATCACAGGTATATGGTAATATGTGTAGTGATGCTGAGAAGCCGCTGTACCCAGGGCGTAAAAATACCAATTGTTGAGAGCAGTATTGAAATTGGTAAGCTTGAAAGCACGACATGGATAGAGTGACAAGAGCTTTTCAGAAATGCTTGGGGCTTTTAAGGACATGCTTCTAGATGATAATGTGTTGCCTTATCGATACTATGATGCTAAGAAAATACTGTGTCCACTAGGGATGAAGTATAAAAAGATCTATGCATGCCCTAATGATTGCATATTGTATAGAAAAGAGCATAAAGAGAAGGAGCAATGTCCGGTATATGAAACTCCAAGGTATAAATCAAATAAGGCCCCTACAAAAGTGTTGTGGTATCTTCCAATCATACCAAGGTTCAAGTGCTTGTTTGCCAATGAAATTAATGCCAAAAATTTGAGATGGTATGCGAATAAGAGGATTTCTAATGGAAAGCTTTGACATCCAGCTGATTCTTCTCAATGGAAGAAAATCGATAAATTATTTCCTAGCTTCAGTGAGGAACCTAGGAATCTTAGACTTGGGCTTAGCACAGATGGCATGAATCCTTATGGTAGGCTAAGCAGTATACATAGTTCATGGTCTATTCTGTTGGTAATTTACAACTTATCCCCTTTGTTATGCATGAAACAAAAGTACATTATGTTGTCTATATTGATTTTGGGACTAAAGCAACGTAGAACCCTTGATCAAAGACTTGAAAGAGTTGTGGGGTGAAGGTGTTGATGTTTTTTATACGAACAAGAAGAAGGTTTTTAAAATACGAGCCGTGATCTTTTGTAATATAAATGACTTCCTTGCATATGGAAACTTGTCAGGATATAGTGTTAAAGGGCATAAAGCATGTTCGATTTGTGAAGAAGGAAAATGCTTCCATCAACTTCAACATGGAAGAAAAACGGTTTATATTGGCCATAGGAGATTTCTTAGACGAGGCCACCCATATCATAGATTAAAGAAATCTTTTTTTGGTGGACAACAGTTTAAAGTTGCTCTGAAGGCATTGACTGGGGAGCAAGTTTATGAAAAGGTGAAAAATATCAATGTTATCTTTGGTAAGACTACAAAGAGTAGTAATGAAAAAAATAAATGGAAAAAGAGGTCTATTTTCTTTGATCTTCCATATTGGCCCAATCTTGATGTGAGACACTGTATTGATTTCATGCATGTGAAAAAAAATGTATGTGATAGTATTGTTGGGACACTTATTAACATATAAGGTAGTTCTAAGGATTGCGTGAAGGCAAGATTAGATTTGCAAGAAATGGGAGTACGAGAAGACTTGCATCCAATGCCATATGGTAAGAGAACTTTTTGTCCTCCAGCTTCTCATACTTTGTCTAAGGATGAGAAAAGAAGTTTGTGTGACTGTTTATATAGCATCAAAGTTCCTTCAGGTATTCTTCAAATTTTAAGAAGCTTGTGTTGATGAAAGACTTGAAGTTAGTAGGGCTAAAGTCTCATGATTGTCATATCTTAATGCAACAACTACTCCCAGTAGCTATTCGAGACATTGTCTAATATGATCTTCAACATATTTTAACTAGATTTTGTTTCCTCTTCAATGCTATTTGTAGTAAAGTCATTGAGACTGAGAGATTGGATTAACTAGAAAATGAAGGATATATGATCTTGTGCCATCTTGAGAAGCTTTTTCTTCCTACTTTTTTTTGACATCATGGTACATCTAATTGTTCATCTAGTGAGGGAGATCAAGTTGCGTGGCCCTATCTATTTATGATGGACATACCCAATTGAAAGAACTATGAAAATCATAAAAGGGTATGTGAAGAACCCTAACCGGCTTGAAGCATCTATTATTCAGAAATATGTTTCTGAAGAAGGCATTAAGTTTTGTCAAGATTACTTGTCAAATGTAAGAGACATTGGATTTCCTGAACATCATGATGAAGAAGGTGGTAGACGCGGGGCTTCAGTAAAGAGTGTGGATCCTGATGAATTGCAATAAGTCCACTTGTACATCTTGAATATTGTTGATGAAGTTCAAGATTACATTAATGCTCATAAATAAATTGTACGGAAAGGAAATAGTTGAATGACTGAACAAAGGTTAATTAGGGAGCATAACAAAACTTTTGCACATTGGTTCAAATAAAAGGTTGATGGAGAAGAATATGTTTTTGATACAATTAAATGGTTAGTACGTGGTCCTGAGGTTGATGTCATAAGTTGGACTTCATTTGTGATCAATGGTTATACATTTTACACGAAGTCCCTAGATGATAGGAGCACCGTCCAAAATAGTGGTGTTATGTTAGTGGCTGAATTTATGCACTTCTAAGAACCCTAGATTGGGCCATACCTTATTATAGGGTTATTGAAGAGATTTGGGTGGTTGATTATGTTAAAATTAAATTTCTCATTTTCAAATGCAGGTGCGTTGATGTCAACAATGGTGTGATGATCGATCAATTAGGATTTACATTAGTTGATCTAAATAGTAGAAGTTTTGGAGATGAACATTTTATTATGGCATATCAACCAAAACAAGTGTTCTTAATTACCGATCAGGCAAATAAAATATGGTCTGTAGCTCTCTAAGGAAAAAGGGTCATTGATATTAATGAGGAAAGTTGTTCAATGAATGATCTTCTTGAGACTCCTTCTTTTTCTAGGAAGATAAAGCAGATAATGAACACGGCATAAGAAACGATTATCATGAAGGGATATGGGAGGATATCCCTTTATAAAATGACTTTAAAGGTTAGCTAGCTAAAGTAATTATCATGAATTATATTTGAATTATGTACATAGTTATTTTATATATAAAAATACTTTTTTGTTGTCATCACAGAAAAATAAAGGATTTGAGGTGCCCTAGCTAGTACAGATGCTCCGAAGCCAACTAGTGATCATCGGGGATGGATTACTGTTTGTTGTGTTCTTTCTCAGTAAATATTAATGTGTTGATTTTCAATGATTTATTGTTGTTGCTTCTATGGAATGTGGGATGTAGGAAGAATATATGATGTAAGTTACATCAGTTGATATTGTTTTTTAGAATGCTTGATGAAATGAGAATGTGTAAGAGAAGAATTTATTTGGGGTATAGGAAGAATGATTTATTGTTATTGCTTCTGTGGAAAGTGAGGTGCAGGAAGAATGACTGTTCTTTCACCATTAGGCTTAATGTCGTTAAAATTGGTTTACTAGGTAAAATGTTTTAATAGGGGAAATGGCTTGTTGCTGGCTAGCTAACAGTAATATTTTAAAAAAATGAATCTTTTTAGACTGGTTATTTTAAAAACCGGTCTTAAAAATACTTTTAAGACCGCTTTTTTTAAGAACCGGTCTAAAAAGTATGACTGTTTTTCAAAAGTACCATTAATGTCATTATGCTTAGACCGGATGTATAAACAACTGGTCTAAAAACTTATTTTTTAGAAAAGTAACAGACTTTTAAGACCGGCTGTATCAAGACTGCATCCAGAACCGATCTAAAATGTCATTTTTAACTAGTCTAAAAAGTGTTTTTTCCACTAGTGTTATTTGGATAAGGAAGGTTATACTTATTACTGAAATGGTAAATGTTCTATTTATTGTAATGACATTTTCTTTGCTGATGGTGATTTGCATGTTGGTCATTATATATTAAATTTGGAACATCCTAATAGTGGAAATATCTGTGATGTAACTACTAAAAGGATAAAATCAAACAATTCTAATTCGACATACCTTTAGTATTGTCGTTTAGGCCATATAAATGAGAAACACATTTCTAAACTCTATGAAGATGGATTTGTTAGGTCATTTGATTTTGAATCATGTGATACGTGTGAATCTTGCTTATTAGGAAAGATGACAAAGGCACCTTTTACTAGGCATATTGAGAGGGCTACTGATTTATTGGGCCTCATACATACAGATGTATATGGACCACTCAATATAGCTGCCATAGGAGGTTATATGTACTTCATTACCTTTATAGATGACTTTAGTAGATATGGCAATGAAACATAAATCTGAATATTTTGAAATGTTCAAAATATTCCTTGAGTGAAATTTCATTATGACTCAGTGACACTTCTTCACTCGAGTGGCAGCTTTAGAAGTGAATTTTTTATGATTTACTCAAGTGATTATGAAATTTCAGCATACTCTATTGTGTTCTATTTTCGTTCAACATAAGTGAGGTTCAGTAATTTGGTCATATCTCCCAAACCACAACTCCGATTGATGTAAAACTTGATTCATAGACTTCCAATGTATCATTTAAACACTAAGATCAAGTTAAAAGGAGCTCATATGAAAGAGATATGAATTTTGAAAGATGACACTCAAAATAAATGTTGTATTTCAGAACAAGTTCAGTATTTTGAACATATCTCTCAAACCACAAATCCAATTGAGACGAAACTTGTGGCATATGAAAATAAACTGGAAGAGCTTTCTATAATAGGTGATTTGTCATATTTGGAGTTATATACAAAGAGGTATGCTTTCTTGAAGTAGAGACTCAAATTTTAAATGCTGTCTAGACCAGATGTTATAAATTGGATCATAACTTTTGGAATACAATGTACTTGTGATTGATTCTAGTTGCTGTGAAAGTAGACTTAAAGAGCTTTTTAGCGATAGATCATTTGGATTTATATTTAAAGAGTTATGCCCACTACATGTTGACCTCTGTATCTACAGATTTATAGATGACATTTATAGGGATTGGAAGTAAAATTACAAGTTATAGTGATATGATAACATTGATTACTCGAGTGATTAGGAAATTCACTCTAGTGATATGTGACTAGAAGCATATCACTCAAGTGATCAAGTAAGTTTACTCGAGTGAAAGGCCAACTATTGAGTTACTTCTTCTTTAGAACCTCATAGCCCTAGATAAATAACCACATTATTAGAGCCATGATAAATGATTGTCTAATGGGGCTACTTTAGCCTCTAGGACTTTTCTCTAATCTTTGGACCCACACTTGTCTCAAATTACTTCTAATGCCACAAATTTGTGGGTCACCATAAACTGCCAGATTTTTCACCTATATTTGAAAAATCATAAATTAATCTAGGGACTCCAAATAGGTTGGTTCAAAGTCCTATATGAAGCTCTCTAAGTCCTCTTTAAGGTAAAAATATCACCTACTTCCAGTTATATGCCCAAAATTCTCGAATTGTCAATTAACACAACTAGTATAGAATTCATTCCAGATTCAATACCTAAACTTTAATAAATCATATCTTACAATCTACTAATACAAATGGCACATAGTACATATCAAATTAAAGCTTAACGCGTCTACTATTATTCTAGGAAATATTAGGATCATCGATAGCATTTGGTCATCCAAAATCATGTTACAATCAACCTGCCTCCAAAAAACGAAATATGGTAGCACTATGCCTTTAACTTCAACTTTTGGGTTTTCAATCCAAACCTTATAAAATCATAACCACACCTTAATCCCATACAATTTTGCCCAAGAAAACCATTGGAATCCTCATAATCATCAAATTCATGTTCTTTCCCTAAGATTCCAGGTCTGGCCAAAATTTTGTTTTTGATCTTAATGCTTCCGAGACCGGTTTCTCATCGCTATCCGACACAGTTTTTCATCCTGAACCCATTAGAAGCATTATAACTAACAAAATCAAACTTCTTCCCTATAAATAAGGGTCTAGCTAAAATAATGTAGCACCATAACTCTAAAATTAATCAATCAAAACTCATAATATTATGCTAAAATAGGAGCTCATACGTACCTCTACTCGATTCCATCATCGGTTCTTGTTCTGGTAGCACCTCTTCTGACTGTACTAAACACCTCTGACAAAAAATCAAAAATCGTAGAAATATTGCTCTCACTAAGATGAACAGCATTAAAGAAGACTCCGGAAGCTAGAAACACGGAATTAGAGGTGAAATCGGCTTTAGAGATCAAGAACTTTCACTATTCATCATTTCTCTTGCCTCTTTCAATTTCTCATGAATTTCTCTATTTTGTTCTCTTTCCTTATGGGCTGCATGAAATTTATGGGCCTTGGGAGTGTTGTATTCACCTCATGACATGTGTCTAAGTGTACAAAAATATCCCAGGGTGCCCGATACTCCTTTCCTCTAACTTAGTCACCCTAACCACTAGGAAATTCACCCAGTCTGCCCGAGGAATGTCAGGGAATAGGACATATGCCAAAATATAATCATTCTCTTTCCTCTCTCCTCCTAGTCGTCCCCCACTATCAGGGAAGAAGAAGTCCGGTGAATTTCTCTGCCTTCTGAGTTCGATGTCTGGGTAAGTCAAGTACATGACCGGACCGGAGACTGGTGAGTTGTCTCGGCTTTCTGGACATGTGGCAACTTCTTACTGATCCATTAGTAAGAAAAGCCAAAAATGGCTTAAATAAGCTACTATATCTTTAATCATTACTTGTACTTTATTAAAGCAACTTTATTATACGGAGTCACTCGGTTTTGTGCCATGTGTCCCTGCGGCCTCAAGATCATACCAAGTGTCTATGTAAGCCCTCAGATAGCGCGGCATGGCCTTTGGCTTAGGGAATTACCAATTGTCTACTATGGGCCCCATAAGCCAATGTCTTTTCCCAAAACACAGGGTACACTGGTGTATTCTTAAAAAAAGTAGGGCATACCGGTCCACCCTGAAAATACCATATGCCCTCACATATCAGAATACTTACTTGATTAACTTGTCCTATACTTCATGATATAGCTAGGTGGCATTTTCTACCAACCCAATGGTGATGTATATGAGTCATATGCACATATACACCAATACTTTGATCATACTACCTAGAAATACCGAGCCCCCTACCTGATAGGGCCAAATCACATAGCCCCTAAGATTCTTTTTATCTCATAACATTCTTGGGACCCTTCCTAAACTAGGCTTGGTAGTCTGCCTAATATAGGCTTATCCTCAAATCTCAAGGCAGGCTCAAAATTTAGAATATTACAACCAACGATGCATCAATAGACTACAGAGGACTATGACTCAAGTGAGGTATTGTATTCTTACTTAATTAAAATTCTCTAAGTTGTATAACTTGAGTGACCACTCAAGTGATATAGGGTTACGGCCTTAAAATCCTAAATAGCATTGTCATTTTCAAAACCTGATTTCTCTCCAAATCTTCATATTTTCATACTCATTTTATCAACAAAATTTCCAATAGTTTTACAAATCCAGGAGAGTTATTAATTGTATTTCTCATAACGATTTTCTTTTAAGCCATGCATTCATTAAGGGGGAGCTTCACATTCACATATGTTTTATATCTTGAAAGCTTATCTCCTATTTAGAAGAAATCCTTTTAACATACTCATTTGCATTCACTAAGACTTGATTAGTTTTGATGATAAACTCTTATATTTTTCCTTTCATGGACTTAACTTTAACATATCATATGGAAAGGAACCTTTTGTTACTTGATTAAACTAACCATTCTCTTTTCAAGAAAGATTTAAATTTATGATAAGAGAATTTGTTTTGTACAATAACATTCCTCAACATACTACAAGAACAAACTATCAACTTTAAGGAAAGATGATTTGATGCTGGCTGCAACACTCAAAGCAACAAGAGGCACAAATCAGGATGATTTTGGTAGCATTCTAAGGAGTTATGAGCAGAGATCAAACTTATTCAAATATCATATGTGTATTTCTTAGCTACCTTAGATTCCCTGAGTACTGACCATATTCATTAAATTGGGACACCACTTGAAAAGCCATACTTTGCCCCTTCTACATCTCAGAGGCTATTCCTGAGCCTTCTATTGAGTACACTTTAGAGTCTACAACTAAAGTATAGTGAACACAATATCATGGATCTAAGACAATAAGAAAAGAAGGCAATGAACTTCATGTATCAATCATCATCTTACAGAATCTAAATGAGCATTTCTAAACCTTCTTTCTTTATATTTTAAATATTCTACATATATTTGATTTCAATTTGCTTTGATTATGAAATTTTTCTTGAAAACCTCTCCAAATTGTTTCAAATTTAATTTATTTTTCATGAAAACCATTTGTTTTATTTGCATCACATTAAGATTGAAGGATGATACATTATTTTTTCTTTAGGGAAGAGAAAAGCCTTTCCTATTTATCCTTCAAACTTTTTTCTATGTCAAATAGGGAGAGAGAAAGGCAAGAAAAATATGTTGCATTCAATTTGTTGTCGTATTCACACATATTTTTCTTAAAGGATTTGTCATCATCAAAAAGGGGGAGAATGTTAGATATGATTATTTTGATGATGCCAAATATTAAGTGCAAAAAGTTTATATAATGTATTTATATTATACTTTGATTGACTATTATGTTTAATATGAAATATATTGTAGAATAGTCAAGAAAAGGAAGATGATATCTAGTTGGGTTATAGAGAATGATCATCAAGAGGAAAATCAAGAAGTAAGAGATTGAAGAAAGAAAAACTTGTAACATCTAATGGGAATATCAAGATTCAAGGCATTAGATTTGATATTGGAAGTCTTGATGATCAAATAGAAGTTAGGATGGCTCAATTTGAAGTTAAAATGCCCAATATGGAAGCTTTTTCATGTTCATTCAAGTGAAATTTCAATATCACTTGAGTGACACTTCTTCACTCGAGTTGTAACATCCCAAATTTATTCACAAAAAATTCCTTATATTAAAGGGAATAAAATGGTGAACTAAATTTTTAAAGTTGGAACAAAATTTACAAAGTTACAATGTTACAATGATTATGTTGGAACACACATACTATGATTAAGTTGGAACACAATTTGCAAAGTTACAATATGCTGCCATTGTGATTTCCTACGAGGCAGCGATGTTGTAATGTGTTTTTGGATAATAAAATGATGTCCAATGAATGGGATATTTTTTAGAATAAAAGTAGACATATCAAGCTTTAATTTAATAGGTCATATAACTTTGCAAATTGTGTTCCACAAAGAGTTATGTATTTTTGAAGTTAGCCCAGTGAAACTGGCAAGCTTATGTGATAGTATCCAAAAATAGAAATTCTGGGAATTATGATCTTCTAATTGGCTAAAGACTATATTTTTTTCTTGAAAATAAACTTAATAAGGGTCACATAGCCTTTGGAACCATACCAATTGGACATTTATACAATTAGATATGAATTTTTAAAGTTTAATGAAAATTTTGCCATATTTCCAACAAGGTGCGAATATAGGGAAAATGTTCATTTGTTTAATAAAGCAAGAAGCTATTAGTTTTCCCTTTTCTTTAGGAGCAATTCGGTCAAAAAGAATTAAAGGAGGGGAAAAATAATAAATGGAGGATTTATTTCTAATTGGACCAATTTTCAGACTTATGGTCAAATAAAAAAAAAGAGATGGAGACAAAGTCAAATATTTCAACTAAAGGCAAATATATATGGAGGAGTGAATTCTATTCATTGAGGGGATAATTTCCAATTCTCCAAGAGACACTTTCGGCCAAGCAATTTGGGAAAAGAAAAGATGATAATTCCAAGTTAAATTACATGTGGTCAATTACAATAAAATATATATATTAAAAGTGGAGTAGGATATTTGTGTTATAAGAAGCTTTTTTCTTTCTCTTTTCTTCTTTTTTGGTTAAGCAAGCTAGAATAGGGGGGAGCTTGGATGAAAGGCATGAAGAACAAAGAGAGAAAAAGAGTTCAAGAGGCAAAGATCATGGTAAGTTGGTTGGAATCCACTTGTTCTTGCCTTCTTCTTGATAACAATCTCTAACCTCTATTCCTTCTTGAAACTCATGTGAGGCAAGCAAAATCAAGAGAAAAAGAGGAGGAGGTGCCCACGGTTTTATGTGTTAGTGAGAGGAAATCAAATGTAACCCCAAGAACCTTGCTCCTCTTGTTGATTCTTGATGGTTATTGGTAGTTGTTGTTGGTTGTGGCTTGTTTTTGTTTGGTTTTTGATTTCAGGAGACTAAACCCTAAGGGGAGGTGCTACCTAAGTCTAGATTAATTATTTGTAAGAGGTTCTTAATGGGTTAAACATGTGATTAGAGGTGTAAAGAAGGTGGTTTAGGGATTAAAATCAAGAAACTCCAATTTCCCTTTTTTCTTGTGAAATTCGTCCAGCTACTGTTTACTAGGGTTAGAGCTAGAATTTGATGTTTTTTATGATTCTATTGGATTTAGAAGAGAAAATTGTGTAGGAATATAAGAGTTCACAATTTTTGGATATTTGTATGCATATCTGGAATTTTTAGAAGTTTAAAGTAAATGCTATTTGATTTGCTTCATTGGAGACATTGTTGTAGTGAAATGAATTTCATTAGCCAAACCTAGTTCAAATATTATGAAATTTAACAAGATTAAAGTAGACATGTAGAGCTTTAATTTGATGGGTAGATCATAATTTTTGGACTAGTAGATTAAAAGATATCATTTTTCAAAGTTGAGCCCTTTTTCTGGAATGTAATCTGGAACAGAGGAGGTTTGGTGAATTTTTGGGCAATGTGTGGCTGTAATTGGGGCTCTGTAATATTTTTCATTGAAACAGGACTGAAAAATATTTACACAAAAACTAGAACCAGTTAATTTGGATTTTTCTAGATTTAGTTATGATTTTTCAAATTTGGGTAAAAAATTTTGCCCATTAGGTAAATTGGAGCAAGTATGAGACCAAATCTTAGATACATGTCCTAAATGCCAATGTATCCCATTGGGCATTCACTTTTCATGGCTCTAATAATATCATTAGTTACTTAGGGCAATGAGGTGATAAAGAAGAAGCATCTTCAATGGTAATGAGGTGACAAAGAAGAAGCATCTTCAATGGTTGGAGAAATAGAATAAGAGGAGAACTTAAAGCGAAAGGTAGTGAACTTACCTCTCCTGCATGTATTTCATATTTGTGCTTGTGTACTGATGCATGCGACTATTTTACTTGATTATGTGAAACATATATGAATGCTTGAAGCTCTTTTTCTATTTATACTATGGCTATGAGTATATTGTTTGAAACATTGAGCACACAGATATGTCATTATATTAGCATGATTTTATGTAATGCAAGCATGTCATGCATTAAGCAATTATTTTACATGCATATTGGTACTGTTTGCTACTGAGATTCTCTTGAATCTTACCCTTCTCTAACCAACCATTTAGACAGGTGAGAAGAGGAGGTGTGCTGAGATCAAAGAAGAGAAATGCACGACAGGAATGCAGCGGTGGAACGAAGACAGAAGATGTATATGTTTCATTGTAACGAGTGTAGACACCCCAGTAGTTCTGTACGGCTACATTATTTGTAATTATTATGTATGAACTACTATGGGGAATTTCTGTAATCATGTACATATTATCAGTATATTTATGATATTCTTATGTGCCCACCAAACTGCACCTTGCTACTCTGGTTAATATCGGTATTAAGGGGTATGTAAGACAGGGTCTGACATGAGTGAAACTTCATTTTCACTCAAGTGGTAGCTTCAGAAGTGAATTTTTTACGATTCACTAGAGTGAACTGAAGGATCACTCGAGTAATTATTAAATTTCAGCATACTTTGTTGTGCTCTATTTCATTTAGCATGAGTGAGGTTTAGTAATTTGGTTATGCTCCGAAACCATAACTCCAATTGAGGTCAAAAACTTGATTCATATGAAACTAGACTTCCAATATGTCATTTTGACACCAAGATCAAGTTAAAAGGAGCTATGATGAAAGAGATATGAATTTTGAAATATGACACTCAAAATCAACATTGTATTTCAAAGCAGGTTCAGTATTTTGAACATATCTCTCAAACCACAAATCCAATTGAGATGAAACTTATGACATATGAAAAAGCACTGGAAGAGCTTTCTAGTAATAGGTTATTTCTAATATTTGGAGTTATTTACAAAGAGGTGTGCTTTCTATAAGTCGACGCTTGAATTTCAAACACTGTCCAGACCATATGTTACAAATTGGATCATAACTTTTGGAATACAATGTATTTGTGATTGATTCTAGTTGCTTTGAAAGTAGACATAAAGAACTTTTTAGGGATAGATCATTTGCCAAATTTGGAGTTATATTCAAAGATTTATGCCTACTGGAATTTGACCTCTGTAACTATAGATTTGCATATGACTCTTAGAGGGCTTGGAAATGAAATTACAAGTTATAGTGGTCTGATAACTTGATTACTCGACTGATATACATTAAAAGGTAGATCACTCAAGTGAATGGCCAAAACACTCAAGTGATGCAGTATCCTAAAAACAAACTACGCTTCGTAACTTTTGAAAATTATTGGAATGATTGTGTAACTCATTCTTGCTTCTAATAACTAAAACACTTCATTGTATTAGTGTTTAAAGTTTGTCTCTAGGAAAATAATGAGAAGATCATACAAAGAGAAGAAAATCTACCTTATAAGAATAGAGCATCCACTGAATGTAACGGCTAGTTTTTCAAATACGAAGAGCAGTCAAAAGAAGCAACGAGACTTTAACAGATGAATGCTTACAATGGTGATCAATCTTCATCAACTATAAATAGAAGAGCATTTAAAGCATAAGAGAAGAGAGCAACAATGACAAAATTCTAAGATCATGAATCATGCTCTTCAACTCGAATACTCTCTGTTGCTTTCTAGCTTCGACATCATTTACCTTAGAGAGAGAGAGATTATTTGTATTGTGTTTTCGTGTTCATCTTATTCACTTCTGAGAGAGAAGATTGATTGTAATCCTTCATCATCAAGGTTGTATCCTTACGGTGTGTAAGGGGGAGTAACTCAGTTGTATCCTTACGGTGTGTAAGGGTAAGTAACTCGGTGAGAGATTTGTAAAAGGCTTCACAGGTGCCTGGCTAAACTTGTGGCATTGTAGAGGCTTCTCTTGTGTCCAAATTAAACAAGAAGATAGTGGATTCAAAATCTCAAGAGGATCCTGGGGACTGGACATAAGTCATCGTGGATTGGACTGCACTAGGATAAATCATAGTTTGTATATTCTCTTTCCTAAGCTCTGATATTTCCAGCATATATTATTTAAATATCTAACTGTTGATTTATGAATCATTACTTCTATACTTACTGCTTTTACTAAGATGTGAAAAGGTTTTCAAATTTTTTAAACTTTGTATCTTACACCAAATTCACCCCCTCTTGGGTGTCAAACAATTGATTCTAACACGGACCACTGATTTATAAGGTCTTTAATCGGAAGAGTCAATATTTGTCTTTATTAGTAATACATAGTTTCAAGCTCTCGTCTTTTTGTTCACACATAGTACTAGAGCACCCTATGGCGATATACTAGGTTACATAAACCCTTCTTTCCATAAACTCTCCCTTTATTAGACTCGTTAAAATGCATTACTCTTGCAAATCAACTTTTCGGTGGTTCCACTCTATAATTTGACATCTCAGTGGCTCTACTCTACAACACTTCACTTAGTTCTTCACTTAGTCACTAACTAGTTAGAACCTTCCGTAGGTAGCCCTTTTCGGTTATTCGGTTCTCAATGAAGGTACCATTGTAATGGAAACCAAGGCCCTATGAGGCCCTTCTTTCTTCTTTCTCTAGTAGTTTTGCTAGTTCTGCATTCTGTTTCTTTAGTTTCACCATGTCACTTAGGGTAATTCTGTATGGACTTTCAACATCAGTCCAGCTCTAGGCATAATCCTAAATTCTACTTTCCTTTATGGGGTAGTCTATTCATATCCTCTGGAAAGATTTCAGGGAATTCGCCAGCCTACTAGGCCATTAGACCATAATTCTCTACTACCTTTTATTCTATCAGAGATCTAACCCTCAATCATTCTTTCTAAGAAATCATTCTTTCTATGGGAATATTCTATAATCAAGATCTTTCCCAATGCTAGACTAGTAGCTAGAAACCTTCAATAATCCTATACATTAACACATTCTAATACCTCAAAAAACTCAAGCTATATTAAATGCCTAAATAGTTAGTTCAACTATTGAGTTTGATTCTCAGATTATGATTATCTCAATCACCACTCAGAACCTCAGTCTTATCGCATTTGAAAATCATTCAACTTTAATCATACCTATAGTCTACTGACATCTTTCGGAAGGACCGTAGGAATTTCACTGGCCACTAGCCTAACCTCTATTATCTTTCTTGAGCATGTAACCATAGTTCTTGGCTGCTCTTTGCTCACCATAT
Organism: Inga leiocalycina; assembly: GCA_963242795.1. NCBI lineage: Eukaryota > Viridiplantae > Streptophyta > Magnoliopsida > Fabales > Fabaceae > Inga > Inga leiocalycina. The sequence continues at coordinate 46,847,716 of OY725321.1, read as the reverse complement.
TCTACTGACATTGGACTAAAGCCAACTCTAACTACTTTACCTTAGTATCCTTTTCTCTCTTTAGGAGAGCATGTTGTCTTTATCACAGCAATATCAATCCCTAGTCTCTTTATTCTGCCTATATTTCTATTCTATTAGGGGTATAGCTCCTAAATTTCATTAAGTATCTAAATCATTCCTTCAATACCTCAATTAGGTAGCTAAGTCATTTACTGCAACTAAAGAAATGTTGTATGACTTCTTTCTTTTGGCCTACAACTTCAAGATATTTTCAATTATGATTTCAACATCACTACTCATATTCTAATTCCTCGAACTGCTTAGGGCATTTCAATTTTTTAAAGAATCAAAACTCAAAAGTTGACTCTTAGGTCACAATTCACTAGATTGCAATTCTTTGAATATTAATCTAATTTCTTGATTCATAACTAAATATAGAACCTCAACATCAATTGGTTCAAAACTAATTTTCCTCAATTATACCTAATCGGCATGCTAAAATCATCATGATTCATATCTTCTATTTTAACCTTTATGATATTTAGCTAATATCCTTGAATATCCCCAAGCATTGCTGACAACTCAACATTAACCATAAGGTTCACAAGGTTCATACTTTTATGTATCAGAACCATAGTGAAACCTAAATCACATTTAGACCTAAACCCTATTTCAGCCTAGATCAGTTTCAAGCCTATCCTCAACCTCCACCGTATTCATTCTAACATTCTCATGGCATCCCCAAGGATTACCATATGTTATACCTCAATGCTCCTAAACCTTTAGTCAAGAGGTTTCAAATTTCTAAAGTACTTCCTAGGGGGATACCCATCCTAGAACTACTCTCACCTGAGGTTGCTTAACCACAGAGTTCTTAATGGATCTAGGACACTAGCACAAGTACAGATTCATATATCACTGGGTATCAGTATATCAAATATATTTCATCCCAGTATGACATATCAGCCTTCTCAAAAATACTAGATACTGTCCCCAGAGGGAAATATAAGCATTACCATTTTTTAAGTATAGGCCCTTTATAAATTCCCATAACCCAGGGTGGGGGTTCCAAATCATATTTTAGCTCAGTATTAGAAGCCCTAAAGTTAGCAACAGAATACAAATCCTATGCTACCTTATCTATCTCTGGAGTCCCATTTCCACTGGCGGAGGATTCTTCTGCCATTAAACTTATTGTCATTAGAGCTCGTACCCTTTTTCCTATATATGCATTACTACAGCTCTATTTCTTTCTATATACAGCTCTGCCCCTTCTTGTGGCAAATGGGTCAATAGATAGGGTAGCTTATTTCTTTCATATCTTCTATTCCTTATACTTCTTAAGGTATCCATATCCCTATTCACATTAGCAGAGAATATTGGCTTAGTACTAGAATCACTGCTATAATACCAAAAAAATGTAACAACATATTTTATAAACAGTTGGATGAGTTTTAGACATATAATGAATACAAACCTGAGATAGAGTTCTTTTATAAACTGTAAAGGTTTTGACTTAAAAACAACATTCGAACCTGCACTTGAGTGGGTTTTCAAAAAACTTTTAAATTTACTAAACACGTGGTCTCAATCCGGTTTGTAGATTCATTATAACTCACTAGTTCTTAATCCTTTATTTAAATCAGAGCGTTCTTCTAGAAAAAGCCCATGTATTAGTGGTTAACTTATGGGCCTTTAGTATTTGGTCACCTCAATCTTTTCACTTAGCGCATTCAAATACAGTGTGTGTATTGATATGCTAATCGTATGATTTACAGCTATCGCAATTAGTGTTACTGCTAATGCTACTGCTACAGCTATTCCTACTTAGTTACATTTACAATTTATATAGTTATCTAAAATGAAAGATAACCAAAGGATTTGAATAATTCGGCATGCACTTCACCCGTCCATGGCTACCGTCTTGCCCTTGAAGGTACTCTCCTTTGCTGTAGAGTATTGGTTGGAAAGGGTGAAATTCAAAAGAATCCCAATAGTAGCACAAACCACTCATATGATATGCAGTATACTAAGCATTTAAAGTAAATCATCAAATAAAACACTTACAGTTATGCAACAAATAAAGGGCCTAACAAGCCCCTTATCATAGAACCACAGTACTTGGTAATCATGAACTAGCAGTCTAGGGCATCTACCCTATACAAGGTATATAGTCTAGGGTAACCCCTATGCTGCAGCTTAGGTTACTCCCTGTGCAACATGTACTTATAGGTCTTACTGCCTAGGGATTAACTATCCCACACATAAGCAAACGATATGAAATACATACAAAGTAGAACATATGATATAAGAGTGAAGGTACTACCTGGCAGCCTTTTAAAACTTGGTTCTTATTCCCAATCTTGTGGAAACCCCGGGAAAGTATCAAATCCTATAAATTAGAATTCACAAACGGGTGTGTTATTACTTGTCCAATTTTTGATAACTTATGACACTTATGTTGGTTATCTTTTAAGGCAAATGCATTATGTCATGTGGTAAGTCAATGGGTCACTACAAGCTTTATGTGCTCAATTTTACCCTTGGAAGTTAACTTTATTACCAATTGCCCTTAATAGCTCATTTTCACCCAATTGGCTTTTCTACCAAAATTTTCACCCAACTTTGAAAATTCATAACTATGTCTAGGAATCTTCAATTGGAGTGGTTCAAAGTTGTATGTAACTCTCTTTGAGTCTATTTTAAGGAAAAAATTCCTTCCACTCCCAATTGTATACCAATATTTACAAAATTTCCAATTAGTCCTCACTGACACTCACTTTACTCCATATTCATTGCCCAACTTTAACCAATCATAACTCACTATGTACTAATCTAATTGCTATAAATTATATATCATTTTAAATCTTGTCATGTCTAAATTTATTTTGGAAAGTTTCATGGCCATTGGATCACATCTGGTCATTCAAAACATGCTACAATCCACCTGCCATGAATCTAGCAGTGCCAAACCTAGGTGACATTGACTTCCAATTTTCATATTTTATATCCTACTCATCCAAAATCACAACCCCAAGCTTCCCCTACTCAATTTTTCATGTAGAAGCCATTGGTAACATCAAATTCACTAAAATCCCACTACTTTTACATACCCTATTCTGATCGACGTTGGGTCCCAAACAAAAATTCACAAGTTTGCTAATTCCACTTCCAATCTATGCTAGATCATCATTAAGCATCGTGTTTTACCATTTCCCAGACCAAATCAACATGAAACCCTAAAACTACAGAGTAACTAAAATTAGGGCAGCTACTAGAATTCACCATAATCAACCAATCAACAAGATATTTAGTTCAAATCAAAGCTTATACTCACCTCTTTCCCTTTCTATAGCTTGTTCTTTATTTCTCTAACTTTGGCAATTTGTAGGTAGCACAAGACACCACCTTTCAAGAAAAAAAACATAGAATTGTTGCTCTTAGAAAGGGGATCAATGTTTATGAAGAGGTTTTGAGCTATAAAAGTGATTTATGTGGTCAAAATTGAGCTATAACACATACCTTGACACTTTGTTCTTCCAACTCTTTTTTTCTTTTTCTTTTTCATTTTTTTATCTTTTCTTTATTTGGCCTATTTTTGTGATGTATGGGGAGGTGCATTGTGTTTTAAATCATTTATCTTCAGTTCCCCCTTAACACTTGGCCGAAATTTCACTAAAAAAAGCTAAGGTGGTGTGTGTCACAATGTTGTGGCTTCTTATAAAAGTTATATGCCTAATTTACCAATTATGGTTTAGTTTAATTAGGTCAACACTTTTCCTTCCCTCTTCCCTCTTGCTTGACTAAAATTCAATATGAAAGAGGAGAGGAAATGTTGACCAAATTGCACTCTTAAATTCTTGCACTTTGGTTAACTTTTGAAGTTGGAAAAATTTGAAGACACTTCGACTTTTCTTTCTTCTCTTCTTTCTCCTCCCTTGTATAACCCATATTATGAGCCTTATTCTAACCTTCCACTATACAACCACATGCCATACCATGAACCTCTTCCTTTATTCAATCCAACTTTCCAACTATGTCATCTACCTCATGAGTCTCTATAACCTTTGAGGCATCTTATGGACCTTCTTCCAACCATGTGTGCCAAACCAATGACCTTCTATTTGTGAAGTCATTAGAGAGTTCCAAAATCAAATGAATTAGGCTATAAATGAGGAGTGGTAACTCAACAACAACTTTGACCACTGAATAAACTATATGATAAAAAGAATGGAATAATAAGAGAAAGAGAAAGAGACGTGAATTGAAGAAGAGGTTGGCCACCCGACAGTTCACAGAGTTCAATAAGGTGGTTGAGGAGTGCCATATCACTGAAAATAATTTGAGAGACATTAACCCAAGTAAGGCTGGTAGTTTTGGTGAACCCAACAAAGGAAGCTCCTTCCAAAAGAGTAAGAGCCAAGAGACTTCATCTAAGGGCAGCAACAAGAAGCCATACCAATTGGGGGATCGAGAGACCCGGAAACCCTCAGTGCAGTAGATATGTCCCCTATGTGGCAAGGCACACTCTGGTAGAAATTGTGCTAGAAAGTAGTGTGCTACAATTGCAATCAACCAGGACATTATGCCTGTGAGTGCAAGCGGTGACCTATTGAGACAAGGCCCAAGAATCAGGGGAGAGTATTCATTATGACCTGTGAAGAAGCAAGGAAGTCTCCTGAATGGATTCAAGGTAACATTCTTTTAAATGGTAGTTTGTTACAAGCTTTGTTTGATTCGGGTGCTAGTCATTCTTTCATAGCTTATGACTGGGTAAAACGCCTAGGATTACATGTTATAAACTACCATTTGACTTGGTTGTGTCAAAACTGATGGGTGCAAAGACTATGACTGTGGAAGGTTGTTTGAATTGTGTTATAACTGTAAAGGGGTTTGAGTTTACCATTGATTTAATTTGTTTGCCACTTCATCAACTAGAAGTTATTCTGGGGATTAATTGGTTGACGACGAACAATGTAATGTTGGATTATGGGAATAGGAAGATAGTTTATCCTACTCCGCAGAGGGATGTTAATGCTAATAATAGTTTGAATTTCCTCTCGATGGCTAAAGCTGAGGAATGTTTGAAAAAGGGATGCCAAAGGTATATGGTGTTCTTTTATATTCAAGGAGAGATAGATTAAACTCTAGAGAGTATACCTATGGTGAGAGAATTCCTTGAAGTGTTTCCAGACGATCTTAGTAGATTGCCTCCGGAAAGGGAAGTAGAATTTCTAATTGAAATAGTACCGGAGCTGGGTCTATATCTAAAGCCCCATATAGAATAGCCCCTAATGAAATAGCGGAGTTGAAGAAACAAATAGAAGAATTACTTGAGAAATGGTTCATCTGACCCAGTGTGTCGCCATGGGGAGCTTCGGTATTGTTTGTCAAGAAGAAAGATGGGAGCTTAAGGCTTTGTATTGATTATAGAGAACTTAACAAAGTAACTTTTAAGAACAAGTATTCACTTCCAAGAATTGATGACCTGTTAGATCAATTTTCTGGCTCGTGTGTATTCTCCAAGATTGATCTATGGTCGGGATATCACCAGTTACGTGTGAAGGCAGTATATATTCCAAAGACTGCTTTTATAATAAGGCATGGATGCTATGAGTTCCTTGTAATGCCATTTGGCTTGACTAATACACCGGCTGTATTCATGAATTATATGAATTGCATATTCTGATAGTATCTTGATTAGTTTGTTGTGGTATTCATCGATGACATTTTGATTTACTCTAAGAGTAACGAAGAGCATGAACAACATTTGAAAATTGTATTGAAAATCTTATGAGAGAAGAAACTCTATGCTGAACTGAGCAAGTATAAGTTTTGGCTCACGAAAGTAAAATTTCTTGGCCATGTCATCTCACATTAAGGGGTCTTGGTGGGTCCCAGTAAAGTGAAAACAGTACTTGACTAGAAGAGGCTAGAAATTGTTTCTGAGATTCACAGTTTTTTGGGTCTTGCTGGTTATTATCGGAGATTCATTCAGAACTTCTCCCGAATTACATTACCGATGACCAAGCTCATGCGAAAGGATCAGCCATTTTTGTGGGATGAACATTGCGAAAAGAGTTTCACTGAGCTGAAGGAGAGGTTGACTACAGCACCAGTATAGATTATACATGATCCCAACTTAACTTATGTTGTGTACAGTGATGTGAGTAAGCAGGGGTTGGGGTGTGTCATGATGCAGTAGGGATGAGTATTGGCCTATGCCTCCTGATAGCTGAAGCCTCATGAAATGAATTATCCCACTCATGATCTGGAGCTCACTGCGATAGTGTTTGCATTGAAGATATGGCGTCATTACCTATATGGTATGGCTGTTGAACTGTACTGCAACCATAAAAGTCTCTAATACTTGTATGATCAAAAAGAGTTGAATATGAGACAGTGTCAGTGGATAGAGTTGCTGAAAGATTACATCCTGGAGATTAAATATCATTCAGGTAAAGCTAATGTCATTGCATATTCACTTAGTCAAAAGGCGATGCTAGTGGCAGTAATAATGATCCAGAAAAGGAAATTGATAGAGGATTTTTAGGATTTTAATCTATCAAATGATATCCTATGTGCTAATTACAATATTGTCCAAGGGGAGAATGACCTGAGGACTAAAATTGAAGAGGCTCAGGGACAAGATAGTTGAACCCAGTCTATCCGAGCCATGATTGAGCAAGGAGGGACTTGAGATTATGATTTGTCACCTAGTAGACTAGTCCATTACCAGAAGAGAATCTATATTCTACTGAAGGCTGACTTGAGACAGAGGATTTTGGATGAGGCTCATAAGAGCCAGTATACTCTTCACCCAGGTATGACCAAAATGTATCACAACTTGAAGTCTGTGTACTTGTGGCCAGGGTTGAAGAGTGATGTGACTAAGTATGTGGTACAGAATCTTACCTGCCAGAAGGTAAAGATTGAACACCAGAGACCGCTAAGATTGCTTCAAAGTCTGAAAATTCTAGAATGGAAGTGGGAAAGTGTGACCATGGATCTAGTGGTGGGATTTAGAAACTATGATGCAATCTGGGTAATTGTTGATCGACTCATAAAGTCAGTGCACTTCATACCTATCAACACTAGCTACTCTCCTAACAAGCTGGCTAAACCTAGATCAAAGACATAGTAAGACTCCATGGTACACCGAAGAATATTATCTCCTGCAGAGATCCTCATTTTACTTCAAGATTCTGGAGTGCCCTACATGAAGCTATAGGTACGCAATTGAGGTTTAGTATGGCCTACCATCCTCAGATAGATGGATAGTCAGAAAGGACCATTCAGACGCTAGAAGATATACTAAGAGCGTGTGTCCTAGACTTCAAAGGAAATTGGGACTACTTCCTTCTACTAATAAAGTTTGCTTACAACAATAGCTATCATACAAGCACTCAGATGGCTCTGTTTGAAGCACTGTATGAGAGGAAGTGCCAGTCACCATTGTGCTAGACAGAGTTATCTGAGAGAAGCTTGTATGGGCCAGATCTTATTGATCAGAGCTCAGAGCACATCAGAATCATCAGAAAGAGGCTCTTTACAGTGCAGAGCGGATATAAGAGCTATCTGATAAAAGGAAAAGACCTATGGAGATTGAAGTGGGGGATCATGTTTTCCTGAGAGTATCTTCGGTCACAGGTATCGGGAGAGCAATCAAGCGGAAGAAGCTAAGCCCGCTGTATATTGGTCTATTAGAGATTGTAGCAAGAATTGGATATGTTGCATATCGGATAGCCCTACCCCCAAACTTGAGCAGACTACATGATATGTTCCATGTCTAGCAACTAAAGAAGTACCAGCCAGATCTGGAGCATGCCATTGAGTTTGAGGATATTGACTTGTAAGACAACTTCACATATACGATAGAGCCAGAATGAATCATCAATCTAGAAGATCGGTGGCTCAGGCATCGAAGCTTATAGTTTGTGAAAGTGGTCTGGAAAGGAATGTCTCCAAGGGAAGTAACCTGGGAAGTGAAAGCGGACATGAAGAAACAATTCCCGTAGTTTATGCGCCAAGATGTGTAACAAATTTTGGGGACAAAATTTATTGTACGGGGGGAGAATTGTAACGCCCTAAATTTTGATAAGGGCTAATTGCATTTATTAAGAATGATTTATTCAAATAAAGTTGTTTTGAATCCCGAATTAATCATTGGAAATACCCAAAACCCTGTATTTTAGCATAATTATGTGACAAAGTAATTTTTTGGCTAAAATAGAGGGACATGGCGCATGGAGAAGAAGAAAAGAATTAAAATATGTATTATGTGGCTATTCAAGTAAATGTGCTATAATCAGGGGAAAAATAGAAAGAATGGAAAATTACCGGCCAATTAGTCAGTAATTAACGAAGAAATTAATTACTAACTAAAAGAAATGAGGAGTGTGACTAAATGGCTAATGGAGTAGTTAGTGTAACCATGTGGTTACTTATTTGGTGAGAAACAAGGAGATTGAGACACTTAGCAAGATAAGATGAAGAGAGAGTGTGTATGAAAAGTCAAATATATTTCTTTAATATTTCTCTTCCCTCCCTCTTCCTCATTTTTGGCTGTAAGGAGGCATGGGGAAGGAAGAGTGATCATCATTTAATCTTCTCCACTCTCATCTCTCTCATTCTCTCTCCCCCATTCGGCAGCTATTGGAGTCCAAGAAAGATGAAGAAGCTCTTCATTAATCTAGGCCATTTGACCCTCAAGATGAGCTCAAATCCAAAAACTCTATTCTTTAATCTTGCTCCTTGGGTTGAGGGATTCATTTCTATGGTTTTAGATTTTCCATTAGAGGTGTTTGGTGCACTCAAGAAAATCTAGAGATTGGTGAAGCAAGGAACAAGTTGGTGTAAGTGATTGAGGTGAGTAAGATGGACACTTCTATATAATTTTTGTGGCCATTGGTTGAGCCTTGAATTTCTAGAAATTCTGCCCTAATTTTTGTGATTTAGGATCATAGAGAGTTTGGCATGTTGTGGTCATGGAAATGGTGCCTTATTATGTGTTTTGAATAGATAGAATTGATTTGAACTTGAATTGTGAAGTTTAAAGTTTCTGGAAATTTGCATTGAGTTATTGTCTATGTTATATCATGCGAAAGAAATGTGAATATGGTCATTTTGATGTCTCTATTGGTTTCGTTGTGAAATTTTATGTGGAAATGAGTTTTGGATTGAGTTTTGGAACCATTGGAGACTTAGGTTGCAAAATTGGAAAATTCTGGAAAATGTTAAGTGTGAATTGTTGTGCAAGTGATCAAATTTACTTGGTAATTTGAAATAGAAAATGGTATTGAAATGTTGTGAAATTTTCCAATTTTGTAGTTCACATTGCAAGCTTTCCATTAATATAAAGTTTGGTTAATTTTGAGTTTTATGCTAAGAGTTGTGGTCAATTGAAAACAGCTAAGAATCAGGGCAATTCTTGGTCGCGGCCAGAGGGGTGCTGACTACAGCAAAAAACTCTCGGACCTGATCTTGACCGTGGCCTAAATGTTTTTGTCTAATTCCTGGCTGCGGCCCAGGGTGGCTGGCCATGGCTCAAAACGTTCTGACCATCTATTTGCCGCGGCCCATTGGTGGGCTGGCCACAGCCAACCCCTATTTTTCAGCACTTGTAGTTTTGAATTGTGGTCTTCAATCCAGTACTTCTCAACTCTTTAGGGCTTTTGTTAGGGACTTTCATAGCTACCTAAGGGACTTTAATGATAACCAAATCTAAGTGTTTTGAAGTCAATTGAGTATTGGGATAAGTGATAACTCGTCATACTTAATTATGGCAATAGGATTTGATATTTGCCTGGAACGTAGAAGGCCTGTGCCTGATCAAGAACGGAAAGACCAAGGTAGTGACACTTTCTCCTATATCATGTTTAATGCATTGTATATTTGAATTTATTATTGAATACTGTTGATGTTGATTAAGACGTGGCGGGTAGCCCAGCTTTGAATGAACGATTGAGTCACGACAGTTAGCCCGGCTTTGAATTATCGATTGGGTTATAGCAGTTAGCCCAGCCTTGAATGCTGTTGTTGCTGATTAAGTCATGTCAGGTAGCCCGGCTTTGAATGTTGCTAAATTATGATATATGCGTACATGCTTTGTTTAATTATACATCATATACGTGAAATGTTACTACTGGGATTCTTTTGAATCCACTCTTTCTAATTATCAAATTTTAGCCAGGGCAAGTGGATCGAGGGACAAACAAGTGAACAAGGGCGACTAGTATTGATGGTGGTAGTCTTAGCTTTTTGGTTTTTGGTTATCATCTTGGATAATTGTATATATATGTTGACCATAAAATAGTATTTGTTGTGTAATCCCCGGTATGGGAAACTGAGATGGGCAATGATGCCCTGTTAAACACTTTGGTTAATGATTATATCCTGGGTGAATGTCAGGAATTTTACTAGCATATGATATTATGTATGTGACAAACTGAATGGGCCAATTGTTTTTTTTTTTGAATGAATGTGACAAACTGAATGGGCCAAAAGTTTTAAATTATCCTCGATCTCTTATTCAATTATAAAACGTGTTTTAAACACTAATCACGGCCTTGATGAAGATGGGGGTTACATATAAAATTCCAATTGGATTACTTCCTTATAGTCTTGTTAGTGACAAAGATTCTAAAATTTTGTTTGATAAAATTCTGCATGTTTATAAATCTTTCCAACAAGTGCTATCTTGTGATTTGCCACTAGACAGAAAAGAAAAATAATTGTTTTGAATCTTTAAACACTAAAGGTGCCAAAAATTTGAAAAATTCTCTTCTTTATTCTACTCTTTTTCCTTCCACCCTTTGTGATTGCAATGATGATGTAGTGTACCATAACATTAAGTTGGATTCTGCACTTTCGACTTTGCAAAAACAAGATGATTTTAAAAATTAATTGATTTTCTGATTCCTACTGATGAGAGTAGCATTGATTTTCTTAGTTGTGATAGTTACTTGGAGAGTTTATTCCTAAAATGTCTTTACTTAACTTGAAATCTCTCCATATTTCCATTTTTGGATTGGATACTACTATTGGTTTGTTGTCTTTTTTGTAGACACAAAAGTGGAAAGGTCATCAGAGGAGCCAATCTCTACCTTACATTCTTGGACCTCTTTTAATTGATCTGAAACCACCACCATTAAGGAAGATCAATGCAGGAGAAGAGAGCACATTGAAGAAATGCATGTTTTTTTATCATTTATGAGAACTTCTCCTATAAGAGCTTACCGAGATTTAAGCTTAAGGTTATCACTTTCCTTAATTGTTTTCTCCTTACATTGTCTTAATACTTCAGCTTAACTAATTTAATGAAGAGAATAAGTATGGGGGAGACAAATCCGATAGTAAAAAGTAGCTTTATTTTGTTTTCTCCCCTCTTAGGCTTAGTTCCCTTGTCATTTACCTTACTCCGCACTTGCACTTTATTGATATATCATGCACTAAGAACAATGCATAGTTTAAGTGTGGGGGAAGGATTGGTATAGTGTAATTGGTTATCTTTATATCTTTTGAGCTTCATTGAAAAATTGTGGTTTTCTAAAAACATTTTCAAAATTTTGATTGATCTTGAGCCGAATTAGAAGATTTTGTGTCAAATTTTGAATTTGAACCCTAATTAACCCATACTTGAGTTTTTGCAACTCCATACTTTGAAAAGTAAGAAAATGACTTCCACTAATCCACTTCAGAGTTATGCTTTTTCATGATTGAATGCAATGTTTTGATTAGTGATTACTCTTAGAGTTAGCAATTTGAATGGTTTATTAATTAATTCTTTATGATTAGATAAGTGTCTAATTGGCTAATTTGAGTGATCATGAGAGATTAAACCCTTGTAGGAAGTTCCTCGAGCCTAAATTTCATTCTTTGTTATATCCACTTAGTTTTTCTTTCTTCATAACTTGTCTCTACTCTTAGTCTAATTGCATTGCATTTGTGTGGTGAAAGTGATTGAGGCATTCATATTCATACCTAATATCTCTTAAACACAAACCATCATCATATCTACATCCATTTTGCACCCTTTTTCTTTAAGCCTTCACTTCCTTTCATACTTCAATTTGTCTAGAGACAAGTATGTGCACATTTTATTTGGATTTCCATAGCATCCTGATACATTTGTATGCTTTAAAACATCATTGAACATTGCTACTATCTTACACTTGTTATAATGCCATATATATACTTAGAAGGTGAAAATGAAAAAAACATGAGACAGAAAAGAAACAAATGTGAAAGGAAAAAAAGAGAAAAAATGACGATGAAAAAATATATATTACATACAAAAAAAGCAAAAGAAAGAAAGAAAAAAATAGAACAAGGCATTCTTCTTAAAGCTTTATGAGTAGAAAACATATTAGTGTTAAGCATGCTTTTAATATGGAATGTTGGGTGTTACTTTTGATACTTGTTATTCATTGTGCATACATGTTCCTTGCTATATCCTTCATCCATTTCATGTCGCCTATTTCCATCATTACAATCCTTAAAAGCCCTCATGATTCATTGCATAATTGTGATTGAAATGAAGATAGTAGAGTTGTTACAAGCGCATGGTAGAATGCAAATTAAGTGGATTTGAGTGAAAATTATCCAATGAGTTAAGTTGACCAAAATACTATTATCCATTGAGCGACCTCTCTCTTATTTACTTTCATTGGTTAATTGCATATTTGGCTAATCTTTTTGCATTGATTTGGACTATGAATATTGCTTGCTTGTTGACATCATTGGTTAGCCTATTACATTCTTACTATGAAGTTGTAAAACTCTTTAATTGCTATTAGCGTTAGTCTTTACTTATATTGAGATTAATTGCCTTTGTCCAGGAGTACTATAACACCCCACTTTTTATTCACTAATATTTCTTATATATTTGTGGCATTAAAAGGAATAAAATGGTGAATTTTGGAACACTTGGAATGACAAAAACACTCTTAGTTGAGGTTATATGAAAATTGGGTTAAAAAAAGACACAAGGTGCACTTTTTGTCTTCCAAAAAGCCCATTATTGAAGCCTAACATAATGGATGAAAGAACACAAGTCTTGGGCCCAACTAATTGTGATTTTTGCCCAAGAAGAGGAAAAAGAAGCATTTTACACTAAGGAAAAATTGTGGGCAAATTAAAACTCAAATTTTTGCAACTCAAAAAAATAAATATTTGTGGAGGGGAATTAAGTTAATTGAGGAGAAAATATTACTCCCTCCCAATATGCATTTTCAGCCAAGTATTGGCCAAGGAAAAAAAAGATGATGGAAAAAATAAATGGCCACATGAAATTGTATTAAAATAAAATATTGCAAGGAGATATTTTAAGACTTCATAACTCCTTCTTGAGCTCCCATTTTCGTGTAGCTGAAACAAAATAGAGAGAGAGAGAGAGAGAGAGCGAGCTCAAGGATATTTAAAGAAGCACAAGAAGTGCCCTCGTGTTCCAAATGCAAAACTCAAAGGTAAGAGCATGAAATTCAAGTGATTTTGCCTTCCAAACTCCTTGGAGCTTCCTCTAACCTCTTCTTCTCTTTGAAATCCATCAAGAGTGTAGAGGGAGAGGGCTGAGGCATTTTTAGAGAGAGAAAGTGGTGAAATCAAGTGGAAATATCATAAACTTAATTCTCTTGTGCTATAAGTTGTTGTGGTTAGTTTTGGCTTGGTTTTAATTGTTTTGTAAATTTAGGCTTGCCCTAGGGGAAATGCTGCCAAAATTTCCTCTAATCATGTTCATTTAGTGCTTAAGTAGGTAATCATGTGATTAGAAGTGGAAATAAGGTGATTAAACAAGAGAAATCAAGAAAACAACCTTTCCCTTTCGGCCAAGTACAGAATAGTGGGGAAGAGATGGAATTTTATAATTTTGATGATTCTATTAGATTTAGAAGGGACAATTGTGTGGGTATACATGAGTTTATGATTTTTGGATGTTGGTAAACAAATCTAAAAATTTATGAAGTTGTAAGTGCATGCTGTTTGATTGTCTCACTAGAGGCAGTGGTATTGTACAATGTAATTCATGTAACAAACCTAGTCCAAAAATTATGAAACTTGACAAGATTAATATAGACATATAGAAATTTAATTTGATAGGTATTTTGTATTTTTTTGGACAAGTATATTAAAAGAAATAAATTTTTAAAGTTGTGCCATGTTTCTGGAAGGAAATCTAGAATAGTGCAGGTTTGACAAATTTCTGGGAACAATGTGATTATATTGGCCACACTTGGGTATTTTTTCATGAAAACACATTCAAAGAGCTTCATTTAGTCTTTGGAATTAGTCAATTTGGGATTTTCTAAAATTAATTATGATTTTCCAAATTTGACTGAAAATCTGTCAATTTTCTGGGAACAGTGAAACTGCACTGGCAGAATTGAACTGTGCAGAAACTATTATAACTGCATTAGATAACTTGCAGAATTTGATTTAAAGGTAGTAATAGTTCAATTAATAACCAATTACTTGTAACTTTAATTTATAGGAATTTGCAATAGCCAAGTCGGAACTAAAGGTTAGGACAAACCGGGGAACAAAAAAAGGAGTCAGGTAGTAACTTTTTCTTGCATATATTATGTGATTATTATATGTTTGAGTATGCCATTTTCTATAATATAAGCATAGTGTCTTGGACACACAATTAGCCTGGTTGGCGTTATGGGACCTGTAACACCCCAAATTTTATTTTTCAATATGCCTTCTAAGTATTTGTGGCATTTAATAAAATGGAAGGGTGAATTTTGGAGGATATGATTATATTGCTAGGGAAAATTTTCTGTGAGGCAGTGTGTATGTCATTTGATTTTGTATGAATAAATGACTACTAAAAATTATGAAATTTTATAGAAAGAAGGTAGACATCCTAAGCTTTAATTTGATAGCTGATGAGTAATTTCTGGAGTTGTAAACAAAAAGTTATGTATTGTTGAAATTACCCAGTGAAACTGGAAAGTTTCTGGAACAATGTTAAAAGAATTTCATTATGGGAATTGTGATCTTCCAATTGACTAAAAGCTATATTTTCCTTGAATTTAGACACAATAGGGTTTTATAGCCTTTAGAATCACTCCAATACGATGTCTACAAATTTAGCTATGAGTTTTCAAAGTTTTGGCAGAAAATCTACAAGAATTTCCAATTAATCTGAAAATGAAGGAAAATTATGGGATAAATTCATATTAGCTTAAGTCTCCTTCTACTATGGGCTTGGATGTGTTTGAGAGCTAACTAAAGAGGAGGGAATATTAGTCACATGCTAATGGGCCTTATGTCATAAAATTACATGAAGATAAGTCCATGTACACCAAAAAGTAAAAATTTGGAATTTTGGTCAATTAAATAATTAAAGTAATTAGGGGATATTATAAACAACATTTTTCCTTTTTCCTCCATGCCAAAATCGTGCAGCACCATGAGAGCAAAGCAGAGAGAGAGTTTTATGATCTAGAGAGATGGGGGAGAAATTTCAAGGTTGTTTGAGGTAAAATTTCAGTCTTGAGGGGAGCTGGGGTTTCTGTCAAGGAAGGAAGAGCCAGAAGGAAGCAAAGGTAACTTCCTAAACTTCAAATATTGGTTGTCCTGGCTGTTGTGAGTAATTTAATCAGTGAATTTTTGCTGGATTTGCTCTTATTGTAAATTTTGGAAAAGTTGTGTCATAAATATTATACTACCCAAATTGAGTCTAAATGGCGGTTTTAACGTAATTGAGTAGTTAATAAAGTGGTTAGGACTAGAAAGGAGCAAGTCTGCGGAGTCAGATTTCAAAAACCCCAATTTTTCTCAGAGAATTGGGAATTTTGGCCAGTGCTGGTTCAAGGGGTTAGATTTGAATTTTTGATGATTTGATGATTCTGTTAAGTTTAAGAGGAAAAATTAGGTGGGTTACAGTTGATCACTTTTCAAAAAAGCCTTAAAAAACATAATTAGCAAAGCAACGCTGAAATAAGGTATGCCAAGGGCATTTTGGTCTTTTGGCAGTGAATTTGGTAATTTTGAGTCCTAAAATGGATTCATGGGGCAACTATATGTCAGAATAGCCTATGTCAAAATTTTGGAAAAAGTACGGTCGGACGCGGTAAGTCGGGGTCAGGCTGAGTCCGCGGGGCCATTTTGGTAAATTTTCATAATAAATTCATATAACCACTAAAAACACTATGGAAGTGCCAAGAATATTACATGAATGGGTTTGAACCTAATTCTTGTACATTTGATATTTTAGGAGCGAGTTGAGAGCCCGGGTTGTTAGCACGCATATTGAGGAGAAAAAGACTTGAGGTTGTGATTATTTTCTTCATACATCATGCCATAGTCCATATGATTATGTGGTTGCCATTATTTGTATTTTTATTAGTCAACATAGTTTGGCCCAGAAGGGGCGGTCAGCAGATAAAGGCAGCGAGTGCGAGAAGTACACTCTACCTAGTTGTGGAGTAACAATCCAACCAATATACTCGGGTAGTGGTGGTGATGCCATATCCCATGTATACTATACATACGTTTATATTGTTCATTAATTGGTGCATATATAGTGCATATCATATCTACTTTCTGCATTTTATATGAATGATAGTATGTTGCTACTGGGATTCTTCGGAATCTCATTCTTTTTCAATAATCATAATATGGCAGCGGGAACTAGCGGATCCAAAGGAAAGGTTGTAGATATGGGGAATTGACAGGCACGGATCCCGTGGCGAGGACAAGTGGTTATATGTTGTCATTAATTTGAATATTTTGGGACAAATTTGTAAATATCATCATACCCTGTGAGGAAAACTTGTTATGTAATCAAGTACCATGTATTAAAATATTAGTATATTTACACTATTCCTATATTGCTCATCAAACTACGCGCAAGCACTATGAAAATATGGAAAAGAAGATAAGGATATGACATTTTGGTATCAGAGCCCAAAGCGGTTCTGGAAGAGCCTAAGTGGGTCTGACAAAGTGGCAGTATTGGCAATAGGATTGACACTGATATGGTCTTGATTACACAGTGATAGGTAATATGCACGGACAGGGGTACCAAAGAAGTGTATCCTTCCAATCTGTGAACTAGCCCCAAAAGATCAGCGAATATCTGAAGGGAGTTACGGGGTACCGGTGGTTGGAATCAGATACAGCCTACGTTTTGACATAAGTACGCGAAAGTTAAATGTGCTCAAACCAGGGAAATGTTAGGATGGGTGACCCCTTAGGAAGTTAGGTTGGTAAGGTCATGGAGACTTGAGGAATAGTAATTGTCTTAATGTTTCTCCATGACTAATGATTATCTTAGTTAGATGATTTAAAGAATGCTCAGAAGCATGGAGATGATAACAATGTAAGTATTAATATAAATTCGAACTGCTTCTATTATAGTAATTATTGATCAGAAAAGTTCACTTGATGAGGTTATGGAAACTCGAGGTATAGTAATTGTTTTGAAGTTTTTCCATGCTAAGTGACAATATTAGTTAGTTATGACATATAGTACTATATGATGATTTTTAGTATGTATGTTGTGTATGATTGTGGTAGAACGATCTGACTCAATTGATTTTGAGGTTATAGATCCATAATGAAATTAAACGATGGATTGTCAATCAAGAATGAATGTTGACCCTTAGGTTCAAAGAACGCTGAGATGGCTCAGAGTTGTTTGAGGCATAGAACATAGCTAAGAATGATATGTAATCATATCTTAGCAATGATAAGCAGTGATTATGCTGTATATCGAACCCGTAGGATCCGATCTAATGATACTGAAGGTTAAGAATAAGCTTGAACTTGATCTAAGCTGACATATACTTGGGTCAGAATGTGAAATTGTTGCACTATGGTTCTGTTTCGAGATGAAAGTTTGAACCTTGTAGATTATGTTGAAACTTCAGTAATGTTTAAAGGATATTACCTAAACACCGTGGAGGTTAGAATAGGCACTATTGATCCTGATTCCTAGAGAACCTATTGGGTATATTTGAGGAAATGATTTCCAATCTGTGTGATATTGAGGTTTTTGATTTCTTAATGAACCTAAAAGTTGGGTTAGAGACCCTAGGCTGTAAATCCCATATGCCATATATGTTATAGTGGACTTGGGAGTCCAGAGGCCCTAAGACCTAGTGGACCAGTATGTCCTTAGGCTGGAAAACTTATTCAATATCATGTTGGCTAGTGATGATCCGTGGAATTGAACAACAAGATTCTTATAGACATGAACCCATTCAAAAAGGAATTTTGAAAATTTGTTAGCTGTTAAGCCTAGTATAGGGAAAGATCATGATCATACAATATTCCATTAATTTGAGGCTTTAATAGGAGTCCATTGGTGGATGGCAGATAGTGTGTTGAAAGGTATAAATAGAGAAGAACATAAGAGGCACCTAAGAGTGGTGCTAAGATATTGTGGGACAACTTGTCAGGAATTGCCACAAATTGGGATCTATCAGATCCTAATCAAGTGAAAACAACATTGAATTGAAATAGGCCAGTAACTGGCACAGAGGAACACAAATTGTGGGTGTAGTCAGGTGTTATGGGAGGTTCCTGTGGGACTCCTATTAAATCATCCTGACATTATTAATGCTCATATGAGGAAAATACAGCATCAGAGTGGCGCAGTGGAAGCCAATATGAAACAACAATACAACTGGGTGGGACAGTAAATATATGTGTAATATTTGAGGACAACTATAGAGGTTAATATTCACACCAATGTTGATTATCCTATATCATGACTAGACCCATGTAGTCTATAGTGACACAGCC
This sequence comes from Inga leiocalycina, assembly GCA_963242795.1. Classification (NCBI taxonomy): domain Eukaryota; kingdom Viridiplantae; phylum Streptophyta; class Magnoliopsida; order Fabales; family Fabaceae; genus Inga; species Inga leiocalycina. The sequence continues at coordinate 46,828,960 of OY725321.1, read as the reverse complement.
TATGTGGCATATAGTGATTTACCCTATGTAATGTATAATGGTGTGGCAGCCCATCAGAGCATGTTAATCAACCCCATGATCAGTATACAACCCTGACATGGCCAGGAGAGAATCCTGGTTGCACTGGCGGAAAACACGGGTAGCCCTGAGGCCGACAAGTGGTGCGTAAAATATGTTGCTGAGCAGTGTTCTATACAGTGATATGACCTGTGTGGTCACAGTGATACGACCTGTGTAGTCACAGTGATATGCACTTGTGTGGTATATAGTGTTATACCTATGTAAACCTATGTGGTTTACAGTGACATGATCTGTGTAATCGCCAGTCACACAACCTATGTACTTTATGGTGACATATGTAAGCAGAGATTGGAATGAGCCCCAGTGTAGTAGGGTATAATGGTGGTGAATACTCTCAATAGTGTAGGCTTACATAATGATTACCCACTCATGATATAGTGCATACAGTGAATGATGCACATAGTGACCAGTGCACACAGTATGGCCAGTAAGGGTCAAATAGTCATTTGATCCTGAACACTGAACAGGCAAGTGAAAATGAAAACAGTCATACATACAGACAGATATATTGGTAGTATGTCCCAGTGTACATTTTTGTATAGGGCAGTAAGATTGGGATACTTAGTGTTGTGAGAGTAGAATGACATAAGCCGTAAGGCTAAAAACACCAGGTAGTGACAAGGCAATGAGGCCTAGAATAATGAACTGAGTGTCCTGATGGACAATTAGTACAGTAATGGGTTAGGTGGCCCATAAATACAAAATAGAGAACAAAGGCGGTAAGACCTAATATGTATGTTTGCATAGGGTAATGTCCTTGGAAGTAAGACCAGGCAAACATTTTATGCAGCATGGACTGCGTGGCCCATGTATAACAAACAAGCAGCATATATGAATAGTAACAAGGTCAATGTGTGGAGGCTCATAGGCATTTCACACACATACAAGGCAAACAAAAAAAGATATTCAGAGGTGTCACCCGGAATTTATGGTTATGTATGTGTAGCAAATTTCAAGGATGAAATTTATTTAAGTGGGGGAGAACTGTAACACACCAAAATTTTATTCTTCAATATGCCTTGTAAGTATTTGTGGCATTTAATAAAAAGGAGGTGAATTTTTGAGGATGTGATTATGTTGCTAGTGAAAATTTCCTGTGAGGTAAGGAGCTTGTCATGTGATTTTGTAAAACTAAATGATGACAAACAACTATGAAATTTTACAGGAAGAAGATAGACATCCTAAGCTTTAATTTGATAGGGAATGGGTAATTTTTGGAGTTGTATACAAAAAGTTATGTATTTTTGAAGTTTACCCATTGAAACTGGAAAGTTTATTGAACAACGTCCAAAGAATTTCATTATCGGAATTGTGAGCTTCCAATTGACTGAAAGCTATATTTTTCCTTGAATCTAAACACAATAAGGGTTCTATAGCCTTTAGAATCACTCCAATACGATTTCTATAAATTTAGTTGAGTTTTCAAAGTTTTGGCAGAAAATCTGCTAGAATTTCCAATTAATCCGAAAATGAAGGAAAGTTATGGGATAAATTCATATCAGCTTAATTCTCCTTCTCCTATAGGCTTTGTCAACACTCGTTTCCACTTTGATATGTGCAGGGCAATAATGAACAAGTTCCACAGGCAAACAAAAAAGTACAAATCTACTGATAATAAGTATTTGTTTACAGACAGGCATCAACAAAGTAGAATACCAAAAAAATATTGGGAGAATCACTCCTAGGTCCCAAGGAAGGAAGATATTATCAGAAAGGTCCCTCGAGGTTGTAAAACACACTCAACAGGTTGTGAATACAAGCTTTGAGGTTGTAACCAAGGACATTTCTGATAATATCTTCCTTTCTTGGGACCTAGTGTTGGAAATTGTGCCATAAGGGCCAATCATTGTACTTTAAACATTATAATTTTAATGAAATTTCTTCATTCTGTTATCATATTATTTGCATGTTAACTGTGATAATTGTATCCTTGGATAATTCATAAAGATTGTCCTAAAATATCCCTGGTCAGTCATCTATGCGGGAGCAGAGATGAAACAAGACCAGTATGACTTTGATAAGATATGGAGATACGAATCAAAGTCTTAGGCACTTGTAAGAGTACAAGGTGCTGGGCCGACCCACTATGAGAAAGCTATATGGATCAAGTCATAAGCTTTTCTCATGTATAACCACGTCACAATGCCCTTAGACCCGAGGTCATCATGGATTCCTACATGAGAGTTGCTAAGCTTTAAACTAGTCAAAAGTCACTTTTGACCGGGTGATGATAAAGGCTACGATCAGGCTTGGTGGTTTTTCATGTAGAGGAATATGAATGATCAAGATGGAATTTGTCCCTCACATTAGTAGAGAGATATTACTGGTCCCCTCGATGAGTGAGTCTGAGAAATGTATGGCCATACTATGATGAAAGGAGTTTCTGTCTCTATTATCAGGCTACTCAGGAATCGAGAAAGTAATGGTCAGGAACAAGAGGATGACATTTTCCATGCCTTATCCTTGATCAATATATCGTGTGACAAAAGGGACGTGACATGGTTGTATGACAGGTTGCATCGTGATAACGATCCTCATATGAATTGGGTAGTCGTAATGTCTTGCTAGAGGCCGCTTGCGACTTTTGGGTTAGTGTAGTTATTGGCCCACTGCCAACTTCATATGGGCCTACAGGGTCGCACATAAGAATGGCCCAACACGAGATAATGTTTGATTTAGGGTGGATGAATTTTATATTTATATATGTATATATAATATAAAATTCATTAATAATATTATATAGATATATATATATTTTCGAAATATATATCTTATATATATATATATATATATATTATTATATTATATAATTTAATAATATTATATAGATATATATATTTTCGAAATATATTGTGTGTGTATATATATATGTAGATATATATTATATGATATTATTATATTGTGTTGGTTTTAAATTTAATTTATTAAGATATATTAAATTTAATAACTAACATGATAGAGATATAGTATCTCAGATTTAATTTATGAAGATAAATTAAATCTAATGGCTCTTTATTTAGATTAAATAAGTAGGTTAAATTAAAACTGTTGGACAGATTTAATTTAAACTGAATTTATTTAATTAGCCCATCAAGATAATTAATTGTTAATTAATTTCAAAATTAATGATGATTAATTTTGAAATTTGAAAATAACCCTCATGGGTTATAAACTTGATAGAGCTGATAGACTCAGTGTATATCAGAATTGAGAGCCGCAAGTTAAACCCTTGGAGACATTAGAGGCGCTAGCACGTAGTCTCGGTTGGAGAGCATTCGTGTGGATACTGGTAGAGGGAGCGGACCTGACGTGTTGCCTCCTAGAGATCGTGAAAACTCTGAATCATCAAAAAGGTATGAATCCTTCCAACTTGGTTTAAACGCCGTTGATAGATCCTCGATTAGGATCGGTGAAAATTTTTTTTTAAATTCTTCCGCTGTGCTTACCGATCCTACACCTAGGAGTGATTCTCCCAAAATTATTTACAATTATGTCCAAAATATCCTAAAATAAACCCAGTATAGACTACATAACCATAGTCCTCGCCTTGGGAAATATGCCCGTCAGTTTCCCTTGTCTACGTCCTTTACTTTTCGATCTGCTGGCACCTGCTGAGACATTTTTAATTAGAAAAAGGAGTGAGATTCCAAAGAATCTCAGTAGAAACATATTATCGTTCACATAACATCGATAAGTAAATATGATATGCACCATAAATGCACCAATTAATGAACAATATTACACATCATCATGTATACATGAGTAGGACTCCAGCCCCACTACTAGTACACCAATTGGATTCTCATCCAATCCCTCAGGTGTAAGTATACTTCCGACACTAACTGGCCTCTCTAGGCATACCATGTTAATTAATAAAAGCACAAACAATGTTAACCACACATTCATATAGACTAAGGCATGAAGTATGAAGGATAATGTCCTACCTTAACCCTTTTTAACCTCAAGCTGCTTGCCTCGTAGTATGTGCCAACTTCAGGCTCCTAACTCGATCCTAAAATATCAAATGTATAGGAATTAGGTTATAACCTCTCCATGTATAATTTAAGACACTTCCATAGTGTTTATTGTGGTTACATTAGCCTATGGTGAACATTTACCAAAATGCCCCCGAGACCTCAACCCAGCCCCGCCGTACCCATCACGGCGGTACTTTTTTTGAAATTTTGACATGGGCTATTCTAAAAATTTTCATCCATAGAATCCATTTCCGAATTCAAAATTATCAAATTAAATGTCAAATTATAGAATTGCCCTTGGAAGCCCTTATTTCAGAGTTTTAGGGGCGTTTTCGTAATTATGTTTTTTCGGCCTTTTCCTATAAAGTTACCAATTGTAACCCCAGCCTAAACTCAATGAAACTAACAATTCATTGAAAATCCAACTTTAAGGCCCTCTAACAGTCCTCGATAAAATTATGGTATCCTTCGGAAAAAATCAAGGTTTTGCGATTTCGGCTCCATAAACGCATTCCTTTTTACTCCTAACTACTATATTAACCATCTAATTGAGTTATAGCTACCATTTCAACTAAAATTGGGTAGCATAACACTTCTAATGTCAGATTTCCAAAATTTACAAACAAAGACAATCCAGCAAAATTTCACCGATTAAATTGTCTACAGCAACCAGAATAGTCAATATACAAAGTTTGGAAGTTACCTTAAGCTCCCACTAGCTTTTCCTCAATATGGCTGAAACCCTAACCCTTCAACAACAGATTTTTGAGCCTCCAAACCTTAAAGAACAAATAGGAGTAGCTTAGGGTCGGAGTTATACACGTTAGGTGCTAAATCGTCAGAGGAATCGACTTGCCTTATAAGATTTCTTCTTCGCTCTCTCTCTCTATAAAAATCTGAACGTCTCTCTCTCTCTCTTTGTTTAGGTCTATTTGGGATGAAATGAGCTAAAGGAAGAAAGAGATGATGATATATTATTTCATTTATTTAACCAATTTCCAAAAATCCAGAGTCAATTTTATGTACATAAACCCTATGTACATGTAACCAAGCTCATTAAGCCCAACCAATATTTCCTTCCTCTTGCTACATGTAGGAGACACCTAGGGGTCCTACCCTTTGGTCTCAATTGGCTTCACAACTTGTTCCGATTACGTATATACGTAAAATCTCAATTTTGGTCAAAATTGCACTTTTTGCTCAATTTTTCCAGAAATTCATATTTAATTGACCAAAAAAATTCAAATATATTTCCCCCCTTTATTTTCCTTAATTAATTGAAATTAAATTCAATTAATTGGAAAATAATTCATTTTGTGCTATTTTGGCAAAATTCCGATGTTGCCATTACCTTTTTAATCTAATTTCTTTTCTTATTTTTCTTTGGCCAATTTCTATATATTTTTGGATCAAATATTTTCTCTAATATTTCTTCATTTTTGAACCTTAATATTGGTCTATTTAAATTACCCAAATTAATTCCCTATTTGTTTTTGCCCAATTTCTCATGCAATTGAACATTTATTAATTCATAAATTCCAAATTCATGAATATTCACCATTTTATTGAATTTCTCAAATAATTACAATATATTTGGTGAATATAAATTTTGGGTGTTACAGGCTTGGACGTGTTTGAGAGTTGACAAAAGAGGAGGGAATATTAGTCACATGCTAATGGGCCTTATGTCATAAAATTACATGAAGATAAGTCCATGTACACCAAAAAGTAAATATTTGGAATTTTGGTCAATTAAATAATTAATTTAATTATGGGTTATTATAAAAAAACATTTTTCCCTCTTCCTCCATGCCAAAACCGTGCAACACCATTAGAGCAAAGGAGAGAGAGAGAGAGAGAGTTTTGTGATCTAGAGAGAATGAGGAGAAATTTCGCAAGGTAAGTTTGATTTCTTCGGTGAATTAGCTCCTAACTCGTATAATCCTTCCTCTAAGCTTCTCTTCTATGTGATTCAAGGTTGTTTGAGGCAAAATTTTAGTCTAGAGGGGAGCTAGGGTTTCAGTCAAGGAAGGAAGAGCCATAAGGAAGCAAACATAACTTCATAAACTTCAAATATTGGTTGTCCTAGCTGTTGTAAGTAATTTAAACGGTTAATTTCTGCTAGATTTGCTCTGATTGTAAATTTCGAAAAAAGTTGTGTCCTAAACATTTTGCTACCCAAATTGAGTCTAAATGACGATTTTAACGTAATTAAATAGTTAATAAAGTGGTTAGGAGTAGAAAGCAGCAAGTCTGCGGAGTCAGATTTCGAAAACCCCAATTTTTCCAGAGAATTAGGAATTTTGGCCAGTACTGGTTCAAGGGGTTAGAGTTGGATTTTTGATGATATGATGATCCCATTAAGTTTATGAGGGAAAATTAGGTGGGGTTATAGTTAATCACTTTTTCAGAAAAGCCTTAAAAAACATAATTAGCAAAACGCCCTTGAAACCCTGAAATTGGGGCTACCAAGGGCATTTTTGTCTTTTGGCAGTAAATTTGGTAATTCTGAGTCTGGAAATGGATTCCTTGGGTGAAAATACATCAGAATAGCCTATATTAAAATTTCGATAAAAGTCCGGTCAGACCGGGTAAGTCGAGGCAGGGCGGGGTCCCTAGGGCATTTTGGTAAATTTTCACAACAAACTCATATAACCACTAAAAACACTATTGAAGTTCCTAGAATAATACATGAATGGGTTTGAACCTAATTCTTGTACATTTGATATTTTATGACCAAGTTGAGGGCCCGAGTTGTTGGTACTCAAAACGAGGAGAAAAAGACTTGAGGTTGTGACATTATCCTTCATACATCATGCCTTAGTTCATATGATTATGTGGTTTCCATTATTTGTACTTTTATTAATCAACATGGCTTGGCCCAGAAGGGGCGGTCTGCTGAGAAGGGCATCGAGTGCGAGAAGTGCACTCTACCTTGTTGTGGAGTAACAATCCAACCAAGGTACTCGGGTAATGGTGGTAATGCCCTATTTATACATGTATTTATATTGTTCATTAATTAGTGCATACATGGTACATATCATATCTACTTTCTGTATTTTATAAGAACGATAGTATGTTGCTACTGGGATTCTTCATAATCTCATTCTTTTTTAATAATGATAATGTGCCAGCGGGAACTAGCGGATCCAATGGAAATGTTGTAGACACGGGGAACTAACAGGCATGGATCCTGAGGGTAGGACAGGTGGTTATATGTGGTTGTAAATTTGAATATTTTGGGACAAGTTTGTAAATATCATCGTACCCTGTGAGGAAAACCTGTGATGTAATCAATACCATGTATTAATATATCAATATATTTACACTATTCCTGTGTTGCTCACCAAACTGCACGCAAGCACTATGAAAATATGGAAAATAAGATAAGGGATGACATTTTCGTATCAAAGTCCAAAGCGGTTCTGGAAGAGCCCAAGTGTGTCTGAGAGAGTCACGATGCTGGCAACAGGATAGTATACTGATATGGTCTTGATTACATAGGATACGTAATATGCATGGACGGGGGTACCAAAGGAGTGTATCCTCCTAATCTGTGAACTAGCCCCAAGAGATCAGCGAATATCCGAAGGGCAGTCACGGGGAACTGGTGGTTGGAATCAAATACAGTCGGTATCTATGTTTTGGCACTGGGAAGTTAGGTTGGCAAGGTCATAGAGACTTGAGGAATAGTAATTATCTTAATGTTTCTCCATGACTAATGATTATCTTAGTTAGATGATTTAAAGAATGCTTAAAAGTATGGAGACGATGACGATGTAAGTATTAATATAAATTCGAGCCATTTCTATTATAGTAATTATTGCTCAAAAAAGTTCACTTGTTGAGGTTATGGAAACTCGAGGTATAATAAATGTTTTAAGGTTTTTCCATGCTAAGTGTCAATATTAGTTAGTTATGACATACAGTACTATATGATGATATTTAGTATGTATATTGAGTAACCCCTCATGGTAATTATATCCGGATTATGAAATTTAAGTGAAATAGAGTCCAATAAGACAAAATCACAATTATAATCACTCATCTCCAAGAGATGGGGTATATCAAAAACAGTTCAAAAACATAGTTAACCTGGTCTCACATTCACCTTCGGATACAACTACCTGTGCAACTATATCACATAATAAATATCAGAGTGCGTAATCGAAAATCCTGGCAACCCCGGGTTACTTGTATATATACCATGGGTTTCAAGTTTCCCAAATATAGGGATTACATATCCAAAAGATCCATATTTACAATCATATACATACAGTAATCCCAAAATCTAAAATCTAGAACAGATAACCAACGGTCCAAAATCTAATATGTCCCTACTAGCCCTAACCACTCCTGGTTGGCCGCTTCCCTTTCGAGCCACTTGCCCTGTCTGAAAATGTTAGTCATTGGAAAGAGTGAGGTTCTAAAGAATCCCAGTAGTAACAAATCACTCATACAACATATAAACACAAGGCATGTATTGTTATCATGTTCACCAGCATCATCAGCAACACAATGATCCATGGCTCGCGCCACAGACAGTAGCACTCACGGCTGTATCACAATACACTATGCCCACTTTTGTGGTAATCATAATGACAGCTTTCGCTACAAACACTATGCTCGCTTTCACGGTAATCACTATGCCAGCTTTCGCTGTAATCACAACGCCCGCTTTCACGGTAATCACTATGCAACAGCACCACAAAGGACAAAGTATCACAATGCACAACGTATCACAAAGCACAATGCTCCACAATGCATAAAGCTCCACAAGGCATAATGCTCCACAATGTATCTCAATACATCTCAAAGCAGCAGCAGCACACAATGCATGATAGGCAAACAACAATACATTTACACAAAGTATAAGAGAGGAGTCACAACTTGAATCTTTCCTGACGTTCTTCTGCACAGTGGGCTCACGCGTCTGACAGATATAAAATCCTATACTAATTTAGGGACAATTGATTAATCTCTTTTCCAAATGCATATTTCCATAATACTTTAAGTTGGTTATCATTTAGGACTCTTTAGGTGACTATTAGATGCCTAAACATATGCCTAAAGGGTTGGAAGAAACTACCTTGAAGACCCCTTTATCGAAGGCAAAACAGTGATTTTTAGTAGGCTCACTCGAGTGAAGATGACCTCACTCGAGTGATGAAAGACTCTTGCTCGAGTGAGAACGGCTCTCACTCGCGAGTGTTTGACAGTGAGCAACCATCACGGCCAGAAAGTGCTCACATCACTCGAGCATAAGGCTTTACACTCGGGTGATGACTCCCAATCCACTCGAGTCCCCAAAAGTGCAACATAAAGAGTGACAACCTGAGAGCACAAGCAACTTCAGAGGGAAAGGCTCATTCGAGCATACCCCCCAGTACTCGGGTGAGAAGGTTTCACTTGCGAGTATCAAAGCACACTCTTGAACATCAACCAGCGAGTGACAACCTGAAAGCAACCCTAACCAAGAATTCACACCATCACTCGAGTGATCCCATGCTCACTCGAGTGATCACCAACATCACTAGCAGTGAAGGAAGTACACTAGAGCCCTCTTCATGAGAACCCAGGCAAAACACAACGCAGAAAGGGAAAATACATGCAGCACTTGAGTGAGTTACTCCCTCACTCGAGTGAGGCTATCAAATTGCCAGATCGCAGAACTGACAGAATTTCCCAGATTGGTCAAAATCACACCCAATGGTTCCCAAACTCCACACAAAGCTTATACACACTCAAAATAACATAGGGAACCCATTGGTAACCTCCAAAACACCCAAATACCATTTTGACCACAATTTAACTCTTTAGTCTCTAATCCACACACAATATCCAATTCCAAATCAATAACCTTCCAAGCTTCAAAACCATATCAAATACTCAAAGAACTTCACAATGAACTAATCCAAACATTAATCACTATGAAATTCACACATTCCATAATGAGCATAAAATAGGGCAAATTTCCAGATTTACCAAACTTAACCCAAAAAATCACAACATAAATATCAAAAAGCATCAAACGCTTACCTCTTCACTTTGCCAAATCCAGAATCTTGATTCTCCAACTTTCAATTTCGTCCAACACTCAAATCACCACCTTTCAAGATTCTGAAATTACCACAATGGAGTTCTTAACACTATGAACAAATTTAGTGAAGAGGATTTGAGCTAAGGTGAACCATTACTCACCAAAGATCAAGCTTTTCTTTTCCTCTTCCCTTACCTCAAGGTCGTCAGACATGAGAGAAAGAAGATAGAGAATTGGTGAGATAAAAAAGATGATGATGATGATGTGTGTACACCCCCTTGCCCATACTCCCACCGAAAATGAGAGAGAAGGGAAAGAGAAAAGTGGACTTTTATCCTTTATGCCACATCTAATGGTCCACCAAATGCCACATGTCAACATCTTCTTACTTCGTCTATGAGCTCACACAAGCTTAATACACAGGATTCCGACCCATATGCAACAAATCTCCACCCTTGATCTTTAATCTCAAAATATACTCATATCAAATTTACATCGTATTTCTCCAAAAGTGTTTAATACACTAATTACAATCAATATCAGAGTCATTAGCCCTTAATCCCAAATTGGGTCATTACATGTTGGGTATGATTGAGGTAGAACAATCTTTGACTTAATTGATTGAGGTTATAGATCTATAATGAAATTAAAGGATGGATTATAAATCAAGAATTAATATTGAGCCTTAGGTTCAAAGAATGCTAAAATGGCTCAGAGTTGTTTGAGGCATAGAACATAGCTAAGAATGATATTTAATGATATATGAGTAGTGATTAGTGGTGATTATGCCATATATCGAACCCGGAGAATCCAATCTGATGATACTGAAGGTTAATAATAAGTTTGAATTTGATCTAAGCTAACATATACTTGGGTCAGAATGTGAAATTGCTACACTATGGTTCTATTTTGTGATGAAAGTTTGAACCATGTGGATAGTATTGAACCTTCAGTAAATTTGGGAAAAGTTGTGTCCTAAACATTATGCTGCCCAAATTGAGTCAAAATCGTGGTTTTAACGTAATTAAATAGTTAATAAAGTGATTAGAAGTATAAAAGAGATAATCTGTGGAGTCCAATTTTGAAAACACAATTTTTCCCGGAGCATTGGGAATTTAGTCCAGTGCTGGTTCAAGGGGTTAGAGTAGGATTTTTGATGATCTAATAATTCCATTGAGTTCAGGAGGGAAAATTATGTGGGGTTACAGTTGATCACTTTTTCAGAAAAGCCTTAAAAAGCATAATAGCAAAATGCCCCTGAAACTCTGAAATAGGGGCTGCCAAGGGCATTCTGGTCTTTTGGCAGTGAATTTGGTAATTTTGAGTTCGGAAATAGATTCCTTAGTCACAAATATGTTAGAATAGCCCATGTCAAAATTTCAGGAAAAGTACGGTCGGACCGAGTAAGGGCCGGGCCGGGTCCCTGGGGCATTTTGGTAACTTTTCACAATAGACTCATATACCCACTTTAAACACTTTGGAAGTGCCTAGAATAGTACATAAATGGGTTTGAAAATCATCTTGTACATTTGATTTTTTAGGACCGAGTTGAGAGCCCGGATTGTTGGCACGCAAATCATAAAGAAAAAGACTTGAGGTTGTGCATTATTTTTCATACATCATGCCATAGTTTATATGATTTTGTAGTTGTTATTATTTGTACTTTTATTAATCAACATTGTTTGGCCCAGAAGGGTCAGTTTGCCGAGAAGGCCAGTGAGTGTGAGAAGTACGCTCTACCTGGTTGTGGAGTAACAATCAAACCAAGGTACTCGGGTAGTGGTGGTGATGACCTATCCCATGTATATTATACATGCATTTATATTGTTTATTAATTGGTGCATACATGGTGCATATCATATCCACTTTCTACATTTTATATGAACGATAATATGTTGCTACTAGGATTTGTCGGAATCTCATTCTTTTTCAATAATGATAATGTGCCAGTGGGAACTAACGGATCCAAAGGAAAGGTTGTACGCACGGGGACTTATGGGAACAAATCCTGAGGCGAGGACAAGTGGTTATATGTGGTAGTTAATTTTAATATTTTGAGACAATTTTGTAAATATCATCGTACCCTGTGAGGAAAACCTGTGATGTAATCAAGTACCATGTATTAATGTATCATTTACACTATTCCTGTGTTGCTCACCGAACTACTTACAAGCACTCTGAAAATATGAAAAATAAGATAAGGGTATCACAGGACCTAATAGAGACACAGAGTTCAGCCAGGGTTGCAAACAGTCATTTGGCCTTGGGCAGTGTACACACAGTATTTTATCATGCACAACAAACTATCATCTTGTATGACATGGTGTGTTGCATATTTATTTTCACATTTTATATGTCTGAAAAGCATCTTGCTACTGAGATTCACTCAAATCTCAACCTTTTTCAAACAGTAAAACATTACAAATAAGGCTAGTAGCTCGAAAAACATGGTGGTGGCTACGGGGGGAGAAATGTAATATCCCAAAAAGTGATTAAGGGCTAATGACTTTAAAAGTGGATATAATTATTGTTGAATAAACACTTTTGGAGAATGTGTGATGGGAATTTGGATATTTTAATGATTCCAATGGCTTCCTTGTGAAAATTCGTGTGGGGAGAGTGTTTATTGTGAAATTGGAACCATTGGGAACAATCGTGCAAAAGTTGAAAACTCTGTCCATTGAAACTCTGTACAGAGCAGCCAATTTGTATGGACGTTTTAAATAGGTAAATGGTGTCTAAAAATTCTGAAATTTTCCAGTATTAAAGTTCACATGTCAAGCTTCAAAATGAACATATAATTTGTATCATTTTGATTTGTGACTTAAGAGTTTTGGATTTTTGAAGTTTGCCCAGCGAAATTAAATATTTTCTGGAACAGTATGCAAAGATTGAAATTCTGGGAATTTTGTGGTGACTTTCAGTAATGGCCAATATTTTTCCTATGAAGAGGACTTAAATATCTTTCATTTGGCTTTGGAATCATCTCATTTTGATTTTTCTAGAATTAGTTATGATTTTTCAAAGTTTGGGCAGAAAATCTGCCAGAAAATCCGAAAATGGGAATTACGACATCATCTCATTAAAAGATGATGTCAGCATGGATTATTAATCAAATTGCTCATCTTCTTCAGCCATTTCACGCCATTTCCAGCTGAAACTAGTGAGAGAAAGTTGAGAGCTCTTAGAGAGAGAAAGAGGAGAAATCTCGCAAGGTAAGCCGATTTCTCCGACGATCTAGCTCCTAACGCGTATAACTTTGTTCCTAAGCTTCTCTTCTATGTTATTTAAGGTGTTTGAGAAGAAAATTTGGTGTTCAAGGGGCTAGGGTTTTCAGCCACTCTTGAGAAAAGCTAGAAGGAGCTTGAGGTAACTTCCAAACTTTCGTATATTGCTTATTCTGGCTGCTGTGGGCAATTTAATCGGTGAAATTTCGCCGGATTGCCATTGGTTTTAAAGTTTGGAAATGATGTGGCCTAGGGGTTATGCTGCCCAAATTGGGTCTTAATGTTAGTTATAACCTAATGTAATAGTGAATAAAGTGGTTAGGAGTAGAAAGGAACGTGTTTACGGAGCTGAAATCGTAAAACCCCAATTTTTCCCGGAGAACATGTATATTTCGGCCAAGGCTGTAAATGGGTCTTAGAGTTGTATTTTCAATGATTTGATGATTCCATTGGATTCAGTGGGCGAAAATAGGTGGGGTTACAGTTGGGCACTTTTTCAAAAAAGGCCGAGAAAGCATAATTACGGAGACACCCCTAAAACCCTAAAAGTAGGGCTGCCAAGGGCAATTTCGTAATTTGACATTGAATTTGATAATTCCGAGTCCAGAAATGGATTCCTTGGGCAAAAATATGTCAGGATAGCCCATGTCAAAATTTCAAGAAAAGTACAGCCGGATCGGGTAAGGCGGGCCCGGGCCGGGTCCCCGGGGGTATTTTTGTAAATTTTCATTATAGACTCATATAACCCCAAGTAACACTATGGAAGTGTCTTAATGGTGCATTTGGAATTGTAGGATTCGATATTTGCCGCCCTCGGGAGCCAAATGCGCCGAAGGACGTCAGGAAAGGACAAGGTAGTGACTCTCTCTCTCTCTCTTATATGTGTGTAATGCTTTGTATGTGTGAGTTATCATGGTTTTGTGATGATTTCTTTGATGCTGCTGCGGTTATAGCTGGTGATAGCTGTCGTTTACAGCGCAAGCTGTCGTTTACAGCGCAAGCTGTCGTTATTGTGATTACAGCGTAAGCTGTCGTGATGAAGATTACAGCGAGAGCTGTCGTATTGTGTATACAGCCGTGAGTGCTGTCGTTTGTGGTGAAAACCATGTATCTTTGAGATTGATGTTGCTGTTGTTGCTGGTTGTGATTTATATACATGCTTGGTATTTATACATTGTATGAGTGGTTTGTTACTACTGAGATTCTCTCGAATCTCATTCCTTCCTATGACTAACCTTTCAGACAGGGCATGTGGCTCAAAGGAGAAGAGGCCGACCCGGAGCACTTAGGACCCTTAGGGGTATGTTGATTTTGGAAATGTTGGTTATTTCATTTGAATTCGGGATTACTGTATAATCTGAAATATGAATAGTATATTCGATTTTGGATGTAATCCCCTAGTGGATACTTAAACCTCAGGTTATATATGTATAGAATCCGGGAGTTTCCGGGGAATTCGTTTTATACTCTGTCATACGTGAATGTAGATAAACTGCACAGGTGATTATATTCGAATTTTGAAATGGAGACCAGGAACAGGAAAGAGATTTTGAATGATTTTGTGAAAACCCTACCACAAAGTAGGAGATTGAAACGAGTTTAAGTTATCCGAAGGTCTCTAATCTACTTTAATTATTTAATATCGAATTATAATTACATGATTAAAGGCAGGGTGTTACATGTGTGGCTAATTCCTTTGCTTCTTTGGTGATGAGGATGTGTGCTTGAGGTTAATGGACTTCATAGGGGAGTTTTTCTATCATTCCATTAGTCTAGAGCACTGTTTAGAGAACCAGACCTGACCTTCGGCCGGCCACTGTGGCAAGCTGGATATATGCTTTGGACCGTTTTTCTGAGGGAGCCGTTTTGGGCCGTCGTTTATCCGTTTTTGGACCGTTAACCATTGGTTTGTCAAAAACCATCTGGCCCAATAAAAATGGGAAAAAAAAAATTCTTTGCTGCAATTTTTTTTAAGAATTTGATGCTGTAAAAAAATTAAAAAAATGGCATATAAATTTTAGACATGTTACTTTATTTTATTTATATGATATGTTACTATTTTTAATAATTTGGTTTGTTGCAAACTATTTTATAAATATGTTTTTGAAAAAAAAGGCAATAAGATTCATCCTCAAGCTAAGGATGAAATTGGAAGCATTGAGATTGGAGTTAAAGGTCTTGATTTTAGGTCATTTCCTCAAGAAGATGATGATATTTACCACTCTGGTCCTATTTATAAGTCCCTTTTAACTAAATCTCACATATCAAGAAAAAGTAATTAACTCAATGATTATGAGGTAAATTTACAACTATACCCTCATTTAAATTATTTCTTCATTTGTACAATGAATAAGGGTAAAATTGTCACAATCTCATTTATTATATTGAAACTGGACATATAAATAGGACCAAATTTTTTGGACAAAAAGGACTTATAAATAGGACCAGAGTGGTATGGTCCAAATTCTTTCAAGAAACTTATGCTTGGATCAATCAAAAGCCATCAATGTTTGACAAGTCTTGAAATCATTATTGTTAGTGCATTTTGTTAGGTTGATTCTTGACTTAATGTTCTTCCTTAAATGGTATTTTGTGACTTTATTAACTTCCTATGAAATTAGACTAAAAACTAATTTTAATATATATATATATATATAATATTTTTAAATTTAATTATTACGTCACAAGTCCAACTGAACGACTCGACTGTTCCAACCATTTGAACCATGACCCGCTGACCTCTCTGACTCGATGTCCAGTCGGGCTTTTAAAACATTGGTCTAGAGTTATATATTTAGATTTCCTAGTTATAGGAATGATTGTATATGATTCTAGAACTAAGATTGATGTTAATTTGTATTTTTTTGTTTAATATTTGTAGTTGAGATTGGATTTTGTAGTGTGAAGATTATGTGTTTGAATTTGTTTGTGATGGCTATGAAATTATGTTAATTAGTGTGTTATTGTCTAATTAATATAGTTGATTTGTGCATTCGAGAGGCTATTTAGCACTCCAGATTAATAAAACTCATGTTGCATCATTTCAATTTCAATTAACATTAAGTGGGTTCAATCAATATCTCAAGATATAGTAGTTAGCTATGCTTATAAGAGCTATTATTAATTGGGAATATTAGACTCAAGAGTTATCTTGAGGTTTTTCCTGAGACTTAATGAAGTTTAACTTCCATATTCTTTTTGAACAAGGATATCTACTTCCTTATTTCCAAGAGCATTCATCAGTCATATTTTCAAACCCAATCCCATTCGCTTATTCACCATTTTTATAAAAATACCAAACACAATAGTTTAACATTTAATTAAATTGCATTATTAATTCGAAAAACCTAAAACCAATTTCCCCTTATTTTTATTGTACTTGCATGCCATTTAGATCATTTAGAAATTAATAAAAGGCTCCTTACTAAGAGAACGATCCTAAATTGTTTGCACTATATTGCATTTTAATTTGTGGTAAATATTTTGCATTTGACCCCGAGGCAACTAAGGTTGTGTCAAATCAAAGCGATCATAGAGCCAGTATCATAGAGACAACTTGAACACTAAAAAGAGTTAATGACAATATTTTGATCCACAAGTCAAAGAGCAACTTGGCGGATATGAAATTATAGGTAGAGCCACTATCAATTAATATCAGTACCGGCTTTGAAAAGAGGGTCCCTGGACTTTCATAGTGGTAGAGGAAGAGTTACTAAGTATAGCTTATAGAGAAATCTTGGTCAAATTATCTAATATTGGAATATCATGTTTGGCATATATGTTATGGTCATCCATCTCTTTGGTAATCCCTGAGAGAAGTTAGATGACACTGATGCCCTGGAACAAAGTTGTCCCCATTTCTAAAACATAAACCCTCTTAGCTCCTTAACTGTCGGATAACATGAGTTTCGCTTAATTTATCAGGAGGGGAGGTGTAGGAAAGGACATGGGTAGGCATTCTATTGATGAAGTGAGCGGTGGTGAGGAGTGCATCACCCCAGAAGTATTTAGGACCATTGCAAGTATACAGAAGAGCATTAGCAATATCAAGAAGATGGTGATTTTTACGTTCTGCAATTCCATTTTACTAGGGAGTGTTAGGACAACTGCTTTTATGAATAATTCCATGAGATTTTAGAAAATGGCTAAAAGAGTGATTGTAATATCTATTGCCATTGTCAGAGTGTAAGACCTAAATGGTATAATAGAATTGAGTTTTAACATAGTGAAAGAATTCAACAAAGATATTGAAAACATCATATTTTTCTTCTAATAGTACACCCAACACATTCTAGAGTAATCATCAATGAAAGTGACAAAGTATTTTGAATATGTGCGATTAGGAATTCCATATGAGCCATATACATAACTATGGATGATGGAGAAAGGACGAGTAGAGTTATACAAAGTTGGTAGGAAGGTAACACGATGGTGTTTTGCTAGTTCACAAGTATCACAATGAAAATTGAGGAAATAATTTTTGCAAATATGGAATGCTAATATCACCCATCCTTTTGTGCCAAAACGTTAAATCATTATCAAAAGTAGAGGGGATAGAGGGCTTTATTTCAGATGAAAAGGCACTCAAAGAAGAATCATTAAGATAGTAAAGGCCACCATACTACTTACCCGTGCCAATCGTGTTCCCCAAGGAGAGATCCTCAAATGCACAATGAGTGCAAAAAAATGAGCAGAATAGTTTATTGGAAATTGTGCCCTATGGGCCAATCATTATACTTTGAACATTATTATTTAATAAATTTCTTCAATTTGTTATCATATTATTTTCATGTTCATTGTGATAACTGTATCCTTGGATAAATTATAAAGATTGTCCTAAATGTCCCTGGTCAGTCATCTATACGAGAGCAAAGATAAAGTGAGACCAGTATAACTTTGATAAGGTATGGAGATAGTCTTAGGCACTTGTAAGAATACAAAGTGCAAGACCGACCCGCTATGAGAGAGCAGCTTAGATCAAGTCATAAGCTTATCTTATGTATAACCACGTCGATATGCCCTTCAACCTAAGATCATCATGGATTCCTATATGAGAGTCACCATGTTTTGACCTACACAAAAGTCACATTTGACCAGGTGATTATCAAGGCTACAATCAAGCTTGGTGGTTTTCATGCAGAGGAATGTGAATGGTCATGATGGAATTTGTCCCTCATATTATAGAGAGATATTACTGGGCCTCTCGATAAGTGAATATGAGAAATGTATGGCTATACTACGATGGAAAGGAGTTTCCATTTCTATTGTCAGACTACTCAGGAATCAGGAAAGTAATGGTTAGGAACAGAAGGATGACATTATCCATGCCTCATCCTTAACCGAAATATTATATGACAAAAAAGGATGTGACATGGTTGTATGACAGGTTGCATTGTATTAACAATCCTCATATGAATTAGATAATTGTAATGTCTTGCTAGAGGCAGCTTGCGACTTGTGGGTTAGCATATCACACAAGAATGGCCCAACAAGAGCTAGGATGTCCAAATTTAATGAATCTAAGAAGTGTCTAAGATTCAATGAATACAATGTTTAGTTAAATCTATTGGCTCTTTATTTGGAGTAAATAATAAGTTAAATTAAAAATGTTGGATAGATTTAATTAATCCAAATTTATTTAATTAAGCTCATCAAGATAATTAAGTGTTAATCAATTTCAAAATAAATTAAGATTAATTTTGTAATTCTAATATAGCCCTCATGGATTATAAAATGATGGGGCAGAAGGACTCACATACGGATGAGAATTCAGAGCCATAAGGAAATCCTAAGAGACATTGGAGGCACTAGCATGAGTCTGTGTTAGTGACGCATCCATGTGGATACCGGTAGAGGGAGTAGATATTAGGTGTTGGCTCCTAGAGATCGAAAAAGGCAAAATGCAAAAGGTACGAATCTTTCTAACTTGGTTTAAACACTGTTGATAGATCCACAATTAGGATTGGTAAAATTTTAAATTCTTTCAAAGTGCCAGCCAACCCCAACACAGTTTGCTCGTTTAGTCTACTTGCTAATTTAAAGAAGGTTACAGGCCAAGTTGGGAACATGCAGGACAAATTCAAGGTTTTAAGGTATCTGTGTTAGACACAGTACCAGTGACAGCTATGGATGCACATGTATCAATAGCTATATGAATTTGTCCATTACCAGCTAAAAGGTAAATAAAAGGTAAACATACTAGACTTTGAAGCTATGTGATCAGAGGCGCCTGTATTTATTATCCATTGTGACGGATATGAGGATGTTAAAAGAGTAACAGGATCAGTACCTTGCTTGGCAATAGAAGCAACCGGCCCTTGAGAGGCCTATAAGTTTTTCAGCATGTCTAGGAGTTGACTTTATGTTCTAGATTGAAGGAAGGTGGCATGGATTCAGAGGCAGGCTCAACCTCAAGAATTGTTTGGTGTGCACGAGGAGGTTTATTTCTTTGAGGTTTCCAATTTTCTGGTTTGCCATGGATTTCCTAGGTTACAATGATCACAAGAAGGGCGAGTTTTATTAGTAGCAGAACTTAAGTAGACTTGCTTACTTACCAGACCCGATGCTTCAGGACTTAGAGATATGGCTTTAAGAAGCATGGTATGCCAGCGGGATTCCTCACGGCGTATCTCAAAGTAAACTTCTTGTAGTGGTGGAAGAGAAGAGTTACTTAATATTCAGGCTCTAACATCATCAAACTCTAGGTTAAGGCCAGTGAGAAATACTATAACACAGTCAGTGTCGACATTGCGTTGGAGTCGAGCAACATCCGGGGCTGATGTCCATTCATTGTCCGCCATCAGATCCTCTTCTTGTGAGAGGGCTATGAGCTCAAATCAGAATTCAGCAATACATCATGAGCCTTGAAATAATTTCCATATTTCACGATGGAGATTAAATAAGTGAGATAAATCCTTCGCATATACATAAGATTCTCAAACGGCCTCCCAAATCTCCTTGGCAATGGGAAGATACATGAAACTTCTTTTAATCTGAGGCAGTATGGCATTGATGAGCCAAGAGCATACTAGTGAATTATCAGTTTCCTATTGAAATATAGCAAGGGAGTTCAGGTCTGACGGCAACTGAGCTTCTCTGGTAAGGAATTTGTATTCTCCTTGTCCTCCGATAGCAGGTAGTACCACTCAAGCCCAATCATGATAGCTATATAGATTTAATTTTTCTGAGACTAGATTATTGTTGGTAGCAAGGATGATTGCAGAGGGATCGTTGGATTTTAAAAATAGATGGGACGAGGAACTATCATGGGACAACCCCATCATTGTAGAGGTTCCAGGGGTTTCATCTGGCTGCTGCTATGGTCGAACTCATTGCTACGATGCTCTGATACCATGTAGCACAATAGGACTTAATTATCAAGTCTGATACATTTATTTGTTTATTCTCTATAATTATATAGAGTACAAGCAAGTAGGATCTATTATAACAGATCCAAGATCTTTCAGGATCAGATAGGAGAGTTTGAATTTTAAATACAAGGGAATCTGATCTCAACTAACCTAGGATAGTAACTTAATCCTATAATATCTAATTTATGTTAATATTATTTACACACAATAATATAATTACCACAATCTTCTTATAGAACATATTCTTTAAGGCGTGATGGAAGAAAAGTCAACAGTGGCTATTGCAGATAGACTTATTCTCAAGAAAAAAGCCAATAGTGCATACATTTATTGCACATTAGGCATTAACGGTGCATACATTTTCTGCACATTAGGCATTAATGACGGGCAAACCCTAAAGAAGCTTTCAAAAGATAAAATTGAAAATGCACAATCAAGGATAAGAGAAACTTAGCAACACACTTAGTGGCTCAAACCCAGTGATCACATTGGTTCTGTGTTTCTCCATAGTTTTGGCAGATAATCTTGTTATTTCAACTACCAACATTACATTTCAATAACTTATGTCAGAGTGATATGTTGGTTTCTCACTTTTCAAATAACCCAAAATTTTAGGAAATTAGTATTCTCAGTATAGCAAGACTTTGTTTAAGAAATGAAGAGAGAGAGAGACAGAGACAGAGAGAGAGAGAGAAATAAGGCCTATATAGTTAACATGGAGAGGAGCAACATTACTGAACCAACACTTGATCCCTCACATTATTAAAATAGGATTGATGCTTTTGACACTATCACATGTCCAAATAAAGCCATATATATATATATATTTGGTTACTAGCAAAGCATTTGCTCCTATACAAACACAAAAAGGGAAAGAGCTATGAAATTATGGAAAACCACGTTATGAAACACAACAATGCATTTCAAAATTCAAACTAGTAATTCAACATTCAAAGTTAAGAGATAGATAATCACATAAGCTACTTATACAATTGACATGTTTGTAATGCTGGCATATTAAATGCAAAGGCTTCACTGAAGTCTCATAATAACATCAAATCATTCTCCCATATATTATATGATAAAGGACTGCTAGCATATAAGCATGCTCCCATATATAAGTAATGGTTCTGAAAAAAGAAATAATTCAAAGAGAGCATCGTAAACTAACATTGAAAACAAACAAACCTCAAGCAATTCCAATAAAAACAAGAGAAACCCTTAAAAGAATAAAGTTATGGAAAGTCAAACACAGATAACCAAAGTCAGACAACCATTTCATCACCCTATGCAAGTAATAACAAATATTTGATAGGAAGAATGAATGATGGATATATACATAGACAATAAAGCACCTCACCTTCCAAAACATGTCTATAAAAGAAGAATCTGGTTGTTCCCCAGATTTTCAGCATTATTTGTTGCATTAAATGCAGTATATAGTGGCAGTGACTCCCAAGTTTAACTATCTGGAATACAAAAGTGTGCTTTTTGAACTAAATCAGAACCATCAATAGAACATCTGATCCAAATACTATGTTGCACATTTGAGGACCTTTTTGTCCATGTTCTACACCTTATATGAGCAATCATATAACCCTTGTGTCAGATGGAACATCAAAGCGTTCCTCAAAATTAGCAGTTGGTTTCTCTATTAAATCTTCTTTCCAGTTAAGGCAACCCATTATCCCAAGTACAATATCTCTTTCAACCACAAGTGCCAAGCCAACTTGCATGTTTTGGGAATCACAGACTAAAAGACGAAAAGAGTATTAATGTAGTGATATCAACAGAGAGAAATAGGAGATAATTTATCCGACAAAAATGCAAAGAGTATAGGTACAGCACATATATTCCCTTGCCTAGACACGTCACTAATCATATTCTCTCTCTTTTAACTAAGTATAAAGATAATACTCACCTTTTTGCCATACTTTATTACCATAAGTCCCTTGTCGTATAGTAACATATATCATGTAGTCTAATAAGTAATAACATATGATAAATTTTAGAGGTTATTAAATTAACAAAAAGCAACCATTGCTTATGGTTAATTATTAAAGTTATGTTCACCTTACTTGCCATTTTAGACAGACAAAAGCATAACCACTGTCACAGATAAAGAATTACTCTACCACCTCAAGCTTTCCTAAATGAACCTCAAGATAAGTACTTGTCTAAGCTATACACAATCATATGAAAATAATTTCAAATGATATTTCTAGATAATTGAATCAACCTTCATTAAGACTTACCACACAAGGCTTTGTCAGATTTTAAAAAACCCCGTGTGCCATCTATTGGATCAAGCACCTGTATTTATTCATAGGACTTATTAAGTTCAAAAGTAATTAAAACAAAGATAGAAAAGAATCACTTGTTCCCATAATACTAGAAAATAATAAAGATCTTAAGGTCTAATTCATATGCTAATCTCAAAGAAGCATAAGGCATGTGCGCATTACTAAGTACATAGGAACAAAGGTATGTATTTTTTATGAATGACATCCTAAATAGCATTGAAATATTAATCACGAAATCAAGTCCTAAAATGATATGCATGAGGTTATAATACTTAGTTCAATTGTTTAGTGTGCCCACCCAATATGTGGTTGGTGTTGATATGAATTCAACAACATTCTTTCCTCCTCTATCAATTTCTTCAAGTACATCAACTTGTGTCCATTGTTTATTAGTGGGGCTTGTTTTAGCAGTTACTTCATTTACTATGGTATCAACTAATGTATTGCTTGAATGCAGAAAAATAGAGTCCTCCTTAGCCACCACTGGAATAGAAGGGAACAACTTACCCAACTCTGTAATCACAATTGAACTACACAAGATATATAAAGAAAAATTTCATCCCCAAAAAAAATGTAAATCAGTTTGTTATCATTTAAAGGCAACAAGACAACTACTTCAGTTTACAGGGACATAGACATTTATTTGATCTCAATGGAAACAAGATGTCTTTTTCCAAGGATCCTCTAAGAGAGAAAAGAGAATAGACTGGAAACAAAAATTTAGGTTACTCATCTCAAGATTCTTGAAGGGTAATCTGAAAAATGGTATAGGTGAAATTTGAATGATAAATATGAATAAGGGAACACACTATCATGTTACTGTAAAAGAAGGAAACTTAGCTGTAGAGCACTAAAATTAATGTTCTAATGTATCATATTGGCCATGCCTATGAGCATTAGTGAGCATTTCTTTTTAAAAAAAACAACATAAATCAAGATAGTTGTGCTGACTTTGAACATAAAATGCAATAATTCATAAAAATGATGGTTAATTAATTAGGAATCTGACATTCTATATTACCCAAACTTATCAGAGCCTAGACTCCAAAATTAGCCACCGTAACTAGAGTCTGATATTTTTATCAAGAACCCTCCCGTCACTTGAAAATAATGATGCTTTAACCTGCAGCATGCAAACAATTCACATAAATCTCACACCATTTTCAAAGATCTTGAAACATAAAAAAGAAAGAAGAGCGGACAGTGGAGACCAAATCTCATTTTAAAAAACTACTTTCTTTGAAATAACTATAACTCATAGAATTTCATGGCTCGTAACATACAAAACATATGAATAAGTTCCGAAAAACAAAAAGAGGATTACATTGACATAGAGATGGCAAGCCTTTTACATGGCATCAACAGCAGCTTCAAGCTCTTTGTGATACTTTGCTTTCTACACCGGTAATGGCAGGCTCGATGTGATACGAACAGAGGAATTTCAGCTTTTGAGGACAAAAAATTATTAGAAGTATCGAAGAATCCATGGAAGACACCTTACATTGAGGCACAGGAGACAATACACAGTGGCGAAACGATAACGATGAGAAAATCAAACGGTGGATATGTGAGAAGCTGAAGGGAGAATGTCCATAGCACGAACCAGTTGTGACAATAAGCAGTGGCCACTGGGCAGTTTCAGTTAATTTGGAGCTTAGAAGAATTGTTGGTGGGTAAGGATGGGCTCCAGATGGGTAAGTGTGATAAAATTGAAATATATCGCAGATAAAGAAGAAACTTGGGAATTGTATAAAAAAAACACAAGAAGAATAAGGGAAAATTCCCAAAACATACACTGGAATATGCAAAAGGACAAATTAGAGCTGTGAAATTCTAAAACCCCAAGTCAATTCGATGTCAGTATGATGGAGGAATATGGGATTATGAAATTTTGGTGAAAAGGCGCACATTTCCTTTATCTCTCTCTCTCTCAACTAGGAATAACAACACCGGATTCTATATTAACAACTCTACTTTCTTCTTTCACAATTACAACACCGATATATTTATTAACAATACCATATTGTACATTAACAACTTGACTTTCTTGTTTTATAATAACAACACCGGTCTCTGTATTAACAATACCGCATTCTACATTAATAACACAACTTTCTTATTTCATAGCTTCATAATCTCAGTTTTAGGGCCAATAACAACACCTCTCTCTTTATTAACAACACCATATTTTAGATACGAAGTTGTGAAAGAAGACAACACCATATTTGAGATACGAAGTTGTGAAAGAAGAAAATGGTGTTGTTAATGTAGAATGAAGTGTTGTTAATAAAGAGACCAATGTTGTTATTCCAAATTGAGAGAGAGGGAGAGCTGAAAAGCAAATGCGTTTTTTCGTCGAAATTTCATAATTCCATATTCCTCCACCAAATTGACTTAAGATTTTGAAATTTCACAGCTCTAATTTGTCCTTTCCTATATTCCAGCGTAATTTTTTGGGAACTTTCCTGAAGAAGAAGCTAGGGAAAATTTCACTACACCGAAATTAATATCTAGTAGGGTTAACCCAAACTATTTCTCAAGATATATAGTAGGGCATCTTTCTACCCTCATTATGATAAAAAAACATCGCTTTGAGTGAGTTTGGGATGGCTTTTAAAGCCCCCAAAAGCACGATTAAAGGGGCAAAAGTTAGATTGGGTGCTTTTTTTTCAAGTGTTTAGTATAGCTTTTTTCAATAGGGCTTTTGGGGGGGAAAAAGCTTAACTCATAAGTCAATATTTCTTGATTTTAACTTTTCCATCATGGAAAGAGAAAAACAGCTTATGAAAGAAAGATATTGGGTCCCACTTTTTTTTTATTGAAATACTATTCTAGTGCTTATTATAAATCCATATCATATATTCAAATACAATTATTTCTAATTTATATGCATTTTTATTCTTTAACTATATTTAATTATGTATTTAGCATTACCAATTTTTCCAAGTTAACTTTTTTTAACTTTTTTATAATTTTAGTTTTTATTTTTTTCTTATAATTATCACAATATATATATATATATATACATATATGTTATAAATGAAAGGGAAAGAGGAAAGACAACAAGAGAAAGAGAGCATACAAGAGCAAGAATGAAGATTCTTATTCACTATCAAGATGTATATAGTACATAATGCATGCCCCCTACTTATAGGCATAACTTTACAATCTCAATAGAATCGATGTCTATAGATTTGATAACAATAAGAGATAATTGTGGAATATTGGAGATAATAGATATATGTATTACTTAATAAGATTCATGTCATTTTCAGTCATTTTCCATCTAAAATTGCTTTTCAAAATAATCATCTCAACAAGTTTCAATTTCAAAAAAGTTACTTATGCTATAGGCCAATCCAGACATAAATCACATTATATAATCTGACTTTTACCTAATCTTAAGTTTGCAAAATTCATGTTGCAAAAATTCCACTTTTGACACTATTATTTCAAACACACGAGTGTGTGTTAGGGATGGCTTTTTAGGGATAAATTGTGCTATTGAGAGTAGCAAAAACATGGTTAAAGTCAGGAAATCAGGCAGAGCTTGTCAGGTTGGCCTGTTTAGGCCCAAGACCGTCAAGGGCTGAGTTTATGATTTAGAGCCTTTAGAAGGAGTCAGGCCTAAAAGGGCTTGGTAGGGCCTTAAAGCAAAACTCAACTTGTAATCATTTAATAAAATAAAAAAATTTTGGCTAACTTAAACAGGCAATTTTATTAAATGACTATAAGTTGAATTTTACTTTGAAAAAAATGAATTTTTAAAATTGGAAATGTTTTTCAAATCATATAGGATTGCTATTTGAACGTTTTAAAGGAAAAAATTGATTATATTCTTATTGAAAACTAAGAGAAGCTTGTTGATGACATTATAGTTAGTTAAAAGTCTTCTAATTGATTTTCTTGAAAATATTACTCAATTTTTAAGAATCTTTCATTTGATCCTTAATATTTCCCCAAAGATATATTTCCTTATGAAATATTGAAAGAATCATTTTTTGCTGATGTAAGGTAACAAAGAGAACAATGTTTTAATTGTATTTGAAGAGGTCCAAATATTATGCAAACTATATCAAAAAGAAGCTCAATAGAGATATTTAAAGAGTTCAAAACTCTCAAATCTCTTGCATTCAAGAAGAATGAGATGTTAGAGACATCCTACCCACTAGTATTCAACATCCAGAGGCTGAAGCACCCTAAAGGAAACAAGAAACTTATGCTACCTAGAAAGAACAAGATTGCTCAGATTTCTTATGGCATGCCAATTTAAGCAATATTACTCTATCTAAGCCGTGTGGATAGTCATGTAAGATAGAATTGATGGCATTCTTCCTTAAAGAGAAAACTAAGTTAAGTTTTGTCATGGTGTACTAAGTCCTAATACATCGTTTAGGCAATACTTTAGCCAAATGTCAAACCAAGAAGTTAAGATAAACATGCCAAGTTCTTTCAAATAAACAACAAATGTATATTGTGACAAGTCCCATTGAGTAAGAGTATGTGAGAGTAAATATTAATCACGATAAGCATATTGTAACTTTCAGTAATGTGGTTTACCATATTAAGCTTCAGTAGGATGTAAGATCTCTTAGCCGAATGAACTTAGCCAAAGAATGGGGGATGTTAGATCTCATGTTTTGATGATAACAAAAGTATGGTTTGAAAAGGAAATAATTAATAAACAAGCTTGAACTAAGTAATTACAGGAACAAGCATCACTTGAAGTAAGCATTGGAGTAATGAAGAAAGGCCATGAGAAAATGCTGAGGAACTTGATCAGAAGCAAATCTTCTAAAGCATTACTCGAGGAGCTACTCGAGTAATGAGACAAAACTTGAAGTAACCAAGAGAAAACTTCCAGTAACCTACCACCATTACTCGAGGAGCTACTCGAGTAACCAGGTAAAAACTTGTATTTACTCTCGGCCTGCTAATGTTACTCGAGGAGGTACTCGAGTAACCAAGTGAAAACTTCCCGTTGCCTTCAAGTTTTCCCATTGATACTCGAGGAGCTACTCGAGTAACTGTGTTTCTGAAAATATGGACTTCTCGGCATTTTGTACTACTGCTAATGTTACTCGAGGAGCTACTCGAGTAACCATGTGAAAAACTTCCAGTTGCCTTCAAGTTTCCAACGATACTCGAGGAGCTACTCGAGTAACGCTGTTTCTGAAATATGGAGCTCTCGGTACTTTGTACTACTACCAATGTTACTCGAGGAGCTACTCGAGTAACGCACTGAGGTAAGTAAAAAACTTGAAGTTGCTACCCGATTAACTTGATCTAATCTTATCTCATTTTCCTCGAGTCCTTACTCTAGTATGCAAGTATCTCATGTTGTATTTTAAGTGGATTCCTCGAGTAAGTACCCGAGTATGCTGAAATATTTTCAAGGGTAACTTCCAGTCAGTACCAGGGTAAGTCATGCACATGAAGTACATTTACTCGAGGTGGTACCCGAGTAACCTATGCAAAAATTAGTACATTACTCGAGTCCATACCCGAGTAACATGGTAAGTGCTCTTGGCCTTAAAATCCTGCCAACATTACTGGAGTAAAGCATCGAGTAACCAAAAGTTTATTTGAAGGATTACTCGAGTTGGTACCCGAGTAACTCATAAAGTTATGAGTGCATTACTCGAGTAGGTACCCGAGTAAACATACATTTCCAAAGGTTTGAAAATTGGTTATTCCATGCACTACCCGAGTAATCTTATATTTATTCATTGACTTGAAGTTAATTTAAGAATTCCCGATAATACTCGAGTAAGTACTCAAATAATCTTCATATGATACTCGAGTAGCTACTCGAGTAAGCAACCCAGAAATCCAGAAATTATTCAAACGGTCATTGATTTGTTTCCTATATGATTAACCTTTCATTGTATTAGTATTCTTAGTCTATTTACAGATAAACAATGAAGAAATCACTTCAAGAGATCGAAGTCAAATGAAATGTTCAAATGCCAACCACCGCCAACGGATATTTTTCAAAAACTTGAAAAGTCAATAGTGGCTGCGCACTCACCAACGGACGAAAGAAAATGTTCCAACGGTCATCAATAACATATCTATATATATGGGAACATCCAAACAGAGAATGACAATCCAATACAACAAGAACACACTCAGACGTATCATCAAGTTCATTCCTCTATTTTACATCATATTTGTATTTCTATGCTTCAGTGATTCTTATTCACTCTGTAAGAGAGATATTTCATTCAAACTCAATATTTGTTATTGAGATAACTTAAGGTTGTGGAACCTTAAGTTGGGATTGGATTGCAACCTGTAAGGGGGAGCGAGTGTCCAGGTGAAGGAACTTGCTTGTACTGTGGTGCCAAGAACCCACTGAATCTTGGAAGTTATAGTGAAACTCTCAGAGAAGCTCTGAGGACTGGACGTAGGTCAAAGTGGTTGTGGCCGAACCAGTATAACTCCCGGTGTACACTTCAGTTATATTTCTCCTTACTCTTTACTGCTTTATATTCTCCGTCAAATTCTTATAATTGCAACGAAAATTTTAGTATAACCCAATTCACCCCCCTCTTGTGTGAAACGCTTGCTCTTACATTTGGTATCAGAGCGTAGGTCTTCTTGTTAAGGTATAACAACCTAAGAAGGATCCAATGGCAAGCATGGGTGAAGGAATTCTTCCAGACGGAGCATCCATCACTAGACCTCCCGGTTTCAATGGAGAACACTTTTCTTTCTGGAAAGCAAAATTCAGAGTGTTCGTGATGGCTACTGAATATGGGCTATGGGATGTAATTGAGAGTGGAAACTATCAACCTATAAAGATTGTAGATACTCAGAAAATTCCAAAGACGCCAGCGGATTATGATGAGATTGACAAGAAACTTATCACTCTCAACAGCAAGGCAATTCTGATGTTACAAAGTTCCTTGAGTCAAAATGAATACTTCAGAATTTGCACACTTCCAACAGCAAAGGAAATGTGGGAAGCTCTGGAAATAGCTCATGAAGGAACTTCGGGAATAAAGGAGAATCGAATCAACACCTTGGTCACTGAATTTGATCTACTTCGAATGAAATCAGGTGAGTCGATTTCTGAATTTGAACTTAGATATACTCATCTTGTTAATCAACTTGCAGCACTTGGGAAAGTCTATGATCAACATACCCAAGTACGAAAGATTTTAAATATTCTTTCTAAAGAGTGGGAGGCCAAAGTCACTGTGATAGAAGAGGCAAAAGGAGAATCAATGAAATCAGTTGCTTCTCTATTTGGAAGTCTTTCTGAATATGAAAGCAAACTAAAGTTCAAACGGGAACTAGATGACATTGGTGACAAAAGAAAGAAAGGTCTAGCACTAAAGGCAAAAGAAGAAAATCAAGATGAGGATGAGGAGTTTGATGATGATGAAATGGGCTTGATCATAAAACGATTCAGAAAGTTCTACAAGAAAGGTCAAGGCTTCAAACACTTTCAAAAAGGAGGAACTAGCAGCAAAGACCATATCATTTGCTACGAATGTGGAAAACCTAGACATATCAAATCAGAATGTCCAGAACTGAATCAAAAGAGCAAAGAAAAGAGAAAAGGCAAATTCTTTAACAAAAAGAAGGCCTTTGTATCTGCTATATGGGGAGATAGTTCCTCTGACGAAGAAAGTGATGAAGAAGAAGTAGCCAATATATGTCTTGTTGCTCAAGAAGAGACAGAAGAAGAGGTAAATGATTCTGAACCTACCTATGATGAATTACTCTCTGAATATAATGCTTTACATTCTGAATTCATCAAAGTGTTAAAGAATTAATTGTTTTCAAAGAGAAAAACAAAGCTCTTGAAATAGAACTTAAAGAAAGTTCAGAAAAGAATTGTGAAAATTGTTCTTCATTGAAAAAGAAAAACATTGATCTCACAAAAACTCTTGAAAAGTTTACCAAAGGAAGTGAGATGCTAAGTGTGATTTTAAAAGAACAACGATTTGTAAATGATCGATCTGGTATTGGATATGATCCAAAAACAGATAGAAGGAAAGGTAAAAAGAAAGTAGGAGGTAAGTCATATTTGAATTATTTCCAACATTCTGTGCATATATCAAATCCTTTTGCATTTTGTAATTACTGTAATAGAAAAGGTCATTATACCTCTTCATGCATTCATAAGAAGAAAGGAAACATAGGAACCTACAAATGGGTACCTAAAGGCTCATATGTTCAGAAAATTATTTATACTGGCCCAAAAGGACCAAAAAAGAAGTAGGTACCTCAGACTTAGTCATTTGATTGCAGGTATGTCTCAAAGCATCCAAAAATAGCAAATGGTACATAGATAGTGGATGCTCTAGACATATGACCGGGGATTTCGAAAGTTTTACCACATTGCAACCTAAGGAAGGTGGCAAGGTAAAATTTGGAGGAAATCAATCTGAAAAGATTGCAGGAATTGGTGAAATAAAAAATGACAAAGGAATACAAGTCAAAGATGTATATTACGTTGAAGGCTTGTGTCATAATTTGTTGAGCGTAAGTCAAAGTGCAGATAAAGACAACTGGATAATATTTGATTCAGAAGAATGTTTGATTGTCAACAAGAAAGACTTACTACTTGATAAGAAGAATATCAAGGCTAAGCTCAGAGCAAAAAGGGAAGGTAACTGCTATACCTTAGATATTAGTAGAAGAATATCAAGGCTAAGCTCAGAGAAAACTGTTTTCTAAGTAATGCCGATGAAAGTTGGCTATGGCATAAAAGATTGGCTCATGTCAACATGCATCAACTAGGCAAATTACTCAAAAAGGATTTAGTTCTTGGATTACCCAAAGTAAATTTAAAAAATGATTTGATTTGTGACGCATGTCAAAAGGGTAAACAAACTACATCATCCTTCAAATTGAAAAATGAGATTTCAACAAATAGACCATTACAACTATTGCATATGGATTTGGTTGGTCCAGCAAGAGTAAAGAGTCTTGGTCATTGTTGATGACTTCTCCAGATTTACATGGGTTATTTTTCTATCATCAAAGGATGAAACCTTTGAAGAATTTATTGTTTTTGCCAAGAAAGTGCAAAATGAGAAAGGTATGTCCATTGCAGGAATTAGAACTGATCATGGTAGAGAATTTGAGAATCAAGCTTTTGAAGAATATTGTGATGCTAATGGTATTGATCACAACTTCTCTGCTCCAAGGACACCTCAACAAAATGGAGTCGTGGAACGAAAGAATAGAGTACTCACTGAAATGGCCAGAGCAATGTTAAATGAAAAGAATGTTTCCCAAGTATTCTGGGATGATGCTATGAGTACAGCATGCTATATTTCAAATAGAGCCTATATCAGAACAAAACTTGGAAAGACACCATATGAGCTGTACAAAGGAAGAAAGCCAAACATTGCTCATCTTCATATCTTCGGTTGTAAGTGTTTCATTCATAATAATGGTAAAGATAACTTAGGAAAATTTGATTCTAAAACCAATGAAGCAATTTTCCTAGGATATTCTAACCGAAGTAAAGCATACAGAGTTTTCAATAAAAGAACATGTGTTATTGAAGAAACAATTCATACTGTGTTTGATGAATTTGAATCCTCTGACAAAACTATTGATGAAGAATAGGAAGTTGTATTAAATCAAGAAAATGGTCAATTTATTTCTACGTCTCTTATTCCAGAAGTTGATGAAACTAAGGAAGAAGAGCAATCTCTAGGTCAACCTAAAGCCTGGAAATACAATAGAAGTCATCCCTTAGATCAAGTCATAGGAGATGTGAATGAAGGGATCAAAACTAGAAATAGAGTTTTCAATGAAGTAAGTTTTTCTGCATTCATTTCTGAGATTGAACCTTCTGACATTGATGAAGCCCTGTCAGACAATGATTGGGTTATAGCAATGCAAGAAGAACTAAATCAATTTGAGAGAAATCAAGTTTGGGATTTGGTACCTCGACCCAAGGATCATCCGATCATTGGAACTAAATGGGTATTCAAGAACAAACTTGATGAATCCGCAATTATTCTCAGAAATAAGGCAAGGTTGGTGGCCAAAGGCTATAATCAGAAAGAAGGGATTGATTATGAAGAAACGTATGCTCCAGTGGCTAGATTGGAAGCTATACGTGTACTCTTAGCCTTTGCATGCATTAAAGGATTCAAACTCTATCAAATGGATGTAAAGAGTGCATTTCTAAATAGTTACATCATGGAAGAAGTGTATGTAGAACAACCTCCAGGTTTTGAGGATGTTACTAAACCTGACCATGTTTTTAAACTCAAAAAGGCTTTATATGGTTTAAAACAAGCTCCTAGAGCCTGGTATGAAAGGCTCAGTAAGTTTCTTATCGATCAAGGTTTTGTACGAGGAAAAGTTGATACAACATTATTTATAAATCGAAAACGTGATGATATTTTAATTGTTCAACTATATGTTGATGATATTGTTTTCGGTGCTACTAATGAATCTCTGTGTAAGGAATTTTCTGAGATAATGCAGGGAGAGTTTGAGATGTCAATGATGGGAGAATTGAATTTCTTTTTTGGTTTGCAAATCAAACAAAGAAAGAATGGAATCTTCATATCTCAAACAAAGTACTTAAAAGAGCTATTGAAGAAATATGGAATGGATGAAGCAAATGGTTCGGACACGCCTATGAGTTCAACAACGTTGCTTGATGCTGATGTCAAAGGGAAAGACTACAATATCACAAAATATAGAGGAATGATTGGATCATTACTCTATCTCACGGCAAGCAGACCAGACATCCAATTCAGTGTTGGCATATGTGCAAGATATCAGTCGGTGCCAAAGGAATCACATGCTGAAACGGTCAAACGAATCTTTAGATACCTTACTGACACATCCGAATTGGGTTTGTGGTATCCCAAAGGAAGAAGTGAATATCTTGTTGCGTATTCAGATTCGGATCATGGAGGATACAAAACAGACAGAAAGAGCACCAGTGGACAAGGACAATTTCTTGGAGGATCTCTTGTATCATGGTTCAGCAAGAAACAAAATACTATGTCTCTTTCGTCAACAGAAGCCGAATATGTTGCAGTATCAAGTTGTTGTGCACAAGTAATATGGTTAAAACAACAACTACAAGACCTTGGTATTTATCTCAAAGAAATACCAATCTATTGTGACAATACTAGTACGATAAGCTTGGCAAAGAATCCAGTTCAACACTCTAGAACCAAGCATATCGATGTCAGACATCACTTCATCAGAGATCATGTTCAAAAGAAAGATGTGAAAGTGATATTCATTCCTACTCACCTTCAACTAGCTGATATCTTCACAAAACCCCTTGCAAAAGATCAATTTCTATACATTAGAAGAGAATTGGGAATGGTAAATCCCAATGAGTTGTAAGTTATTTCAATATCTCATAATATTAGATGAAGTCATTTGATAATGTTTTGATGATTACTAACTTAAGCATCGGAGTATATAGAAACGTGTTTTGCAGGAAGAAAGAAACTCTGTTTTGGGAAACAAAAACAGAGATTATCAGAGGACACATTTACTGGAGTACCAACTTGAAGTTATGGCTAACACAGAAGCAATACCCGAGGACCAACTTGAAGTAAAGTAACACTTTACTCGAGTATGTACTCGAGTAATGGCCCACAAAACTGGAAGTAATGGATCAAGTTACTTGAAATTTAAATCTAACGGTTCAGTTTTCAAAGAAATGAAGAGTCAGAAGTTGAAAAGCAGGTTACCCGAGGCGAGCCTCGAGTAAACTTGAAGCTTACTCGAGTAAGGCCTCGAGTAATGTCGGAGTTCAGATTCTCAAATTGATGAACAATGACTCAAATCTAATCATAATGGATTATAAATGATCGAGGGAACATCTATGGATAATTACTATATTATTCATACCAGGTACGCAATTTAAATGAATTATTTTATAATTTTTCTGTATGAACACTCGAGGAAGGCCTCGAGTAAACTTAAAGGTTACTCGAGTAAGGCCTCGAGTAAAGTCGGGTTTTAGGTCTTTATCTTGCTCAAACTCGGTCATTTCCACAAAATCTTCTCGAGTAAATCACTATACACCCTTTCAAAAACTTTTCTCAATTGTTTCCTTGACTCATTTCCGTCAAAACCCAACTGATTACAAGTCCAAAAACTCCCTATTTTGTTCAAAATCTCTGTGCCCTAAGCTCGCGACCGTGACCCTGTTTTTCTGAGAATTTCAGTTTTTCTCAATCCTTCAAGATGAGAACCAAAAATCTTACTCCCATAGAATCCTCTGATTCCCAGCAACGTTCTGATCCTCTTTCTTCTCCTCCCAAGAAAAGAAGAAAACTCATCCCTAGACCAAAAGCTAAAATCCCTCTTCAAACTCAATCACAACCGAAAGTCAAAGGTGTGGTCATTAAAGAGCCTATTGTGACTAGGGCTCAATCCAAAAAGAGTACATCTACCGGAAGAGGCAAGAGTGCCAAATCTCCCTCACCTTCTCACTCTGATTCCTCTGCACCCTCTTTCACTCCAAAGCCTCCAAAAAGCCTAAATATGACAAAAATGTGGCTAAGGCTATGGCTGGGATCATTGACCAAATGGAGAAGGGTCAATCTTCCAAGAAGTCCAAAATTCCAGAAGCAGAGATCACTACCCCACCAAAGGGATTCAATGTAGGCAAACTGGTGGAGTCTCCCAAGTATCTATCACAATTCTCCAGAAGAAAAGTGTGTAAGACACACTATGTTGATCTGAAGGTGCTTCAAGTGGTAGTGAAGTATGACCTAAATTCTTATCTAGATCCCTTTATGCCCTGGCTTTCTATTAGATTACCTTTTTGTACTAAAGTAATCACCCATTTCTATTGCAATTTAGAAATTATAGATGAGCCTAACCGAACCTCAGTTGAGGAAGAGATGACCACCACAGTTAGAGGTCAAAAGATACTGATATCTCCCTCTAGAATTAATTTGTGGTTGGGAATTGAAAACCCCCTGATGATATATATTCTGAACTTGAGCCAAATCAAATTTTTACTATTCTCAAACCCGGTGAGTTAGTTGGCCCCCTAAACTTTAAACCGAGTGACATGTGTGATCATCATAGGGTCCTTTGGTACATATATTCTAGGTCCCTAGCAAACAAAGCCAACAACTACACCCATTTCTCTGATAGGGACTTTAGGTGGTTTGCTTCACTACTTCTGAAGGAACAGAAGGATCTGGGAGAATACATTTTCTCAGAGATGAAAAGGTACAAGGTGGATGGAAAGGCTACCACTCTAATGCCATATCCCCAGATTGTGTCTCTAATCCTGAAAGAGAACAAAATATGGTATTTGGATAGCAAGGAGCCAATTGAGAGGTTGACTCCGGTTGGAAGGAACCAGATTGGAGAATTGAACATCGATATCCCTCTCAAAGGCCCTCTGGAGTCTGGGTCCAAGAAGAAGAGGAAGACCACTGAGGCAGAGCCCAGTAGGTTGGATGACACTCAGTCATCGGCTCCAGCTGCTACCACATCATTGCCATCTTTCCCCAATGCCACTCTCCAGCACTTCATGGAGAACATGCTCAGAGGTTTTCATGTGAACATCACCAACACTAATGCCGAACTGATAACCCACATGAATACCAAGATGGGAGAGTTGGTTGAAAGAATGGACAGAAGGCATGAAGAGTTGCTAGCAGAGCAACGTGCCCACGGAGAGACTTTGAGATTAATTTTGGCACGACAGGACTCTTTGGGTCCTGGACCTTCTACCGGTCCCTCCTCATCTGCACCACCACCACCTCCAGAGAACCCTCCTATTGTTGATCCTATTCATGAGGCTGAACCATCTACCCCTCTAGTCTCTGATCCACTTAAGCCCCAAGGCAAAGATATTTTATTCACAGTGGATGATCCTGATACTCATGAGACCACACATATCACCATTGATGATTCTCCTCCAAAACCTCAGCCAGAAACCGCTTCTAAACCTATTCCTTCTCCTACCCAAACAGAGGAAATATCTCCCTCCTCCTCCTCTGAACATCTCACTCCTGTATTGGATACTCTTCCAGAAGCTGAGACCACTATGGTTGTTTTCCAGTCTTCTCCTATCCCTCCTAGAGATGACATCCATATCCCACCAGTCAATCTTCCTGAACCAGAATCTTCCAGTCCTTTTGATTCATCTAGTTCAGATTATGATGGTTTGGTCCTTCCAGTAAAACCCATCTCTATGGTGAAGCCTCCTAGCCCTCCACTTGATTGATGAAGCCAAAAAGGGGGAGAAGCGCTTGAGAGTGATTTTGTGGATGTGTCCTAGTTTATTTAGGGGTATTTGGTTGTACATGGGATTTTAGGGAGCATTTTGAATCTTTTGAACTTTATCTTGTAATTTGAACATTTTTATGTTAATACCAGTGTGTTATGCATTTTTAAGTTTATTTAAGTTTTGAATTGTGATACATGTTTGAACTAATGAAGTTGTTATGTATAAAAGATGTATGCTATGAATTCAAACTTAATAAGACATATTTAATTGAGAATTCAATTTGAAATATCATAGTCAAAATCACCAAGTTTTGTCATCATCAAAAAGGGGGAGAATGTTAGATCTCATGTTTTGATGATAACAAAAGTATGGTTTGAAAAGGAAATAATTAATAAACAAGTTTGAACTAAGTAATGACAGGAACAAGCATCACTTGAAGTAAGCATTGGAGTAATGAAGAAAGGCCATGAGAAAATGCTGAGGAACTTGATCAGAAGCAAATCTTCTAAAGCATTACTCGAGGAGCTACTCGAGTAATGAGACAAAACTTGAAGTAACCAAGAGAAAACTTCCAGTAACCTACCACCATTACTCGAGGAGCTACTCGAGTAACCAGGTAAAAACTTGTAGTTACTCTCGGCCTGCTAATGTTACTCGAGGAGGTACTCGAGTAACTAAGTGAAAACTTCCAGTTGCCTTCAAGTTTTCCCATTGATACTCGAGGAGCTACTCGAGTAACTGTGTTTCTGAAAATATGGACTTCTCGGCATTTTGTACTACTGCTAATGTTACTCGAGGAGCTACTCGAGTAACCATGTGAAAAACTTCCAGTTGCCTTCAAGTTTCCAACGATACTCGAGGAGCTACTCAAGTAACTCTGTTTCTGAAATATGGAGCTCTCGGCACTTTGTACTACTGCCAATGTTACTCGAGGAGCTACTCGAGTAACGCACTGAGGTAAGTAAAAAACTTGAAGTTGCTACCCGATTAACTTGATCTAATCTTATCTCATTTTCCTCGAGTCCTTACTCTAGTATGCAAGTATCTCATGTTGTATTTTAAGTGGATTCCTCGAGTAAGTACCCGAGTATGCTGAAATATTTTTAAGGGTAACTTCCAGTCAGTACCAGGGTAAGTCATGCACATGAAGTACATTTACTCGAGGTGGTACCCGAGTAACCTATGCAAAAATTAGTACATTACTCGAGTCCATACCCGAGTAACATGGTGTAATATCCCAAAAAGTGATTAAGGGCTAATGACTTCAAAAGTGGATGTAATTATTGTTGAATAAACACTTTTGAAGAGTGTGTGATGGGAATTTGGATATTTTAATTATTTCAATGGATTCCTTGTGAAAATTTATGTGAGAATGATGTTTGGTATGAAAATGGAACCAATGGAAGCAAAGATGCAAAATCTAAAATTCTGTCCAGTGAAATTCTATTCTGGGCAGTCCGTTTGTGTGAACGTTTTTAATGACCAAATGGTATCTAAAAATTCTGAAATGTTCCAGTCTTATAGTTCACATCTCAAGCTTCAAAATTGATATATAATTTGTTCCATTTCGTTTTGTGAACTAGGAGATATAACTGTCCAAAGTTTGGGATGGAAACTGAACTCTGTTTTGGGGCAGTGATGAGTTTTATGAAATTCTGGGAATTTTGTGGTTATTTTCAGTAATGTCCAATATTTTTCCTATGAAGAGGACTTAAATATCTTTCATTTGGCTTTGGAATCACCTCATTTCGATTTTTCTAGAATTAGTTATGATTTTTCAAAGTTTGGGCAGAAAACCTGCCAGAAAATCCGAAAATGGGAATTATGACATCATCTCATTAAAAGATGATGTCAACATGGATTATTAATCAAATTGCTCATCTTCTTCAGCCATTTCACGCCATTTCCAGCTGAAGATAGTGAGAGAAAGTTGAGAGCTCTTAGAGAGAGAAAGAGGAGAAATCTCGCAAGGTAAGCCGATTTCTCCGACGATCTAGCTCCTAACGCGTATAACTTTGTTCCTAAGCTTCTCTTCTATGTTATTTAAGGTGTTTGAGAAGAAAATTTGGTGTTCAAGGGGCTAGGGTTTTCAGCCACTCTTGAGAAAAGCTAGAAGGAGCTTGAGGTAACTTCCAAACTTTCGTATATTGCTTATTCTGGCTGCTGTGGGCAATTTAATCGGTGAAATTTCGCCGGATTGCCATTGGTTTTAAAGTTTGGAAATGATGAGGCCTAGGGGTTATGCTGCCCAAATTGGGTCTTAATTTTAGTTGTAACCTAATGTAATGGTTAATAAAGTGGTTAGGAGTAGAAAGGAACGCGTTTACGGAGCCGAAATCGTAAAACCCCAATTTGTCCCGGAGAACATGTATATTTCGGCCAAGGCTGTAAATGGGTCTTAGAGTTGAATTTTCAATGATTTGATGGTTCCATTGAGTTCAGGGGCGAAAATTAGGTGGGGTTACAGTTGGTCACTTTTTCAAAAAAGGCCGAGAAAGCATAATTACGGAAACACCCCTAAAACCCTAAAAGTAGGGCTGCCAACGGCAATTTCGTAATTTGACATTGAATTTGATAATTCTGAGTACGGAAATGGATTCCTTGGGCGGAAATATGTTAGGATAGCCCATATTAGAATTTCGAGAAAAGTGCAACCGGTCCGGGTATGGCGGGCCCAGGCCGGGTCCCCGGGGGTATTTTTGTAAATTTTCATTATAGACTCATATAACCCTAAGTAACACTATGGAAGTGTCTAAATAGTGCATTTGGAATTGTAGGATTCGATATTTGCCGCCCTCGTGAGCCAACTACGCCAGCGAACGTCAGAAAGGAACGAGGTAGTGACTTTTCTTTTGTACCATATATGATGCATTGTATGTGTGTTATATCGTTGATTTGTAATAAATTTGTATGCTGCGACATCTGTGGATTTGTGTTAGCACTGTCATTCCAATAGTCCCTGAGTAGCTAACAACGGTTCGGGTTAGGACGGTGTGCCTTCCCGGCGGAGAAAGGGGATGAGGATGAGGTGTGATATATGTGATTATGTGAGTCGAAAGGCTATT
Organism: Inga leiocalycina; assembly: GCA_963242795.1. NCBI lineage: Eukaryota > Viridiplantae > Streptophyta > Magnoliopsida > Fabales > Fabaceae > Inga > Inga leiocalycina. The sequence goes on along the minus strand of OY725321.1, from coordinate 46,788,688 downwards.
TGTGGAGGCCGACGGGCCATTTGTGAAAGCCGAATAGCTGTATGGGCTATAAGGCTATATGTATGCACTGCCACGCCAATAGTCCCTGAGTAGCTAACAACGGTTCGGGTTAGGCGATGTGCCTTCCCGGCGGAGAAAGGGGATGAGGGTGGAGTGTGATTTGTGGTACTGCTGCTGTATGATGATTTGCTTACATGCTGTGTGCTTATGTGTGGTATAAATGTTTTGTTACTACTGGGATTCTCTTGAATCTCATTCTTTCCTTTAACTAACCTTTCAGACAGGGCGAGTAGCTCTAAGGAGAAGCATACGACCCGGAGCGGTTAGAATCCTGTAGGGACATTTATATTGGTTATGTTGGTTAAACCTGTTGGACAGGGTGTCTGTATATTATGTTGGTTGTAAAGAATAGTTGAACGTAGTTGTGTAGTCCCCTATATGGAGGTTGTAAACCCTTTTTGTGTATGAATGGAACCCGGGGGTTGCCGGGATTGCTATTAGATATTCTGATATGAATGAATGTGAATTAACTGCACAGGTGATTATATTCGATAATTGAACTTGAGACCGGAATAGGAAAGAAGTTTTGAAAATTTTATAAAGTCCCTACTTCACAGGGAGTTCTAAATGAGTTTTGAACTATTCGACGGTCTCTAAACCAATTTAATTATGTAATATCGAATTATAATTACGCTATTTAAGGCAAGGGGTTACATTTTGGTATCAGAGCTGTAGTTCCTGGCAAGGGTAGAGGTTGCTAGGATAGCTCCCTTAGTTAGTTTTAGGGATAGAAGATTATCTGTGAACGATTGTTGTGTATGCACATGTATGTTTATTGATGTGGACATATATGGGTCTTATGACTATTGTGCATACTATTTCTGCTGAATTAATGGGGCAAGTTGTTTGTAGAATGAAGAAAACTAGAGGACGCCTCAATATTCCGTGTGTAGACCCTGAGGTGGAGGTTGTTAATGAAAACCCACCGGATGCAATGCAAGAGCTTATGGGTCTAATTCGGGATCAGAGAGATATGATCACTGAACTGAGGGAAGAGCTCAGAGCTGAGAAGGCGAAGAACCAGGAAGGTCCGGTTCAATCCACTCTGGAGGAGACTCAAGGAGAGACTCGACATGAGGACACTGCAGAAGGATCAGCACGACCTCTGGAATCCCCACCTCGTGCTACCTTGAATCAGGAATCATATGGGATGCCACCCAGGGAGGAAAAAGACCTTCAGTATTGGGTCACCCGATTCTGCAAGCATATGCCTCCGGCGTTCAGAGGAAGGTTTGACCCTCAGGCAGCCGAAGATTGGTTGTACAGACTGCAGAAGATATTTGAGGTTCTGTGTTGCCCAGAGGAGGTGAAGCCACGATTGGCAGTGTATAAACTCGAGGGGGACGCGGATCGTTGGTGGCGGAATATCGCCCTGACATTAAAGAGCAATGAAACACCATTGACTTGGGAACTGTTTCAACAAGAGTTCAACGAGAAATACTTTCCCAAATCAGTTCGGCTCGAGAAGGAGACAGAATTTCTCAACATCAAACAAGGGGATACAGAGAGCTTTGACGACTATTTGTCCCGTTTTGTCCGGTTGGCTCGGTACTCCTCTTACCTCCGGTTTAAAGATGATGAAGAATGGAGTTCTGATATGCTCATCCGCGGTCTGAGGCGAGAATTGAGAAAGCGATTGGTTACGAACCAATTCACTAAGTTCAACAAGGCTGTGGAGCAATGTCGAATTACGGAGAATAATCTGAGGGAGTTGAATCCTACCAGAGCTATTGGCCATCGCAGTGAACCCAGTAAGGGTAATGCTTCCCAGAAGCGGAAAGGCCAAGGATCCTCTTCATACAAGGGCGGTGATAAGAAGCCCTATCAGCCCAGAGACCGTGAGCCTCAGAGGGCTGTGACTGAGTGGAAATGCCCTCGCTGCAACAAAACGCATTATGGCCAAAATTGCCGGGGAGAATTGGTCTGTTTTAACTGTAAGCAGCCAGGACATTTTTCCCGAGATTGTCAACGACCACGGGTCGAGCAGAAACCGAGGACACAGGGCCGAGTGTTCGCTATGACCCATGAGGAAGCTCGTAAATCTCCTGAGTTGATACAAGGTAAAATCTCTATTAATGGCCATCTGTTGCAAGCATTGTTCGACTCAGGTGCAAGTCACTCCTTCATTGCTTATGATTGCATGAAGCGTCTGGGATTGCATGTACATAAATTACCATTTGATTTGGTAGTGTCAACCCCGATGGGTGTTAAGGCTTTAACCACAGAAGCTTACTTGAATTGTGTCGTAACTGTGGAAGGGCACCAATCTGTTGTAGATTTGATATGTTTGCCGCTTTACCAATTGGAAGTCATTTTGGGTTTTGATTGGTTAACGGTAAATAATGTTTTGCTTGATTGTGGAAACAAGAGGATAGTATATCCTGTTTCTCAGAGGGTTGAAGCTGTGAATGCCGGTATGAATTTTCTTTCTACGGCTAAAGCTGAAAAGTATCTTAAAAAGGGTTGCCAGGGGTATGTAGTGTTTTTCTCAGCGCAAAGGGAAACTGGTGAAACTTTGAGTGATATACCCGTGGTAAATGAATTCCCTGAGGTATTTCCGGATGATCTAAATGGATTGCCTCCTGAGAGGGAAGTTCAATTTCCAATTGACATTATTCCTGGAGCTGGTTCTATATCTAAGGCCCCATACCGCATGGCCCCAAACGAAATGGCGGAGTTAAAGAAACAAATAGAAGACTTGCTTGAGAAAGGGTTCATTAGACCTAGTGTGTCGCCTTGGGGAGCTCCAGTATTGTTCGTAAAGAAGAAAGATGGGAGTCTTCGATTGTGTATTGATTACAGAGAATTGAATAAGGTTACTATTAAGAACAAGTACCCTCTTCCCCGAATCGATGACCTATTAGATCAACTCTCTGGTTCGTGTGTGTTTTCAAAGATTGATCTAAGGTCAGGGTATCATCAGCTGTGAGTGAAAGCAGAGGATGTTCCGAAGACTGCTTTTTCGGACCCGGTACGGTCATTATGAGTTCTTGGTGATGCCATTTGGGCTAACCAATGCGCCTGCGGTATTCATGGATTATATGAACCGTATCTTTCGACAATACCTGGATCAGTTTGTTGTGGTGTTTATCGATGACATTCTGATATATTCCAAGAGTATGGAGGAGCATGAGCATCATTTGAGAGTTGTATTGAATATATTGCGTGAGAAACAACTATATGCTAAATTGAGCAAGTGCGAGTTCTGGCTATCAGAAGTGAAATTCTTAGGCCATGTTATCTCGCAAGAAGGGGTCTCTGTGGATCCCAGTAAAGTGGAAGCAGTACTGGACTGGAAGAGGCCAGAATCTGTGGCGGAAATACGCAGTTTTCTGGGTCTTGCTGGTTATTATCGGAGATTTATCCAAAATTTCTCCCGTATTGCATTGCCGATGACCAAGCTCACGAGAAAGGATCAGCCGTTTGTGTGGGATGAGAAATGTGAAAACTGTTTTGTGGAGCTGAAGAAGAGGTTGACTACGGCACCTGTGTTGATTTTGCCCGATCCCAGTTTGACATATGTTGTGTATTCTGATGCCAGTGGGCAGGGATTAGGGTGTGTCCTTATGCAGCAGGGACGTGTGGTGGCCTACACCTCTCGACAGCTCAGACCTCATGAATTGAACTATCCCACTCATGATCTGGAGCTTGCGGCCATTGTGTTTGCTTTGAAGATTTGGCGTCATTACCTGTATGGTGTGACTGTGGAACTGTACTATGACCACAAGAGTCTTAAATATCTATATGATCAAAAAGAGCTGAATATGAGACAGCGTCGCTGGATGGAATTGCTTAAGGACTACGACCTGGAGATAAAATATCACCCGGGTAAGGCAAATGTAGTCGCTGATGCTCTTAGCCGAAAGACTGTGCTCGTTGCAGCTATGATGATACAAGAAAGGAAATTGATTGAAGATTTCCGTGATTTAAATTTGACAAATCAGATCATCTGTGCCAATTACACTGTTTCTCAAGAGGAGAGTGATCTAAGGGTGGAAATTGAAGAAGCTCAGAGTCAAGATGACTGGATACAGCGCAATCTGACTCGAATCAAACAGGGAGAAGTTTCAGGCTACGACATATCGCCTCGTGGATTGGTTCGTTACCAGAAAAGAGTCTGCGTTCCACTTAAGGCAGAGTTGAGGCAGAAGATTCTGGATGAGGCACACAAGAGCCGATATACTCTTCATCCTGGTATGACCAAGATGTATCAGAATCTGAAATCGGTGTATTGGTGGCCGGGTTTGAAGAGTGACGTGACCAAATATGTTGCAAGGTGTCTCACTTGTCAGAAAGTGAAAATCGAGCACCAGAGACCGCCTGGTTTACTTCAGAGTCCTGAGATTCCGGAATGGAAATGGGAAAACATGACCATGGATTTGGTTATGGGGTTGCCCAAGATCAGGAACTATGATGCGATCTGGGTAATTGTGGATCGACTAATGAAGTCGGCACACTTCATACCAATCAATGCTGGTTATTCTCCTGATAAACTAGCGGAGATTTATATCCGAGAGATTGTGAAACTCCATGGTATACCAAAGAACATCATTTCCGACCGAGATCCACGATTTACTTCAAGATTCTGGAAAGCATTGCATAAAGCTTTAGGTACTCAACTGAGATTCAGTACGGCTTATCATCCTCAAACGGATGGACAATCTGAGAGAACAATCCAGACGTTGGAAGACATGTTGCGGGCATGTGTTCTCGACTTTAAAGGAAGTTGGGATCATTTCCTTCCACTTGCTGAGTTCGCCTACAACAATAGCTATCATGCGAGCATCCAAATGGCTCCGTATGAAGCATTGTATGGAAGACGGTGTCAATCACCAATATGCTGGAATGAGTTATCCGAAAGAAAGCTTTATGGGCCAGATTTGGTTGATCAAACCTCAGCACAGATTCGGATCATTCGTAAGAGGCTCCTTATAGCGCAGAGTCGACAGAAAAGTTACGCTGACAAGAGGAGAAGGCCTCTAGAATTTGAGGTTGGTGATCACATATTTCTGAGAGTATCATCAGTTACTGGCATTGGGAGAGCTATCAAGCGAAAGAAGCTGAGCCCAAGGTACATAGGTCCTTTTGAAATCCTTGAAAGGATTGGGCCTGTTGCTTATCGAGTAGCCCTACCCCCAAACTTGAGCAGACTCCACGATGTATTTCATGTTTCCCAACTGAAGAAGTATCAATCAGATCCATCTCATATTGTTGAATATGAAGAAGTTGAGTTACAAGACAACTTCACATATGCGATAGAGCCAGAACAGATCATTGATAGAGAAGAACGACGGCTCAGACACCGAAGCATTCCATTTGTGAAGGTGATCTGGAAGGGAATGACTCAGAGGGAAGCAACTTGGGAAGCGAAGGCGGATATGCGAAGACGTTATCCAGAGTTTATGGCTCAAGTTGTGTGACAAATTTCGAGGACGAAATTTATTTTACGGGGGGAGAAATGTAATATCCCAAAAAGTGATTAAGGGCTAATGACTTCAAAAGTGGATGTAATTATTGTTGAATAAACACTTTTGAAGAATGTGTGATGGGAATTTGGATATTTTAATTATTCCAATGGATTCCTTGTGAAAATTTATGTGAGAATGATGTTTGGTATGAAAATGGAACCAATGGAAGCAAAGATGCAAAATCTAAAATTCTGTCCAGTGAAATTCTATTCTGGGCAGTCCGTTTGTGTGAACGTTTTTAATGAACAAATGGTATCTAAAAATTCTGAAATTTTCCAGTCTTATAGTTCAAATCTCAAGCTTCAAAATGGATATATAATTTGTTCCATTTCGTTTTGTGAACTAGGAGATATAACTGTCCAAAGTTTGGGATGGAAACTGAACTCTGTTTTGGGGCAGTGATGAGTTTTATGAAATTCTGGGAATGTTGTGGTGATTTTTAGTAATGGCCAATATTTTTCCTATGAAGAGGACTTAAATATCTTTCATTTGGCTTTGGAATCACCTCATTTCAATTTTTCTAGAATTAGTTATGATTTTTCAAAGTTTGGGCAGAAAACCTGCCAGAAAATCCGAAAATGGGAATTATGACATCATCTCATTAAAAGATGATGTCAGCATGGATTATTAATCAAATTGCTCATCTTCTTCAGCCATTTCACGCCATTTCCAGCTGAAGATAGTGAGAGAAAGTTGAGAGCTCTTAGAGAGAGAAAGAGGAGAAATCTCGCAAGGTAAGCCGATTTCTCCGACGATCTAGCTCCTAACGCGTATAACTTTGTTCCTAAGCTTCTCTTCTATGTTATTTAAGGTGTTTGAGAAGAAAATTTGGTGTTCAAGGGGCTAGGGTTTTCAGCCACTCTTGAGAAAAGCTAGAAGGAGCTTGAGGTAACTTCCAAACTTTCGTATATTGCTTATTCTGGCTGCTGTGGGCAATTTAATCGGTGAAATTTCGCCGGATTGCCATTGGTTTTAAAGTTTGGAAATGATGAGGCCTAGGGGTTATGCTGCCCAAATTGGGTCTTAATGTTAGTTATAACCTAATGTAATAGTGAATAAAGTGGTTAGGAGTAGAAAGGAACGTGTTTACGGAGCTGAAATCGTAAAACCCCAATTTTTCCCGGAGAACATGTATATTTCGGCCAAGGCTGTAAATGGGTCTTAGAGTTGGATTTTCAATGATTTGATGATTCCATTGGATTCAGTGGGCGAAAATAGGTGGGGTTACAGTTGGTCACTTTTTCAAAAAAGGCCGAGAAAGCATAATTACGGAAACACCCCTAAAACCCTAAAAGTAGGGCTGCCAACGGCAATTTCGTAATTTGACATTGAATTTGATAATTCTGAGTACGGAAATGGATTCCTTGGGCGGAAATATGTTAGGATAGCCCATATTAGAATTTCGAGAAAAGTGCAACCGGTCCAGGTATGGCGGGCCCAGGCCGGGTCCCCGGGGGTATTTTTGTAAATTTTCATTATAGACTCATATAACCCTAAGTAACACTATGGAAGTGTCTAAATAGTGCATTTGGAATTGTAGGATTCGATATTTGCCGCCCTCGTGAGCCAACTACGCCAGCGAACGTCAGAAAGGAACGAGGTAGTGCCTTTTCTTTTGTACCATATATGATGCATTGTATGTGTGTTATATCGTTGATTTGTAATGAATTCGTATGCTGCGACATATGTGGATTTGTGTTAGCACTGTCATTCCAATAGTCCCTGAGTAGCTAACAACGGTTCGGGTTAGGACGGTGTGCCTTCCCGGCGGAGAAAGGGGATGAGGATGAGGTGTGATATATGTGATTATGTGAGTCGAAAGGCTATTTGTGGAGGCCGACGGGCCATTTGTGAAAGCCGAATAGCTGTATGGGCTATAAGGCTATATGTATGCACTGCCACGCCAATAGTCCCTGAGTAGCTAACAACGGTTCGGGTTAGGCGGTGTGCCTTCCCGGCGGAGAAAGGGGATGAGGGTGGAGTGTGATTTGTGGTACTGCTGCTGTATGATGATTTGCTTACATGCTGTGTGCTTATGTGTGGTATAAATGTTTTGTTACTACTGGGATTCTCTTGAATCTCATTCTTTCCTTTAACTAACCTTTCAGACAGGGCGAGTGGCTCTAAGGAGAAGCTTACGACCCGGAGCGGTTAGAATCCTGTAGGGACATTTATTTTGGTTATGTTGGTTAAACCTGTTGGACAGGGTGTCTGTATATTATGTTGGTTGTAAAGAATAGTTGAACGTAGTTGTGTAGTCCCCTATATGGAGGTTGTAAACCCTTTTTGTGTATGAATGGAACCTGGGGGTTGCCGGGATTGCTATTAGATATTCTGATATGAATGAATGTGAATTAACTGCACAGGTGATTATATTCGATAATTGAACTTGAGACCGGAATAGGAAAGAAGTTTTGAAAATTTTATAAAGTCCCTACTTCACAGGGAGTTCTAAATGAGTTTTGAACTATTTGACAGTCTCTAAACCAATTTAATTACGTAATATCGAATTATAATTACGCTATTTAAGGCAGGGGGTTACACATGGTAAGTGCTCTTGGCCTTAAAATCCTGCCAACATTACTGGAGTAAAGCATCGAGTAACCAAAAGTTTATTTGAAGGATTACTCGAGTTGGTACCCGAGTAACTCATAAAGTTATGAGTGCATTACTCGAGTAGGTACCCGAGTAAACATACATTTCCAAAGGTTTGAAAATTGGTTATTCCATGCACTACCCGAGTAATCTTATATTTATTCATTGACTTGAAGTTAATTAAAGAATACCCGATAATACTCGAGTAAGTACTCGAGTAATCTTCATATGATACTCGAGTAGCTACTCGAGTAAGCAACCCAGAAATCCAGAAATTATTCAAACGGTCATTGATTTGTTTCCTATATGATTAACCTTTCATTGTATTAGTATTCTTAGTCTATTTACAGATAAACAATGAAGAAATCACTTCAAGAGATCGAAGTCAAATGAAATGTTCAAATGCCAACCACCGCCAACGGATATTTTTCAAAAACTTGAAAAGTCAATAGTGGCTGCGCACTCACCAACGGACGAAAGAAAATGTTCCAACGGTCATCAATAACATATCTATATATATGGGAACATCCAAACAGAGAATGACAATCCAATACAACAAGAACACACTCAAACGTATCATCAAGTTCATTCCTCTGTTTTACATCATATTTGTATTTCTATGCTTCAGTGATTCTTATTCACTCTGTAAGAGAGATATTTCATTCAAACTCAATATTTGTTATTGAGATAACTTAAGGTTGTGGAACCTTGAGTTGGGATTGGATTGTAACCTGTAAGGGGGAGCGAGTGTCCAGGTGAAGGAACTTGCTTGTATTGTGGTGCCAAGAACCCACTGAATCTTGGAAGTTATAGTGAAACTCTCAGAGAAGCTCTGAGGACTGGACGTAGGTCAAAGTGGTTGTGGCCGAACCAGTATAACTCCCGATGTACACTTCGGTGATATTTCTCCTTACTCTTTACTGCTTTATATTCACCGTCAAATTCTTATAATTGCAACGAAAATTTTAGTATAACCCAATTCACCCCCCTCTTGTGTGAAACGCTTGCTCTTACAGTCATGACACATGAAGAAGCACGGAAGTCCCCTGACCTGATTCAAGGTAAAATCCTTCTCCATGATAGTTTGTTGCAAGCTTTATTTGATTTAAGTGTTAATCATTCCTTCATTGCTTATGACTATGTGAAGTGCCTAGAATTGCATATTCATAAACTGTCATTTGACTTGGTTGTGTCGATGCTGATGGGTGTCAAGACTATAACTATTGATGCTTGTTTGAATTATGTGATAACCGTTGAAGAGCATGAGTCCATAGTTGACTTGATTTGTTTGCCGCTATATCAATTAGAAGTCATATTAGGTTTTGATTGGTTGGCAGTGAATAATGTGTTGCTAGATTACGGGAACAAGAGAATAGTTCATCCTACTCCATATAAGAATGACAATGTAAGCGCTAATTTGAACTTCCTCTCAATGGCTAAAGCTAAGAAATGCCTAAAGAAGGGCCGCCAAGGGTATATGGTATTCCGTGCAGGGAGAGACAGAAGAAACTCTGAAAAATATACCTATGGTAAAAGAGTTCCCTGAAGTATTTCCCGACGATCTTAATGGATTGCCTCTAGAAAGGGAAGTGGAATTTTCAATTGAAATTATGCTTGGAGCTGGATTTATATCAATAGCTTCATACAGAATGGCCCCAAATGAGATGGCAGAGTTAAATAAACATTGAAGAGTTACTTGAAAAAGGGTTCTCTTGACCCAGTATTTCGCCGTGGGGAGCCCCAATACTATTTGTCAAGAAGAAAGATAGGAGTTGAAGGCTATGTATAGATTATAGAGAACTTAACAAGATAACTGTTAACAACAAGTATCCACTTCTGTGGATTGATGACCTTCTAGATCAACTGTCTAGTTGTGTATTTTCAAAAATTGATCTAAGGTCGGGTTATTATCAGTTAAGTGTGAAAGCAGAAGATATACTGAAGACTACTTTCAGGACTAGGTATATGGGCACTATGAGTTTCTGGTAATGCCCTTTGGTCTAACTAATGCACCTGCTGTATTCATGAATTACATGAATCTTGTCTTTCGACAGTATCTGGATGAATTCGTAGTGGTTTTTATTGACGACATTTTGATATACTTCAAGAGTAATGAAGAGCATGAGCATCATTTGAGGTTAGTGCTAGAAATTCTACGAGAAAAGCAACTCTATATCAAATTGAGCAAGTATGAATTTTGGATTTCAGAATTAAAGTTTCTGGGCTATGTCATCTCGCAAAAAGGGGTCTCCATGGATCCCAGTAAAGTGGAAGTTAAAATACCCCGAATTTTGAGATTTGAGGCTAGAGAATAAGCCTGAAATAAGTAGACTTCTAAGCCTCAGTTTACCAGGAGCCTAAATATATTCCCTAATGATTCTTATATCTTAAGGGTATTAAAGAAAGTAAAATGGTGAATTTTGGAGAATACGATATAAATTGTGATTTGGATGTATGTAGCCAGTGCCTAAACCCTGCATTTAAGCTTATTTGTGTGTCAAAGCTTACGATGCATTGACTGTGATGGGGAGGGCGCATGGTATGAAGAAATGAGATATGAAATGTGTTTGGTGGTGATTCAAGAGAAATTGCCATAATCAAGGGCAAAACAGTAAAGTTACTGACCAATTGGTCAGTTACCGAAGAGGAAACTCATTGGTAACTTAAAGATCAATTGTTAGGATTGGTTTTATAAGAGATCAAAGGGTGGAATCATGTGTGTATGTGCCTATGTGAGCTCATAGAGGATGTAGCAAGATCTTGACAAGTGTCACAATGTAGACCCTTGGATCAAGTCAAATGGTCAAAGTACTTTTTCTCTTCCCTCTCTCTTTCTTAGTCGGCCAACAATTGGGGCAAGGTAAAAATTGCATTCACTTCATCATCTTCATCTCATCTTCACTCTCTCTCTTATGCTCCAATGACGCCAAGCTTGGGGAGGAAAGAGAAAGAAACAAGGTGAGTTTTGGTTTGGTAAATGGCCTCTAATGCTTAAATCGTCTTCATTAATCTTATTCATAGTGATGTGAGATTCATCTTTATGGTTTTAGATTTTTGAAAGAAGGTGTTTGAGGGCTTGAGCAAAAGTGGAAAGATGATCTAAGTTTTGAAGCCTTTTTTATCTAAGTTTTGTTATTTGTGGATGAGTTTTGTGAATTGTGAATTTTGCCTTGATTTTGTGGTAATTTTGAAATGCATGAATTGTCATATGTTGAGTTGCAATTAGTGTTTTGTTGTGTTATATGACCATTGGAATTGGTTTGGGTTGGTTTGAAACCTTGAATGAAAAGTTTGGCCATTTAGTGGTTTTGTGTGGTAATGGGGTTCAAGAACAGAATATGTGTAAATGTGATGTGAATTTGGTTGATTTGGTGTTTCCAATGGATTACTAGTGAAAATTTATGTGGAAATGGTGTTTGCTGTGAAAATGAGAACAATTGGAAGCAATTGTGAAAATCTGAAATTCTGTCCATTGAAACTCTATGCTAGGCAATTTGATTGTGTGGAGGTTTTGACTGGGCAAATGTTGTCTAAAAATTCTGAAACTTTCCAATTTTAAAGTTCACATTCCAAGCTTCAACATGGATATATTATTCATGTCATTTCATTTTGTAAGCTGGGAGTTATGGTTGTTCAAAGTTTGATGTTAAAACTAGAATATGTTTTGGAGTAGTTTTTTGTGATTCTATATTTGTGTGGTTATTTAAAGCATTGATTCATATTTTTATTATGAAGAGGACTTAAATAGATTTCCATTAGTTTTGGAATCACCTCATTTCGATTTTTATGGAATTAGTTATGATTTTTGGAAGTTCAGCCAAGAAACAAGATTTTCTTGGCCGCGGCCAGAGGTTATGGACCTCGGCCTAAATGTTTTTGACCTATTTTTTGCCGTGGCCAGTGGATTCTTGAGCCACGGCCAATCCCTAAAAATGACATTTTGGACTTCCGAAGATGGTTTTTTGTATAGTTGTTTCCCAACCTTATAGGCATGTGTTTAGGCTTTGAGTAGCGACCTAAATGTTGTGAATGATAATCAACTTTAAGTGTTATGATGTAAGAATTTGGAATAGAGAATAATCCTAAGTCCTTGCTTTGGTTATAGGGTTGATGTTTGCCTTGATCGTGATTCGATATTCGTCTGATCGTGAGTTAGCTGTGCTGGAGTACACGTAGAAGAACAAGTGTAGGGAACTTACCTCTCTTGCATGTATTTGATATTTGTGTTGGTGTATTGATGCATGTTATTACTTTGCTTGATTATGTGTAACATATATGAATTATTGAAGCTCTGTTTCTATTTATGCTATGGCCATAAGTATGTTGTTTGAAACACTGAGCACGTAGATATGTTATTGTGTGAGCATGAGTTAATGTGATGCAAGCATGTCATGCATTAAACACTTATCTTGCATGCATATTGGTATTATTTTCCTACTGAGATTCTCTCGAATCTCACCTTCCCCTACCAACAATTTAGACAGGGCAAGTGGCTCATGGAGGGAGCAAGCAACCAAGGGCGGTGAGGACTCTTTTGAAATATAGTTTTGGCAGTTGGTTATCAATATGGATTGGGATGGTTGTATATGGTTTGGATGTATATTTGATTATTTGACTGTATATTTCGAATGAGATTTTGTGTAATCCCCGTATGAGAACTTGTATATGGGCAAATGTGCTCTGTGAACTTTTTAGTTAACATATGGAACTCGGGGTTTACCAGGATTATTATTGTGCATTCTAATGTTTATAATAAATGTGATTTATCTTCGCGAAGTAATTGTATTCGAAATGTGAATATGAGATCAGATGTATTAGATTTTGAAACGTATTTAAGAAAACTCTATCTCAAGGATGATATTGTAAATGAATTTTGATTATTATTTGTCTCTATTTCATTTTAATCGTGTATTTCGAATTATAATTACAAAGGGGGTTATATTTGTGGTATCAGAGCTACAATTCCTGGCAAAGATAGGATTTGTTAGGATAATGGCAGTAGTTGCTGCCTTAAGTCATAGATGATGACTTGGTTTGTTTGTGGTATACACATTAGTGTCCCCGTTATTTATGGATATATGAGTTTAAGGACTATGTGTATACATTATCTGTGATGTGAATGTGGTGAATCAGTGTGGTTCGCCTGAGAATTAGAAGAGTAGAACCAGTGTGGAAGGCACGACTAACTGTGTACAAGCTAGAGGGGTGCTGATCGTTGGTGGCAGAATATTGCTCTAACGTTATGAAATTGGGAATGTGCCACTGACCTGAGAATGGTTCATGATGGAATGTTCAGAATGTAAATTCTAATTTTGTTAAAAAAAAAGATAGTCAAATTACACAAATTCTAATTTGATGAACTAAACTTAACAAATCACTAACACAATTAGTGCTTTTAAAATCAGATGAAATGTTCAGAATGCAAATTCTAATTTTGTTAGGCTAATAATATATAAATTTTATTTCATTTCAGGAAAAATTTTTAGAGAAATTTACAGTTAGGTTCCAGAAAAAATAAAAAATAAACAAATGGTCCTTTAAAATCTCAAAATGAAAATATGGTTCCAAGAACTTGCCAATGGTGCTTCTGGTGTTATCAATGGAACCATTTTTTTTTATTTTTGAGAATTTAGGGGACCATTTTTTTTATTTTTTCTCTTACTGGGTACCTGAATGTAATTTTGTCAAAATTTTATTTCATCATTTTATTTTTGGTAATGTAGCTTCATAAGGCGAATAATACTTTTCGATAGCATCTAGCTCCTTAATTAATCGTATTTCAACACCCATTATGTTATTTTTTAATTACATCTAGCACCTTAATTTTATTTATAGTTTAGGACGATGGATGTACTATAAATAGTTAAAATACAAAAATGTTCATAAACTTTTCATAAAGTGCGTTAAATATCATAAACTTTATTTGGATGTAAACTTAACCATGAACAGTGGGCATTTTTGCCCTTTATTTGGATGCATTTATAAAAAATGAAGTAGATGAGTCATGGATTTAAGAGAAAATTTACATTTAAATAAAAATAATGTGAATGGCATGTAAACAGTCAATTCAGTATATTTGATTAACTAACAGTTAAAATTAACTCAAATAACAGTTAGGATAAAATTGCTTTCTTTTAAAACTTTTGGAACAAAGTTTCCTTAAAAAACTTCCAAGAGAGAATTATTCCTCAATCAAAACTTGAAGGGATAGAAAGAGGAGAGATGGCAGTCCTCAAGTGGTGGAGAGTTGAGAAAAGAAAAAGAAAACATGAAAAAACGGCAGCGGGCTGCAACGGAAAGAAAAAGAAGAGAAGCCGTGCCCGTCAGTCAACGCCTTTGCTCACATAACTGATTTTCCTATTATCAAATTTCCAGGCGCGACTTCTCTATGCCGACATTCATTTATCTTCCTGGATTCGTAACTGCGTCGTTTCCGTCTTAACACCAAAGTAGCGCGTTTTCCTGCTTCCCAGGTTGACTCGTTCATTCTTCTTCGTGGTTTATATAATTCTGTTTTTTTTCCCAGGTTAGGCTATGCAATTTATCGTAGGATGGTATAATTTTGTTTTTCATATTAGGCTACGCTATTAACAAGTCATATTTTGATTAAGATTAATGATTTGATGAGCGGGTTTCGCAGGTAGGATTAGGCTTTAAAATGGAAATTAAAACAAGAAATCTTTCAAGTAGAAATGTAGCTATAGTTTTTATGACGTTATACTACATGAATGGGGCATGGGATGCATTGTTGATTTCCTATCAATTTATAGCCTTTTCTTAGGCTCTTTGGGGGTGGTGTTGAAGACTCCAACTCAAGACCTCTTGCAAACTTTGCATATCCCTTACTTCTTACTTCTGGGTGTTTTCTAATAGCTTTTACGGCACTTAGGGCTCCTTCGCTTAGATAATCGTGATTCCTTAGTTTCCACCAAAAAAATAGTGATTGCCCAGTAAGTATTCACCAAAGGGAATGCTGTTGAATTAATGCTCACATAACAATTTTGAGATAATGGACCATAATTTCTTAAACTATATAAGATTGAAAAGGAGGAGGAACTTCATGGCAAGGGGGAAGGGGTGGAACTTGGTGCTGAAAATTTAGAATACCAAACAGGAAGAATGAAGAACGGGTGAGGATTTCAAAAAACGGGTGGAAGAATTATGTTTTTCCCAAAAAAATTAAATTGGAGAGCAGTCATGAGTTTATGATGCATTGGCTAATTTAGATATTTGACAATTGTTGCTAGGAATGGATGTTTGTAAATAAGACCGCTTTCATTATAGATAATTTGTTGATGAATGGTGAGAGATTTTAAATATTGCATTCAAAGTTTTGTTGGCAGTTGAAGATGCAAAAAATTTTCTCTGGGTATTGTCTACTGGTCACTTGTAGTATTGCATTAGCGGTTGTGAATTCATTTAATGTATGTGTTAGTTATTAGATTGACAACCCAGATTTTGAATGTTTTCTTTGTAGTTGCAAGTAAAATAACTAGTGATAATTTCTTATTATTGCTGGGCAAATTTGAGACAGAAACTTCATTAATCACGACAGTGTAACAGGGACCTTTTATGCCATTTATTATGTTATGTTAGTTCTCAATCGCTTTGAGTGAAATAGGTTTTTAATATATTTATCTTACATTCAATGTGGAGCAACATTATTTCTTTTGTGGTTATAGGCAATGAACAACTGCCATTACAGTTAATCTTGGCAGAAAGTATACTTTTACTCGTTTCAAAAATTATTGGTATAGTCGTTAACTTATGTGATTGTAATTGTAATTTCTGTTTTTTTTTTTTTTACAGTTTGTGAGTATTCAGATTTTTGATGCTTGAAAATATAAGAAGAGCTGCCCGAGCTATTCTCAAAAACCACAGAAATAGACATCCAGAAGTGCGTAACTATGGAGCAATTCTTCCTGTTGGACCCAGTATCTATAAATGCAGATTGGGTATGCAATATAAGTTTCCAAGTGAACCACGCAGCTCATTCCTTTTGGTTGGGTCAAAGCAAAACTTTTGCAAATGCTGTATGGTGAGAAACTTTTCTGCTGTCTCAGCAAGTAGTGCAGTGACACATCATTCCAAACTTGCTTGGAAAAGGCTATACGGAAACAGAAAGCATGCTTCAAATGGTTACAATACATTTCCCTCCATAAATATGATTGCTCAAGCAGTCAGCTTGGCTCTGAGCCGTTCTTATTTTCTAGTTCCTGGTATTTTTGCATTCACATGTGGAGAGCTAGCATGGGCTCAGCGAAGTTGGGGAGATATGGAACATTTCCCTTCACACAGTGCTCTTTATATGCGTGCACAAGATGGGTATGCTTATATGTTCTCATCAGTATCCATGTTGGTAGAAGTCCTTGTTTTGTTAGTGAGAGCTGTCTACCTAGCACTATTATTCACTCCATCCATAGTTATTGCACCATGTGCAGATTATTTTGGACTGAATTTCAGGAAAATGTGGCTTCAAATTATTCATCGTACACTAGAAAAAGCTGGTCCTGCATTTATAAAATGGGGTCAGTGGGCAGCTACTCGACCTGATCTATTTCCTCGAGATCTTTGCACCAAACTTGCAGAACTTCATACCAAAGCCCCTGAACATAGTTTTAAGTACACAAAAAAAACTATAGAAAGAGCATTTGGTCGAAAAATTTCTGAAATTTTTGATAGTTTTGAAGAAGAACCAGTAGCATCTGGAAGTATTGCTCAAGTACATAGGGCTTCTCTGAAATGTCGTTACCCTGGTCAGAAAACAAAGCCCCTACTGGTTGCAGTAAAGGTTAGACATCCTGGCGTTGCAGAATCAATTAGAAGAGATTTTGTGATTATTAATTTGATGGCAAAAATTTCAAAGTTCATTCCCACACTTAAATGGTTAAGGTTGGATGAAAGTGTGCAGCAGTTTGCAGTATTCATGCTGTCTCAGGTTGACCTTGCCAAGGAAGCTGCCCATTTGAGCCGCTTCATTTACAATTTCCGTCAATGGAAGGATGTTTCATTCCCTAAGCCTGTTTATCCTCTTGTCCATCCATCTGTTTTGGTTGAAACCTATGAACAAGGAGAAAGTGTTGCTTATTATGTTGATGAGCTTAAAGGACATGAGAGGATTAAATCTGCCCTTGCTCACATTGGAACTCATGCATTATTGAAGATGCTTCTGGTAAGATATATGTTCCATTTTTTATTGTTTGTTGATTTTGGTGGTTGTTCTTCCTTATATATTTATCTGTACTTGATTTGCCATACATGAAGCAAATATCTTGAGTACTGTTATGATGACTTCTTTCTTGGACTTACTAACTCTGGTTGTTGTGCAAGGACAGGAGAGTTAGTTGTATAGTTTGGTTGTTATAACTAGTGTGCTGACTTACATGTAACTGAATATTGGTTAGACTATCTTGCAGGGTTAAATGAAGCAAATGTGTGGTTCTTTGATTTGAATATGAATATGAGTAGGTTGGGCTATTGGTATAGCCAACTGCTTTGTAAATAAACACTTTACCCTCAGTGATGGGATTTTTTGATAGGAATCTACGTCCTTTCTTAGTCTATTCTAGGAAAAACCGTGGGTCCCCAAAGGCTTAGTATTTTAATTGTAGTAGTTTACATGTGTTTTATTATTTATGTTTTATTTAAGCATTAGAATCAGTAGCGGCCTGTTTCTTAGGACGTGCTTTAGTGGGTGTAGTTATTGGGTTAGTGACAGTTAAGTTAGAAGGCTATATAGTTGTATTTTCTATTTACAGAAGGACATGGAACGATTATGTTATGTTTTCTCCCACTCTTGGAAGTTTAGAGTTGCAGATACTGGCTCAACTTCTTTTCTTTCCCTCTCACCTCCTCTAAATTCTTATTCTCTCTCATCTGATTCATGGAACCTACTATTTTGGTATCAGAGCGGTTCTATCCTAACCTATGAATATGGTGACTACCCCATTCTGGTTCACATGATCCGAATCCAAACAACCCAGGTTTGAATCTCCCCTTGTTGCCAACCCCTCCACCTAAATCATCTCACACAACACCACCCAACAATCCGCCAACTCAACCTGAATTCCAAGAATTCATTGCACAACAAATGGCACTAATTCTTTCGAAGATTGGAAGAATGGATACTGACCTCAATGTATTGTAAAAAGGCAAGACTTCAAGCACCCGCATGGAGACAAACCCAGATGAAGAAGAAGAATCACAGCAAGAGGGCCCTTGGTGGCTGCTAAATCCACAGAAGAAGTCACATACTAAGGTTGAATTCCCTAAATATGAGGGAGGAGATCCTAGAGGATGGGTGCTAAAAGCTGAAAAGTATTTTAGATATTACCAGACTCCTGAAGATCTTAAAGTTGATGTGGCTGCAATAAATTTAGAAGGTGATGTACTCGATGTGTTTACTTGGGTTTCCTCCAGTAGGACTATAAGATTTTGGGACGAATTAGTAGAGGTGTTTCAAGAGCAGTTCAATCCGGCTGAGTTTCAAAACCCAGATGTGCATTTGTGTAGTATTAAGTGAACTGGGTAAGTGCATGATTACAAGCAAGAATTTGTAAGATCAGCGAGGGTGAAAGGATGGCCCGAGCAGTGTCTTTTGGGATATTTCAATCAGCGGATTGAAAGTTAAATTGCAATATGATGTTAAGATCCAGAAGCCTCGTACAGTGTTCAAAGCATCGAGCTTGGCCATGGAATTTGAGGAGAAGCTACAAACTCAATTTCAGCCGCGTTTTACCCAACGCCCTAATTATACCTGTGGTAGCAAAGGAGGTTCAAATTTTAAAGAGACGAAAATCTCGGTGTTTCCAAAAACGTCACGGGTATGGGCCGAATTTAACTCAAGAGGTTACAACGTCCCCCAATTACTCTCGGTAATTAACTGCACCGTTTCCTATCACACAGTCGACTCAATCCTAGATGTCCGCTAATTATGATTATGAACGGAAAATTCGGTGTGACAAGGACTATGCTACCAATGTGGGGAAAATTTTTCGCCAAGGCACCATTGCAAAAGCTCTTTATTTAAACACATGGAGATAATAGAGGATGCAGAAAACGCTGAAATTAGCGACCCAAGTGAAGAGCACGTTATCGAGGGCGACTTTGCAGAAATATCACTGCATGCGATCCTTGGCAGTAAGTCAATCACAACAATGAAGGTGCTGGGTGAACTTCATTCGAAACAGATTCTCATCTTGATGGATAGACATAATTTCATCTTAGAAAGGTTGGTGACTGAACTCCAACTGCCTACATGTTCTCTACCTTCGTTTGGGTACAAGTAGGTAATGGCAACATAATTGCTTGCAACTCAATTTGCAAGCAATTGGAGGTTAAGATTCAAAACTTGGTTGTCAAAGAAGATTTCTTCCCTTTTGCTATTGGAGGATCAGATATGGTATTGGGCATCAAATGGCTAGCGTCACTTGACACGGTAGAGGCCAATTGGCAGAAGATGTACATGATCTAGGCCAATGGGAAGAGATTCAAACTTCAGGGGACGCCTCAACCTCAGAGTTCAGTTGCTGCCTTGCAAAGTCTCACCTATAAGGAAAAAAATTCTGACAAAGATCGCAAGACGCAACAACTTCTTGTCTTTGAGTTGTTGGACATATACGCTCCTATGTTTCAAGAACCAGACCAATTACCTCCCTTACGTCGACATTTCCACACAATCAGCATCTAACCAGATGTCACAAGGTACGTTCAAGGTTGTCCCACTTGCCAAAAGAATAAATACTTACCTCAATCTCCAGTGGGCCTACTTCAGCCTCTACAGATCCCTAACCAGATTTGGGAAGATATCTCTATGGATTTTGTGGTAGGACTTCCAAAATCAAAGGGGGTGGAAACTGTATCGATGGTAGTAGATAGATTTGGCAAGTATGCTCACTTCATTGGATTATCCAAACCAATCACCGCTAAATCAGTTGTTGACACCTTTTGCAAAGAAATCATCAAACTTCATGGTTTCCCTCACTCAGTTGTTTCTAACCGTGACCCCATCTTCCTCAATTCCTTCTGGCAAGAACTTTTCAAACTAAGTGGCACACAACTTTGCATGAGCTCTGCTTATCTCCGCCAATCTGATAGACAAACAGAAGTAGTGAACAGATGTTTAGAGACCTATCTCCACAGTTTCTCTCTATTAGGAAATTAATATCTTAGTATCCCACATAATCAGGGATAGTTAGGATCCCACATAATTAGATATTGTGATTGATATCAATCACCATAATGAGCCATTAATGTAGAGGCTCCTGTCTTGTATATAAATACCCTACATCTATACATGAATACACACACTCTTCAGTAAACAGATTTACATGGTATCAGAGCCTAAGAGCTCTCTATTTCTTTCTCGTTTTTCCTGCGCTGTCTGTTTCTGTTTTTCCTCTGTCAGTCACTGTTCACGCGCAAGGGGCTCCGGTGGCCGGGTGCATCTGTGAACACGCGCCCCACAGTTGCTCTCGCTGTCGTCTGATCTGCCCTTCCCTGGAGATTCGCCGCCATTCGAGCTATGAGTGGGCGTCACTCGCCACCTCCAGATAGGCCGGAGTTTCACGCGCCGGCGCGTGAGAGCATTTTCCGGCAACGTTGCTGCCGCCGTTTGCTACGTTAGGACCGACTCAGTGCCGCTGTTCTCTCCCAGGTGGTTGTGTGTCGTGGGTACTCACCATTTGCGGTTTGGTTGCTGATTTGTCTATTTGCTACAGTTTGCTGCGTCTGTTCTTCTGGTTGTGGTTCTGTTTCTGGTTGGCATATGCTCTATTTTGCTTTCTTGGGTGTTGATTTTGCGGTGCTGCCTTTGCTAGCTCTTGTTTGGGGTTGTTTGGTTGTTGTGGTTGAGAGGCCACTCCGTTTGCTTTCTTGGTTGTTGATTATCTTTGGTTCTTTCTAGTTAGAAGGGTTTTACTTGCATTGATGGCTGATTCCAAGGTTAGTATCACTACTAAAATTGTTCTTGTGACTAACAAAATCACTGAGCACAAATTGACCTGGACAAACTATATGGATTGGAGCAAAACCGTCCGCATGTACTTGCTTAGTATTGAGAAAGAGGGCCATTTGACTGCTACGCCTCCCACGGATGACCCTACGATGCCCGTTTATTCTTGCAAATCCAGAATTCTATTGGCAGCGAAATCCTTCCCTCGGTTAGTCACTGTAATACGGTTAAGGAACTTATGAGCTGCTTGGAATTTCTGTACTCTGGAAAAGGAAATATTACTCGCATTCATGATGTCTGCAAGGGATTTTATCGTGCTGAACAGCAGGGCCGTTCGTTGAAGAACTTTTATGTGGAGTTTAAGAAAATGTATGAAGAGTTGAAGATGTTAATGCCACCTACCATTGACCTTCAGGTTCAGGTTGATAATATGGAGAAACTGGCGATTCTCAGCTTTCTTACTGCTCTCTGGATCCGGCCTATGAGACAGTTCGTTCCCAGGTTCTATCTAGTTCTGAACTTCCTTCGCTTCAGGATATGTACTCTTGTGTGCTACGTGTAGATAGTCTCTTACATCCGACTCCTACTCCGAATGCTAGTGCATTAACTGGCCGTGGTTCCACTGATAACCGTCACCAGAATTTTGTGAAATATGGACAGAGTATACCATCCTCGACCTTTGCTGATCCGCGGAACCAAGGTCCTCCACGCTCCGGCAACAATCCTCCGACTCCTGGTCCTGTTGTCTGCTTCTATTGTATGGAATCTGTTCATACCAAACGGTACTGTCGTAAGTTGCAAAACAAGCTGCAACGTACTGGAGCGGCTCATATGACCCAATCCTTAGACCAATCTGACAATGTTCCATCCACTTTGAGTGCACTTGCTACAGGTAACGGTGACTCATGCCTTGCTACTTCTTCCTCGAAGTGGATCATCAATTCCGGTGTCACTGACCACATGATAGATAATCATCATTTGTTCTCTACGTATGCACCTTATGCCAACCCCTCTTCCATAACTATTGCCAATGGCTCGTCCTCTCGTGTCCTTGGCTACGGAACTGTTACACCTACAGCCTCTGTTTCTTTATCATCAGTCCTTAATGTTCCTGACCTTGCTTTTAACCTTCTGTCTCCCAGCAAGCTTACTCGCCAATTGAATTGTTTTATCTCACTTTTCTTTGACCATTGTGTGATTCAGGATCTTACGACGAGGCGGATTATTGGTAGGGGCTATGAATCTGGCGGCCATTACTTTCTTGACGATCGGGTGCCGCATTCTGTTGCTTGCTCTGGTGGCTCTTCTCTTTTAGATATTCATTGTCGTCTAGGTCATGTGCCATTATCATCTTTGAAGAGGTTGTATCCTCAGTTTCATGATTTGTTGTCCTTAGAGTGTATCCTCAGTTTCATGATTTGTCGTCCTTAGAGTGTGAGTCGTGTCAGTTTGCCAAACACCATCGTGTTCACCTGGCACCTCGCGTCAATAAACGGGCTACGTCCCCCTTCGATTTGGTTCATTTTGATGTTTGGGGCCCTTATCCTATCGTGTCCACATCTGGTTTTAAGTACTTTGTTACTTTCGTTGATGATTTCTCTCGAACCACTTGGCTTTAGTTAATGAAAAATCGTTCAGAGTTATTTTCTCACTTTTGCAATTTTTGTGTTGAGATCAAAACTCAGTTTGGTGTCTCTGTAAAAACCGTACGAAGTGATAATGCTAAAGAGTACTTTTCTGGCCAGTTTCACGACTATATGCTCACACATGGCATGATTCATCAGTCCTCGTGTGCCGATACACCTGCTCAGAATGGTGTTGCAGAGCGAAAAAACCGACACTTATTAGAAGTTGCTCGAGCTCTAATGTTCCAAATGCAAGTTCCTAAATCCTTTTGGGCTGATGCTGTGTCCACCGTGTGCTTCCTTATTAATCGTATGCTATCTCCTGTTTTCAGTGGTGACAATCCATACACAACTTTGTTTCCTTCCAAACCCTTGTTTCCTATTGATCCAAAAATCTTTGGTTGTGTCTGTTTTGTTCGAAATATTCGTCCCACTGTAACCAAACTTGATCCAAAATCTCTCAAGTGTGCCTTCCTTGGCTATTCTAGGGTTCAGAAGGGTTATCGGTGCTATTCTCCCGACCTTCAACGCTATCTTGTGTCTACCGATGTCACTTTCCATAAGTCCACTTCGTTCTTCTCTGTCTCTGCTCTGCCTCCATCTTCTGCCCCTAACCCCGATCTTGATCACCTTAGTGTATGAGGTTCATTCCCCACCAGTGCAAGCATCTGTGCCGGCCCTTATACCATCTCCTATCTACCATGTCTATCAGAGACGTCCTAAGGAAAGTAATGCCGCTGCTCGTCTTTCTGACCTACCAATGCCCTCCTCGGCGCCTAATCCGCACTTAGCCTCCTCGCCTTCGCTTGCCTCTAATCCTGAACTAGTGCCTGAATCTGTGCCTGATACTCTAGATCCTACTGCTCCTTCTACTGACATGCCCATTGCCCTCCGCAAAGGTAAACGCACTTGTACGTACCCTATTTCCTCGTTTGTTTCCTATCATCACCTGTCGCCCACCTCCTGTTCCTTCATAGCATCCTTAGACTCTCTTACCATTCCCACCAACCTTTCCCAAGCCTTGGACCATCCCGGTTGGCGTGCTGCGATGGACGAGGAAATGATGGCCCTTGATAAGGCTGGTACCTGGACACTCGTTGATTTACCTCCTAGGAAGAAGGCTATTGGGTGTAAGTGGGTATTTGCCGTTAAGACAAAAGCTGATGGCACCTTGGAACGATTGAAAGCTCGACTGATTGCTAAGGGTAATGCCCAGACATATGGTGTTGACTATTTCGAAACTTTCTCTCTTGTGGCCAAGTTGTCTTCTGTTCGTCTCTTCATCTCTATGGCAGCCACCTATGGTTGGGATCTTCATCAGCTGGATGTTAAGAATGTCTTTTTAAATGGTGATCTTCTTGAGGAAGTTTACATGGAGCAACTGCCTGGCTTTGCTGCTCAGGGGGAGCATGGCAAGGTATGCCACCTTCAGAAGTCTTTATATGTTTGAAACAGAGCCCTCGTGCTTGGTTTGACAGATTCAGTTATGTGGTTAAGAAGTTTGGTCTGAATCAAAGCAAATGTGATCATTCTGTGTTTTATCAACGGACGGATGATGGTATGATTCTCTTAGTAGTCTATGTTGATGACATTGTTATTACAGGTAGTGATACGACAGGGATCTCATCACTCAAGGTCTTTCTTAATTCTCATTTCCAAACAAAGGATTTGGGTCAGTTAAAATACTTTCTTGGGATCGAAGTTATGAGAAGCAAGAAAGGCATTCTCTTAACCCAACGGAAATATATCCTTGATCTACTGAAAGAAACCGAGAAACTTGGAGCAACACCCAGTAACTGTCCTATGATTCCTAAACCCTTTTTGAACATTGATGATAGTGTGCCGTTTGATAAGCTACCCGAGGATGTGAAAAAAAGGGTTGATCCTGAGAAGATTAAACCGTTTGCCTACCCTAAGCGGTACCGAAGGCTGATTGGAAAATTGAACTATCTTACGGTAACTCGCCCTGATGTAACCTTTCCTGTTAGTAGGCTTAGCCAATTCATGGTAGCACCGACCATTGCTCAGTGGGAATCTTTGGAGCATGTCCTACATTATTTGAAGGGCTCACTTGGTCGTGGTATACTCTATACGAATCATGGCCACACAAAGATTGAGTGTTTCTGCGATGCAAATCATGCGGGGTCAAAGACGACAAGCTATTGTGTTCTTGTAGGTGGAAACTTGGTATCTTGGAGGAGCAAGAAGCAGGACGTGGTGGCAAAGTCTAGTGCAGAGGCTGAGTATCGAGCCATGTCTCAGTCCGTACAGGAGATTGTGTGGATTCACCAATTAATGAAGGAGGTTGGTCTTGCCACGTCATTGCCTGCGAAGCTGTGGTGTGATAATAAAGCTGCCTTACATATAGCCTCCAACTCCCTATTCCATGAACGTACGAAACATATTGAGATTGATTGTCACTTTGTACGTGATAAGATCAAGGAGAACTTTATCTCTTCAGGACATGTACCGTCTAGTGATCAGTTGGGTGATTTTTTGACTAAGGCCTTGGAAGGCACTCGGGTTGACTATCTTTGTAACAAGTTGGGCCTGATTAATATTTATGCTCCAACTTGAGGGGGAATGTTAGGAAATTAATATCTTAGTATCCCACATAATCAGGGATAGTTAGGATCCCACATAATTAGGGATTGTGATTGATATCAATCACCATAATGAGTCATTAATGTAGAGGCTCTTGTCTTGTATATAAATACCCTACATCTATACATGAATACACACACTCTTCAGTAAACAGATTTACACTCTCAAGAGCAGCCTAAATCATGGAGTCAAATTCTGCACTGAGCATAACTATCCTATAACATAACATAGGGTATCACAGCCTAGGGTCATACTCCATTCCAGCTAGTATATGGCCAAGTTGCTCCCACTTTCCTGCCTTATACAAAAGGCTCTACCAATATTGCAGACTTAGAGGAATACTTTGAAGAAAGAGAGGCTATCTTAACTAATACCAAGGAAAATCTGTTAGCAGCCCAGAAAAGTATGAAGCAACAAGCTGATTAACATCACCGAGAGGTGGAGTTCAATCCAGGAGATTTGGTCTTCCTAAAGCTCTAGCCATATAGGCAGAAAAGTGTGTGGCTAAGAGGCGCTATGAAAAGTTATCACCAAGATACTTTGTCCCATTTCCCGTATTGCGCAAAATTGGGACAGCAGCCTATGAACTGGACCTCCCACAAGGAGCAAAGGGGCATCCTATCTCTCTTCTAAAAGCTACCCAAGGCTATCAAGCTCCTGACCAAGTTCCATCCTTGCCCATCAATGAGGATCAGGAATTACAACTCCAGCTTGAACCGGTTCTTGCTTCTCAGCAAATCACTCAAAATGGCCAGCCTGATATAGAATTACTCATCAAGTGGCAAGATCGTCCAAATGAAGACAATAGCTAGGAATTATATGATGCCCTTTCTATGCAGTTTCCACAATTCCGCCTTGACCACAAGGCGAATCTCCTGGGGGGGTATTGATGAAAATCCACGTCCTTTCTTAGTCTGTTCTAGGAAAAACCATGGGTCTCCAAAGGCTTAGTATTTTAGTTGTAGTAGTTTACGTATGTGTTTTATTATTTATGTTTTATTTAATCATTAGACTCAGTAGTGGCCTGTTTCTTAGGACATGCTTTAGTGGGTGTAGTTATTGGGTTAGTGACAATTAAGCTAGAAGGCTATATAATTGTACCTTGTATTTACAGAAGGACATGGAATGATTATGTTATGTTTTCTCCCACTCTCGGAACTTTAGAGTTGCAGATACTGGCTCAACTTCTTTTCTTTCCCTCTCCCCTCCTCTAAATTCTTATTCTCTCTTAGGGGTGTTCAAAGTATCCCGATCCCGGACATTTTATCCTGGGAATTTCCCATCCCGGCCGGGACCAGGACCGGGATCTAAAAAACCCGGGACCGGGATCACACCTTGTGATCCCGAGAATTCCCGGTCCCGTTTTTTTTTTCCTTAAAAAATAGGTTATTATTTTATGTTTGTATTTTTTACCCCATAAATTAAGTTATCATTTGATAAAATGTATATCACATATTTAGTTAGAGTTAAATCATATATATTGTGATACAAATCCTAATTATATAATGTATAAAGATAATAACAAAAATGATGAATGTGATAATAATATTAATAATAATATGTTATTTTTCAATTCTAGCTCAATTTGTGTGATTTTTATGACCTTATTAGGTGTTAAATAATCACTTTAAACACTAGATTATAAAAACTTTAACTAATATAATTATATTATTAAGACCAGGAATTCCCGATCCCGGTCCCGGTTGTCCCGGGAATTTCCCAGGACCGGGAATGACATCCCAGTCCCGGCCAATCCCGGGATGGGAACCGGGAATGGGTGATCCCGGTCCCGTCCCGGGATTTGAACACCCCTATTCTCTCTAATCTGATTCATAGAACCTACCATTTTTGTTTGTTTTTCTTTTTCTGGGGCATGGGGGAAATTTAACAGTTAAGTGTCTGTTGCAATAGTAGTTTCCCTGAAGAGAATGCTCATGGTTCATATTAATCTTTTATGGTGTTAATTTACATGTTCTTTTCATGGCATGGTTTGTATCTGGGTTGCACTTGTTTGATTAATATCTGTAACTTATAAGGCATAAGATGGTTTTGAACTACAACTTTCATAAATTTTTAAGTTTAAAAAGACATTGAGATGTTTTCTTTCAGGTGGACAACTTTATTCATGCAGACATGCATCCTGGAAATATCCTTGTTCGAGTGCCTCAAAGAAAGTCCTCACGTAGAAGGCTCTTCAAATCAAAGCCTCATGTTGTGTTCCTTGATGTAGGCATGATTGCTGAACTCTCTGGAAGTGACCGGCTACATTTAGTGGAATTTTTCAAAGCTGTTGCACGCCGAGATGGCCAGACTGCTGCTGAATGCACCCTCAGGTTCTCAAAGCAACAGAACTGCCCAAATCCAAAGGCTTTTATTGAGGTAAGGTGTTAATCATGTAACTTCTTTAGTAGGAACTGTTTTGTAGGTGATGTCTTCATAATTGTGTAATTATGCTTTTTTATTATTGGATGCCAGCTAGGAGAGGGGCCACTGTTCATTTGTTACGCTCACACAACATATTTCCTTACTTTTTATGCATTCATTTATGCCTCCTTTAATTTGTATAATATGCTGTCATATCACTTGGGAAGATCTATAATTATTTAATTTTCGTCAATAGTATGGAGAACTTAGAGGCCCAGAAACTATCAGTGAACAGAGATTCTCTGTTTTCTCTTGTATCCTCTTCTTTTTGGTCAACATTTGTTCTCCTATGTCATGTTAAAGAATTGGTACATAATAAATAAGAACAGCTAGGTTTTGATATCCAATGAAACCAGGAATTCTAATGCCCAAAAATATAGGAAACGGAAAGCTGAAATAGCACAGTTAATAACTGAAGACTAATAGGAAAAATAAAGAGAATAAAATCTGTTGATGGCTGAGTGAATTGACACTGAATTCAGGTCGAATCCATAAAGATTCATCATTCATGGTGATCTACAACATGATATTTATTGCGTAATAATGTATCTTATATGTAGGCCTCTGCATAAACTGATTTTTATTTTATTGGAACTGAATATGTTTTATGTTAATTTGCATTTTATGTTGGACATAAGTGTACTTTGGGCTTACATGCATGGCCACTGGCCCTCACGTAATAGGATTCATTTCTATTGTAATTAATAGGAGCTTTTTTTTCACCAAATAGAAAATAGGAGCTTTCATCCATTCAAAAAGATTTATCTATTAATATTTTTGTCTAAATTTCTATAAGAATGGTTACAAGTTGCTGTAAACCTGAGTGGTGGGGGTAGAACTAGTTATATAAATGATCTTAAATTAGAAGGGGGTATAATCACTTATAGATTGCAAAGTAAAAATTTAGATTAATGAAAGAATAATAGAATGTATTTATAAGACTAAGGAAGAGAATGGGATGCCTAAATTTCATATTTAGCATGTGATGCTTAGTAAGTGTATTTAAGTGTTTTGATTCTCTCATCTCTAGGAGATGTTTTCCCTTTCCTCTTGAGCACTTGTCAATTGGATTCAGAGCTAGTGGTCAATGGCTTGGGAAGACTAAAATAGTATGGAATACCTAAATTCCACATTGAGTTGTATGGAATGCTCAATGAGGTATCTAATTGGGCTGGTTCTTTGATATCAAATAGCTAGCTTTTGGAAGAGGGTTCCTTTTCCTACTTAAGTTACCTATCAGCTTTTTATGCACTGGTACTTGTAATGATTTTTGTATTAATATCAATTTCTGACTTTTGACTTAATAGTGATTAATTCTTATTTTCATCTTTCAGATGTGATAATTTCTCTCATTTGATATGTTTTGTTTTATTTGTTATTTTTTGATGAAAATGTTTGGTTTATATATATATATATATATATTGTGCCTATGTCTATGTCTGTGTGTGCTTGCCCAATGTGTATTCGGATCTCTTGATTATGATTCTGGGGATTGAGGTCATCTTGGGCTGTTTACTAACAGGAAGTGGATGAGGCGTTTACTTTTTGGGGCACGCCAGAAGGAGACTTGGTCCATCCTGCTGAATGCGTGGTGCAATTACTTGAGAAAGTTAGGCGTCACAGAGTTAATATTGATGGCAATGTCTGTACTGTGATGGTGACAATCTTGGTTCTTGAGGTATGTCGATGAAATTTTCCAGTCTCGTCTAGTGAATGTAAATGAATATGTAAACATGTGAAATATCCTTTTTCCCCCATTTTGGCTATTCTCATCTGTTTCTTCCACACACGTCTATGCATAAGTCAATTGGTGGTGTTTATACTTGAAAATTTGAGTTTGTGTATTTGCATGGACTAAAAGATTAGTCGCATTGGTGTGCCTTCCAACAACTATGATAGATTTGATTCTCGAACTTCTGTCCCTTGAACTCTCTTAATTATCAATTGAGTTCTCGGATTTTAACATAGAACGATTCAATCCTTGTAATTTGTTGAGTTAAAGAATTATAGGGATTGAGTTATTATGCATCTGAGCTGATACGCTTATAAATGGATTTGCAGGGTTGGCAGCGAAAGCTTGATCCTGGTTATGATGTGATGGAGACGCTTCAAACGTTGGTACTCAGAACTGACTGGGCAAAATCCCTTTCTTGTACCATTGATGGTCTAATGGCCCCTTGAAAATGATATGCTCACTTTATTTTCAGTCTCCCTGGCAACAATTTTGGCTCTATACTCTTATTTAGTTGCTAGTTTTTTTTAAAAAAAAAAATTATTTGAGGGTTTTCCCCTTGAAATGTTATTATCACCTGTATTTAAATCGTTTGTTGAGGTCTTCCATGGAACTATTCAGTTGCTTGGTGTAACTACGTGGATTGACACAATAGTGCCACCTGTAGAAGTATATTGTAATGATTTTTGGGAGAATCACTCCTAGGTCCCACCAAGGGACATATTATCAGAAAGGTCCCTCGAGGTTGTAAAACACACTTAATAGATTGTTAATACAGGCAGAAGAGTTGTAAATAGAGACTTTTATGATAATATATTCCTTGCTTAGGACCTAAGAATGATTCTCCCATTTTTAAAATCAAAATGTGTCCAACAAATCTTAAAATAAATGATGATGATAATGATGTTTCTATTTTGATTCAATCTTTGTAGTTAGATTATTAATATTCATAATTCATAATATATCATATATCTCAACTCCTCGTTTGTTTCTTTTATTTATATAATATACCTTGCCTATTTGTATTGGCCCAAAAATAATATTCCTTACCTTACAGTATAATTTCACCAAACCCTGAGGGTAGTACAACACATTATTTTTAAGTTTGTTGGGCCATTTTTTTTTTTAAAATAAAAATGAATTTTGATAATTTGTTAATTTTTTAGCGTATCATTTTTGCCAAATGGCAATTCTTAATTTGGCCACGTGTAGTTTCATCTCTGCAACTGAGTAATTACGGGGAAGACAAGTTTGCCTTGTTAAATATTTTTTCACTGATTTTATGGGCAATGTCAGTTTTTCAGGAAATTAAGGTAGACATAGAAGCGTAGGGGAATGTATTGAATTTTTTCTCTCCATTGTACACGCATGATGAGTGTTTGGGGGGGGGGGGGCTACTAGATTCACGTCAACTAAAAAGGGGTTGAGCAATCCTGCTTTGGCATCAACATGCCAATATCAAATAAAGCTACCGCCAATAATACACTTATAATGAATTCAATATTTCTTAAATACCACTAAAGGTTTGAACCTTATGGATTAAAAACAAAAACCTTTTATTAGAATGGACAACACTTAAGTTTATAGTATCTTTTTTAAGTTGAATCTTTAATGTTAGTGAAATTGAATGCTCAGTGATGGTACGGTAAATTTATCTGAACTTTCAAATGGAAATACAAGTTCTGCAAGTGGCAATGGATTATTTGGAGATGCCAAGTATTTTTATTCTCATATAAAAACATTTGGGAAATTATTTCTTTTCACCAAGCATGGGATCAAAATTTGTGTAAATTTATGGACTTAAATGCTCAAATTATTTCGACTTCTTTCTTAGTTTGTAACCATTCTTTGCAAAAAATTTATTTTGTAAGAAAAGTTGGTCTCACTTTGGACTCAAATATTGTTAAAATAATGAATATTAAGTTTCAGACTTATCCATAAAGTTGTGCAGCTTGAAGGTATTTAGGAATTACAAGTTCCAATTTAATAATTTCACTACCACCAGTGAAACAAGCATTAAATACAAAACTGGGATTGTCACTAATTTATACTTTCAAAAGCTGCAAATAACAAGTTTGACCGCACACCAGGTAGCCCAAAGGGTTATTAAAAAAAAAGGTAAGGTGTAAAATTAACAATGAATTTTTGGTGGAGCTGCATGTAACATAATGTTTGTTTGGATGTAAAAATAACATAAACTCTTTTGTGCAAAAATAACAACACCTTTTGAACAAAAAAATAGAAAAATAACAACACCTGCTTAACAGCCATTAAATTCTTGTTTGGGTGTAAAAATGTACATAAACTCTTTTGTGCAAAAATAACAACACCTGCCCAACAGCCATTAAATTGTTTTTCCACTTCATCTTTAACCTTGTTTCTCTTCAACCTTCTCTCCTCGTGTTTCCTCACCGTCTGGAGAGACCTTCGAACCAAAATTTTGGATAACCATTCACTGAATAATTTTGTTCAAACCCCAAGATGGAGATGATCTGGCTGCTGAGTGCTAAGATATAGGCTTTTCTTCTTGGTCTGAGGATAGGTTGGAATCAAGGGATGCGTAAGCTTCTAGTTAACACTGATGCAATGGAAGTAGTGCGTTGATGTTGTCGATTCACACCCAGATGCTAGTCTGGTGAATGAGATTAAAGGAATGCTGGCATGAGAATGGAAAGTCGAGATCATTTATGCTCCTAGTCCTAGAGGCACAAACTTGGCTGCTAATAATCCATTTGAGTCTCTTGGACAAGTTCATGTATATTTTTTCATCCAAAGAAATATTATGATGTCAGATGCACTTCCCCAAAAAGTTCATTGATAATTTTGCATTTTAAATCTTTTATTTCCCTTCTTAATATCTCTTCCGCATTCACTATATAATAAATTTTAAAAGATGTTGAATATAAAATTAAAATGATCTCTTCATTATAAGTTAAAAAATAATAATGATTCTGAACAAAAAAAGTAATGATTCATGATAAAAATAAAATGAGAAAGAAAAAAAAATTAAACCATCCAAATCTCATTTGATCAAATTTGCTGCTGCACAGTGATGCTATAGAAACAGCAGCAGCAGAGACTAAGATGCATGCACACATCTAATTCTTTTCCTTGTTCGTTTTCTGTGTAATTAGCTCCAAGCTCCTAATCTCATACAGCCACATTAGACTGAACAAATTTGACGCATATTGCACCATATAGGATCTGATCCCAAAATGATAACTTTCTGGTTGATAAAAAACATGAAGGGGCTGTTTGGTATGAGAGATTTAGGAGGGAGGGGAAATTTTTTAGTTGAATTTAAAAAACAAAATAGAGAAGTGATATTAAAATTTTTTAATTAATTTTTCTCACTCTTTTATCTTACATTTTCTCTTTACTAGAATTTTATATTCCAACTTCAAATTTGTTTTTTTTTAATGTCCAACTCAAAAATTTCTCCTCCCCTTAAAATCCCTACCAAACAGCTCCTAAAGATTACCATGTTTCAAGATTCAACTTCAGTACAAATTTGTCTCATTGGGTCCTAGACTATGAAAAAGGTACAAGACACTGGCAATTTTAATATGAAGCCACTGAAACCAGTGCTACATCAATCATATGCCAATTAAACTTTCTAAACAGCAGTATACCCTGCCAATTTCTGCAGGGGCAAATATATACAGCATAAAATGAATCTGGATTCAACTGTTACAAAGAACTAGAAAACTATCAACAAACAATAACGATTGTCTCATGATTGATGCAAGATATGGGAACCAAAGGATTCTTAGTAGCAGAACATGGCAACATGTGAACAATAAAGGCGAAATGAGGCTGTACATTGTTTGATTACATCATCTAGGTGTCACTTAAACGAATAAACATTGGTCATTCTCATCCTTATTGTAAGGATCAATAAACTTTCCATAGATTAAGGAGTTCAGTTAAAATTAGTAAATGCTTGTAAAATTTCAAAATTACATTCTATGAAATTAATTAATTACAGGAGACTGTTTGGTTAGTTAGGAGGTTGTGAGTTAGTCAAAGAAATATGAAGTAAAGGGTATTTATGAGGAACAAAATTAATGGTTTAGAAAAAAGGTCCTACATTAGGGACCATCGGAAGGGTCTTGAAAGGAACGGAGGAAATAATTTATAAAGACAGACACCAGATTGACATGTGACATGATAAGCACTGAAATATTATAGTCAATTGAAAATGCAGCATTGTGTCTGATACAAGTGTCAATCATTTGTCAGATACAGACACATGACCTTTTTTCAGTTTAGTTATATTTATGGTCCTCAACAAACCCATAATACATCCCTCTCACCCTCCCTTCAAAAGTTTATCAATTTCCTTCCAGGAAAAAAGACTGAGAATACCAAGGTTCCTGAACCCAGACTGGGTACTGAACCGGCCGGGGTACTAGGTTAAAGGTCAGTGGGTCAGATCTGGGTCAGACCGGAGCTAAACCGAGGCCAAACCGGTGAGAAATTGAAGATTTTAGACTTGTTAATATGAAATTTTAAAGAAAATTAAAAAAAAAATTTTTAAAAAAATAGTGACCAGGAACGGAAGCCGAACCGGACCGGTTTACCTGCTAGTTCCCCGGTTTCCGGGCTAGGCCGGCCGGTCTGGTCTGGGTTCATGAACACTGGTTTATACAGACCATACAACTTTATTTCAATTTCAGAGACACACAATGTTGGTGAATAAAATGGAATAGAAACTGAACTCAATCGATGATTCGATGCAACGAGTATCTTGCCAGATCTAAAATGTGTACTCTACAATTAATCTGTACAAAAAAATGAAGGCATCTAGGAAGGCCAAGATTCAGAAAGCAGAGGCATTTACTGATATTTCACCTAGTGCTACCACTTCTTACATGTAAGATCTCCTATTTCTTTTATTGCTGTTCTCATGCTGTAAAGGGCCATTTTCTTCATCTGCTTTCATCATTAACCAAAAAAAAAAAAAAACCCGAAGAAAGAGAGAAACTCTAGTCAGTCCCATAAGAACAACTATCTGATGAAAGGAGATATGACTACGAAACTTACCTCCAGCTTATCCACTTTTGCTATATGTCCTTCAGGAGGCAGATGGACTTCATCAATCGATTCAATAGACTCGGTAACATTTTCAGGGGACACAAATTCAAGTATCACATGAACACAACACTGCAGGTCAAGAGATAAATAACTAGCATACATCAGACAAGTTAGAAGATACAATACAAAAGGTATACAAAAATCAAATATTTGACAAAGGCAAAACTTTTATCAGCACTCTGGTATAAAGTATGGCAGTTTATAATGGGTAATCTTCATTGTGTTTTCCACAAAGGTAGTTGCAAGCCTTTTCATAAATTCTTGGAAATTGTTTGCTAAAATCTAAGAAACCAAACTTTTTAGTTTCTTTCAAAATGCAAAAGCATATTCAATGACAATGGATTTCTAGGACAGAAGCAATTTTAAGTTCTACAATGCTTCTGTTACTTGAACAAATTATGGGCAGGGTACTTGATTATTGTGAGAGTAAAGTTTAATCCAGACTATTGGATCTTTAGATGTTCGGTCAGGATTGAAGCACATCTGATGCAACCACTTATGAAAGAGACATTACATGACTTCATGTTTTAATCCTGAGACCACTCATGCGGCATATAAACACCAGGATTCACTAATCTCATTTACGGTAAATCAGTTAATTGGCTAAATATTCCCCTAATATGTGTGAAAACAAACAGAGGAGATATATAGTATAAAAAAATCATATCAATGCAAGAGACCTTTGGATTCCTGATCTGATATGGACATCCAGCAGGAATGATGACAGCTTCTCCAACATGTTGCTCAAAAGTCCATGGTTCAATTTCTGAAAACAGCATAGATATGCCAATATATTTATTTAGGATTGGGACAGACGATCAAACACAAAAGTATACTTACCAAACTCCTCCTTAAGCCTCACTTTGTGAGTATTGTCAAGAAAGAAGATCTGATCTAGAATTGGGTGAATTATCTACAATGAAAAGATAAAATCACCATCAACTCATCCAAAGTCCAACTGATAATTGTGCAGTACAAGAATTACCTTCTTTTGGTAGTTCTGGGTATCAGCAAATTCAACACAATGTCGTTTAAGGTATTCTATTAGTTTTGGAACATCTTGTCTGCGAAATACATCCCACTGAGCACCAGAATGATCAGCAAGGCTTTTAGTCCCATCGTTATTTGAGCTATCACTGGAATATCTGGGATTATCAAGAGTCGACAATGGAGTGTTCTGGGCTGTCCCATGAAGTACAGTGGATTCAAAATCAGAATCAGAATCTGTATCTGAATCACATTCTCCATCCTGGGAAATATTGCTGTTCGTACTCTTACTAGCTTCCTTTCTTGCCTCTGTAGAGATATATGTTGTTCTGTCAACTCTCCGGAAGAAATTCATTTCTTCTCCAACCATACTCTGCACTCCATTTTGTTCCTTGTCTTCAGCATGCAATAAGGAGTTTTCTTTCAATCGATCTCCCATTATCTGCTCAGTAATAATTCTGGGAGACTCAGTTTGACACATATTTTGGTGCTTTTTCAACAACTTTCTTATCTTAGTAAGTTGTTCTGAAGAGAGAGGGATATCTGTTGAATGCGCCATGATATTAACCTATCATTACAAATCACACATTATAACTTGTTATGTCCACAACTTCCTTTCATGTTCAGCATATTTGTATCACTTCAGATGAGTTGAAGTTATGATGATCGGAATTGAGCATAAAGGATGCAAAGGGCATTTTAAGACATTAATGAATATAGACAATTTAGTCAATTTAAATAACCCAAAGAGTGCGTGAAAGATATGCGGAACAAATCAAGTGCAGCATAACAAGGAAGGAAACATACCACATCATATGAGTCGTAACAGAGTTTTGTTACAGAATCAACTTGTTCATCAGCACAGCCATATGACATATAGACAAACGGCCCTATGTCATGTTTTGCACTCCCTTGTGGCAAATTTGCTGCTAAATTCAGAATACCAGACATGGGATTCATGTATTCTTGAAGTGGTAGGGCAGCAATCACTTGAGCAAAATGAGTTGGAAACTGTTCTTTGAATAGTTGGGAAGACAACCAACCCTTCAGTTTCAGCATCTCATGCCAAGTATTTTTCTGTGGTTGACATCTTAGAGACCCAGAAAAATACTGCTTAATGTTAATTTCTACCTGCCAAGGGATACAAATAACATACTTTTACAATGATATTTGGTTCAGTGGTATCTCCATCCTATCTAATGGCAAAGGTGAAATACGATTTTGAACATCCTGTGTGCATGTTTGTTAGTGCTTATTTCAAATAATAACTATTTGTGATAAAATTTAGTCTATGATTATAACCTAAAAACCTAATTTGAAATCTTGAATAATATAAAATTTGAAGAAAGCATCACTTTTTTAGCACATTAAGAAGTCATAAATTTGGCAAATCAATTCAGAAGTGTTGTTCCATATGCAATTATTTGATCAACTGACCTCACACCAATCCAAACAAGTTCCAAGTAAGTCCTTGTCATTCTGATATCTTGTGATACTCTGCTCAAGATAAGAACAGAACATGACCAGCGGGTCCCAGCTGTGGTTTGATTTACTTTGGAGAACATCTCGCACTACTACAGGATGGCCTTTTCTCCAGTGCTTCTGAAAGTGTTCAAAATTATCACGACTGATGTCCAAAACTGTGGGATAAAACAAGCAATTATCATCGGAATCTTCTCTTAGAGCTGCTCCTTGCCACTGTTTGTATCTATTGATATTATTATCAGAATTGAAACAAAGCGAGCAGCTTGAACTTTTATCCAATGATTCAGGAAAGTCATAGCAGCAAGATATTTCTTCAGCTTTTGTTTTCATTTCTTTGATCAAACTTACGGGAAAGACACATCTCAAATCAAGGAGGCAATCACTATAACTACCAAGCTCAGTGGGGGGAGAAGATAAATTGCCAGAACCATTACAAATTGTGCAGTCTGGTGATGCAGTAGCAGTCAAATTGCCATTGGAAATGACATCCAAAAGGTGATCTTCACTGGCAATGCCATCTTTCAATTTGTTGGGTATCCTGGACAATGATGAACTAATTTACGGGGTATCCTGAATCGAATGCCAAAGCCATCCAAAAGCACTAAAAGAATCATTTAAACTTTCAAAATAGCATCAGTGGAAGAGAGATTACCAGCAACTTTGTTCATTACAGTAAAACTCAACTTGCTTGATTTGAATATCAGAGGTTCTTTTCTCTGACATACAAGAGGATCACAGATAACCATCATACACAACCAACAAAGGTTAAGTTACCAAAAAATCAACACGGGGAGAAAGATGATCACTACCTTTACTTTTCACTTTTGCTAGGTCAATATTACGGTCTTCACTGATTTGTTTTAGTAGAGGAAGAAGCATGCAGATCATATAGTGGAAACACAAGATTCTGTCAACTCTGCCTTTACTTGCCAAATATTCCTGCAATAGAAGGACATAAACACACTTGTTGGAGTATGCTGCAAAAGAAACACTAATTGAGCCACAAGTCATTCTACTTTGATGTCAGACCTTACTTTCACTGTCTTTACATTGACTTGCCAAGCAGTCTTTACAGGAGCATGTTCCTCGACAAACTGGACATGCCATCTTAACTTCATTCTGAGCTTCAAAGTACCTACACGTGTTTCAAATAGAGCCCAGAAACATCTCAAGTTTTAACCCTAGATAAGAAAAGGTGCAAACAGTAAAAACAGGATGGGTAAAACTTCTGGCACTTATGATCATTGGTTAACACTGTTCACTGCCATGAAAGTTACCTAAAAGCCGGAAAACAATAAAGAGTGTGGAGATATAAAGGTGTAAATAATGTCAGATAATCTTCCAGCGTTTGATAATTCCCAAAGAGGAGTATCTTTTAAGATAACAGAAACTCTACAAATCTGTATTACAAGCAATCTCTTGCCTGAACTAGTCAAATCAGAGCTCCATAAATTCTAGTTCCTGCATTAGCCAATACTTTCATTACACTTTGCAGTTTGAATCCTCTTAAGAAACAGTAGGAATTTATAGCTTAAGTAGATAGGCACACGAGATGAAATTGTCACAGAAAATCCAACATACACAACAAACATTATTTAGCATTCACAGTAATCGATTCGCAGGTTAAATTTATGCACAAAAAGGGGGTGAATGAAGTGAACAAACCGTTCTTTGATGCAATCCATGCAAAAGAATTCTTTTTGACAGCTTGAACATTTAATGAGATTCCAAGAATCGCTTTTCTGGCACCAGTGACACTTTTTCCTCCTGAACTTTTTCAAGTTTCGCCCTAAAGGCAATACCTATATAAAACAATCAATTCACCCAAATAGGAAAACGAATAAACATCAAACAGCAGGAAATCTTTAGAAAAAGGACAACAAATTTGTTAAAACCCACAAAGAACCTACCTGCAACTTGCCAGCGGGAAGCTTCTCCACATTCTTGGACCTGAAGTAACGTGGGGTGATTGCTTTATGATCAATCCCCACTTTAGCATCACAAGAAGAACCAACATTGTTGTAATCTGGGGGCGTTGAAGCTGAAGATATTGCCATAACACCATTGGGTAATTCTCTGGTCAACTCCCCCTCGCTGTAATGAATTAGCTCTTCTTCTTCCTCCTCCTCCTCCTCCTCCTCCTTCTTGTTCTCTCCTTGCTTCTTCTTCCTCTTCTCAATCTCCCTCTTCAGAACAATCCTTATCAACTCCAACTGCATACCGCCTTGTTTCAAGGCCTTTTTCTTCACAGGATGAGCATCCAATGCTTCAGAAGAATCCGAGAATTTAGCCCTCTTCTTTATCAGGTTCGCCTTCTTCCCTATGTTCAGCGCCCTAATTTCAACATTGTCGAGAACAAAAGAGTCGTTCTTGCTGTCATTATTCCCATTCTTTCGCTTCCTCTGAAGCTTCAGCGACTCCGGGACCTTCTCCTTGTATTGCCGATGACGACCTTGTAGATAGTGAATCTCACATAGCTTCAGATTATTCATGACTCTCCGGCGGCACCGCCATTGCCGGCCGTCGGTGCGGCTACAGCGCAGATGGTCCGGCAAAACTCCCTCCTCCTCCACCATTGAAACTATTCCCCCAAGAAAACTCCAACAGTCCTCTATCCCGATTGAAACTTTCTCGGGAAAATTCGCCGGGAAACGAACCGTCCTCTGCTCAGAGAACGCTGAGACACGAGGAAAAGAAAAGAAAAGAAAAGAAAAAAGAAGGGTTTTCACTTTTCAGACGCGAAAGAGAGTAGCAACAGTGGAGAATTAAAGCTTGAGATTTCCGTTTTTCAATGATGGCATATTTCCGTAAATATGGCCAAAGATTGAGTCCTATTTAGTCTTGGAATCTTCAACAAGGGACATTGATGAATGAAGATAAGTCAGTATCATGCGACTGCTAAAAAATCCTTTGTGATCTTCTTGTCTCTTGCCTGATGAGATCGTGGAGAATGCTTCAGAAGGCGTTCTTGTAAAGCAAGCTACCATATGAATGAATATATTTATGTCCTTTTTCGCATTAATTCATTCACTAATCGCTTATATATGGGCCAGTTATGTGTGATTGGACCCAGATTTTAATTTCGATTCAGTAATGGTATAATTAGTCCTTATTACGCAAGTTGAGATAAAACTCCTCTCACATACTTACCTCGTATACCGTGAATCACGATTTATAAGTACTTATTGCCCAAAAATAAGCTATTCCAAACGAGCACTAAGTAATTAATGAAATGATTAAGGGAGAATTATACTGTAGTCCTAGAGAAGGCAAAAGATGAAAAAATAATCCTGGGAAATGGCTAAATTACTATCAAGTCCCATGAGACAATTTTATAATAAATTGTACTTGAGAAATGTTTGAAATACCCTTAAGAATGAGGCAAAAAGGCAGGAAAATTGGAGCTTCTTTCTTCATTCGATTACTGAGATTTGGCTAGGTTAGTGAACCCTGAAAGGCGGCAACTTCGGCAAATGGAAGCTAGCATCGTGTACAACGGTGTTTGTGTGATCTCTCCGGTGTGGTTCGGGGGCGGTCAGTCGAGTAAAGCACTCTGATCTTCCCTTATTCGTGGGTAGGCTCCGGAGGGGGGGCAACTTCAGAACCAGAGCAAAGGGGGAGTTCAAAGGAAATAGAACAATAGAAGAGGGTACTTGTAGTTGTAGGCTCACGTGGTTGGTTTCAGAATTGCATATCGCATAATTTGAAAATCGTATGGTGGTGGTGAGCTAAAGGAAAACGCCAATGAGTAGCTATGAGTATAATATACCAAATTTTGCAATACTAAAAACGTGTAAATATGGAAATAGTAGAATAAAAAAAATACAAGTGTAAGAAGTCAGAGCAAAATTCGTCGGTGGCTGCAGGGTTCAGGGGCGTCAGTTGCGAGATCAGAGGAATTTGGGCATTTCGTGATGTGCCTCGATATGCGTGCCATGGTCCCACGTGGGTCCCACATGGAATTCCGGGTAATGCACCGATGGAGCAACTTTATTAAAAAGAACTTCAGTAAAGTATGTAATGACAGCTCATTATGACTCATGATGACACATCTTTCGTGTTGGCCAAATAAGGAAATGACAAGTGTCCCGAAATTATTACAAAGTAAAAACATGTTTTTGTGTTGGCCAAATGAGGGGGTGACATGTGTCCCTCATCATTACACATCATTACACCCACTTTAAGCCTTTCGTGTTGTCATCTCCGAAGTACGCCACCTAGCGTCTGAGTCCGGGGAACTCACCGGTCTCCGGCCGGGTCGCTTACTTTACGAGTCGAGCACCGAACCCAGGAGTCCGGGGAAATTGTCAGGCCTTCCCTTCCCCTGACCATTTATGACCCACCGAAGAAAGAGAAAAGTGGAAGACCAATGGTTGCATGACACGTGGCACTCTTAAGCATTAAACTTGTGCCACGTGGCAAGATGAGATGAGATCATTTTATGTGATTAAATCACAACCATCCATGCCTAATTAAATGGCAAAATTTCGTGCAACCATGGAAAGAGAAAGAGAAATCAGAGTTCTTAAGCTTAAGAACACAAGAAGAGAGAAGGAGGAGTGAATAGTGAGTTTTCTTGACTACCGGAGCCGATTTCAACCCTGAATCACCGTTATTGTCCGGTAAGTCCTTCAGGAAACTTCCTCTACTCACTATAAGCTTCAATTCTATGGTCTTAGATTTCTCATCTGAGGTGTTTTGTGCCAATTAGTCTACCAGAGTGCCGTCGGAATACCGAACCACTTGTAGAAACGCGAAGAGGTAAGCATAGGCTTTCTTTTGAACCGAATACTTTGTGATTTCATTGAGTTTTTCTTAGCTCTTCAACCACCCATGTATTTCATTCAAGGGGTGTCTTTGAAGAAGGAGGATGTTTTAATCATATATATAAGGTGATATATGATGTTTGGAGAAGTATTATACTTGTTGGTTGTTAAAATCACAAAGTGGAATTTTTGTTGTTTTGGAAGGCAGATTTCGGTTGGGGGCTAAATCTAGTAGAAATAATTTGATTTTGGTATTTTTGAGATTTCCATTGGATTCTACACGAAAAATTGTGTGGGAATAGGCTCTGGTTATAATTTTTGACAGATTGGTTTAAAGAATCAAAAATTGGAAATTAAGTCTACTTGTGCAACAAAGTTGCCAGTGTGCGTTTTTGTCTGGCAGTTTTGTTGTGGCGAAACTTTCACTGTCCAAACTTCATCTTTTGAATATGAGATTTTCCAGAATTAAAGTACACTTATAGACCTTTAATTTGATATGTATTATGAAGGATTTCGATAAGTATACTAGGAGTTATGAGTTTTTGAAGTAGACCATTAAAATTGGTCAGATTTTGTGGTAGCAGGGAGAAAAAGAAAAACTGGGAAGTGTTCGTGGTCTTTCAGCTACTGAAAGTATTTTTCCCTTAAAATAGTCTTAATAAGGGTTATATAGAATTTTGGATCACCTCAATTCAATTTTTCTAGAATTAGTTATGAATTTTCAAAGTTCAGTGAAAAATCTGCCAGCTTTTGGTAATTGTGCCAAAATTCAAAGCAAAGAGTTTTTGTAATAAAATTGGACATTTAAGAGTTAAGTTAAGCATTTGGAGTAGCTTGAGCTCATTAGCTTCATATTGGGCCTAATGTAGTGACCCTAATGGTAACCAACATAAGAGAATAATTTATGAAGAGTTGTACTAAGAAATAACTCATTGCCCGTAAATTATAATTTATAGGATTTGACTCTTGCCCAGGACGTTCAAAGCACGTCAATCAAGATCAAGATTTGGAAAAATTGTCAGGTAGTAACTTATCCCTCACATACTATGTGATATGTTATATGCATGTTTGTACCATTGTGAATTTAAAACATTCAGATGAGAAGGGCTAAGGCCCAGTAGAATTTCCCAGCGCTGTGGCAAGGGACGATTGTCCTTGAATTGGTAACTTTATACTTTCTGCATATTGTGAATTTATCTCTGAATGTTGAATATGTTGATTATACTGTAACTTTGGTTGACATGGCATGATATATGTGCATTTTATATGAGTGATATATGTTACTACTGAGATTCATTGAATCTCACCCTATTTTTCCAAAACAAATTTTCAGCTCGGGCAAATAGTTCCTCAGGCAAGAAGGTAAACACGGGCGAATGAAGCAAAGGACTTAGAATTTAGTTTTCTGTTAGTTATCTATTTTGGAGATTGTATGTAATTTGTATTTAAGTGTAGTCAGTCTCGTACTGACATGTATGTAAGTGCCTGTATATAAGTGAACGCGCAACGACATTCGTACCAGTAGTGGACAGCCGTCCACCTAGGGCCGTTAATTAAACATAGTAGCTTGGGTTTCAGCAGAGAACTTATTAGTAAACACTCTGATATGAAGAAATGAATCTAAAACGGATGGCTTAAAATAAATCATATGAGACCCAATCTGAAAATGATTTTTGAAAAGTTTTTTGAAAACCCATTCAAGTACAGCTCCACACTATGCTTGAAATTGGGACTTCCGCTGTTTACAAAAGATTACCGGTCTCTTTTTTAAGGATATTACTACACTTATGTCATCTATATGCTTTCAAAACACGGGTGTTACAATGAGCACCGAACAGGCTCCTCCTTTATCTGCTTCTTTAGTTTCAAGTCCAATTCCACCTCCTTTGTATCATCTCTGTAAGGGCGTCGATGGCCTTGAGAAGGTCCTTCTTCGTGAGTCCTGAGGCAGATCCGCTGAGGTCTTTTTTCCTCTTCCATTTTCTCATGAATTCATCAATTCTATCTGTCTCCATGTTTGTTTGTTTCTGTAATATCTGCATCTGCTCAATTTCTTGTCTGATTTAAGGTGCTTGAATTGATCCAATGTTTGATTTTTCTTTCTTGGTCTGGATTTGTGCCTTCCTTCAAATTCCTGATCATATGTTGTCATTTTTGGTTTTTTGATGTCGTATTCAGTCCAATTTTTGTGTCCTTCTCAGTTGGAGCTGATCAATTAGGATCAGGATTTCCCTGTGGTATTTGTCATTATACTTGGACAACTTCTGATAAAATGTTGGCTGTGGCGACATTTTTATTTCATTGATTATGGTTTTCAAGTGTATTTATATGGTGGTCATGTGACTTCTTGGAAGAATGACCACGGAGAGGAGCTACTTTTCCTCAGCAGTAAGGTCAATAATCGATAGTTTTATATTTTGTCACCTAGCGTATTAACTGTTAGCTAATCATAACATTATACTTTAGATCTCACCATTTGAGTGAATATTTGACAATTCAATTTTCCTGTCTTATGAGCATCTTCACCAGAGTATAAGATGAAACGTTTAACGCCCCAAATTTCGATTAAGGGCTAATTACAATTCTTGTGAATGATTATGTGGATTAATGTGGATTTGAGATCCGAATTATTATTGGGAATGCCCAACACCTTGTATTTTAGCATAATTATGTGATGAAATAATTATTGGGCTAAAATAAGGGTAAATGGCGCATAAAGAAAAGGAAAAGAATTAAATATATGTTGTATGGCAATTTTAATTAATATGCCATAATTGTTGGGAAAATTGAAAGAATTGCTCTAAATTAGTTATTAATGGAAGAGATTAATTACTAATTAA
The DNA here is from genome assembly GCA_963242795.1 of Inga leiocalycina. NCBI lineage: Eukaryota > Viridiplantae > Streptophyta > Magnoliopsida > Fabales > Fabaceae > Inga > Inga leiocalycina. Next base: position 46,744,053 of record OY725321.1, on the reverse strand, counting down.
GAGAAATGAGATATGTAACTAAATGGCTAATGGAGGGATTAGAGTAACTAATTAGTTACTCTAATTATGAGAGCTAATGTGGTGGAGACATGTGGCAAGCTTATGTGAAGAGAGAGTGTGTGTGAAAAGTCAAAATTCAATAAAAAAAATGGTTTCCCTCTCTCTTCTTCCCTCCAATTCAGCTGTACAAGCATGGGAGGGGGAAATATGATCATTTCACCTTCTTCTTCAAGCTCTCATCCCTCCCTTCTCTCTACAAATTCGTCCTCCATTGTTGCCCTAGAGAGAGAAAGTGAAAGCTTGCATTTAAGGTGAGTAAATGGCTTCTAATGGAAAAATGCTATTCTATAAAGTTGTTCCTTGTGTTGAGAGCTTCAATTTCATGGTTTTAGATTTGTCATTTGGTGGTGTTTGAGCTCTCACAAAATTGTGGACTTAGGTGAATCAAGGAACTTCTTTGGGAAAGTAGTTGAGGTGAGTGAAAGCTTCATTTTCATATAAGTTTTGTGGCCATTGGTTAGGCCTTGAATTTCTGGAATTTTAGCCCTAATTTTCGTGATTTAGGGTCTTGGGGAGTATAACATGTTGTTGTCATGGAAATGGTGCATTGTTTAATGTTTAGAATTGATAGAATTGCATTGAAGCTTAAATGTGAAGTTTGGCACCTTTTGTGTTAGTTTTGTGCTTTGGTCAAAACAGGGCAGGTTGATAGGTTTTGATTTTGGTCATTTTGAGGTTACCATTGTGTTCCTTGTGAAAATTTATGTGGGAATAGGCTTGATTGTTAATTTTGGAGCCATGGGACACTTTGGTAGAAAATTGGAAAATCTGTCTCTTAGAACTCTATTCTGAGCAGTTTATTTGTGTTGACGTTTTGAATGACCAAATGATTTCATAAAATTGTGAAACTTTTCAGTCTTAAAGTTCACATCCCAAGCTTTAAAATGGACATATATTTTGTGTCATTTAGTTTTGTGAACTGAGAGTTATGCTTTGCCAAAGTTTGGGATCAAAACTGAACTCTGTTTTGGGGCAATGTTGAGTTTTGTGTAATTCTAGAATTGTGTGGTGATTTCCAGTAATATTCCAAATTTTTCCTATAAATAGGACTTAAATATCTTTCATTTGGCTTTGGAATCACCTCATTTAGATTTTTCTAGAATTAGTTATGATTTTTGGAAGTTCAGCCAGGTTATGAACCGCGGCCCAAGACCTTCTGTGCATCCATTGGCCGCGGCCTATGGGTAGGCTGGTCACGGCCAACCCCCAAAAATCAGCATTTTGGACTTTTAAAAGGTGACCTTTAGTCAAGTGTTTCCCAAGCCTTGAGGCATGTGTTTAGGCTTTGATTAGCCACCTACAGGTCATGAATGGTAACCAACTTTAAGTGTTATGAAAATGAGAATTTGGACAAGAGAATGATCCTATGTCCTTGATTTGGTTATAGGGTTGGGTATTCGCCTTGATCATGGTTTGATATCCGCTCGGATTGTGAGTAGCCGATGCTGGAGCATACGTAGAAAGAATAAGTATAGGGAACTTACCTCTCCTGCATGTATTGATATTTGTGTTTGTGTATTGATGCATGTTATTGCTTTGCTTGATTATGTGAAACATATATGAATGATTGAAGCTCTGTTTCTATTTATGCTATGGCCATGAGTATGTTGTTGAAACATTGAGCATGCAGATATATCATTATGTGAGCACGAGTTATTGTGATGCAAGCATGTCATGCATTAAACACTTATCTTGCATGCATATTAGTATCTGTTTCCTACTGGAATTCTCTAGAATCTCACCCTCCCCTACTAACATTTTAGACAGGACAAGTGGCTCGAGGAAGGAGCAAGCGACTAGGGGCGGTGAGAATCCTTTATGGGCATTTAGACTTGGTAGTTGGTTATCATTGCTATTTGGGATAATGGTAGTTGATTTGGATGTATTTAGAGTTGTATATGTTAGGATGAATATATGGTTGTATATGTTGTGGAGGTGTAGATAATTGTATATGTTTGGATGATATATTAGAATGTGTATTTGGATTAAGTATTGTGTAATCCCCATTTGAGGAATTGTAAAGGGCGTATATGCCCTATGAATCTTTAGTGAAGGTATGAATACGGGTTTGCCGGTATTAATATTGTGCACTCTGATATTTATATAAATGTGATTTATCATCACGAAGTAATTGTATTCGAAATATGAATGTGAGACCAGGTTAAAGTGTTTGTGAAATGTATTTGTAAAAATCCTATCTTAAGGATGGGAATGTAAATGAATTTTGATTATTATTGGTCTCTATTTCATTTTTAATCACGTGTTTCGGATATAATTACAAAGGGGGTTACAAAACAGCTTTTCAGATCATATTCAAATGGCTACAAGATTATTAAATGCTGTCATCTTTTGATGCAAATACGATTATCCCATTTCAAATAATATTGTCATAGATCTTAAGTTCTGAACATGCTCTGGCAGCTACATCTCAAGTTAGGAGTCAATGATATGCTACATGCCATGCATGAAAGGCAGTTAGCGTTTTATCTGATCATGTTTTTCTTTTTCTTTTTTCTTTTTAAAGTGGAGGTTTTGACTGAGCTTTCTTTATTTTTTTTATCAAAATTTATTGCAATTATTCTAATATATTGTATTATTGGTTTTCAGCTTCAGAATGCCTCAAAGAAAATGAATAAAATGTGCTAGCATTTTTCCATAGTGGTGTTTTTTCTTCATTGTTTTTTTTCCTGTTTTTGACTTTTTTCATTCTTTCACTTTTTCTCTCGCACTCTCTCTTCTTTTATGTTTCCCCACTTCTTTTAAATGCTTGTTATTGTACATGTTCTTATTTGGCTTGGATGGTAGTATTCTATCTTTTTTCCTCAAAATGCCTTTTTATCTATTTTTGTCCAAATATATATAACGATATCAGTTGTATATAGTTGTGTCCTTCCTTGTTAATGTGTAATCTTAGAACTATACACTTGAATTTTAATATTCTAGCTGTTGTCTTAGCATATTAAGCAATTTTGTGGAATGCGGGGCCTCTAGATTTTTAAATTATGTTCTAATATCTAGATAATTGTCTCTTTGACTAGGATCTAAGATTGATAAATAACCTCTATTAGGAATCTTTCAATTTGTATCTCCTGATGGAGTGTTATCATATTCCTTGTACATGCTATATTTAAGCCTCCAAAAGCAATTCGAGGAGGGATTCCAATATGCTTTCCTCAAGTAAGTGCTTCTTTGAGATATATATTTCCATAATTGCCTTTGTTGTGACAATGTCATTTGGGAAAGGAGAATAAAGCTGACGGTTAGAAAAGTTAAGAGATAAAAGAGATGAGATGTAATTTTAAGTTATAATATATATGTAAACATAAAACTCAAGTGCTGACATACATTAAATGATTCTGTTATACAGATAAGTTCTTAATACTAATGATTTTACTAGTGCAAGAAATCGTAATATCATATCTCAAGTAATCTGTCTCTTTTTTATTTTGGGAAATTCATGGATAACCCATAGTAGGATACCCGTTAATTCCTAAGAGTATTGGAAAACCTTACTGTTACAATTTAAGTCCCTATCTCTGATCAAATTATTTTTTTGTAAATTCCCTTCTTATAAATGCTTTACAATGATTATTAGATTCTTAATCACATGTTCAAGGACACTTGCACTGTAATTGCAGTTTGGAAGCCATGGCACACTTAAGCAGCATGGATTTACTAGAAACCAGTTTTGGGGCATTGACAATGATCCTCCTCCTTTCCCAACAATTACATTTAGCAAAGATTTTGTTGATTTGATCGTTAAACCTTCTGAAGAAGATGCAAAGATTTGGCCTCACAGGTATGTATAGAGAGTAGTGACTGTCAACATTATGTTTACTTTTATGATAATGTACTTTTTCCTTCCTCTCTTGATAACGTACATATTTCTCTGTGTCAGACATAAGGTAGGTAAAGTTCTAGAAACAAGTTTTTCTCACTCTTCAGTATTATTGTTTTTTATTTAGCATGTCAAATTAATTCACTCTTTGTCACTCTGTTTAGTATGCTTCTGTAGAAAGATTGCTTATGAATATAGTATTGAAACTTATTGGAGTGTAAACTTGCAATTCGTAGTTGTTATAGGCTACCAAAAAGGCAAACTATGGGTAGTTGTTGTTTTGAATGTGGTTTATGATGAATAAGATGTTTCAATCTTGGAAGGATGTCACTTTTGATGCCTGTTTTTCTTTTCTTTTTGAGTTTTGGAGTGTATCCCAAACCCTTTTTGGTAGGGGACTAAGATTGCTTGGGGTACAGAGTTTACTCTTTCTTACAAGTGTATGCAAATACCAGATGCAAACGCTAAACACTGTTTCTTATAGAGTTCACTCTTTCCTACAAGTGAACTCTAATGCATGCTTTTTTTCCGAACTAGCACATTTTTTGCCTCATGCACATTTTGTTGTATATTGTCAATGTTATTGTGAATGAATGAGGTAGTAGTTCTCATTTTCTGAGGTCATTTTCTACTACACGTTAAGAAAATCTGGCTTACTTGGATTGGATGCAATGCTAAAGTGGTGAAAAATTTTTTTTCCAGGGAAGTAAGATGGACAAAGGAAAATTTGTCAAAGAAAATTAAGGAAGAAAAAGCCTATCATGACCAAGGGCACCAAGCTTTTATAGGTACATTTTATTCACTAAAGAATTTTTCATCCACAACGAGGAGAAGCAGAAGGAAAAGAATAAGGAGAAATAGAAGGGGAAGGGGAAGGGGAATCACTCATTGTAAATATGATTATATGGACAGCATATTAGGAGATTGTAATAACCATATGCACATTTATTGTAAATATGATTAATTTTTTGTAATGATCAAGTGTAGTGGCATTGTATAGATGTGATGTTTTTGGTTATGATCAACTGCAAACAAGTTGTACTTGAGACGTTTGTTGTAATTATGAATTACAGAGTCATTTTTATGAGTTAATGTTAGTGCTAAAAGAGGCAAGCTTCACCCAAGAGGGGGTGAATTGGGTGATGTGATAAATTTTTTGGTTGATGCGGTGATATGAAAATAACTGTAGATAGAGTAGAGTTGAGAAGATTAACACACAGAAAGTTATACTGGTTCGGCCTAAAATCTAGGCCTACGTCCAGTCCTCAGAGATCAAGACCTTCTGAGATTTTTACTATTCTTCTAAGATTTAGTGGGCTCTTGGAACGCCGCAAGACAACAATCATCCTTGAATGGACTACGAGCAGAAATATTTTAACACCTAGAAATTTCTCTCCCCCTTACGACAAGTCTTACGTGCAGAAACAAACCTATGACCTTTTTCTCTTGCTTACGTATACAAGGAGCAGCAATGTTCTCTCCTGCTTACACCCTTATAAGTCTTACGAGCAGCAACGTTCTCTACTGCTTGTACCTTGTAAGTCTTATGAGCAGAAAATCCTACTAGGAATTCTCTCAATCACTTATCTCATAAGGATATCTACCCTCTCAAGGTCCCTATACCTTGAGATCAAATGAAACTATGATTTGAAATGTATACAGACTCTCTCACAGAGAAAATATAATAAACACTTAAGTACAATATGAATATAGTGAAAATATGAATAATAGAGACTCGTGAATTTGCTTGTGTATATTCTTGTTCTAAGTTATTCTTTTTGATGCTCTCTAAAACTATGTATTTATAGTCAGTAGATTTTGTCCGTTGAATAATAGATGTTGTGGAGTGGAGTGTTTCATTGTGGAAAAGCATGCATATGTTTGAAATCTCTAAACAAGATATCATGGTAGGTACGTGCTTAGTCGGTCGTAATGATTTTTTCTATCGTTGTTTGACTTTCTCTGTAAATCTCTGATTCAAACGAACAAAGTCATATTTCACACTTAAAGTATATGTTAAATAATGTTAAATAATAATAACAAGTGAAAATAGAATGAATAAATAACATTAAACCATGTTCGGATTGATCGCTGTAAGTCTGGTGCGTTTTGGCTTCTGATAGAGCATCACTCGAGTGCACTGAGGGTTCACAAGAATGTGTTTTAGCACTCACAGGTGATATAGGCCCTCACCTGAGTGCATGTGTGCTCACTCGAGTGTATCATCATTTCCTCGCATCTGATCATCCTTATGCTCATCACTTGTGGCACAATTTAAGAAAGTGTGTTTTCTCACTTGCGGGTGTTGCTCCATCACTCGAGTACCTTAGCCATTGCTGAGTGCACTTCTCACTTTAAGTTTTCCTTGCTCTTGGGTACTCTTCCTATACCACACTTTATAGGACTAGAGTCAGCTTGAGACTATCACTCGAGTATTGAGTCCGTGCTTGAGTGCAACAATCATTTCCTGTCTCTGACATTGCTTTCTATTAAACACTTGCACGAGTGTGCCTTTATGCTCGAGTGCAAATCACATCATCACTCGAGTGCTGCGTCAATCACTCGGGTTGTCTTGGTATTTTTAGCTAAAGACTGCTTCTGTCAAATACTTTTAGTTTAACAATCATTCTGCTCAAGTGCAAAATTGCTTATCACTTGAGTGTTAGCTTCCATTACTCGAGTGTATAAGTAAAAATCACAGCAATGACCTCTAAACTTTGTGAGATGCATTTGGTAACATTTTCAACCATTGTCTAAACTTGCAAAACATGAGTTTCTTACCACAACACACAATAATCTTTTGTTATCATCAAAACTTGGAATCTAACATTCTCCCCCTTTTTGATGATGACAAAACCTTTGTGATAGATTTTAAAAAACTTGATTAGAGTGAAAATTTTTTAAAACACTTTCAAGATTTCCAAATACATATTCACTAAAGTTTTGACTCATTTTTCAGATTTTTGCACTTAACCTCATAAGCTTCCTGCAATACTTCCAATGGACACTTAAAGCCAAGATAAGTCATAGTACCATAATATTTGAATAGAAAACTTAGAAAAACATGAAAATGACCATATATAGATTAATGAACTTGTAAAGTACAATGGCAAACTTTAATCAACATCTACCTATGAAACCCAAATACACCTAAATCGTATAAAAAACAGTAAAACATTAGTTCTACCCTAAATACTCAAAACTACCCAATACTCCCCCTTAATCAAAAAACTCCCATATCAGACTAGAATAGCTCAAAAACCATCACACATCCTTCTCCCTTGTTTTGTCAACATCAAGAAGGGGCTGAGGAAAGGTGATCTCAGAAGGTGGAATATACACCACCATGGCGGTAGATGGATCAATAAAATCAGGCTTAAAGGGTTAAGATAATAGCTGAGGAGCGGAGGCTGCAGGCTGTGATGATGATGGCTGGTCAAAAGTCTCATCAATATGGGAATCTGTGTCAGTGAAGAGTACATGAGTCTGTGGCTAAAATGGTGAAGCCGTGGTAGGAGTGGATTCTGGAGGTACCTTAGTCTGAGTAATCGGAAGATAAGTATGCAAAAATATCTCTATTTCAGTGATTCTTCGCAATTGGTCTTCTTGTGCCTTGAACATCAAATCAAAGTTTGTATTTGCCTTGTCTACCAACTTTGAGACTTGTGTTTCTATCTTGTCTACTGATTTCTCGTACTTACTTACCAATTCCTTTTTCAGGCCTGCTACTGCTTGATTGATCATGTCGGCTAGATAGCTTGGTAGTGATGCACTTAGGAAAGATGGAGGTGGAGATGGACCTTGTGCAGAAGATTGAGCCTCATCACCTCTCGATGCGATGGCTTCTTTCTGAGATGTGGCCTTAGTTTGATTGACTGGAAGAGTGATCCCCATGTGTGTCAACTGTGTCTTGCCAAACCTTAGGATGTTTACCTTCTCAGTTCCTTCCAAATACCAAACCTTGTTATGCTGAAGTATAAGAGATACGAGTTGTGGATATGGTATTGTAGTGGTTAGTGATGAAGAAAATCGAAATCTTCTCATATCACCAAAGATAAGTTCACCAATATTCCTTCGTTGGCCAGCTAGGAAGGAAGCCAATAGGTAGTAATGTCTCTAAGAAAAGTGGGTATAATTTTAGGATTTTTTTATCATGCTTCAGGTATAAATATAATAAAGAGCACGAATTGAGTCAGGCATATCGATGGGCTTAAAGTAAAGAGGTCCTATAGGGTCTTCTGGCCTTAATTGCTGGAAGGCTTCATTAGCAGAGAGTGTGGGTGGATCGGATGGTGGTGCAATATAGCCAAGTATATAGTTTATGATAGAAGGAGATATCATAATGTGTTGGCCTCTAATAGTGGTGGAAATTCCTTCCTCTATCAACTCTCTGGCTCTAGACTTTATATTTTGGACTTTCAAGTTGTAATAAAAGGTTCTCAAAAAAATAGGGGAATATGGAAGATGCACATTCAACCAGGGATCATAGTATCCAAAGACAAGTTGAAAATCTAGACTATAAATTTTCTTCAGATGATCCAAATCCACATAAACTATAGGACATAAACTTCTATGAGCAAACTCAGAATCATATACCTTCTGATCAAATGGCTTCAGTTCCTGAATATTGAAACCTTCTGGAGGAATTGTGTCTTATTCTTTCTCTGGGACCTGTGAAGTATAAGGTATTCTAGACTGTGAAGCAGCTTGACTACTCTGGCCAATATGATGAGAGCTCGAGGCACCAGATTGCGAGGTAATCTTGCCAACCAAGGCATCGAGCTTGGATTTGTCTATTGCTTCCTGGAGGTGTACATTGAATGAATCATCAGAGGAAGACTCTTGAGGTTCTTTTGTGGTGGTTGTCTTTCCTCTTCCATTTACTTCCTTCGATTAAGAACAAGTGACAATAGGCTCTTTGAAGATAACTCCATTTGGTTTCTTCGGTGGAGGTTGAGCCTTCTTAGCCACCTTAGGCTTAGGATGATTCTTCTTAGTCGGTTTTGATCTTTTCTTGCTTGTTTTGGGTTTTAGAGAGGGTGGTGGAGTAGGAGATGGTGTAGGTGTTAGAGATAAAGTAGGCGTAGGTATTGCTGTTGGAGTTTCTGACTCATTGGCTTCAAAATGAGGAGGTGAAGGTGTTGGAGAGTTTTGTGAAACTTGAGGAACCTTTGTTCTAACCATCTTGAATGATTCAGAAATGGATTGAGAATTAACAGTACAGAGAAGAGCTTGAAGAATGATTTTTGGAAATATTCTTCTGTTATGGCAAGAAAAGGGAATTTATAATGAAAAATTTGACCTTGTTAAGATGATTGAAGAGTTGCAACCAAAATTTGAAGAGATTTGTGGCATTTAATCGGTGGGTAAAGGTCAGAGGTGAAGAGGTATGGCTGTCGAGTGAGGAGACACTTTCGAGTGAGAAGAGGAAGTGTGACGGTTTGAGTTGTCGCGTGTCTGATATAAGTACCAACACTCGAGTAAAAAACCCTAAGTGCTCGAGTGTTATTCATAATGCACTTGAGTGAACTAATTTTGAACTCGAGTGTTCCAAAAAAAATTTCATAAAGCGTATGTGGTCTCAATGTATTTTGTTGTAATCTTTATCTTTGTTCTTAAGTCCTCCAAGATCACTTGAGTAAACCATGTTTTGAGGCTGATTTATGAATTTGTACTTCTTGCACTTGAGAGTTCTTCCCTCACTCTCAGGTGTGTTCATCGTCCACTCGAGTAACTAAAACCTTCACTCGAGTGAGAGCCATCCTACCCGTTGGATTTGAGTAAGCTCTTGGTACTTTTATCTCCTCTGTTAACCCCTATTTTACAAGCTAAAAAATAGAGTATATGATATAGTTTCATGCTCAAGAATTCATCTCTGACTCGAGTGCTAAGGTACCTTACACTCGAGTGGTGCATTCAGCTCTCGAGTGACAGCCCTGTAAAACTAATTTCTACATACTCTGATGTCTAAGTCAATATGGTTATCATCAAAACTCACATTAAACATAATAATTAGGAAGAACTTATAACTCATTGGGATTAACCATTCCTAATTCTCTTCGTATATATAAGAATTGATATTCAGCTATCAGCTTTGCGAATATGTCAGCGAGTTGAAGATGTGTCGGAATAAATTCTACTTTGACATCCTTCTTTTGAACGTGATCTCGAATGAAGTGATGTCTGATATCTATGTGCTTGGTCCTTGAATATTGTACAGGATTCTTGGCCAAACTAATAGTTCTAGTATTGTCACAGTAAATTGGTATCTCCTTCAAGTATATCCCCAAATCTTGAAGTTGTTGCTTCAACCATAGTAATTGAGAACAACAGCTTGCTGCAGCTATATATTCAGCTTCAGTGGAAGATAATGACACTGTGTTTTGCTTCTTGTTGAACCATGATACTAGAGAACCTCTAAGGAATTGACATTGTCCACTGGTACTTTTGCTGTCAGTTTTATATCCTCCGTGATCTGAATCTGAATAGGCCATCAAATATTCGTTTCTTCTTTTTGGATACCATAGGCCAAGTTTTGCAGTGTCTCATAGGTATTTGAAGATTCTTTTTACAGTTTTTGCATGTGACACCTTAGAAGCAGATTGATACCTTGCACACATTCAAACACTGAATAGTATATCTAGCCTGCTTGCTGTTAGATAGAGTAATGAACCAATCATTCCTTCATATTTAGTGATGTTGAAGTCAGGGCCTTTTACGTCAGCATTCAACAGTGTTGTAGAGCTCATTGAAGTATTAGCTCCATTAGCATTGTCTATTCCATACTTCTTCAACAGCTCTTTCAAATATTTAGTTTGAGATACAAATATCCTATTCTTCCTTTGCTTGATTTGAAGTCCAAGAAATAAGTTTAATTCTCCCATCATGGACATTTCAAACTCTCCCTGCATAAGCTTGGAGAATTCTTGATAAAGAGATTCATTAGTAGCACCGAAGATAATATCATCAACATAAATTTGAACAATTAGAAGATCATTTTTGTTATGTTTGATGAAGAGTGTTGTATATACTTTTCCTCTGACAAAGTTTTGATCAAGAAGAAATTTGCTTAGCCTTTCATACCAAGCTCTGGGTATTTGTTTCAGATCATACAAAGTTTTCTTAAGTTTGAAAACGTGATCAGGCTCTGTTTCATCTTCAAAACTAGGAGGTTGTTCTACATATACTTCCTCCATAATATAACCATTTAGAAAAGCACGTTTTACAGCCATTTTAATAAAGTTTAAAACATTTAATGCAAGCAAAGGCTAAGAGTACTCGTATTGTTTCCAATCTTGCTACTGGAGCATATGTTTCCTTATAGTCAATACCTTCTTCTTGATTATAGCCTTTGGTAACCAACCTTGCCTTGTTTCTCACAATGATTGCTAATTCATCAAGTTTGTTTTTGAAAACCCACTTGGTTCCTATAACTGAGTGATCTTTAGGTTGAAGTACCAAATCCCAAACTTGATTTATTTGAAATTGATTTAATTCTTCTTACATAGCAATCACCAAATCATTGTTAGATAGTGCTTCTTCAATATTAGAAGGTTCAATCTCAGAAATTAAAGCAGAAAAATTTAATTCATTAAGAATTCTATTTCTTGTTTTGACACCTTCATGAATATCTCCAATTACTTGATCAATTGAATGATCTTTAATATGTCTCCAAGCTTTTGGTTGAGCATGATCATCGACACCTTTTTCATTTTGAAGATCATTTGTTTTAAAATCATTCTAATTTGAAATAGCTTTGTTTTTCTTTATCAAATCCATTTCTTCTTCATCAAAAGACTTTATCTGAGAATCAAGTTCATCAAACACAACATAAATGGACTCTTCAACAGTATATGTTTCTTTTATTAAAAACTCTATATGCTTTACTTCTATTAGAATATCCTAGAAATAAAGCTTCATCAAACTTTGAATCAAATTTACCCAAGTTTTCTTTACCGTTGTTGTGAATAAAGCACTTGCATCCGAAGGTGTGTAGATGAGCAAGGGTTTGCTTTCTCCCTTTGTAGAGTTCATATGGTGTCTTTTCAAGTGACTTGCAAATATATGCTCGATTTGACATATAGCATGCAGTACTCATTGCATCCGCCCTGAACACTTATGACATTTCTTTTTCATTGAGTATTGCCCTTGCCATTTCTATGATGACTCTATTTTTCCTTTCTACTACTCCATTTTGCTGAGGTGTTCTAGGTGCAGAGAAGTTGTGATCTATTCCCTCGTCGGTTCAGAAGTTTTCAAAAAGTTGATTATCAAATTCTCCTCCATGGTATATCCTGATAGAGACAATAAAAATACCTTTCTCATTTTAAACCTTCTTAGCAAACATAATAAATTTGACAAACATTTCATCTTTTGAAGTAATACATATAGTCCATGTAAATCTTGTAAAATCATCGACAAGTACTAAAGTATATAGATTTCCTTTAAACCGTTTTACTCTCGCTGGACCTACCAAATCCATATGAAGTAATTGTAAAGGCTTGAAGTAGAAATCTCATACTTTGTTTTGAAAAAAGATTTAGTTTGTTTGCCTTTTTGACAAGCATCACAAATCATGTCGTCTTTGAATTTAAAGTTTAGGAAGACCAACAACTAAATCTTTTCTAATCAGTTTGTTAAGTTGGTTCATATTAACATGAGCCAGACGCTTATGCCATAACTAACTTCCTCTGATTTGCTAAGAAAACAATTTTCAGAAGAATTTGAATTTAAATCAATCGTATAACAGTTAGCGTCCCTTTGAGCTCGGATCTTTGCTTTGATGGATTCTTTGTTAAGCAGTAGATCCTTCTTGTTTACTATCAAGCATTTCTCTGAATCAAAGATTACCCAATTATCTTTGTTAGTGCTTTGACTCACATTTAGGAGGTTGTGGCATAATCCTTCAACATAATATACATCATTGATTTGAACACCATCGAATTTTCCCACTTCACCAATTCCAGCAATACATCCACATTTGTTACCTCCAAAAGTTACCTTTCCTCCTTCTCTTGTTTCTAGCATGGTGAACTTATTTCTATTACCAATCATGTGTCTCGAGCATCCATTATCAATGTACCACTTGTTTGCCCATGTTGCTTTGAGACATACCTAGAGTAATATGATCAAGCTTTAGGTACCTACACTTTCTTGGGTCCTTAATGGTTAGTATGCATTGCTCTTGGTACATGCGTCCCTTTCGAAACCCATTTGTACGTACCAATAACCTGTCCTTTTCTAAAATAACATGATGAAGTATAATGTCCTTTCCTATTACAGTAACTACATGATGCAAATGGATTTGATGTATGCAAAGAATTCCCAAAATATCTGAGATAAGTCCTACTTCCCTTTTTCTTCTTTCCTCTATTTTTATCCTGGTCAGACTTATATCCAATTCCAAATTTATCAAAGAAAACTCTTTGAGATTTTAAAATAACTTTAAGGTCTTGTTTAGTATGAGGGGAGGGGAGGGAAAGTGGGCGGAACTCCAAATTTTTTTGAATTGAATTTAAAAAAATTAAAGAAGTGGGGTTAAAAATTTTTAATTAATTTTTCTTGCTCTTTTATCTTATATATTCTCTTTATTAAAATTTTATTACCCCACTTCTTCAATCTTTTAAAATTCAACTCATAAAAATTTCCCCTCCCTTCCCCTCCCCTCCAAATCCCTCACACCAAACAGACCCTAACCATTTGTTAAATCACTTATTTTCTTGTCTTTTTCTTCACACAATGCACATGATGATATGACAGTACTTTCTAACTCTTTTACTTTCTTCTTATGACTAACCATTTCTTTAGCTACCTTGATGAATTTAGTATGCAATGCATTATATTTAGACAATAACTCATCATAAGTAGGTTCAAAGACACACCTCAGAGTCCGATTCTTCTTCCTTGGCCACCAAGCATAGATTTTCAACTTCGCGTTGTCGCTTTCTTCATCTGATGAGCTATCACCCCATATGGATGATATGTATGCTTTCTTTTTCTGCTTCTTCTTGTCTTTGTTTTTGAAGCATTTAGATTTGATGTGACCATGATTTCCACATTCGTAGCATACTATCTGTTGCTCCTTGTTTTCTTTCTTGCTTGGACTACCTTGGTAATTCTTGAAATCCTTTTGTCCTCTTCTCTAGAACTTCTTGAATTTCCTCGTGATCATTCCCATATCATCATCATCAGGGACATCTTCGTTTTCCAAAGAATCATCTTCCTTGATGGCTTTAAGAGCAACTCCTCTTTTCTTTTTTATCATCGAACTCTTCTAGTTCCTTCTTGAACTTTAACTTTCCTTTATACTCAGAAAGGCTACCAAAGAGTGCAGCTACGGATCTCATTGACTCTCCTTTAGCTTCTTAGATAGCTATCACCTTTGCTTCCTATTCTTTCATAAGAATGTTGAGGATCTTTCTTACCTAGGAATTTTGATGAGATTTTTTCCCAAGTGCTGATAGTTGATTAATAAGATGAGTATATCTGAGTTCGAATTCTGAGATTCTTTCTCCAGGTTTCATCCAAAAAAAATCATACTCTGTAATTAGAGTATTGATTCTATTTTCTTTAATTCTAGATGTACCTTTATGAGCGATCTCAAGAGCATTTCGCATATCTTTGGCTATTGGTAGTGTGCAGATTCAGAAATATCCTTTTTGACTAAGGCCACTCTGTATCATTAAAATAGCTTTACTATTTAACGTTACCAACCTCTTGTCATTATCGTCAAACTCCTCTGGGCTCTTTTGCATGACTCTATCTTCAATTTTCCTCATTGGAACATAGTCACCGTCTTGTGTTATATTTCAAAGACCGTATTCGTTAGCCATCACGAACACTTTGAACTTAGCTTTCCAGAATGAAAAATGTGCTTCAGCAAAACCAGGTGGTCTAGTGATAGAAGCTCCATCTGGAAGGATGTTCTTACCCTTTGTTGCTATTTAAAGGATCCTTCTCAAGCTATTAGGATCTTCGGAGAAGACCTCGCTCTGATACCAAGTGAAAGAGGCAAGCTTCACCCAAGAGGGGGTTATTTGAGTGATGTGATAAATTTTTTGGTTGATGCGGTGATATGAAAATAACTGTAGATAGAGTAGAGTTGAGAAGATTAGCACACAGAGAGTTATAGTGGTTCAGCCCAAAACCCAGCCCTACGTCCAGTCCTCAGAGATCAAGACCTACTGAGATTTTCACTATTCTTCTAAGATTCAGTGGGCTCTAGGACACCACAAGACAGCAATCGTCCTTGAATGGACTATGAGCAGAAATATTTAACACCTAGAAATTTCTCTCCACCTTACGACAAGTCTTCCATGCAGAAACAAACCTATGACCTTTCTCTCTTGCTTACGTATACAAGTCTTATGAGCAGCAATGTTCTCTCCTGCTTACACCCCTGTAAGTCTTATGAGCAGCAACATTCTCTACTTCTTATACCTTATAAGTCTTATGAGCAGAAAGTCCTACTAGGAATTCTCTCAACTGCTTCTCTCGTAAGGATATTTACCCTCTCAAGGTCCTTGTACCTTCAGATCAAATGAAGACATGATTTGACATGTATATAGACTCTCTCATAGAGCAAATATAATGAACACTGAAGTACAATATGAATACAAAGAAAATATGAATAACAGCGACTTGTGAATTTGCTTGTATATATTCTCGTTCTAAGTTATTCTTTTTGATGCTCTCTTAAACTCTGTATTTATAGTCAATAGATTTTGTCAGTTGAATAAAAGACGTTATGGAGCGGAGCATTTCATTGTGGAAAAGCATGCATACGTTTGAAATCTCTGAACAAGATATTGTGGTAGGTACGTGCTTAGCTGGTCATATAGATGTTGTCTACCGTTGTTTGACTTTCTCTGTGAATCTCTTTTTCAAATGATCAAACTCCTGTTTCATGCTTAAAGTATATGTTAAATGATGTTAAATAATAATAACAAGTGAAAACAAACTGAATAAATAACATTAAACCATGTCCATATTGATCGCTATAAGTCTAATGCGTTTTGGCTTCTGACAGAGCATTACTTAAGTGCACTGAGGGTTCACTCGAGTGCGATAGTATATGTTCTCCTATGAAGTTGCACTTCCATACGAAAAAGCAAGAGTGCATTTTCTCACTTGCGAGTGATGTGGGTCCTCACTCGAGTACATCTTGTCTCACTTGAGTGCATATATATTTTGTATTATGGACTTATGTCTCCGGATAACACTCGCAGCCTATTTTTCAAGAGTGTGATTTTACACTTGCAGGTGATGTGGGCCCTCAGTAGGTGACAAATTTTTACTCAAGTGCTCCACTGTATTTCAGCTTCAGGCTTTGCTTCTGGACTACACTTGCACCATTTTTCACAAGAGTGTGTTTTAGCACTCGCTGGTGATATGGGCCCTCACCCAAGTGCATGTGTCCTCACTCGACTGTTTCAACATTCCCTCGCATTTGATCATCCTTATGCTCATCACTTGCAGCACTATTTGAGAAAGTGTGTTTTCTCACTTACGGGTGTTGCTTCATCACTCGAGTACCAAACTTTTTGCTTCAGTGCGTACTAAAATTTTTTTTAATACTAATAAAATAAATTTGCATTAAAAATTTGAGATATTATATTCAAAATCAAAACCAACCCCTTACTAATTTAAATTTAGATGAGTAATATATATTCCACAAATTTGGTTTGTTGGTAGTTACAAACTATTTATTCAAAACGATGATGACTTTTGTATGCCTATTTTCCTTTTAAGCAGTCTTGGAGGTAGATGAAGATAAACCAAATTTCCTTATGGTTTAAAATATTTTTATACTTCAGATCAAAAAGTTATTTTTTTTAGCCAAGCAAAAAAACCACCACATCCTTGAAACAGCTAGAGCTATCATATTCAATAGTAATGTTCCTAAATATTATTGGGATGATGCCATTCTCACTGCCACTTTTCTCATAAATCGCATTCCAAGCCAACCCTTATCCTATAAAACACCACTCTAAGTCCTCCACAAATACTACAATATTTCATATCTCGAAAATACTCTACCATTCAACGTGTTTGGTTGTACATCATATGTTCACCTTCACCATAGCAACAAACTGGACCCCAAAACCATTTGTTGTATCTTTCTTGGCTACACAAACACCCAAAAAGGATACAAATGCTATGACCTTGTCTCCAAACTGTTAGTTCAAGCGTTTCACTCAAGAGGGGGTGAATTGGGTGATCCCAGAAATTTCGTTGCGTATAAAAAAATTAACAGAATATTTAAAGCATTTAAGAGCAAGGAGAAATATCACCGAAGTATACACCGGGAGTTATACTGGTTCGACCACAACTACTTTGACCTACGTCCAGTCCTCAGAGCGTCTCTGAGAGTTTCACTATATTCTCCAAGATTCAGTAGGTTCTTTGCACCTCAGTACACAGCAAGTTCCTTCACCTGGACACTCGCTCCCCTTACACGTTGTACCCAAATCTCCAACTCAAGGTTCCACTACCTTAAGTTGTCTCAATAACAAATATTGAGTTTGTAATGAAAAACTCTCTCACATAGCAAATATGTAATCACTAAAGTACAATGAATGAGTATATGAAAACAAAGCACTAAGAGTGTATTGATCGATGTGTGTTCTATGTTCTTGTGTCTTGTGTTCTTCTTTTTGAAAGCTCCATATATATAGATGATTTATAGTAACCGTTGGAAGCAATTCAAACCTGTCTATTAGAGTCACATAGCAATGATTGACTATTCTTTGAATTTTAAAACTATCCGTTGTGGTAGGTAGTGGTAGGTAAACGTTCGGACACTTTATTTAACTTTACACTTCTTACATGATCTCTTCATTGTTTCTTTGCATATATACTTAGGATACTAATGCAATGAAGGGTTAATCATATAGATAACAAATCAATAAACATTCGATTAAAAACATAATTTCTGGACTGCCTTACTCAAGTGGCTACTCGAGTGATCAAGTTTGTTACTCTAGTCACTCGAGTGAACCTATCAAAAATATGGTAGTGCCTACTTCAGCATTTTACATGCGATATTACTCGGGTAAGACATGGAGTGAGATATATCACAAACCTTGGAAATACCTTATTACTCGAGTGCCTACTCGAGTGGCCATGTCTTTTCTTCACAAGTTACTCGGGTGCTGACTCTGGTGATCTGGTTACTCGAGTGACCTTTGATTTTCTTCACATGTTACTCGAGTGAGCCCTCGAGTAAATTTCAAATAACCCGGCAGATTACTCGATTACTCCCTCGAGTAATTACATCAAATTCTTGGCAGAGAGTTTGCTTTCTGATTACTCGAGTGGCTACTCGAGTGATCTTTCAAATAACTCCGCATATTACTCGAGTGGTCTTTCGAGTAATGCCTTTTTCTTATCTGGTTACTCGAGTGCTTACTCTAGTAAATTGTTTCATTCCTTGGCCGAGAGCTACTGGAAGATTTTTCACCTGGTCACTCGAGTGGCTACTCGAGTGATGTCTTTGTAAATGATGTTACCCAAGTGGCTACTCAAGTAATAGTCTATATAACTTTGCAGATTACTCGAGTGGTCCCTCGAGTTACTTCATTCAAATTTTGGCAGTGCTTCACTAGATGAAATTCTCTTTGATTACTCGAGTGCTAACTCGAGTGACAGCTTCTCTTACTCGATTAGCTACTAGAGTAAGCAATCACAAAATTGATTCATCACTCCAGTGCTTACTTCAAGTAATGCTTTGCCACTTTGTTCAAATCCATTTATTTGTTATCAAATCCTTTTATATCATGGATCCAATCTTTGTTATCTCAAAACATATGGGATCTAACACAAACATCTCTATGCCACATGTGATGTTACCTTCTATGAAGCTACACCTTATTACTCCCTGTCTATAATTCAGGGGGAGATATATGATGAATTATAAATAAACGAGACTCTACCAAAAAGTGACTTGACCTTTATTGACTATATACCTAGCCCTCTTGATAATCCTAGCCATCCTGATAAACCTGATAATGTGCCAAGTAAAGTGCCTAAGGATAAACGAGGAGTTATTCTAGGGGGAGGCATGAACAAATTTGCTAAGACTTATATACGACAACATAAGATAGGTAACAAGCCATATGTTATTAGAACTTGCCAAGAGTTGGAAGTAGTGGTAGGTTAGGAAGAACTGAAGAAATAGTGATGATGGAGAGCTCTAATCTTGATTTGCCCATTGCTATAAGAAAGAAGCCTAGATCATATACTTGACATCCTATTGAGAGGTTTGTCACTTATAAGGCCCTTTCCTTAAAATATCATGCCTTTATCTCCCACCTTGACAATATTAGTGTACCAAATAATATTGATGAGGCCATGGTTATATCTGAATGGAGGCAAGTGGTTATGGAAGAGATGGAATCACCTAAGCACAATAGCACGTAGGACATGGTAGCTCTACCTAGTATGAAGAAACCTATTGGCTGCAAATGGGTATACACTCCAAAGTATATAACTGATGGAAGCCTTGAGAAATACAAAGCTGGGCTGGTACATTTGCATATGTAGCAAAATTAAATATAAATAGAATTCTCTTGTCTCTTGTAGTCAATCTGATTGGTAACTTCTTCATCTAGATGTGAAAAATGCCTTCTTCAATGGAGAACTTAAGGAAGAGGTGTATATGAAGTTGCCTCTAGGATTTACTCAGGTTCTAAAAAAATAGGGGTACACATAAGGGAAGAGTGATCACATATTGTTATTTAAACATCATAAGGACAAGATAACTGTACTAGTAGTAATGTTGATGACATTGTTCTTATAGGAGATAATGATACAAAAATTAGTCAAATCAAAGCAGCCCTTGCTCAACAATTCCATATTAAAGATCTTGGAGAGATGAAATACTTTCTTGGAATGGAGGTTACTTGATCAAAAGGAGGAATCTATATTTCTAAAAAAAGTACATCCTAGATCTTCTACAAGAAAATAGAATACTACGTTATAGGCCTAATGACATGCCTATACAAATTGATAAAATTAGTAATGAGGCAGATATTGGCAAAACTATAGACATGGGGAATTATTAGAGAATGGTTGGAAAACTAATTTGTCTCTCTCATACCAGACCAGATATCACATTTACAGTTAGTATGGTCAGCCAACACTCCCATGATTCTAAACAGAAGCACTTGAATAAAGTCTACATAATTCTTCAATATTTGAAGGGATCCCTAGGTCATGGCTTAATACTTCAAGAAAATTGATAAGCGGGATGTAAAGTTGTTTACAAATGCTTATTGGGCAAGTGATCAAGATGACAAAAAGTTAACATCTGGTTATTACACATATGTGTGGAGTAATTTGGTCACATGGAGAATTAAAAATAGAGTGTCATTGCAAGAAGCAATGCTAAGTTTGAATACAGGTATATAGAATTGGGTATCTATAAAGGCATATGACTTAAATGAGTTTTTAAGTAGTTCAGATAGAGCATGAATCTACCTATCAGACTGTACTATGACAACATGCTGCAATTAATATCTCACACGATCCAGTTCTACATAATAGAACAAAACATGTGGAGATAAGTAAGCACTTCATCAAAGGAAAGATCGATGAGGGTACAATTGACTTAAAATATACACCTTCTAGGGAATAAACTACAGGCATCCTTACTAAAAGGATTGCCCAAGGATAAATTTGAGTACTTTGTTGGCAAGTTGGATATGCTTGATATCTATAGTCCAACTTGAGGGGGATTGGGAAATCCCGATGTTTTGGGATTGGAAGAAGAATCCCCACATTTGGGAATTCATATTGATTAATTGAGATAATCTGTATTGATATGGAAAGATGTGATTTATATGGATTCTTATGTCCTGTAAATATGACAAGGGATACCAATACTTTGGAGGCAATGACTCACTATACGAGGTACACAATGGGACAGACCAAACTTTGTTGTTATTTATCATCAATTGTTCAAGGGTACGTATTTTAAATTTGTCTATTTAAGATGTTTAATAAATAATTGCCTTGTCATCTAACTTCATTTTAATCTGTACAAGTTGTTATAGTTACCATTGGAGTTTGTGTGTTATTTGTTCTCGCCTTAACACAATTTATTAGTTTGATTGCTTGCGTAAAAAGCTAGACAAAGAAACAAAATCCGTCTTCAACATGTAAGTTATTTTGTTTGTATTTTATTGATTCTTAAAAAAAATGAATAGTTCTAATTTTTGTTGATTTTGATTTTCATGATAGTGTGACCCAGACATATAGGCTCCTTGGCGGGTCATGCGAGGGTAAAGTTCTTAGAGACCCAAAGTGGTTTTTTTCGAAAGTAAGTAGTTTCAATTCAAGTTCTTTTATTGACAGTCATTTTAAATATACCTTCATTGATTTTAACAATCATTTGGTTTTGATTTATAGTGCCCTCAACAACCTGACAGCACTGAATTCAGATACTATGTTATACTTTATATGTATAACATCATTCAAAGTGGAATTACAAGCTATTTTGAACAGGTAGTCGTTTCTTCATTCTCAAATGATAATATTTTTGGTGTTGTAATTGAATTACTAATTAATTTATTCATTTGATTCATTTCATCTAAGCTTATTTTCTAATTTGCATATTTTTGGCGATGAAGATGCCTATGGTATATGAAGACATTAATTTGATCAGAGACTTTTTAGCTGGACATCTTCTTCAACATATAGATTAATAAAATTTTTATTTATATTAGTTAATAGTTGTGTAATAGAAAACTTTTTAACACTTTGTGGTTGTTATTGTACATATATAGTATTTGGTTGTATGAGTTGTTATTTTACATATATAGTATAGGTTATAGTGATGGATGTTTCCTTACCATTTTGTAAGGGACATTGTGGTTTATGAATCATTCTTCGTTCTTGTTTCTGCAATTTTAATTTGCTGGGTAATTAAGAATATAAATAATCATTTTTTCTAAAAAAGAAAATCTTTTAACGTCTGTAAAGAAAAACAGACATCTAAAGGTTTTACACAACACTTTAGACGTCCCTATTTCACAAAAGGGACGTCTAAAGTCATCTTTAGACATCCCTATTTAGAAAAAGGGATCAGGGTGCCTAATGTGCACTTCCCTGATACGCACCTGCTGCGCGGCCCATTTGGGGTCCTTCCCAAATGTATTTTTTATAGTTCTTTGGATCATTATATTCTATATAAAATGGGTGACAGTTTGATTTTTTATAGGCAAAAAATGGAGTTGTTTTCAATTTTTTATGATTTTTCAAAGATTCAGTGCTTAAATTGGAAAAAAACTATACTACTTTTTAAAAAAATGTACTAAATCTTTGAAAAATCATAAAAAATTGAAAACAACTTCATTTTTTGCCCATAAAAAATCAAAATGTCACCCATTTCATGTAGAATATAATGATCCAAAGAACTATAAAAAATATATTTGGGAAGGACCCCAAATGGGCTGCGCAGCAGGTGCACATCAGGGAAGTGCACATTAGGCACCCCTGACGTCTAAAGTCTCTGCAAATACACTTTAGATATCCCTTTCTCAGAAAAGGGATGTCTAAAGTTCAGACTTTATAAGTCCCTTTTCTGAAATATGGACGTCTAAAGTGTCGTCTAGAGACTATAGACGTCCCTTTATTTATGGACTTTATTGCTATAGTTAACTATGTTGCTCACATATACGTCCCCCTATTTTTATTCGTTAAAAGGGCCAAAAATGGGATGTTAAAAGCCCTGCCTGTAGTGCGCCCTATGGGGAATTTCCTATATTGTAAACAATTACTTAATGTCAGTATGTTTATGCTATTTCTATATGCCTTACAGAACTATACGCTTATTACTTTGCAAATATCGAAATGTTAAGGGGTTGGACAATCTGCATCATCCATTAGGCTGAAAAAATCCCGAGCTACTTCATTCCTCAAGAATATAGGGTTTGAACCCTACACTTCTTCAATGAAGTTGTCATCTTGAAAACCATCCACATCAAGCACAACATCATTAATAGGATCATCTTTATCTACTTGAACTCTTACTTATGAACTTTGAGGAAGAGTATCATCATATCTCATAAGGCCTTCTCACCATGAACACCTCAAAATGTATACTCTTCCAAGAAAGGCTTCACAAGAAAATATTCCTTAATAACTTCTTGTGTATACCACTTCTTGAACTTGTATCTCCGACACGGACATACGATCTTACCATTACAGCTGGCCTGAAAGTAAGCAAAATCCAAGAAGTTGTTTAATTCATATAAATAAGTTGCAGAATTGTGTGGCAACTTGATCTATGACTTATCTATAGCTAGTGAAAAAATTTAGCAAAGAAGATGAGTGAAGAGTGAATGACGCATGCTTGCAAGCTTTAATTGAAGTTCTCCAATGTCTAAACATTCATAGCAAAAACAAAACCGCTACCAAGACTGCTACTATGTGTCATTTTGTAGCTATTTTGGATTCAAAAACCACTATAAATGTCATGACTGTTAGATGGATCAGACATTTAAATTTAAAGATAGTCAGATTTTGTAGCGGTAAATTGGAAAAAATTGCTACAAGCTTTCATTACCATTGGAGGGAATGACAAATTTAAAATTCAAATGTGTTACAATTTATAGCAGTTAAGTGGAAACAATCACTACAAACTTTCATGATCGTTGGCAGGAATAAATATATCAAAATTCAAACGTGTAACAGTTTGTAGTGGTTACGTGGATAAAACCGCTACAAACTTTCATGACCGTTGGTGGGAATGACAAATTCAAAATTCAAACATGTAATAGTTTGTAGAGGTTATATTGAGAAAATTGCCATAAATGTTCAAGTCCATATTTTGTAGCGATTGTATGAAATAAATCGCTATAAAGGTGGCAATTTTGTAGCGGTTAGAGCCGTATAACCATTACAAAGTTATACTTTATAGTTGTTGGTGTATAAGAACCGCTACAAAGTTTAGTTGGTTTTTTTTAAAAAAATTGTTTAACGATGTCTAATCCAACATAAATTAAAATAGAAATGTCCACAAGTAATAACATAAATTAAAATAGAAATACCGATTCCAAATTGTTTTACAATTGTTATAAAATAAAATAAATTGTCCTACATCAACTAGACTAAGTAAACTAACTATCAGGAGCCTGATCATCAGGTCCTCTCTCAGGGGGGCAGCATCACCAGCCTGACCATCAAAGCCTCTCTCACGGGGTTGAGCAGAGTCAAAGCACCATCATAGACAGCAGGAGGAGGAGGCAGCTGAACGATGAACCTCAGCCATTGCATATGCTTAGAGTAGTAGAAATCGGCCTGCTCTTGCATCTATTGCATCTGATGGGCCATCACGACATGTTCCCTGGCAACCTCCAAATGGAGCTTGTAACCCCCTTCACGATTAAGGACGAGATGTACATTTATAAACACGTAATTAAGGTAGAATTAGAGACCATAGACGATTTAAGACTTAAGAAAGTAAATTTCCTAAAATTGGGGTTTTCAAAAACTTTTACAAAACCTGTTCTCAACGGTCTCATATCCATATTTCAATACATAAATGGCCTGTACAGGTTGATTTCATTCATACATATCAGAGTATAGCATAAATTCCAGACACACTCGGGTTCCATTAATTCATAAAGGGTCTACAAGGTACAATTGCCCATAGAGTTTCCCATAACAAGGGATTACACAAATACTATCCAATATATACATATAATTC
This sequence comes from Inga leiocalycina, assembly GCA_963242795.1. Classification (NCBI taxonomy): domain Eukaryota; kingdom Viridiplantae; phylum Streptophyta; class Magnoliopsida; order Fabales; family Fabaceae; genus Inga; species Inga leiocalycina. The sequence goes on along the minus strand of OY725321.1, from coordinate 46,719,445 downwards.
CCAATAAAAAATTATCCAAATGATTTACAAAATGATAACCAATTTCTAAAATGAAACTCCTAGCCAGGAGCTCTAACCACTCTTCGTTGCCCGCTTCCCTTTGGATCCTTCAGCCTTGTCTAAACAGTGTTTTTGGGAGAGTGAGATTATAAAGAATCCCCGTAGTAACAAATCACTCATAGTATGCACAACAATAAGGCATGAAAGCAAATCTTCACACACATATGGCAACTACAACGGCAGTTACAGTGGCAAGGGTATGTATGACTCATATCACCCTTACTTTTGCTAATGCTGAATTGCTCACGCTGTATTGCACCACAACAGTTCACATAATATATTTCACCACAGCTGAGATTCATATAAAGCATTTCATAACATAAGCCATATAGGCAAGATTCAATACACACAACCCACGGCTGGATTCGCAATACGCCACCCCACGGGTCGGATTCACAAAGATCCATGTCGATTACAGCAGCACTACAACGGTCGAGCTAAAGATAACCAACGTCAATCCCTAGACGGCTCATGCTGCATTGCTCATGTTTTAATAGACCTTGACACATACAGTTCACAAAACACAATGACAAGTCATGCATACCAAAACATCATACACAACATGAGAGAAAAGTCACTACCTTGATCCTTTCGTGCGTGTCCTAGCGTCGGTCTCTCCCGAGTAGGGCAAATGTCAAATCCTATATTCATAATAAGTGACGAAGGGTTATTTCTCTATTCCAATTCTCAATATATTCTTAACACTTAATTTGGTTATCATTATTGCTCTTTTAGTATTCCCAAAGATCCCCTTTTGAAAGCTTAAAACCAACATTTTTCACTGAGACACTCGAGTGAGGATGGCCTCACTCGAGTGAAGAAGACCTCACTCTAGTGATAGTACAGTTTGTACTCGGGTACTAGAGAGTGAAGGAAAGTGAGTGAACACCTGAGAGCACAAGGACTTCTTCAGAGACAGGGACACTCGAGCACACAAGACCTCACTCGAGTGATAGCCAAATGCCTTACTCGAGCACTAGAGAGTGAAGTCCAGGAAGTGAAGACCCGAGAGCACAAAAGTTCTCAAGGTTCAGGATCACTCGAGTACACCCAATTGCACTCGAGTGGATACCACATTCCCGCGAGTGAAAAGGCACACTCTTGCACCATAACAGTGAGTGACAACCTGAGAGGCAAGTCTTGGGTGTCAAATACACTAGCACTCGAGTGAGAGGAGGCTTACTCGAGTGATATCCCACCACACTCTCAAGTGAGACAACACTTGCCTTTGACCACGGAAGTGCAACAAGAACATAAAGAGCAGAAAATGAAGTTTGCACTACCGTACTCAAGTGGAGCTCATCACCACTCGAGTGTTATTCATCCTACACTCTAGTGAACCCCAATCACTCGAGTGATTCTGTCAAAAACCAGAAAATGCAGCAAAACTGACCACATTTCCTAACACTTGCCCAAATGATCCCAATGGACTCAAACTTCTACTAAAGCTACTCCCACACAAAAACACCCAAGGAATTCAATGGAATCTTCAGAATTATCCAAATCCTACTCCATTATCATGCTTTGGTTTTGGGCAACAAAATCATCCAAATCTCCAAAATCATACAAACATACCATTTCAATCCTAAATCAATCTATCTATCCAAAACTCATACCAACATACCCTTACTATACCAAAAACATGCCAAAAGCCTAATAACTCTCATTTTCGTATTAAAGGTAACAATTTCCAGAAATTCCAAACTAGACTATTTGGCATAAAACTTAGATAGATAGATTAGTCTTACTTACCTCTTTCACTTTGCCAAAGAGGTTCTTTGATTCTCAAATCTCCAAAATTTCGTGGGAGCTCAAACTAACACCAATGGCCAAACTATACACATCAAAATGAAGCTCTTCATTCAAGGAACAACATTAATGAAGAGAACTTGAGCAATGGAGGTGATTTACTTACCCAAATCACAGGTCATTTACTTACCCAAATCACAAGCTTTATCTTTCTCTAGCTTGGCAGCCATGGAGGATGAATGGGAGAGAGAAAGTGAGGAAGAGATGGAGTGTGGAGAGAGATGAAATGATGATCTTACTCCCTCTCCCATGCTGCAGCCAAAATGGAGGAAGAGGAAGAAAGAGAAAATAATATTTTATCCCTTTTTGACTTTTTCCATGCTCTCTCATACTCCTACCTTGACACATGTCACCTCTTTATTGGTTCTCCTCAAATTAAGTCACCAATTAGCCACTTTAATCCTTCCATTAGCCATTTAATCACTCTTCTCATTTTTCCTCTTGGTTAGTATTAATTTTCCCTTAATCACTAACTTATGGCCAATAATTTCATTCTTCCAAATTTTCACTAAGTATGACATATTAATTAACATAGTCATAAAACACATAATAATTCCAATTAAATTCATAATTATCCACAATAATCATGATTAGCCCTTAATCAAAATTTGGGATATTACAGAGCTCGTCAACAGACTCCCCCTTTCATGTCTAACCTCGGAAGTCCGTGCTCGAGAACTACCAGCCTCAAAGGCGCCACTCCTACTATAGACCATGCTAGGTCTGGCACCTAACCCCATCCCCCTCATGTTGCTAGGGTGCTCAACTGGGCCCAAAACAAATTTCAATAGCGTATTGGGGTTCATAGACCCCTGTGACTTTTGGGTTTGGGTCTCACACAGCTCAGCTTGGGACTGCTAAATCCACTCCTGCCATTTTATATCATATTCAATTGTTATTATTATTAACAACAAATTAGTTTTATAAACAATAAATAAAACAATTTGATATCTTACAATGGCCTCCTCTGCCTGCCGAGACATCAGAGTCTTGTCCTGGTGTCTACGTGTAACTGTAAATAACTCCCTGTAGTCTATCCAGTGGTTATCCTCCTAAGCCTTCCTCTCCGAAAACAATAAAAACATTCAATTAGTATTATAAATAAAAAAACAATAAATTTACAAAATAAGTAACAGTAATTCAATGTAAGTAATAGCAAATATCTTTGATCTAGCCGTGTGATGTATCCTCTGCTGCCCTCGGCTCATCGTGTTTCTCTAAGAAAGAGCCTGAATAAAAAACATAATATTAAAATTATGAAACAAATGTAAAAAATTAATAAATATTAAAAAAAAATTGTTCAAAAATTAATATTATTAAAAAATTCTTGTCCCTCTGGGCTCCCCCTGTACTAGATAAAACTCGCCCAGTCATTAGATGGGACGCCGTCTGGGACGTTCTCGATCAGCTGCTCCAAAGGTATTATCCCATCCTTATTTGCACTATGGAAAAGACAATTCCTCCTATTCTTCCAACCATCCCCTATCTTGATAAGCATGTACCTTTTCCTGTTGTCCTGGACGGTAAACTTATTCTGTAACACAATCAAATAAACAATAATTAATAACAATTAATTACAAATGATACAATTAATAAATAATAATTAAATACGATTGAATTCAATTGTTGCAATTAATTATAAATTATGTAATTAAAAAATACTAATTAAATACAATTAATTATAAATGCAATTAATTAATAATAATTAAATACAATTAATTACAAATTATATAATATAATTAAATATAATTAATTACCTTCACAGCATCGTCTCATGCTAGATCCTTCGGCCCCTTCGGGACGTTCTTCTAGGTCTTGAAGTATATGGGGAACCGCATCCAATTCGAGCCCAGCTCTTTCAGATAGTGGTTGAACAGGTGACCCCCGTTTTCTATCGTCTGGTCCGTAAAGTAACGTGCCAACAATACTTTCACATACATTTTTCTCATTGTGCATAAAATCAAAAAAATGTCTCATATCCAATGTAATATCCCAAATTTTGGGATTAGAAGCTTGAGATTAAGCTTGAATCAAGCAGACTACTAAGCCCAGTTTAGTAAGAGTCCCAAGAATGATCAAGAAATAGAATGCTTTATAGGGAATCAGTGATTTGTCCCTTCCAGGAAGAGAGCTCAGTATGTGTAAGGAGTAGGATTAATGTGTCAATGCAGATGTGCACAATACATATATATGGTGACATTAGATTGGGCCATTGTGAGTGTGTATGAACTATAGTATCTCAAAGTTTAGCAAGGGGTCACATGCCTCAAAAAGAAAGTGTAATAGCAATAGAAACTACTTTAGGAATTAAATAAGGGAATTAGTACCAACTAATTGAAGGAAAGTGCCTAAACCCTTTATCTGAAATTATAAATGATATAAGGCCTAACTTGGAACCAAAAGAAGAGGAAATGGCATCTTGAAAGAGGAAAATGAAGTGAAAGAAAAGAACTAATGGCAATTTGATTAATGTTGCCATAATCAAAGGCAAAAGAGACATTTACAATTTAATCTTGAGGTTCGAATTGGAAACAAAAATGAAGGGTTAAGATTTGTCCTTGAAAGTAAAGGTAATGATGAAGATGAAAAATTAACACAACTCCCTCCCCTTAAGATGACAAAAACGTCCGAGCGCATAAAAGGGAGAAAGAAAAGAGTTGGTCAAAGATGCAACCAACTTTGCAAGAAGACTATGATCAAATTTGAGCATATACACCTATAGGAATTTGGTCAACAAATCCTCCTCCTTTCCAACAAGAAAAAAAAAGAAATAATGAAGATCATTTCCATTAACTAAAACCACCCTTAGTTACTTAACCAAACAACTTTTTTCAAGGTACCACAACTTTGTAACACATCATCCTTCTCTTCTAACTCATTTACCAGGTCGACCAACCATATAAAGAAGACAAGGATCAATATTTAATTAACACACTTCTCATTCACACGCACAAAAAAGTAAGCCATTACCATAAGAAAAGAGAAAAAGAAGAGGAAAAAGAAAAAGGAAAGAGAAAGAAGACCTTGAAGAGTAAATAAGTAAGGTAAGTGTTCTTGCTTCATTTTCACCTTCAAGATCACCTTTCTAGCTCTAAGTGTCTTCATAAACATTGTTCTTCTCATCAAGAGCAACATTTCTATGGTTTTAGTTTCTTGAGGAGAGGTGTTTAGTACTACCAAGAAGGTTTTGAAGTTGGAGGAAGCAAGAAAGAGCTAAAGCAAAGGAGAAAGATAAGCAAGAGCTTTATTTTGAGCTTAGTAATTTGAAGATTGGTCAAGTTTTCATGATATTAGTATGCTTCCCTCTTTTTATTGAGGAATAAACTTAGGGTTTTAGAAATATTGGGTCCATGAAAATGATGTTAAGGAGCTTAAGTATGATAGAATGGAAGTTAAGTAAGTTTGGTGAGTAGATGTTACAAAATCATATTTGTTCTTCCCTATGGAACTTTTCAGCTAGATGCAGGGCCAGAAGGAGGAGTGTGATTTTGATGAATTTTAGGTTACCAATAGATTCTACAAGTAAAATTGTGTGGGAATAGCCTCTGGTTATGGATTTTGAATTATTGGAATGAAAAACCTAAAATTGGAACTTAAGCATAGTGCTGCCAAATTAGGGTTTATGGGAGACAGATTATTTGTGACGTGTTTTTGAATAACCAATCTTATCCAATGGTCATGAAATTTTTTAGATTGATAGTAGACATCTTAATATTTAAAATGATATATGGAAAGTAAGTTATGAATTTTTAAAGTTTAGGCATTGAATCTGGAATGAATTTTGGATGAGTAAGGTTGGTAAAGGATTTTTGGAATTTAACCCCTATAATTGGTAGTGGGTGATATTTGTCCCATATAGAGAACTTAAAGAGCTTCGAATAGGAATTTCAACCACCTCATTTGGAGTTCTAGAGATTAAGTTATGAATTATAGAATTTGGCTAATGAAAACTAGTAGACTAGGGTGATACCCGAACTTTAAAGTTCTTGAAGAGAACAAGTCAAGTGCAATGGCTTACATTAATCACTCTAATGAGTTAACACATAATGTGGTTATTTATCTAGGGCCATGAGATGTCAAGAAAGAAGAAATGGAAGGCTTTGTAAGAAGCTACAATGGTTGGAAGAAAAGGGAATAAGAGAAGGACTAAGAGACAAAAGGTAGTGAACTTTCCTGACTTACATGTATTTGATATTTATATGCTTGTGTGTTGATGTGTATAATTGCTTTGATGAATGGTATAGAACATATATGAATGATTGAAGCTCTGTTTTTACTTATGTTGTGGCTATAGTTGTAATATGTAAAACATTGAGCATACAAAGTCATTACGTTGGCATGAATTTATTTAAGCAGGCATGTCATACACTAAGCATTTATCTTGCATGTATAGTTAGCAATGTTTGCTACTGAGATTCTCCCGAATCTTACTCTCCCCTTACCCAACCATATAGGTGTGTTAAGGATAGAAGAGGAATGCAGGAAGATATGCAAGAAGAAAATGCGGTGGTGGAATGAAGATTGAAATGTGTCAAATAGTTTATGTAATAAACTTAGATACTTTGGCAACCTCATGTGGCAACACAGGTGGTGTATAATTGTATATGAATGAACTATGAATGAGTAAAGAAATAACCTAGTAATAATAAAAAGGAATTGAGAACCGATGAGTAACAATGAAGTTACAAACCACTCAAAGACGATTCCGAAAGATTTTGACATTTTCAGAAAAACCCACTCAACTACAGGTTTGAATCCTATCTTGATGTTGGGATTTGCAATTATTTTTTGAAAGAAGTTCAGACTTATTGTGTAAAAGCTCATCTGATTGGGTTGAAGAATATGGTGTTACATCTAGGGTCCTCTAATATGTCAAGTTAAAGAAAATAGACCTCTTCTTCCACCCCGCTTGTCCTAACATCCCTCATAAAAGGTTTGCCAATTATACATTTTATATCTTTCACCTTTTGGTATACCTATTCCCCAGTTAAAGGTTGAGGTGCCCTTCCAGTAAGGAAGATGCTGATGGACCTGTTTTTGAAGTCCCATGTAGGAATTCAGCATGTCATACTTCAATCTAATTGAATGTATACCCTCTTTGCAATTTGGATATCCAAGTTGACCTTTAATGTTGTATCCTATCAAATTACCATATGCAGAAAAGTTATTGATAGTATTAAAGTGCATAGCTCCCAACTTGAATATTTCTTCCTCATGAGCATTATACACCATGAACCATCATCGCACAAATGCTTTAAGTTTTCAATTAATGGAGCTAGGTAGACATCTATGTCATTCTTGGGTTACTTGGGGCCCCATAATCAATATGGACAACATGGAGTACTTATGCTTCATGTAGAGCTGTGGAGGAACGTTATATTAAATAGTATTACCTACCATATGCTATGGGTATTGCTTTGCATCCTAAACAAGTCATCTATCAGTACCTAATACAAGGCATATAGGTTCTTATCATCATCAGTAAAGTCAGGGTGTTTTAGATCAAACTTCTTTCATTCTAGAGAATCAGCAAGATGTCGAAGCATGTTGTCATTAATCCAATGATATTTATGCCACCTTAGAGTTTTGGCATCTTTAAGATTGCTATATAGTTGTTTTAATCTAGGTATGATGGAAAACTACCATAATGACTTATTTGGGCTCTTCTCGTTATATTAGTAGTATGGCTCCTCACACATGGGACAATGAGTTAATGACATATGTTCATTCTAGAATAAGATGTAATCATTAGGGCAAGCATGTATCTTCTCATAGCTAAGACTGATAGAGCGCAACATCTTCTTTACGGCATATGTTTTGGGTGGAAACACATTTTTGGTTAGTAGCCTTATATTCGAAGCCTGGAGCAATTATGTGAAGCTTGTATCAGACCACCCACTTTTCACCTTCAAGTTATAAACAACATCAACACAGTGCTCAATAAGGTAAAGCCACAGTACCACTCATACAATGGCTTCACCACATCACCCTCAATGTTTCTACCATTTTAGGGCAATCTCGGAGGTTCTCTTCTAATGCCTTGGCTATATCACCGAGTTGGTTAGCTTCAAATGCACTTAAGTCAAAATCAGGTAACACACAACTTTCCATATGTTGAACCACCTTACTGCTTGTCTCCCTATGCCTCATTCAACATGTATAAGTAGGATTGATTCCATTAATCACTAAGTTCGACAAACAAGTTCTTGATCAAACCACAATACATTGCCACACTTTACATTTAGGGCAAAGAATGAATATGTCGTTTGGGGGATTATGTATAAATGTAAACTCAAGGAAATCTGTTATCAAATCCTAGTAGTCTTTAGATAGCCGATCGACATATATCCACTGCTTATTCAAAGACCCTATATAGCATAAATCATTTAGAAAGAAAAACCCCTATCAAAATATGATAATCATAAGTGCCCATAGTAAATTCACCAAAATGTATAATGAAAGAAAAACCATGAACCTTATGTTAACCTAGAAGTTAAAGGAAGAAAACTCTGAGGTTGAACAGATGCCTTTCACAAAGTTGAAAGAGCTAGATCTTTTTGAGTGTGAAATGTCAAACTAATTGTATGTTTTACAAACAAGCCCCCATTAAGTAGTTCTTAAGATCTTACATAACAGTTAGTTGGCAAGAACAACTAATTATTGTTTTACTTTTGTCACGGTTATTTTAAAATAACCGTGAGGTATGTTATTAACAAACCTCCAATTTTTAAGGTATTATATAATGGTAAGCTAGTAAGAACCACATGGTAAAAAAAGAAGTAAGAACCACTAATTATTGTTTTACTTTTATCATGGCTATTTTGAGTAACCATGATGTATGTTATTATTTTTTTAATAATAGTGACTCTGGGAGGTATGTTATTTATTTGATTTATCATGGTTCTTTAATAACACTGTGAGATATGTTATTATATTTTTATATTAGATCCATAATTATATTAATATATTTTTATAAATAAAACTAAAAATGGAAATAAATAAACATACCCATATTCCTTAAATAAGTGATATGAATCATCTGAGAGAACAAGGAGAGGCCATTCGAAGAGAATCACCTCACTCATAACTCATAATTAGTTACGTTCATGCTTGATCTAAAGGGTTAAATATGCCACCTCTATGACTCAGGGTTGAGGTATTCAGTGACTGCAAGAGATAGAAATGCATAGTAGACCAGGAAGAATTAACTAGTAAACAACATGAATGACAGGATCCTTAGAGTATTATCCTTTGGAATTATAGTATTACATGGGAAAACATATGTATTTAGTAATGACTTGGGAAGGAAGAAATTTACTATATTCTAATTAAGCCTCTGTGAGGACTATTGATTGGGCTAATTAAAGGGCACGACTATGATAAGGTCTAAGACTGCAAAAAAAATTTGTAGCATATGCGAATTGGAATGAGTTTTGCACATGACTTTAAAAGGAACGGGTAGATGAGGAAGTGATGTTATGGGTAAGAATAAGGACTATAAAGATTTGAGGGCATACAAGGTAGATAGTGACACACCTTAAGATAAAAAGACTAGATTAGATGACAAAAGGTCAGAGGGATATCTCCTTGAACAAGCTTATATAAGTAGGTGCACACTTCACTTTGGAGAAATTAAGATGTATCATAGGCCGAAGCATAACATTGTGATCATAAATGGAGAGAGACGTAATAGACTTTGGAATAAACTGGTTGACATGTCAACAAGTTAAGATCAAACACCAGGAACCACTTGAGTATTCTAAAGCATAGACATTCCTACATTGGAATAAGAGACCATCCTATGGATACGGATCATATCATGGAAATTGACCACATACATCATTGGAATAGGCGCTGCTTAATTATTATGGATTAGGTTATAAACTTAGGCCATTTCTACCCAATTGAACAATCTCCTTTTGTAAGAGATTGGTCTAGTGAGATGCGTAAGAAATCATAAGTCACAGAGAGTAAGAGAAGACACCGTGCCTGAATGTGATTTAAGGATACTTTATAAATTTTGGAAGCCTTTTTCTAAGGTTATAGGCACCAAGCTATGGTAGGAACTATCTACTACTCGCTCAAAGACAAATGGATATAGGAAAACTATCCAAACACAAGAATTTGTGCAAAGGGCGTGCATCATATAGCTAAAGGTAAGTTGGGGTGACTAATTTCTTTTAGAAGGAAATGTTTAAAGCGACAACAAGGATTTGAGTGTTTATATAGCCCCATGTGAAGCACTGCATGTACAGCTGAAATCGCATATCACCTGTGTATTGAACCAACCTTAGCAAAAGGACCATTGATTCAGACTTAGGAGAAGAAACGACAACGAGAAATTGAAATGAACTTATCAAGGCATTTGATAGAAGGATAGAAAAAAAACTACAACAGTGGTTTAGATCTAAGTATATGTGACTAAATTTGGACAAATATGTTCATTTAAAGTCACCCAACGGTAGTAGGACTTTGCAAATAGAGAAAGTAAAATAATGCAATATTTGTGGTAATGCGGAGGTTGAACTTGGAGAAGACATATGGGAAATATGGATAAGAATTAGAGAGATCCTGAAAGGCCTATTAGCATATGAATTTTTGGGCAAATTTCTTAAAACTTGGGGAGAATTGTAACATCCTAAATTTTTATTAATAAGACTTAATTAATATCATAAAGGAAATATTTAGTGGTAAATAATAAGTAAATAAATAATAAAATAAAAAGGGAATAAATAGTCCTATATCGACTAAATAAGGAGAAAGGAGACCTTGGAGCCTATATATAGGAATGGTGAGTTGGATTTAAGGTGTAACTGTTCCATTTTCACATATACCTGAGGCAGCCTTGGTAAAATATTATTTTCTCCTTTGTTTATCATTAGGTCGGGTTGACAGTTGGTTAACCCATCCAAGACATCCAAGTCATCATATTCAATAGTTGGATTATCTATTTGCATTATAGTTTAAGAGTTACAAAGCAAGAAATATGATCAAAATTCTAGGACGTGGAAAACAAAACCTAGAAGAAAGAATCATTGTTTTCAACTTTGACCACCATTGGATCATCATGGAAGTTTACGAGAAGGTTCAAGATATCCCTTTCAGATATTTTAGTAGTGGGATCAACAATAGGATGCCTAAGGTAAGAGTAATTTATCAGGCACTGAATCTGCTATTTGGAAAATAGGAATTCTATTATAGATTGGGGACTTTTCTAGAAAATAGGGTCCTAAATTTTAGAATCCCAAATTTAGATCATAGAAACATTAGATAAGGCTATTATAACACTCCAAAGATCCCAATTCTCTGATCTAATATAGTTCTCATATAACGTTTCTTACTCGTAGGAAATTTTAAGCAGCTAAATAGAGGTAAAATTATGAACATACAGTGTTGCTAAATAATTTTGTGTTAATTAAGTTTCTCATTACACTGTAGTTGAGTTCAAGCTTTGTGATAAGGACTTTTCTCAGTTGTAACTTAGAGAATACCAAGTAACAGTTCTATCTATCTTAATTATTAGTGCTACTCGCGGGTTTTTTTGAAAACTCTACAAGCCTAGATTGAGTAGAACTGGTATGTACACTACAATTTTAAGACCAAAATTGCCTTGTGGGACCTTTGTATGTACCTTAAAATTGGATAAATTGATATGTGTGATGATTGGAGACAACCATATGCCTGTATGTGTGAACTAAGCTAAATTTCGTATGTGTTTAATGTGTAAGCATGTGCTCTTTTGATATTTTGTGAAAGTATGCTTAGTACATGCATCTGATGAGAGTTGAATTTATGACATTGATTGACATCATGATCATGAGAACATAAGGAAAGCCCTTTAGAATAATGTGATATAAATGGCAGAGTTAGGATTGGGTTGTGATTTGTATAAACTAAACACCACATGGAAGGCTTCTAGTTTGATTATTGTTCACCATTAGCTAGCATCTATTTTACAGGCCAATATACCCTGATACAATACTTCAAGGGCTTAGGGTAGTAGTCTTGGGATCCGGGTAGTATTCTCGAGGGCAGTAACCCTACTGGAGGAACCCATAGTCCCTTGTGTGCTATGTAGTACTTTGGCCGGTCTACATCACACTTGTAGAGAGCTTGTGAGAGTAACCAGTAACATGGAATGTACTTACCCAATAGGTTCAGTTAGAGGAAATAAGAAGGATATAAGGATGGTTTGGAGTTAATGAAAGATAAATAGTAATAATTGCATTATGACATTTTGTGATACGGTATGTTGTGTTACAAATACATGTTCTCTAAGGCATATGAATTGATAATATTATCTCTTGCTTATTATATCTATTTAACATGTCTGTATATTAGTCCCACTTGGCACCTTTAGGGTTTGTTCTCCATGTTCTTGACATTTAGTCATGTTCCAGGCTTTGTAACTCAAAAAGCTCGACACTAATTTCTAATCCAACCATTGCCATTAATGGTTTGGATGTCTTGGAAGGGCTAATCAAATTTCAGCCCGATCCAACAGATAACAAAAAAATCAAATAGCATTTTACCGAGGCTTCCCTGGTTGTATGTAAAAATAAAAACATTGCACCTTGAATTAACCTCACTACTCCTATATCTAGGCTTTATGAACTCACTCTTCTCCTGCTTTAGTTGATGTGGGACTTCTTTGTCTCTTTTTTTTTTATTTATTTACTTATACATACATAATTAAAATTAGATACTCTCATTTAACCTTTACTAACTTTATTTTTTTATCTTTTCTATAAGAATTCAATAATAAAAACTTATTAATTATATTTTTATTAGACTTCATTAAAATTTAATATTTTAATTCATTTTAGATTTTTCTTCCTTATTTAAACCATTATTCACTGAATTCTATTTACTGCTAAATATTTCCTTCATAAGATTATCTAAGTCTTATGAATAAAAATTTAGGATGTTACATGATGCATTGGTAATCTCTTTATATTTGGGTAATTTTGATATTAAGCGTGTATTGATTGATCCAAGTAGCTTAATCAATATAATATACATGGAGACAGTCAAAGAAATGGGATTGGAATTCCAATTCATTCAAGCACCCTCCGTATTAGTTTTCAACAATGGGGCACCGGACAAGACCTTTGGAGATATAATGCTCCTAATGTACACAGTAGGCTTGAACTTCCCTTTCAAGTATCAAGTAATGGACTATCCAACAGCGTATAATGCACTCTTAGGGAGATCTTGGATTCACATAATGAAGGTCGTTCTGTTAACTCTTCATCATGTGATAAAATTCCAAACTCCATGGGTCATATGAGAAATAAGAGGAGAACAAAGGATATTTAGGGAATGTTACTAGACAATGTAGGACTTGTCTACCACAGCAATGCTCGACCAATAAAAAGATGAGGAAATTGTTGAAGTATCTATCAATCCAAACCTCCTAGAAAGGAAGGTCTATGTTGGGACCGAATTACCCCTAGACATAGAGGTAAATGAATCACATTCTCAAGTAACAATATCGATTGCTTTGCTTAGTCCCATATAGACATGACAGGTATAAACCCTGAAGTGATAACACACCAATTAAATGTGAACCCGACATACAAACCAATCACACAAAAGTAATGTAAATTCACATCAAAGCACAATAGAATCATATATAAGGAAGTATAAAAGCTCTTGGACATTGGATCCATAACAAAAGTCCAATGTCCCAACTGGCTCATAAACTTAGTTGTCATACAAAAAAAGAATGGTAAGCACAGGGTGTGTATTGACTTAAGGCTTGTCCAAAAGATTCTTTTCCTTCAGTTCACAACAATTCTGTAGTTGATGCAATATCTGGACATGAATTGTTAAGTTTTATGGATGCTTTTTGTAACCCCCTCAGTAATTATATCCGAAATACACGATTAAAATGAAATAGAGACCAATAATAATCAAATAACATTTACTAACCCATCACATGATGGGGTTTTCAAAAATACCTTCCAAAATCATTTATAAACTTGGTCTCATATTCACATTTCGAATACAATTACTACGCGAAGATAAATCACATTCATATAAATATCAGAGTGCACAACATAATCATCCCGGAAATCTCGGGTACATACCTTCGCTAAAGATATACAGGGCATGATTGCCCATTACAATTCTTCAAATGGGGATTACACAATCTCATCTCGAATGAGTCCTGCCGCTCCCTCCACAAGCCACTTGCCCTGTCTAAATTGTTGGTAAGGGAGGGTGAGATTCGAGAGAATCTCAGTAGGGAAACATTATCAATGTGCAGGTAAGATAAGTGTTTAATGCATGACATGCTTGCATCACATAACTCATGCACACATACAATGACAAATCTGTAAGCTCAATGCTTCGAACGATACACATATGGCCATAGCATATATTGAAACATAGCTTTAAATCATTCATACATGTTCCACATAATCAAGCAAAGCAATAACATGCATCAACACATTAATACAGTTATCAGAGCATGCAGGAGAGATAAGTTCCCTACCTCCAGTCTTTTCTCCTCGATTTGCGTGCCAGCAACTCGGGGCTTCACATTCGATCCTACAATGTCAAATGTACTATTTAGACACTTCCATAGTGTTTCTGGGGGTTATATGAGGCTATATTGAAAATTTACTAAAATACCCCCGGGGACCCGGCCCGGCCCCGCCGTACCCGGTCCGGCTGTACTTTTCTTGAAATATTGACATGGGCTATTCTAACATATTTTCACCCAAGGAATCCATTTCCGGACTCGGAATTATCAAATTCAATGTCAATTTACAAATTTACCCTTGGCAGCCCCACTTTAAGGGTTTCAGGGGCGTTTTCGTAATTATGCTTTTTCGGCCTTTTCCGAAAAAGTGCCCAACTGTAACCCCACCTAATTTTTGTTCCTGAACTCAATGGAATCATCAAATCATTGAAAATCCAACTCTAAGACCCATTTACAATGCTGGCCGAAATATATAGGTTTTAAGGGGAAAATTGGGGTTTTTCAGTTTCGGCTCCGTAAACACGTTCCTTTCTACTCCTAACCACTTTATTGACTATTCCATTAGGTTACAACTACCATTTAGTACCAATTTGAGCAGCATAACAGCCCCACATACCCATTTCCAAAAATTAAAACCAATGGCAATCCGGCGAAATTTCACCGATTAAATTACCCACAGCAGCTAGAATAGTCAATACACAAGAGTTTGGAAGTTACCTCAAGCTCCCACTAGCTTTTATCAAAGATGGCTGAAAACCCTAACTTTCAAAACACCAAATTTGAGCTTTCCAAACCTTAAAGAACAAAGAGGAGTAGTTTAGAGTCAGAGTTATACGCGTTAGGAGCGAAATCGTCGGAGAAATCGGCTTACCTTGTGATTTTTCTTCTATTTCTCTCTCTAAACTCTCTCAACCTTCTCTCTCTATGGTTCAGGCTGCTGTGCGTGAATGAGCAGCTGAAGATGATGAGAAGATGTTTTAATTCCATGCTTATGTCATCTTGCCTTTTGATGATGTCATAATTCCCAAAATTGGCATTTTCGGATTTTCTGGCAGATTTTCTGCCCAAACTTTGAAAAATCATAACTAATTCTAGAAAAATCGAAATGAGGTGATTCCAAAGCCAAATGAAAGATATTTAAGTCTTCGTCATAGGAAAAATATTGGCCATTACTAAAAATCACCACACAATTCCAGAATTACATAAAACTCATCACTGCCCCAAAACAGAGTTCAGTTTCCATCCCAAACTTTGGACAGTCATATCGCCTAGTTCACAAAACGAAATGGCACAAATTATATGTCCATTTTGAAGCTTGAGATGGGAACTATAAGACTGAAAAGTTTCAGAATTTTATGACATCATTTGACTAGTAAAAACGTCCACACGAGAAGACTGCCCAGACAGAATTCACACTGGACAACATTTCTAGTTTTGCAACCAATGTGTCCAATCCAATTTAAATCAATTCCAATGATTAAATACCACAACATGACACCATTTCCATCACAATACCCCATTCAATTATTCCCTCTATTCTAAGTCAATTTGGATGTTAATCCTCAATTGAACTCAAATATAGGGTTTTGGCGTTGCTCATAACACAAGCGACTACAATCCACTTTATATTCTCTAAAAAGGTTCATTAATCACTAACCACGTCCACTTTTGTAGTCATTAACTCCTAATCATAATTTGGGATCTTGCTAAACCGGGGCTTAGCAATCCACTAATCTCAGGCTTATTCTCTAGCCTAGAGTCTCAAAATTCGGGGTGTTACACTTTTTATAGTTATAATTAAATTTTAATGCATCTTGATGACCAAGAAAATAGCATTTGTAACCGAACAGGACATATGTTGCTATAATGTCATGTCGTCTGGACATGAAAGGTTGGTCAATCAAATGTTCACTAGTTAGATAGGCATGATAATGTCGGTTTACATTAACAATATATTAGTTAAATCTCTCAAAGTAGATAAATACATAAAGCATTTAGGACAAGCTTTCAGTCTACTCCGTAAGTACAACATGAAATTGAACTCAGAAAAAGTGTTCATTTGGCATGACATCTAGTAAGTGTCTTGGTTATATAGTGTGGTGCAGGGCATTGAAGCAAATCTAAATCAAATCAAAGCCATATTTGACATACCTTCTCCAAGGTGTGTCAAAGATATGCAGAAGTTGATAAGTCAAATGGCAACCCTAAATAGGTTTATTTCTAGATCATCTAAAAAATGTCAGTTATTCTTTAATACATTGGGGAAGAGAAGGAACTTCAAGTGGAGTGATGAATGTGAAGTCCCACTACAACAATTAAAGAGATACTTGATCGACACACTAATATTTTCAAAACTAAAGGAAGGTGAGACACTCTATGTGTACCTCACAGTCTCATACAGAGTTGTAAGTGTTGTCTTGGTCAAAGAAAAAGATAAGAAATACCTCGTATACTACACCAGTAAGGCACTCTTAGACGCTAAAAACAAGTATTCTCAACTTGAAAAATTAGCTTTATCACTAGTTTTGGCTTCCAAGAAGTTACATCCATACTTTCAATGTCATCCAATTACTATAGTTACCATATATCCTTTGAAAAATGTGTTGCATAAACCTGACTTGTCTGGTAGGTTAATTAAATAGGCTATATAACTAAGTGAATTTGATATAACCTAGGTACCACGAACTGCCGTTAAATCATAGGTCATAACAGATTTTATAGCTGACTTTAGCCTTGATATATAACAAGATGTTGATAAGGAACTTTTATGCATAAGTAAGAAAAACCAAAGTGTTGATTAGACAATAATTGTAGATGGTTCATCAAACATTAAAGGAACATGACTTGTCATCGTATTAAAGTCTTTCAATAGTGAAATTATACAACAATTTGTGTGTTGTGGGTAAAGCTGGTAATACAGGCTCAATCTGACCTTATGGGTTAGGGTTGGGGATTTCCACTCCTGCAAAGGGTAGGCCATACAAGCCCAAACCATGGGTTGATGCAGGCTAGCCAAAGGGTTGGTGGGTTAGCCCACACATTTTTTTAAAAAAAATATGATAATTTTACAAATTCCATAATACCCAGACCCTCACTTTGTACCTTCCAATCCCAAAGAGGAAAAATCTCAACCTCATTTCTCCTTCTTTAAACTAAATTATTATGTTTTGATTGCTTGAGGATGATTTGACGTTTTTATCAGTAAACTTTAATGAATTTGATAGCTTTTTTCTCTTGAATTATGGATTATGGTTTTGAATTTTTATAAGTGAAATGATTAATGCTAGGAAGGAAACTTTGATGACTCGTATATATGTCTCGGACTTTTGTCTATCTTAAAAAAACATGAAATTTTTTTTTGAAAAAGCTGGTTGGTGAGCTACGGGTTAGAGTTGGCATTTTGTCAACCCACTAAAGTGCAGGCCATACAGGCCGACATTGTATGGTCCGCAGGTTGGTGTAGGCCAGCTCGAAATGTAACACCATAATTACTTTAGTCTTTAGATGGGTTCAATCAAATAATGACTTCAAATTAGAGACTAATATTCTTTTATAAACAATTGAAGTCCCAATGTCAATATAGGATTCGAACCAGTACTTGAGTGAGTTTTTTGAAAAATTTTGAAATTCTTTAAGTGTAGTTTCAAAATGGTTTGCATATTCAGTACAACTCATCTGTTCTTAATTCCTTTATTAATATCAAAGTGTTCTTTGTCGATATACCGTGTAGTGTTTATGGTTGTCCAATTCTAGTTTATTTATCATGTTAGTACTAGTCTTAATATGGTTATATGCAACATATACAAATTTCAAAAATAGATAACCAATGGAAACTTTACTCTTTTTAGCTGTTTGTTTTATTCGTCTGCGATTACCTTGCCCTTTGAACTGGTTGCCTTTGCTATAGATTCGTTGTTGGAAAGGTTAGGATTCATAGGAATCTCAGTAGTAACTATTATCACTCATATGATAAAATCACAAACATGTAAAATAATCATCACATAAGCATCAATCATAATATACAGCAAACAAATGACCCACTGGACCATTACCACAGCACCTTAGCACTTGGCAATCTTAGTCTTATACCCTAAGGTATCTGACTAATCCGCTTGGCGAAAGATCATAATCCTAAGTATCACCTCGCCTAATCATATCTCAGATAAACCTTGCTTAACCATCCTATATCTAAGCTTTTGTAATTTTAGCTCTCAAACTACTTTCTTCTTGACTAACCATCCTAATCATATCTCAGATACATTATGGTTAAAGAACACCTACTTGGACAAGTTCAAGTCTCTGAATTCTTTTAACAGTTTTTGTTCTTGTATCATCATGGTTGCCACTTGCACCACCTTTCTACTCAAAGCATCGGCAATGACATTTGCTTTACCTGGATGATATGTAATCTCCAGATTTTAATCTTTTAGCAACTCCATCTATCTTCATTGCCTCATACTCCATTCTTTCTGATCGTGTAAGTATTAAAGACTTTTGTGGTCGCAGTACAGCTCTATAAAGGTACCATACAGGTAGTGTCGCTATATTTTCAATGCAAACACAATTGTCGTAAGCTTTAAGTCATGAGTGGGATAGTTCATCTTGTGAGGCTTCAGCTGCCGAGAGGCAAATGCACCACTCTACCTTACTGCATAAGGACACATCCCAATACATACTTAGTAGTATCATAGTAGACCACGTAGGTCTAACTAGGATCTGGGATAATCAGCACTGATATAGATGTCAACCTCTCCTTTAGCTCCGTGAAGCTTCCTTATATCTATCATCTTACACATATGATTGATTCTTTCTCATGAACTTCGTCAATGGCAAGGCAATCTGAGAGAAATTTTGAATAAATCTTTGGTAGTCATCAGCAAGACCTAGAAAACTACATATCTCAATTATAGTTTCTGGCCTCTTTCAATTTAGTACTACTTCCACTTTATTGGGATCTATAGAGACCCCTTCTTGTAAGATAACATGGCTTAGAAATCTGACTTTTAAAAGCCAAAACTCATACTTAGCTTAGCGTAAAGTTTCTTTTCTCTCAAAATTCTCAGTAAAACTCGTAAATGTTTCTCATGTTCTTCGTTACTCTTAGAGTATATTAAGATGTCGTCAATAAAGGCTACCATGAAATGTTCCAGATATTGTTAAAAATCCAGTTCATGTAGTCCATAAACACGGTGGGAGCATTGTCAGTTTGAAGGGTATCACCAAGAACTCATAGTGCCTATATTTGGTTCTGAAACTTGTTTTCGACACATCCTCAACTTTTACTCACAACTAATGGTAGTCGGATCTTAGATCAATCTTTGAGAACATGCTGGAACCAGATAACTGATTAAGAAGATAATCAATTCTATGGAGTAGATACTTATTTTTAATGGTCTCCTTATTTAGCTCTTTGTTATCAATACATAGCCTCAGGCTTCTATCCTTCTTTTTGACAAACAGTACTGGAGCTCCCCATAGTGAAACACTGGGTTGTATAAACCCTTTCCCTAAAAGTTCTTCAATTTGCTTCTTCAACTCTGCCTTTCATTCAAAGCCATTCTGTATGGGGCTTTGGATATAGATCCATCTCTAGGCACAATCTCAATTACAAATTTTACTTCCCTTTTTAGAGGTAATCCACTAATGTCTTCTAGAAATACCTCAGGGAATTCATTTATCACAGGTATATTCTCAAGTATTGTTTCTACTTCTGCCTGTATGGAGAAGAATATGAAATACCCTTGGCATCACTTCTGTAGACATTCTCAGTTTCAGCTACTAAGAGAAAATTCATATTAGTTTCTGAATTGACATAAATGTTTTTATGGGTTAGGATATACAATCCTCTTATTTCCATAGTCCATTAGTATATTGTTCACTGTCAACTAGTTAATGCCTAAGATAACTTCAAGTTTATGGAATGGCAGACAAATCAAATCTATTATAAAATTATGTCCTTCTACGTTTCCTACATAGTTCAAACAAGTGTCTATAGTAACATTTCTAACAGCCATATGTGTCAACACAACCAGATCATAAGGTAGTTTATGAACATTTAGCCCCATATGTTTAGCACATTCAGATGTAATAAATGAATGAATAGCACCAGAATCAAACAATACTTGCAGCAAATTACCATTGAGGATGATTGTACCTTAAATCATCTCTAGGGATTTTCGTGCCTCCTCATGAGTCATCGCAAAGACTCTGCCCTGATTCTTAGGCTTAGGCTCTATTGTCCATTGCTTGTAGTTGCTGGCATAGTGACCTAGTTGTTGGCAAGCATAACAAATTATATACCTATTACATGTTCTACCAACATATGTTTTACCACATCAAGGTCAAGGTGGAGACATTGGGGGTCTTTGATTTCCATGATTCCCAGGCTGAAAAGATTTCTTATTGTTTCCTCTAGGCGAGAACCCTTGGCTTTTATGCTTTTAGGAGAAATTTCCACTAGTAGGTTCACTACGGCTATTTATATTTCTAGCAGAATACATGTTCTTCAGGTTACTTTTTGTAATTCGGCATTCTTCCACAGCTTAGTTGAACTCCATGAATTGTCTTGAAACCAACTTCTCTATCATTCCATGTTTCAACCCCCTCACAAGCATATTAGAACTCTAGCTTTTATCATCCCATTATCTTAGGTAGGAAGAATAATCAGACAAGTGGATGAATCGAGCCAGATACTTATCGAAAGTTTTAATACTTCCTTGTTAGTGTGATAAGAATTCTGCCTCTTTCTCGATTCTAATAGACCTTGGGAAGTACTTTTCATTAAATTTGTCTTCAAATATTTCCCATGTAACTAGAATATTCTAAGCCCATAAAATCATCTCAGTATTCTTCCACTATCTATTGGCATCTCCTTCTAGTTTATAGATGGCCATTTGCGCATTTTTCTCTATAGGGTGCTCCATTACTTGAAAGATCTTCTCTAATATGACCAGCCAATCCTGGCTATTTGCTGGTCAAACCTCCCTCTGAACATTGGAGACTAGTTCTTCAAAAACTTTGTGATCCAGTATTGTAGATTCTCCCCAGCAGGTCTCACTAAGGTGTCTTGAGGCCTTTGAGACTGTTCATCAGACTGTTGGTGCCTCTCCTCTTGATCTACTTCATTATTTACTGACTGATCCCTATCCTCATCTTGTTTAGCTTGCACTTCTCAGGGATCCTCGTTAAGCCATATTGTTAGATGTGATTAGTTTTGATGATGACAAATATAGATGCAAATCTTAAGAGAAAAAAGTTTGCATAATATACTTTTTTCCTATAATGACTAACTACTATATTGAATGTGAAATATCTTGTAGATTAGTCAAGCAAAGAAAAAAAGATGTCAAGGTTAACTATGAAGAATGATCAAGATGAAGAATAAAAAGATTGAAGAAAGAAGAACTTTCATCATGTAATAAAAAGAAGAAATTGAGTTGGAGTATTGAGAATGATCAAGAGGAAGAAGAAAGAGGAAGATTGAAGATAGTCAAGAAAATAAAGAAGCTATCTAGTTGGGTTATGGAGAGTGATCATTAAGAGGAAAACAAGAAGAAAGAGTAAAGAAATAAGAACCTTCATCATATTAAGTCAAAGAAAGGAAGAAGTTATCAAATTGGAATGATCAAAAAGATGAAGAGATATTGAAAAAAGAAGAACTTGCAAGATCTAATAGGAATATCAAGATTCAAGCTCTTAGAAGTGATACTGGAGGTCTCTATCACTAGTGGAAAATTAACTTTTTAGACCGATTAAAAAAGACTTTTTAGACCAATTGTGAATTAGGTCTTGTTATAGGAGGCCTAAAAAGTCTGTTATTTTTTAGACCGGTTGTGACACACAACCGGTCTTAAAGGTCACCTTTAAGACTTGTTCTGCCTACAACCGGTCTTAAAGGTCAGACCTTTTAAGACCAGTTGTGCCTACAACTGGTCTTAAAAGCCTACCTTTTAGACTGGTTAAAGGCACAACTGGTCTTAAAGGTTTGACTTTTAAGACCGGTTGTGCCTTCAACCGGTCTTAAATTACCTTTAAGACCGGTTATGACTACAACCAGTCTTAAAGGTTCTATTTTTTTAAAAAAATGTCCCTTTTATATATATACACGCAGTGGATGCTCCAATTTTAACAGCAGCACAGAAGCAACATAAAAGATTTCACAAAAGTAATGACAGCAGCAAGATCAACAATAAGCACAAATAAAGGTGTAAGCCAGGTGACTTTTAATTAAACTTCCAATAAATGGTAATTAGTGTAGAACAAGCTAAGGTCAGAAATGAATGCAAAACTTTGAAATGACAACGACAGCAATAAAATTCAAGTATTGATACAAGCAACGGCATAAATTCCTCAGTTTTACAGAATACAAAGGGAAGAAAAATTACAAAGGTCAGTCCCTCAAATCCCATGCCTCCTGTATCACCCATATCACAAAAATTGTCTTACACAGATACATGAACCTTATTAGCAATACATATGAGAACAATATATAATGTAACGTTGGATTCAAAAACTCACTATTTTTGTAATAGCTCATAGATGAATTCAGAACAACATGTGCGAATGAAATCAATATCTTCTTCAGAAAAGGGATAAGCAAGATCAAACATCTGTAACACCAAAACCAGACGAAACATGAACTTAGTAACTTAAAATCAAACATCTGAAATATAAATTTACCTCTTGAGTAAAATCAGTCGTGCCTAGAGTGATAATATTGTAAATGTGTCTCAAAACATAAAAACCACATAAGTTGGACCCCTGAGGTTGCCTACGGCTCTGAGAAAAAACATGATATCATTAAAACAAATATAAAGGCATGGCTTATTACATTCTTTAAACAAATCAATATATACTAACCTTTGGTATGATCCATATAGGGTCCTTTAAGTCACGGATATGCTTACCAAAAGTAGAATATAGGAATGTCCGCATAGCCCTATGATCATCACAATCACAAAGGTTATTGGTTTTACACAAATTCCATAAACTTTGCACACAAAAGGTAATAATACAAGAAAACTAACGAGTTTATGGTCCTTTTTAAATCATTCCCTGGTTTAAAGTGGAGGGAACATAAGAGGATGACAGTGTAACTACTCTTGCATAGAAGAACCAAATGCCAATGATCACTAAAAATTAGAGAAGAATATTAAGCAAACATAAAACATTATATAAATTATAAAATATCAGTTTGTTTCTTACCTCTGCACATATGGAGCCAAGAAATACTCAGTTCTAGTTTCACTAAGCCTCTTTGATAAGTATCTATGTCTGCTAGCAACAGTGGTCCCTTTCTCTTGGATGTGATGGGGGCATAAGAATCCAAATTTTTTGCTTTTGCCAGAGGAGACCAACCTACGATGCATGTACCTACAATAATACAAGCACATAAATAAAAGATAAATGGTGAAACTTTTAAAATATTTACTTTGAATTGCAGAAGATACTTACATTAAGAACAGTTGGACAATCCCAATTGTAAGATTTTGTCTAGGAGCTACCAGGGATATCAAATCATCCCTCTCAAGATAGCATGTCACCCCTGACTGTCCAACAACTGAATCCGTAGGCCACTCTCTTGTTTTAAAGGATGTATCATATACCATCAGAATCACTTATTGCATGATATTCAATGGAGGCTGTGAAACTTCTTGCTAAGTGAAGGGAGCTGGACTTGGTGGGGCTTTGATCGGACTTTCCTCGGCTCGAACAGAAACAAGGTTCGTTGGTCACAAGATGAACGTACCCAGGACATCGCTTACAATCTTGAATTCATCAGAAGGAATAGGGACAGGTGCATCTTTAATGATCACCTCATCAACTGACACTCAGACTTGATCAACTTCCATTTGTCGGTGGTGGACAGTTGATCCCAGGTTATGCACACTACCTCGTGCAACTAACCGTCTCAGAGGATCCTCGACAAAAATATCACAAGCCTCAGTAATTTCTCTTGCAGGATCCTCTGATGACTGGCCGATGTTGCAATAACTCCCTTTAGTGCTATGCTTATTAGGATCAATCGATTGTGGCTGGGGAGCACTGGTATCTTGTCTTGAGCTCATAAACACTATCATTTCCTCTTTCATCTTGCTCAATCGGGTCTCTAATAGTGCATCAAATGATGCTTCAGCCTTGGCCTTTGCTTCTGCTCTTATATTGGCCAACATAGTCTCCAATTCCTCCCTATTCACGATGTTTGAGGAATGGCGTACGGGGGCTCCAAAGTAATCCCGTATCCCTACCCCTCCTCCAACTCCCTTGACACGGCCTAGATGCTCATGTTTACCAGTAGCAACTGTTAGAATATCATTCCTGCCGTCCGACTTAAAAGATCCCTCAACTTGTTTATTTCTAAGTTCCTCCTGTAAGATAATACAAAATAACAAACATAGGTAATGATGTACGTTTCTTATGTAATTAATAACAACAACGATAGATACTTACAATTCTTTCACCTACTATATGAGATTGTTCACTCGTATAAGACACACTCCTCTTTTAGTTGGCAAATTGCCATTTTTCTTCGCGACGAATCGGAGATGGTGGAGAAAGAAGAACAGAAGGATCGGATTGAGATGCTTCTTCCAATCTCTTCCATTTGGCCGCCAATAAGTCTCTTTCAGCCTTTGCATAACCCCTACGAGACATTGTATGAGGGCAATCATTCTTTCTACCACTCTCTTGTGCTTTTTTCCTTTTAGCCTGCGAATAAGAAATGATATAAAAGGAAAGTGTTATAATCAATTAAGATAATTGCTAAGTAAATAAAATGAAAAATAAGTCAACTAACCAAAGATTCTGGACTAGTCTGAAGCCTAACAAATGCTTGCCAAGTCGCTTGATCAAGAAATGTATACTGGTCGCACGGATTAGGACGAGGCTGACCATCTTTCACCTCGATATGAATGTAATTGTTGGTCAGATTTGTCTTAAACTTGCTCTAGCGCTCATAACAATACGTCATTGTCTTGTTGTACAAGATCTCACTCTGAGGAACGTCATACGTGAGCTAGAATGCATGCATTGAAGGAGTAAGTGACAAATTTGTGACATATTTGATAATAATTAATTACATACATAAGAGAATTTATACCTGGATAGTGTCCCAAATATGTTTCTTCACCTGTTCATCGACATTTCTCCATTCCTCTATCAAGATGCTTGGCTTGTTGCATGCAAGGAGGTCGACAAAACTCCTATATCGTTGGGCATTAGGACTGATTAGTTTCCAATATCTATCAAACTCAATCAGTATCTTTTGGCTTGTACTCCGACTGAGGGAAACGTCTGTCAACCGTATGCCACGTCTACCCCTTTGTATAGACTGGCTACTGCGTTCACTATAACCCTGGCTCCATGTATTGCTAGGCTCGCCCTGATTAACACTAGCTGGCAGACTCTCCTGAGCACTAGGGGCTGACTCTACTGAGCACTAGCTGGCTGACTCAGAGGTGTAGTAGGTGGCTGATCCTCTGCACTAGGACGCTGGGGATTCATCATTTGCCTATAACGACAATAAAGTAAGATAAATCCTAAGCTATGACATGTGAAGACAATATCGATAAAATAACTGAAAATATTCTTCAGATATAAATCATAATCATAATTACTTTAGTTAGTTAAGTTCAAAGTAGTATCATAAAGAGATATCCTCCCATATTCCCTGGTGAGGATCATTTCTTGTGCTGTATGCATTATCTGCTTCATCTTCTTCGTTTAATTCTGGTAGACCCCTGGAAAAAGAAGGAGTCTTAAGAAGATCATAATTTGAGCGACTTTTCTCATCAATATCAACGACCATTTTTCCTTGAAGAGCTATAGACCACATTTTATTTGCCTGATCAGTGATATAGAACACTTGTTGCACCTGATCTGCCATAATGAAAGGTTCATCTCTAAAACTTCTACTATTCAGATCTACTAATGTAAATCCTAACCTATCGATCTTCACACCATTATTGACATCAACCCTCTTGCATTTAAAAATGGGAAATCTAATTTTAACATAGTCAACAACCCAAATCTCTTCAATCACCCCATAATAAGGTATGGCAGCCAATGTAAGGTTCTTATCTTTCGAACTAGAGAAGTGCATAGATTCAGCCACTAATACAACACCACTGTTCTAGACGGTGCTCTTATCATCTAGGGACTTCGTGTAAAAGGTATAACCGTTGATCACAAATAAAGTCCAACTTATGACATCAACTTCAGGACCACGTGCTAACCAATTTATTGTATCAGAAACACATTCTTCTCCGTCAACCTTTTGTTTGAACCAATGTGCGAAAGTTCTGTTATGCTCCCTAATTAACCTTTGTTCAGTCATTCGACTATTTTGTTTCCGTACAATTTCCTTATGGGCATTCATGTAATATTGAACTTCATCAACATTGTTCAAGATGTATAAGTAGACTTATTGCAATTCATCAGCATCTATGCTCTTTACTGTTGCCCCGCGTCTACCCCCTTCTTGATCATGACGTTTAGGAAGGCCAATATATCGTACATTTGACAAATAATGTTGACAAAATTCCATAGCTTCTTTATAAACATATTTTTGAACAATAGATGCTTCAGGCCGGTTGGGGTTCTTCACATACCCTTTTAGTATTTTCATAGTTCTTTCGATTGGGTACATCCACCGGAAATAGATAGGGCCACACAACTTTATCTCCCTCACTAGATGAACAATCAAGTGTACCATGATGTCAAAAAAGGAAGGAAGAAAAAGCTTCTCAAGCTGGCACAAGATCATATATCCTTCATTTTCCAATTCCTCCAATCTTTCCATATCAATGACTTTACAAAAAATGGCATTGAAGAAGAAACAAAGTCTAGTCAATATGTGTTGAAGATTATATTTGGTAATGCCTTGAATAGCTACTGGGAGTAGTTATTGTATTAAGACATGACAATCATGAGACTTTAGCCCTATTAACTTCAAGTCTTTCATTGATACAAGCTTTTTAAAATTTGAAGAATACCCTGAGGGAACTTTACCACCATGTAAACACTCACAAAAGCTTCTTTTCTCAACCTTAGACAAAGTATGAGCAGCTGGAGGACAAAAAGTTCTATTACCAAATGGCCTTGGATGTAAATCTTCTCGTATTCCTATTTCTTGCAAATCTAATCTTGCCTTTACACCATCTTTAGAACTTCCTTGTATGTTGCACAGTGTCCCAACAATATCATCACATACGTTATTCTCCACATGCATGAAATCAATACAGTGTCTAACGTCAAGATTACGCCAATATGGAAGATCAAAGAAGACGGACCTTTTTTTCCATATATTTTTCTTATTTCTACTCTTTGATGACTTACTAAACATAGTATTGATATTTTTCACCTTTTCATAAATTTTCTCCCCAATCAATGCCTCTGGAGCATCTTCAAACTCTTGTCCACTGAAAAAAGCTTTTTTTAATCTATAATAAGGGTGGCTTCATCTAAGAAATCGCCTATGGCCAAGGTAAACCGTCTTTCTTCCATATTGAAGTTGATGGTAGCATGTGCCTTCTTCACATATCGGACAAGCTTTGTGGCCTTTAACACTATATCCTGACAAGTTCCCATATGCAGGGAAGTCATTTATAGTACAAAAGATCATTGCTTGCATATTAAAAGTCTCCTTCTTGTTCGCATAAAAAACATCGACACCTTTATCCCACAACTCTTTCAAGTCTTCGATCAAGGGTTCTAGGTAAACATCTTGTCATTTCTGGGCTGCTTGGGTCCCGAAATCAACATAGACAACATAATGTACTTTCGTTTCATACATAACAAAGGAGATAAGTTGTAAATTACCAACATAACAAGCCATGAACTATGTATACTGCTTAGGCTACCAAAAGGATTCATACCATCTGTGCTAAGACTAAGCCTGAGATTCCTAGGTTCTTTACCGAAGCTAGGAAATAATTGATTGATTTTCTGCCATTGAGAAGAATCAGCTGGATGTTGAAGCTTTTCATCAGAAATCCTCTCATCTGCATGCCATCTCAAATTTTTGGCATCAATTTCATTGGCAAACAGGTGCTTGAACCTTGGAATGATTGGAAGATACCACAACACTTTACAGGGCCCTTATTTGATTTATACCTCAGAGTTTCACATATCAGACATTGCTCCTTCTCTTCATGATCTTTTCTATACAATATGCAATCATTAGGGCAAGCATGGATCTTTTTATACTTCATCCCTAGTGGACACAGTATTTTCTTAGCATCATAGTATCGACAAGGCAACACATTATCATCAGGAAGCATGTCTTTACAGGCCTCAAGCGTTTCTGAAAAACTTTTATCGCTCCATCCATGCCACGCTTTCAAGCTTACCAATTTCAATACAGCATTCAACAATTGGTATTTTTTACACCCTGGGTACAGCAGCTTCTCAGCATCACTGCACATATTACCATATGCATGTGATTGTTCAAAAGCCTCTTCTCCTACATCACGAATAATATCCTCTATCCGATCATCCATATCTATGTCATTATCATCACAAGTCACTTCCCCCGTTGAGATGTACTTGGCATTTCTAATTGTTCACCATGCCATACCCATACTACATACGTCTTACAAAACCCTTCACAAATTAAATGTGTATATATATCTGCAGCACTTAATCACTTCTCATTCAAACATTTTACACAAGGGCAATAAAACATCATCCCACTATTATCATCGGCATTTCTTTTTGCAAAGTCTAAAAAACCCCTCACCCCAACATCATATTCAACACTCGTCCGTTTAGCTTGTATCCAACTACGATCCATATATTCCAACACCTTTTTTTGTATTCTACTTTTTCCCCTGGAAAAGGCAGGAGTATGATGAGAGCATGCAATCATTACACTGAACCGTACTTTGGAAATCCTAACAAAACAACCAGTTCTTCATTCAAAATGGATATAATTATTGGTGCTTTTTTTGTTTTCTTCTTTTTCCTAATATTTATGGATATAATTATAGAAACTAAACACTTGTTAATAGTGTAGTGACCACCACAAAGAGACAGCATTGTTGGTTTATAATTCCCTCATTATAAGTCTAATTTGACTTGTCTGTTATAATCATTTTCTATCATACTCGCACTTCAAGGCCAAAAAATAGTCAAATTAACTGCAAATGTTAAATTTAAGGTAAGGCACTGACATTGGCATTCAATAAACCAAATCCTGCCTGAACAAATATTCAGTTTTCACCAAAACTTCTGCTCATACAATCGTTGCCAAAACTAAGCATGATTTTTAATATATTTTGAGTATGGTGAAATTGCTTGTCCTCTGCAGGAAAAAAAGTATCAAAACCTCTCAGACCAGCAAGGCCGAAATAAATATTTCACACATCTTTAAAACCTCTCAGACCGAGACCAAGGGAGTAAATATTTCACACTGTTCGGCCTCCCATCATCATTATCCTAGCTATGACATTTCTTATACCTAAAATTTAATCTTAATATATATATATATATATATATATTTGGTAAATTGTCTGTGAGATATCACCTAAGAAAGGTACTGGTTTCTTGACATGCACATATATATTACTCCCTCCTTTACTTAATAAAAATACCCACTTTAATGAATTGTCACTTGTCAAGCACAAAAAACACACACACAAAAGAGAGCTCTACATAGCTTTCTCGTTACTTGCCAATAACCGCAAAAGCTTGGTCTTGTTGGTAACAAGTATGGTGACAATCTCATAAGGCTTCCATGTTAACTTTAATTTCTACTTTCAAACATTTTATCAAACACCTAATGTGCATTCACATTCAAGCAAGGTCATCAAGCTTATTAAAAGACAATTTTCAGCTTGTTTCAATTTTTCCCCATGTACCACGCACAACCACAATTCAATGAAGAAAATTTATGAAACTAAAAACATACCCTCACACACGACAATCACAGATTTAAAGAAAGATGAATTTTTCAAACATAACCCACATAATGGTGTTTTATCGAGTTAAGGAAGGAGGAGGAAATGAAGGAGAATTCCATGATCTCGCATAGCATCAACAATAGAATAGAGGAGGAGCATAATGGTGTTTTCTCCTTTTTTGAGAGGGATTTAAACACCAAACACACCAGAAAAATTATATTAAGCTAGTGTTTAGTTGATCCCCATTGCTAGCCTAGGCCGATGACCAAATCTGGAGTTAGTACAGCTTCTCTATAGTAATTATAGAGGGGGAAATATAGAGGACGATGAAGCATACCTCAAAAAAGAGATTGAAGATGAAGATGTCCCAGAAATGCAGTGAATAAGCAGGGACGATAGCACCCACGACGACAACCATGAGCAGCTAAAGCAATGTCTGACAGTACAGCGACCAAAGAGCGACGACAGACTCGATTCAGAATGGGATCAGGTAAGGGACCTTTGGATCAAAGTAGCTTGGGTGATTCAGAATGGAAGGGATCGATTTCTGAATGGAAGAGGGCGGGAGTGTGAGTTGAGTCATGGCGTGAAATTAAATTGGGGCATATTTTTTAGACAGGTTAATAGGATAACCGGTCTTAAAAGTGGACTTTTAAGACCGGTTGTTAGGCAACCGGTCTTAAAAACCTTTTTTTTAGACCGGTTATCCTATTAACCGGTCTAAAATAAATATATTTTAAACCAGTTCTCTCAGTAACCGTCTAAAAAATAAAATCCTTAATTTTTTTAGATCGGTTAGTATAGAACCGGTCTAAATAATATTTTTTAGACTGGTTATTATAATAACCGATCTCCCAACTTGTTTATAATTATGAAAATGCCACTGCGCATTTCTTTTAGACCTGCATCGACTACAATCGGTCTAAATGGGCTGGTCTAAAACGCCTTTTTTGTGCTAGTGTATGGTCAAATAGAGGTTTGAAGGGGTCAATTCAAAGCAAAATTGACTTATATGGAAGTTATACTAACTTCACTTGAGTGACACCTCTATAGATGATTACTTGAGTGACCACTGAAGTGATGACCACTCTATTGTGCTCTATTTTCATTCAGTATGACATAGGTTTGGTAATTTGGTCATATCTCCCAAATCACAAATTTGATTGAGATGAAACTTATTTCATATGCCACTAGACTTCAATTGTGACACATAGACACCTACATCAAGATTAACGGAGCTCATATGAAAGAAATATGAGTTTTGGAAGGTGACACTGAAATCAACATTGTATTCCAAAAAAGGTTTGGTATTTTGGACATATATATCAAACCACACAACTGATTGCAATAGAACTTGATTCATATGAAACTATACTTAAAGAGATTTCTATGGATAGGTCATTTGTCAAATTTGGAATTATATTCAAAGAGGTATTCCTTCTGGAAGTTGAAGCTCAAAATTCAAACATTGTTCATACTAGCAGTCACTCTTTGGATCATAACTTTCAGAATACAATGAATTTAGAGATGATTCTTTTTGCACTGAATACAGACTGTAAGAGCTTTTCAATGATGGGTCATTTACAAGATTTGGATTCAAAATGAGTTTATCACTGCCAAAGATCACTCCAGTGATGTGATAGTGATTATCACTTCTAGTTGCCACTTCATTGACGCTGTGGTCACTTCAAAAATTATAAAGGATCACTTGAGTGAGCACTTGAATGATGACCTATCACTTCCAGTTGCACTTCTAGTGATTTACTATTCACTCTAAAGATTACTACAGTGATCACTCAAGTGATAATCACTAGCACATCACTGAAGTGATCCATCCAGTACTTTGTGAAGAACACTTAAGTGATGGATCCCAAAAAACAGAGCACGCTTCGCAACTTTTAAAAATCATTGAAATGATTGTGTAACTTGTTCTTCTTGCTTCTAATCACTCTAACACTTCTTTATATTAGGTCTTAAGTATTTCTAGGTGATCAAACAAGGATTAACAAAAATTGGAAAAAGCACTTTTGTTTCAGAAGCTTACAACAGCTAGTTCAACAATCATATTTGTAAGCCTAAATGGGAAGAAGAAAAGCTCAACGGTTATCATTCTTTATCAACTATAAATAGAAGAGCATTCAAATATGATGGGTAAGAGTGAGTAACTATGCCAAAATGTTAAAATCATGAATCATATACTTCAACCCGAATACTCGATGTTTTTCTAGCTTTGATATCATTTATCTTAGAGAGAGAAATTAATTATATTGTACTTCAGTTTTCATCTTAATTCACTTCTGAGAGTGAAGACCATTGTAATATATCATCATCAAGGTTGTATCTTTACCGTGTGTAAGGGGGAGTCATTATCTCTGTACGAGAATTGTAAAGGCTTCACAATTCACTAGTGGAAAAAACACATTTTAGACCGGTTAAAAATGACATTTTAGACCGATTCTAGATGCGGTCTTGATACAGCCGGTCTTAAAAGTCTGTTACTTTTTAGACCGGTTAAGAAACTGGTCTAAAAAAATAAGTTCTTAGACCGGTTGTTTATACAACGGTCTAAACATAATGACATTAAGCCTAGTGGGGGAAAACAATCATACTTTTAAGACCGGTTCTTAAAAGAACCGGTCTTAAAAGTGATTTTTAAGACTGATTTTTAAACTTACCGGTCTTAAAAGTTCCATTTTTTTAAATATTACTGTTAGCTAGCTTGCAAGCAATTTCTTCTATTAAAACATTTCACCCAGCAAACCATTCCAACGACATCCAAATAAATTCTTCTTTTGCACATTATAAATAACACCTTATACAGAAGCATTTTCATCAAGTAAAAACACAATTTCAACTGGTGTAACACTTACACCAATCTTCCTGCACCTCATATTCCATAGAAGCAACAACAACAAATCATTCTTCCTACACCCTAAATAAATTCTTCTCTTGCACATTCTCATTTCATCAAGCATTCTAAAACACAATTTCAACTGGTGTAACTTACATTATTCTTCCTACACCCTACATTCCACATAAGCAACAACAATAAATCATTAAAAATCAACACATTATCACACACAATCGAAACATTAAGGTATGTTGCTACACATTTTTATTCCCCTATTTTAATATTACAATTTGACAAAAAAACCAAAACTTTAGCTAATAATAAAATCAAAACACTTTAATTGATGATAGAGGAATCTACCGAGAAATAACACAGTAGACAGTAATCCATCCCTAATGATCACTAGCTGGCTCTGGAGCATCTACACTAGGACACTTCAAATCCTTCATTTTCTTATGACGACAACAGAAAAGTAGTTTTATTTATAAAATAACTATGTACATAATTCACATATAATTTATGATAATTACTTTAGCTAGTTAACCTTCAAAGTAGTTTTATAAAGGGATATCCTCCCATATCCCTTCATGATGATCGTTTCTTTTGCTGTGTTCTTTATCTGCTCCATCTTCTTCATTCAATTCCAGAAGACAAAAAAAAAGGAGTATC
Source organism: Inga leiocalycina (assembly GCA_963242795.1). Taxonomy (NCBI): domain Eukaryota; kingdom Viridiplantae; phylum Streptophyta; class Magnoliopsida; order Fabales; family Fabaceae; genus Inga; species Inga leiocalycina. The sequence goes on along the minus strand of OY725321.1, from coordinate 46,685,667 downwards.
AAGAAGATCATTCATTGAACGACTTTCCTCATTAATATCAACGACCCTTTTTCCTTGGAGAACTACAGACCATATTTTATTTTCCTGATCGGTTATATAGAACACTTATTTCGTGTGATATGCCATAATAAAAGGTTCATCTCCAAAACTTCTACTATTTAGATCAACTAATGTAAATCCTAATTGATTGATCATCACACCATTGTTGACATGAATCCACTTGCATTTGAAAATGGGAAATTTAATTTTAATATAATCAACTACCCAAATTGTTAGAACTGGCTATCACCCAAGAGGGGGGTGAATTGGGTGTATAATAAAAACTTAAGAACTTTAGAAATCTTTTCGTATCTTAACGAAAGCGGTAAGTATGAAGGTTTATAAATCAACAGTTAGATTAAAAAATATATGCTGGAAATATAAGAGTTTAGGGAAGAGAATATGCAAACTGTGATTTATCCTGGTTCGGTCCAATCTGTGATGGCCTACGTCTAGTCCCCAGGCTCCTCCTGAGATTTTCAAATCCACTATCTTCTTGTTTAATCCAGGCACAAGAAAAGCCTTTACAATCCACAAGTTTAGCCAGGTACTTGTGAAACCTTTTACAAATCTCTCACTGAAATACTCCCCCTTACGGCAAGTCTTACGAGCAGAGCAATCCTGAAGATCTTACTCTCCTGCTTACTCGTGCAAGTCTTATGAGCAGCAACGTTCTCTTCTGCTTACACCCCTGTAAGTCTTATGAGCAGCAACGTTCTCTACTGCTTGCACCTTGTAAGTCTTACGAGCAGAATGTCTTACTGGCAATTCTCTCTACAGCTTCTCCCGTAAGGAAATCAACCCTCTCAAGGTCCCTCTACCTTGAGATCAACTCAGAAATACAGATGAAAGTGTTTACAGACTCTCTCACAGAGTAGATATAATACTCACTGAAGTACAATACAAATAATCACTCTCTCAATGATAAGTAATACAGAAACTGCAGAACAGATAGTGTATGGGTAGAAGTAGAGGATTCACATTTCTATGTAGTTGCACGCTATCTCAGTTTTTCTCCGTTTTTCTCTGTTTCCTCTATCTTTTTCAGTTACTCATCAAAGTTGAATGCTATCTCATTTATAGTTGATGAAGATGATGACCGTTGTGAGCATTCGTCCGTTGGAGTCCCATTGCTTCATTTGAACGTTTGAGCATATTTGAAAAACAAGCTCCTATCCGTTGTGGAGCAATGTGGAGCGTCTTAGTTGAATAGCAGAAAGATTCATTTTGAGCTGTACATCACGTTGTGGAGCGTTTTGTGTTTCCGACAGTTTTTCATAGTGGGTCATTTGCTTGTCGTGGTTGGTAGCCGCCATTCGGTGTAATTGACTTTTATTTGAATATGCAATCTGAATGTTTAAAATCCTGTTTCACACTGCAAAATACTTAATTATTAATATGATGAAGTATTAGTCATGGGTATGTTGGATCATTGGTCAAAAACTGGATTTCTGGCTTCTGGGACTCATCACGTTGAGTGAAGAATTTTCATACGTGACCTCCATTCTTGAAGATGCAACCCAAATATGTAATCTCCTGTTTTATACTTGAAATATATGTTAGATAATGTTTAGAAACAATAACAAGTGAAAACATAATGATTGTATAACGTTTAACCATGTTTGGATTGATAGCTATGAGGCTCTGTGTTTCTTCGTTGCTTCTGTCAGAACTTCACTTCGAGTGCAATATGGCTCACTTCGAGTGATCTTCCTATTTTCCTCTTTGTGCTTCAGTTTTTCGGGTTGTGCTTGCAAGGATTTCAGAGAGACAGAATTCTCACTCGCGGGTGATATGGTCTCTCACTCGAGCACACACCTTCTGCTCGAGTGCGCCTCAAGTTTTCACGTACATGCTTCTTCTCGGGTTGTCACTCGCACATCATTTTAACAAGAGTGAGATTTTGTGCTCGCGAGTGATATGGTTCCTCACTCGAGCATACATACCTCTGCTCGAGTGAGACGCATATTCTCAAGGAATATGCTCTCAAAATCAACACTCGCATCAGGATTTCAGAGGGATGAATTTATCACTCGGAGGTGATGTGGGTCTTCACTCGAGCACACAACTCCTGCTCGAGTGAGAAATCATCCAATGCTCGAGCATGAATCCTAGTGCTCGAGTGTTGCAAATTTCTTCACGTTTCAGCTGCTTCTGGACATCACTCGCACGACATTTTCAGAGGGAAAGTTTTTACACTCGCGGGTGATGTGGGCCCACTTTAGAAAAAATCTGTTCATTTGATTCAAATGATGTATCATAAGAATGCTCTTGCCATATGCATTCCAATGCAACAAGAATCAGCTCCAAACTCCTTGTATTCTGCAAGTTATGATCGAAGGAGTGTATATTTCGCTAGTCTGCACAAGCATCAACTTCCAGAAGGCATAGCTCCTAGAATATACGTTCAAATTATGTAAATTACCTATTAATGGAAAGCTCTTTGAGTCTACTTTCATTTGGCACTGGTCTCGTCTCAATCCGATGCGTGGTTTGTGAGATATACTCAAAATACCGAACCTGTGTCAGAAAGTGACGGTGATTTCAGTTTCATTTTCGATGAATCATATCTCCTTCATTTGATCTTCTTTCAATTTGATTCTAGTTCCAATTTTACGTGTTGGGAGTCTTCTTTCATATGCCACCGGTTTCGGGTCAATCCGACGTGTGGTTTGAGAGATATGATCAAAATACCAGACCTCGCTCAAGCTGAACGTAAAACAGAGTAGAACAGAGTATGTACCCCGTGCTCGAGTGAAGTGGTCTGTGCTCGAGCATGTTCTTCCTGTGCTCGAGCATAACACCTTGTGCTCGAGCATAACTTCCCTAGAAGTGTCAAAACTCATATATAAGTCATTTTAGCTTCATATTAACATATTTCAACCATTATTTGATCATAGAAACCTCCGGTAACATTATAGAAACCTCCAATATCACATCTAACAACTTGAATCTTGATATTCATGATAGATCTTCCAAGTTCTTCATTCTTCAATATCTTTCTTCTTGATTTTCCTCTTGATAATAATTCTTCATAATCCGAGTAGGCATCTCCTTGACTATCTTCAAATTCTCTTCTTCTTCTTCCTCTTGTTCATTTTCATTAATTCAATCTTTTTCATTCTTTGCTTGACTAGTCTACAAAATATGTAACATTAAATATAGTAGTTAGTCAAAGAAATACATTATATAAACTTTTTGCTCTTATCACTTCACATCTATATTTGACATCATCAAAACTAAACATACCTAACACAAATCTCTTCAATAACCCCATAATAAGGTATGGTTGTTAATCTAGGGTTCTTATCTTTTGAACTAGAGAAGTGTATAGATTCAGCCACTAACATAACACTACTATTTTGGATGGTGCTCCTATCATCTAGAGACTTCGTGTAAAACATATAACCATTGATCACAAATGAAGTTCAACTTATGACATCAACCTCAGGACCACGTGCTAACCATTTAATTGTGTTAGAAACACATTCTTCTCCGTCAACCTTTTGTTTGACCCAATATGCAAAAGTTTTGTTATGCTCCCTAATTAACCTTTGTTTAGTCATTCGACTATTTCCTTTCCGTACAATTTCTTTATGAGCATTAATGTAATCTTGAACTTCATCAACATTATTCAAGATGTAGGAGTGGAATTGTTGCAATTCATCAGGATTCACACTATTTAATGAAGCCCCGCATCTACCCCCTTCTTCATCATGACGTTTAGGAAGTGCAATGTGTCTTACATTTGACAAGTAATCTTGACAAAACTCCATGCTTCTTTAGAAACATATTTCTGAACAATAGATGCTTCAGGCCAGTTAGGGTTCTCCACATACCCTTTTAGGATTTTCATAGTTCTTTCAATTAGGTACATCCATCGTAAAAAGATAAGGCCCACAACTTGATATCCCTCACTAGATGAACAATTAGATGTACTATGATGATAAAGATAGTAGGAAGAAAAAGCTTCTCAAGATGGCACAAGATCACATATTCTTTATTTTCCAGTTCATCCAATCTTTCCGTCTCAATGACTTTACTACAAATAACATTGAAGAAGAAACAAAGTCTAGTCAAAATATATTGAAGATCATATTCGACAATGCCTCGAATAGCTACTGGGAGTAGTTGTTGCATTAAGACATGACAATCATGATACTTTAGCCCTACTAACTTCAAGTCTTTCATCGACACAAGCTTCTTAAAGTTTGAAAAATACCCTGAGGGAACTCTAATTTGATGCCATGTAAACAGACACAAAAACTTCTTTTCTCATCCTTAGACAAAGTATGAGAAGCTGGAGGACAAAAAGTTCTCTTACCATATGGCCTTGGATGCAAGTCTTCTCATATTCCTATTTCTTGCAAATCTAATCTTGCCTTCACTCCATCCTTAGAACTACCTTGTATGTTAAGCAGTGTCTCAAAAATACTATCACATACATTTTTCTCTACATGCATGAAATCAATACAGTATCGCACATCAAGATTGGGCCAATATGGAAGATCAAAGAAGATAGACCTTTTTTTCCATTTATTTTTTTCATTACTACTCTTTGTAGTCTTACCAAAGATAATATTGATATTTTTCACTTTTTCATAAACTTGCTCCCTAGTCAATGCCTCTGAAGCATCTTCAAACTCTTGTCTACCAAAAAAAAGCTCTCTTTAATCTAGATATGTGTGACCCCGTCTAAGAAATCTGCTACGGCCAAGATAAACCGTCTTTCTTCTATGTTGAAGTTAATGGAAGCATGTGCCTTCTTCACAAATCGAACATGTTTTATGGCCTTTAACACTATATCCTGACAAGTTTCCATATACAGGGAAGTCATTTATAGTACAATAGATCATGGCTCGCATTTTAAAAGTCTTATTTTTGTTAGCATAAAAAACATCGACACCTTCATCCCACAACTCTTTCAAGTCTTCGATCAAGGGTTCTAGGTAAACATCTATATCAAGTTGCTTTAGTCTCGAAATCAACATAGCAAACATAATGTACTTTTGTTTCATGCATAATAAAGAGATAAATTGTAAATTACCAACAGAACAGGCCATGAACTAAGTATACTGCTTAGGCTACTATAAGGATTCATGCCATCTGTGCTAAGCCCAAGTCTAAGATTCCTAGGTTCTTTACCGAAGCTAGAAAATAATTGATCGATTCTCTTCCATTGAGAAGAATAAGCTGGATGTTGAAGCTTTCCATCAGAAATCCTCTCATCTACATGCCATCTCAAATTTTTGGCATCAATTTCTTTGGCAAACAAGCACTTAAACCTTGGTATGATTGGAAGATACCACAACACTTTTGCAGGGGCTTTATTTGATTTATACCTCAGAGTTTCATGTATCAGACATTGCTCCTTCTCTTCATGCTTTTTTCTATACAATATGCAATCATTAGGGCATGCATGGATCTTTTTATACATCATCCCTAGTGGACATAGTATTTTTTTAGCATCATAGTATCAATAAGGCAACATATTATCATCTGGAAGCATGTCCTTAAAAGCCTCAAGCATTTTTTAAAAAATCTTGTCTCTTCATCCACGCCATGCTTTCAAGCTTACTAATTCAATACTGCTCTGAACAATTGGTATTTTTTACACCCCGAGTATAGTGGCTTCTCAGCATTACTGTACATATTACCATATACATGTGATTGCTCAAAAGCCTCTTTTCCTGTATCACAAATAACATCCTCTATCCAATCATCCATATCCGTGTCATTATCATCAAGGACCACTCCCCCTGTTGAGATGTACTTGGCGTTTCTAATTCTTTACCATGCCATACCCATATTGTATAACTCTTACAAAATTCTTCATAAATTAAATGTGTATATATATTTACAGCACTTAGTCGCTTCTCATTCAAACATACTACACAAGGGCAATAAAATATCCCACTATCATTATTGGCATTTCTTTTAGCAAAGTCTAAAAAACCTGTCACCCCAACATCATATTCAACACTCATCCGTTTAGCTTTTGTCCAACTACGATCCATATATTTCAACACTTAGTAACACCCTATCCAATAGCAAAATGATATACCAAAAAAACAAGATAAGAAAGTATAAATAACTTGTAGCACCCTATCCATTATCAAGCTCGTTTATAACTTATATTCAATTCAAACTCACATAACAAATATCATAATATGATCATTAATGGCAATCCAAGTTAAGAAACTATACAAAAATCATAATATTATCATTAAGCTAGTATCTGAAGTTATCATCACTAAGTTCAATGGTGAGAGTAAGATAGAGAGCAACATTGAGCATATTCAAACAAAGCCATAATCATAAAATAGAACAACTCCATTTCCTACTTCAAGCATATCAGAATTTGATGCCAAACATGGTTAAACCCACCCGAAACAATATCAAAAGGGTCAAGTTCAAATTATTAACAAAAATCAAACCAAATCTAGAAAGTTGTTTCACGAGTAGTCACTCTTTGTGCTCCCGTTTAGAAGAAGAACGAGCAGCAATTTAAGGAAGGAGGAGTCAGAGCTAGAATGTTATCGATTGACGGCGAATTGAAGGTCGACTAATGGCAAGGTATATAGGTAATGACACTGTTGGAAATTGTGCCCTAAGGGCCAATCATTGTACTTTGAACATTATTATTTTAATGAAATTTCTCCATTCTGTTATCAGATTATTTGCATGTTAACTGTGATAATTGTATCCTTGGATAATTCATGAAGATTACCCTAAAATGTCCCTGGTTGGTCATCTATGAGGGAGCAGAGATGAAACAAGTCAGTATGACTTTAATAAGATATGGAGATACGAATCAAAGTCTTAGGCACTTGTAAGAGTACAAGGTGCTGGACCGACCCACTATGAGAAAGCTACATGGATCAAGTCATAAGTTTGCTCATGTACAACCATGTCATAATGCCCTTAGACTTGAGGTCATCATGGATTACTACATGAGAGTTGCTAAGCTTTGAACTAGTCAAAAGTCACTTTTGACCGAGTGATGATAAAGGCTATGATCGGGCTTGGTGGTTTTTCATGCAGAGAAATATGAATGATCAAGATGGAATTTGTCCCTCACATTAGTAGAGAGATATTACTGGGCCCCTTGATGAGTGAGTCTGAGAAATGTATGGCCATACTACAATGGAAAGGAGTTTCCATTTCTATTGTCAGGCTACTCAGGAATCGAGAAAGTAATGGTCAGGAACAAGAGGATGACATTATCCATGCCTTATCCTTGATCGATATATCGTGTGACAAAAGGGACGTGACATGGTTGTATGACAGGTTGTATTGTGATAACGATCCTCATATGAATTGGGTAGTCATAATGTCTTGCTAGAGGCCGCTTGCGACTTTTGGGTTAATACAGTTATTAGCCCAGTGCCAACTTCATATGGGTCTACAGGGTCGCACACAAGAATGGCCCAACATGAGATAATGTTTAATTTAGGGTGGACGAATTTTATATTTATATATATATAATATAAAATTCGTTAATAATATTATATATATATATATATATATTTTCGAAATACATATCTTATATTATATATATATATATATATATTATGTGATATTATTATATTGTGTTAGTTTTAAATTTAAATTTAATTTATTAAGATATATTAAATTTAATAATTAACATGATAGAGATATAGTATCTCAGATTTAATTTATGAAGATAAATTAAATATAATGGCTCTTTATCTGTATTAAATAAATAGGTTAAATTAAAACTGTTGGACAGATTTAATTTAAACTAAATTTATTTAATTAGCTCATTAAGATAATTAATTGTTGATTAATTTTGAAATTAATGATGATTAATTTCGAAATTTGAATATAGCCCTCATAGGTTATAAACTTGATAGAGTAGATATACTCATATGCGCATGTGAATTCAGAGCCGCAAGGGAAACCCTAAAAACATTGGAGGCGCTAGCACGCAGTCTCTATTGGAGAGCATTCGTGTAGATACCGGTAGAGGGAGCGGACCTAACGTGTTGGCTCCTAGAGATCGTGAAAACCCTAAGTGAAAAGGTACGAGTTCTTTCTAACCTGATTTAAACACCATTGATAGATTCTCGATTAGGATCGAAAAAATTTTCAAATTCTTCCGCTGTGCCTACCGATCCTAACAGACACTTCTTCTGCTAAGACAGACCCAGCCTAATACCGCCCCTAAGATTGGGAAAAAGAACATCGTCGGTTAGATTGCGAGATATTATGTTTAGAGAGAAAGATTGCTCCAGATTTAGAGAGAAAGAGGATGGCGGAGTTGTGAACAAGAACACTGTCGAAGAAATTTCAGGGAAAATTGAGTTCAGAGAGCAAGCTACGATTCGGCGGGAGGAAGAGAAGAGCAAAATTTTAATTAGGGTGCACATTTTTAAGACCGGTTTTTAAGAATAAACGGTCTTAAATATACATTTTAGACCGGTTTTTAAAATAACCGATATATAAAGTTTCAACTTTTAGACCAGTTATAATATATAACCGGTCTTAAAAGTGTATTTATTATTTTATCCTTTTAAGACCGGTTACACATAAATAAGGTCTAAATAATATCTTTAAGACCTAATATCCATGAAACCGGTTTCTGAAGTTATCTATAATTGCAAAAATGCCATCGGTCATACATTTTAGACCTTATCCCCGTATAACCGGTCTAAATGAGCCAGTCTAAAAGACAGATTTTGTACTAGTGAGTGCCTGATTAAACTTATAGGATTGTAGTGGTTCTCAAGTACTGAGTTAAACTTGATGGAAATAGTAGATTGAAATCTCAAGAGGAGCTTAGGGACTAGACTTAGGTTATGTGGATTAGACCGAATTAGGATAAATCACAGTTTGTATCTTCTCTTCCCTAAACTCTTATATTTCCAGCATATATGATTTAAATAATTGACTATAGTTTTATAATTCATTACTTTTATTCTTATTGATTTCATAAGATGCGAAAAGAATTTCAAAGTTTTTAAGTTTTTACTATACACCCAATTCACCCCGTTCTTGGGTGTCAGCCGGTTCTAACACATATATTATGGCTCATTGATCTGTCACCATGCCGAGTATCTACTACATTGGATCATATAGGTTTGGGTTTCTCTCTTTTTTAACCTTTGGCTCTACTTTTCTTCCTCTCAATTGAGCCATTGTTTCTTTTCACTATTAATATTGTATTTGATATATGTATATATTCCTTATACTTAAACATTTACACATAATAGGAATATACATATATTATTCCAACCAATCATATTTACATCAAAAGCAGCCTTTGCTATATTGTCATCACAAAACAGGTTCCTAATAGTATAACATATATTATATATGGTCCAACACATACTCAACCATATGTTTTATGAAAGGAAAGAAACGAAAAGGACCATGCCCTAAAACCTCATTCTTCTTCCTAGTCCAAAAACCAATGTCAAGGAAGAAGAATAGTGTGGTTCTAATCCAGATGTCATGGGGCATCCATAGCTTATATATATCTCATTCCCAATATAATGTTTCCACTCCATCCATGAATGCAAAGTATTGTACCAAGGTGGAAGCTTGATCATTATAGGCTTTCAGATATAACTCCCTCATATATCCCCACAACTCATGATCAGGATGCAGATCATATGCCAACTCAATTTTAGGAGCCCTAGAGTTAGTGGCAAAGTCTAAGTCCTTTTCTACTTCATCTATTTCCAAATTCCCATTATCGTTGGTGGAGGACTCTCCACTAGGACTAGGTCCTAATATTACAGTTACTAGAGCTCAGACTCTCTTTCTTAGGGTAGCATCATTCTTGCTCCACCTCTAGTTCTGTACCTAACTATGCGCCTTCCCTCTAGTATACGCCTTTCCTCTAAAGGAAGTTTAACCGATGGAGGTGATGATTTACTCCTTTGGTTCCTCTTACTTCTCACCATTCCTAGTCAAGGTGTCAATATGCCTACATAAGCATAGAACATTAGCCTATTGCTAGAATCTATTCTCTAATACAAAAAATGTAACATCATAATTACTTTACCCTTTAGATGAGTTCAATCACATAATGATTTCAAGCCAGAGACTAATATTCTTTTGTAAATAATTGAAGTCTAACTTCAATACATGATTCAAACCTACATTTGAGTGGGATTTTAGAAATTTTTTGAAATTCTTTAAGTATAGTCTCAAAATAGTTTGCACATTCATGACAACTCATCCGTTTTTAATTCCTTTTGTTAATATCAAAGTGTTCTCTATCGATAATCCATGTAGTGTTCATTAACTAATGAGCTTTTAGCGTATGGTTTCCCAATTCTAGTTCATTTATCGCGTTAAAGCACTAACATACCGGGTTATGGCTATCATGTCTACTGCTACTACTAGTCCTAGTTTTACTATGGTTATATACAATATATACAAATTTTGAAAATAGATAACCAACAGAAACTTTAATGTTTTCAACTGTTTGCTTTACCTGTCCACTTGCTTTACCTGTCCACAATTACCTTCTTGCCCTTTAAATTACTTACCTTTATGTAGATTAGTTATTGGAAAGGGTGATATTTATAGGAATCTCAATAGTAATAGTTATTACTCATATGATATATAAATCACAAAGCATGTGAAACAATCATCACATAAGCATAAATCATAACATGCAGCAAACAAAGGACCCATTGGTACATTACCACAGTACCACAGTACTTAACAATCTTAGTCTTATAGCCCAGGGCCTCTGCCCCATACAAAGTGCACTTACGAGTTTTTTACCTTGAGCCTAACTGTCTCAAGCCTTGAGTCCAAGGTAACTCCCCATACTGCAGCCCAGGGTAACTCCCTATACTGTTAGATCCCAAGTTTTGATGATAACAATAATTCAATTATGTGTAAAACATGTTTTGGAAGGTTAAAAAAAGATTCCAAGTTACCAAATGCATATTTGAAGTTTGCTGATATCTGCTGTGAAATTGCACTTGAGTGCTCGAGCATGAAATATGCACTCGAGCACAAATCACTTCTGTACTCGAGCAGGTGTGAGAGAAAGCCAGGAAGTGAGTACCCGAGAGGCATTCTCCCTTTCTATTTACTGGATCACTCGAAGCACAAGGTATGCACTCGAGAAGAGAAGTCATTCTCATTCGAGCACGTATGCGAGTGAAGGCATGCGAGTGCTTGGCCGAGAGCAAGTAATGGCATGCTTCCTCCATTCACTCGAGCAAGGGCATGCGAGTACTTGGCCGAGAGCAAGTAATGGCATGCTTCCTCTATTCACTCGAGAAAGGCACTGCGAGTACTTGGCCGAGAGTCTTGAAGTTCAGAAAAGTACAAGTGTGCTCGAGCACACCCATCCATGCTTGGAGTGACACGTCCATGCTTGCAAGTAATATTTCCATCCCTCTCCAGATCAGTTGCGAGTGCTTGTTCAAGAGAGCATATTCCTTGAGAATATGCTTCTCACTCGAGCAGAGGTAAGTGTGCTCGAGTGAGGGCCCACATCACTCGCGAGTGAAAATTCTATCCCTCTGAAATTCTGATGCGAGTGATGGTTTAGAGAGCATATTCCTTGAGAATATGCTTCTCACTCGAGTAGAGGTAAGTGTGCTCGAGTGAGGGTCCATATCACCCGCGAGTGCAAATTCTCACTCTTGTCAAAATGGTATGCGAGTGATGACCCGAGAAGACATTCCCAGTGTAAAGAGCAAAGATCACTCGAGCAGAGGTTTTGTGCTCGAGTGAGACTCCTCTTCACCCGCGAGTGAAGATTTTGTCTCTCTGATTTTCCATGCAAGCACAACCCGATAACAGAGGCATATGAAGGAAAATAGGAGATCACTCGAGGTGAGTCTTTCATGCTCGAGGTGATGCCCTGTTGACCACAGAAAGTGCTAAGTATCACAACGTTCATTACGAATATGGTTTATTGTTATTAATTCATATCATCATTACTTTTTATCTTTGTTTAACATTGTTTTGAATGTTTTAAGAGGATGATACAGGAATATGAACGTTTGAATTAAACCACATGAGAAAAGTGATACAACAACAGACAAGATGATTATGAACACGCTGGCACCTACCGCACTCAGATTATTCTAACATGCACGTGTCTGCCAATATTTTCAAATATCCCGCTCCACAACTGAAGAATTTCCAAACGGGCAAAAACTGGAGCAACTATATATATACAGAAACTCAAGGAGAAAAGATGACAACGTAGCACATGCATTCATAAGCTCATACCAAGTTTCTGCTATTCATCATTTTTCTCTGTATACACTTTGATCTTCAGTGTTTATTTATTTGCTCTGTAAGAGAGTCCTCATACAATTCAAAATTCTATGTTTATGTGATCTCAAGGTATTGGGACCTTGAGAGGGTAGTTATTCCTTACGAGAGAAGCAGTTGAGAGAATTCCTTGTAGTGTCTTCCACTCATAAGTCTTGTATACATAAGCAAGTGTGAAGAGTCATAGGTTGTTTCTCTGCACATAAGACTTGTCGTAAGGGGGAGAGAAGTTTCTTGTTGAGAGAATATTTCTGCTCGTAGTCCGTTCAAGGACAATTGTTGTCTTGTGGCGTTCTGAGAGCCCATTGAATCTTGGAGATATTGTGAAAAGCTCAGTAGGTCTTGATCTCTGAGGACTGGACGTAGGCATTGTTGTTAGGCCGAACCAGTATAATTCTCTGTGTTCAAATCTTCTCTACTCTACTCTATCCATTATATTTACATATCACCACCTCAAACAAAAAATTTATTACATCACCCAATTCACCCCCTATTGGGTGAAGCTTGCCTCTTACATTTGGTATCAGAGTCTCGTCTTCTCTGGAGAGCCTAACAGCTTGAGAAGGATCCGACAAATGGCAACAATGGGTGAAAATATCCTTCCAGATGGTGCTTCAATCACTAGACCTCCTGGTTTTGCTGGAGAACATTTTTCATTCTGGAAAGCCAAATTCAGAGTGTTCGTGATGGCCAACGAGTACGGATTATGGAATGTTATACAAGATGGTGACTATGTTCCAATGAAGAAAATCGAAGATAGAGCAGTTAAAAAGAGTCCAGATGAGTTTGACGAAAATGACAAGAGGTTAGTAACATTAAATAGCAAAGCCATTTTAATGATACAGAGTCCTCTTAGTCAAAAAGAATATTTTCGTATATGTACTCTACCTACTGCCAAAGATATGTGGGACGCTCTTGAAATTGCTCACGAAGGTACATCTGGAATCAAAGAAAATAGGATCAATACTTTAATTACAGAATATGATTTATTTCGTATGAAATCTGGAGAGAGTATATCAGAATTTGAACTAAGGTATACTCATCTTGTTAATCAATTATCTGCTCTTGGAAAGTCGTTTGATCAAAATTCCCAGGTAAGAAAGATTCTTAATATTCTTACGAAAGAATGGGAAGCAAAGGTGACAGCCATTGAAGAAGCCAAAGGAGAGTCTATGAGATCCGTAGCTGCTCTCTTTGGAAGCCTTTCTGAATATGAAGGAAAGTTGAAATTCAAAAAGGAACTTGAAGAATTTGATGATAAAAAGAAAAAGGGAGTTGCATTTAAGGTTATTCAAGAAGAAGAAGGAACTTCCGAGAATGAAAATGTTCCTAGTGATGATGAAATGGGAATGATCGTGAGAAAGTTCAAGAAATTCTACAGAAGAGGACAAAGGAATTTCAAGAATTATCAAGGTGGACCAAGCAAGAAAGAAAACAAAGAACACCAAATAGTATGCTATGAATGTGGAAAACTAGGACACATCAAATCTGAATGCTTCAGAAACAAAGACAAAAAGAAGCAGAAAAAGAAAGCATATATATCATCTATTTGGGGTGATAGTTCGTCAGACGAAGAAAATGACAACGACGAAGTAGCCAATCTATGCTTAGTAGCTAAGGAAGAAGAATCAAACTCTGAGGTAAGTGACTCTGAACCCTCTTATAATGAATTGTTATCTGAATATAATGCTTTGCATACAGAGTTCATTAAAGTTGCTAAAGAAATGGTTAGTTATAAGAAGAAAGTAAAAGAATTAGAAAGTAATGTCATATCATCACATGAAATGCGTAAAGAGAAAGATAAGAAAATAGAAGACTTAACAAAGATTGTTGAAAAATTTACTAAAGGAAGTGAAACTCTCAAGGTTATCTTAAGTTCTCAGAAAATTTCCTTTGATAAATCTGGAATTGGATATAATGCTGTGCATGATAAGAATAAGAAGAATAGTAGAGACTATCTTAAATATTTTATGAATTCTGTGCATACATCAAATCCATTTGTGTCATGCAATTTTTGTAATAAGAAAGGACATTATACTTCATCTTGTTATTTCAAAAAGGGAAAGGTTGTTGGAACATATAAATGGGTTTCGAAAGGGACACATGTTCCAAATACTAACCATAAAGGACCCAAGAAAGTGTGGGTACCTAAAACTTGATCATCTTATTCTAGGTATGTCTCAAAGCATCTCGAGCAAACAAATGGTATATTGATAGTGGATGTTCGAGACACATGACTGGTGACAAAAATAAGTTCACCATGTTTGAACCTAGAGAAGGAGGAAAGGTGACTTTTGGAGGAAATCAATCCGGACGTATTGCTGGAATTGGTGAAGTGGGAAGAACAGATGGCTTTCAAATCAACGGAGTATATTATGTTGAAGGATTATGCCACAATCTCTTAAGCGTAAGCCAAAGCACTGACAAAGATAACTGGGTGATTTTCGACTCGAAAGAATGCTTGATAGTAAGTAAGAAAGATCTACTTCTAAACAAAGAAACTATCAAGGCAAAAATTCGAGCTCAAAGGGACGGTAACTGTTATACAATTGATTTAAATTCAAATTCTTCTGAAAGTTGTTTTCTTAGTCGATCAGAGGAAAGTTGGCTATGGCATAAGCGTTTGGCTCATGTCAATATGAATCAACTTGACAAATTAATCAGAAAAGAATTAGTTGTTGGCCTTCCCAAACTCAAATTCAAAGATGACATGATTTGTGAAGCATGTCAAAAAGGCAAACAAACTAAATCTTCTTTTAAAACAAAATATGAAATCTCTACTTCAAAACCTTTACAATTACTTCATATGGATTTGGTAGGACCTGCAAGAGTAAAAAGTTTTGGAGGAAATTTATATACATTAGTAATTGTAGATGATTTTACAAGATTTGCATGGACTATATTTATTGCCTCAAAAGATGAAACTTTTGCTGAATTTATTATGTTTGCCAAAAAGGTTCAAAATGAGAAAGGTATTTCTATTGTCTCTATTAGAATAGATCATGGAAGAGAATTTGATAATCAACTGTTCGAAGATTACTGCAACAATGAAGGGATATACCACAACTTTTCAGCTCCTAGAACACCTCAACAAAATGGAGTAGTGGAAAGGAAGAACAGGGTGCTTACAGAAATGGCAAGAGCATTACTTAATGAAAAAGAGATGTCACAAGTGTTCTGGGCAGATGCAATGAGTACTGCATGCTATATTTCAAACAGAGCATATATTCGCAAATCTCTTGGAAAGACACCATATGAACTTTACAAAGGAAGAAAGCCAAATATTGCTCATCTTCATATCTTCGGGTGTAAGTGTTTCATTCACAACAATGGTCAGGAAAATTTAGGTAAATTTGATTCAAAATCTGATGAAGGTATTTTTCTAGGATATTCTAATAGAAGTAAAGCTTATAGAGTTTTCAATAAAAGAACATGTACTATTGAAGAATCTATTCATGTTGTGTTTAATGAAATTGAATCTCAGACAAAACTTAATGATGAAGAGGAAATGGATTCAATCAAGAAATCTATTTCAAAGCAGGATGATTTTGAAACAAATGATTTTCAAAATTTAGAAGATGTCAATGATCATGCTCAACCTAAAGCATGGAGACATATGAAGGATCATCCAATTGATCAAGTTATAGGAGATATTCAAGAGGGTGTCAAAACCAGAAATAGAATCTTAAATGAGGTAACATTTTCAGCCTTTATTTCTGAAATTGAGCCTTCTAATATAGAAGAAGCTTTATCTGACAATGATTGGGTGATTGCTATGCAAGAAGAACTAAATCAATTTCAAAGAAATCAAGTTTGGGATTTGGTTCCTCGACCTAAAGATCATACGGTTATAGGGACCAAATGGGTTTTCAAAAACAAACTTGATGAATCAGCAATCATTGTGAGAAATAAGGCAATATTGGTTGCCAAAGGCTATAATCAAGAAGAAGGTATTGATTATGAGGAAACATATGCTCCAGTGGCAAAATTGGAAGCAATACGAGTACTCTTAGCCTTTGCTTGCATCAAAAGTTTTAAACTTTATCAAATGGATGTAAAAAGTGCTTTTCTAAATGGTTATATTATGGAGGAAGTTTATGTCGAACAGCCTCCTGGTTTTGAAGATGAAATAAAACCTGATTATGTCTTCAAACTTAAGAAAGCGTTATATGGTTTGAAACAAGCACCCAGAGCTTGGTATGAAAGACTAAGCAAATTTCTTCTTGATCAAGGTTTTGTCAGAGGTAAGGTTGATACAACTCTATTCATCAAACATAACAAAAATGATATTCTAATAGTTCAAATTTATGTTGATGATATTATTTTTGGTGCTACTAACGAATCTATGTGTCAAGATTTCTCTAAGATTATGCAGGGAGAATTTGAAATGTCCATGATGGGAGAATTGAACTTCTTTCTTGGACTTCAGATCAAACAAAAGAAGAATAGCATATTTATATCTCAGACAAAGTATTTGAAAGAATTGCTGAAGAAATATGGTCTAGATAATGCTAACGGAGCTGATACTCCAATGAGTTCTACAACATTGTTGGATGCTGATGTAAAGGGACCTAGCTTCAACATTACAAAGTATAGAGGAATGATTGGTTCATTACTCTATCTTACAGCAAGCAGGCCAGATATTCAGTTCAGTGTAGGAATGTGTGCAAGGTATCAATCCAATCCTAAAGTATCTCATGCAAAGACAGTAAAAAGAATTTTCAAATATCTAGGAGATACTTCAGAGCTTGGACTTTGGTATCCAAAGAGAGGGAACGAGTATTTAATAGCATATTCAGATTCAGATCACGGTGGATATAAAACTGACAGAAAGAGTACCAGTGGACAATGTCAATTCCTCAGAGGTTCTCTAGTGTCATGGTTCAGCAAGAAGCAGAACACAGTTTCATTATCTTCGACTAAAGCTGAATATATAGCTGTGGCAAGTTGCTGTTCTCAAGTGCTATGGTTAAAACAACAACTTCAAGATTTGGGAATTTATCTAAAAGAAATTCCAATCTATTGTGATAATACTAGCACGATAAGCTTGGCAAAGAATCCTGTACAACATTCAAGAACCAAGCATATAGATATTCGACATCATTTCATTCGAGATAATGTTCAAAAGAAAGATGTCAAAGTGGAATTCATACCAACTCATCTTCAACTTGCGGATATTTTCACGAAACCAATTGCAAAAGAGCAATTTCTCTATATTCGAAGAGAATTGGGAATGGTTAATCTCAATGAGTTGTAAGTTTTCTTGTTAAAAAGTTTAATTAAATGTTTATTTTGATGATAACCATACTGACTTTAGCATCGGAGTGGTCAAAATTGTTTTTGCAGGATTCTCACTCGAAGCACAGAGGGTGCTGCTCGAGTGATGAGCTGTGTCACTCGAAGCACAAGAAGCTCTGCTCGAGCACAGCAATATTTTTGATACTCTGCTTCCTAACATGGAAAACAGAGGTTAACAGAGGAGTTATTAATACCAAAGGAATATATCATAAACAACAGTGAGAATTGAACTCACTCGCGAGTGAGGAATTCTCACTCGAGCATGGTATGAACATGCTTGAGGTGAGGAATGCCTACTCGAGTGAGGAAGAAGAATTTCTGTGCAAAAGCTATCCAAATCATGGTTACTCAAATGATCTTGGAGGATTTGAGTACAAAGATGCAAAATATGTCAGGGAATCAATAATCCAGGTACGTTCTACTTGTTTCTTTATTTTTCCAGAACATCACTCGAGCACAGATAGAACACTCTCGAGCACAGTATGAACATCACTCGAGCACTAGGGTTCATGCTCGAGCACTGTCACTTATATCAGTTACTGGGGAGCTCAGAACGTCGCACTTCCTCTTCTCACTCGAAGTGCTCTCTCACTCGAAAGACACAACTCTTCATCTTCAACCGTTTTCTTATCATTCAATCACGTCCTCCTGCTTCAAATCGCCGTTACAACCTCTCAATCTTCTATAAGAGGTGATTCTTGTCTTCTGCATTCTTTACTTGTGCCCTAATCTCTACTTGTATTTTTTTTCTTCTTTCAAAAACAAGAGTTCTTGTTTCTCTTCCACTTTTCAAATGGCAAGAACAAAGTTACCCTCTATTCCTCAAAAGTCTCATTCTCCTTCTTCCACTCACTCTGCTGCCAGTGAATCTGGAACCCCTGAACTTACTCCTCCATCTCCCAAAAACTCTCCCTCACCTTCACCTCCTCCAAAGCCTAAGACCAAAAAGAAAACTCCCGCTAAGAAATCTCAACCAAAGCCTCAAGTTTCCAAGAAAGACCAACCTCCTCAAAAGAAATCAAAAGGTGTGGTCTTCAAGGAACCCATAATCACCCAGTCTCAATCTAAAGAGGTACAAGGAAAGGGAAAGAAGAAGGATTCAGAGCAACCCCAATCATCTTCTTCTTCTGGGGATACTTTCAGTAAACAACTCCGGGAAGCCATAGAGAAATCAAAACTGGACAAGATAGTTGGGAAAATTGTTTCTCAAGCTGGTGTTTCAAGTTCACATCAACCAAGTGCCTCTGCTTCAGGAGCACCTTCTGCATCTCAAGCACCAGTGGATGACCAACTCACTAGTCCTCCTGAGGGATTCAATGTGACAGAGCTTAAGGCTTTACCACAGAAGGTATATGATGATGAATTTAAGCATAGACATTTCTGCCCTGTAGTATATGTTGATTTGGATTATCTGAAAAAGAATTGTCATTTGGACTTATACCCTTATCTTCAATACTATGCTCTTTGGTTAGAAATTCATTTGCCATATTCCCCCACTGTTGTAAAGACATTTTATTCCAACATGAAAACTCATAATATCATGTCTAGATCTGGGGATTTGATTGAAGAAGCTGTGTCTACAACCATTAGAGGGAAATTCATTATGATTTCTGCCAAAATCATAAATGATTTACTTGGTTATGTGGCACCTCCTACTGATCCACCCTCATTCTCTGCCAATGAAACTTTTAACATTTTGAGACCAAAAGACCCAATTGGCCCCCTCACTTTCAAGCCTATTGATATGCCTGATCATCACAGAATCCTTCATTACATTTATTCCCGGAGCATAGTCAATAAATCCAAAAACTTTACCCACTTTGCACAAAAGGATTACTATCTATTGGCCTCATTGGTTGCTGGGCAACAAAGGAATGTAGGGGAGATCATTTTTAGTGAGATGAGAAGGTTTCGATTTTCTTCAACAAGATCCACAACCATACCTTACCCTCAACTTGTTTCCTTCATCTTGATGAAAAACAAAATCTGGTACTTGGAAGGAAAAGAAAGGGTTCTCATCTCAAGGTTTGGAAAGACTCAATTAACCACATGGGTATCAATCTTCCGGTGAGTCGGACCAAAGCCACATCAAAGAGGGAAGCCACTCCATCTAGAGGAGATGAGGCACAATCATCTGCACAAGGTCCTATTCCTCCTCCTTCATTTCTCAATGCCTCTCTGTCCAATCATCTGACTGAGGTAATCAATCATGCTATATCAAGTTTGAAGAAGGAGCTAGTGACTGAGTATGAGAAGCTTGTGGAGAAGATGGAAACACAAGTTATTAAATTGGTAGACCAGGCCAATCTCAACTTTGAACTAATGTTCAAAACACAAGATGAGATGTCACAGAGGATCACTAATATGGAGACTTTCCTGCACTCTCATTTTTCCTCCTCATCTTCCGGGGTGCCTCCAGAGACCACTCATACCTCACCCCCTCATCCAGAGACTCACGTACTTTTCACTGATCCTGAGTCTAATATAGATGTTACATTTGTCCCACAACCACCATCTCACTGCCATGATATCTTTTGTTCCACCTCCAGAACCCCCTTCTGATGTTGACAAAACGGGGGAGAAGGATGTGTGATGTCTTCTGAGCTTCTGTAGGGTGTATATGGGTGTTTGGGTAGTTTTCTCTATTGGGGTAGGATTTGATATGTATGTTTGAAGTTATCTTGTGTTGTTCAAGTTTGTTAAAGTTAATGACTTGGTTCAAGTTTTTAATTATCAAAATTTCAATGTTTCAAGTTATTAAGCTCTTGTTAAGTTATATACCTCATACTATACTTATCTTGGCTGTTAAGTGTCTAGAGGAAACATTGCAGGAAAACTTGAATTTGGAACTTAAACTTGATATGCATTTTGGAAACTTTGAAAAGAATTTCAAAACTTTTCAATTTCATTCAATTTCTTTTAAACCTTCATCACAAAGAGTTTTGTCATCATCAAAAAGGGGGAGAATGTTAGATCCCAAGTTTTGATGATAACAATAATTCAATTATGTGTAAAACATGTTTTTAGAAGGTTAAGAAAAGATTCCAAGTTACCAAATGCATATTTGAAGTTTGCTGATATCTGCTGTGAAATTGCACTTGAGTGCTCGAGCATGAAATATGCACTCGAGCACAAATCACTTCTGTACTCGAGCAGGTGTGAGAGAAAGCCAGGAAGTGAGTACCCGAGAGGCATTCTCCCTTTCTATTTACTGGATCACTTGAAGCACAAGGTATGCACTCGAGAAGAGAAGTCATTCTCACTCGAGCACGTATGCGAGTGAAGGCATGCGAGTGCTTGGCCGAGAGCAAGTAATGGCATGCTTCCTCCATTCACTCGAGCAAGGGCATGCGAGTACTTGGCCGAGAGCAAGTAATGGCATGCTTCCTCTATTCACTCGAGAAAGGCACTGCGAGTACTTGGCCGAGAGTCTTGAAGTTCAGAAAAGTACAAGTGTGCTCGAGCACACCCATCCATGCTTGGAGTGACACGTCCATGCTTGCAAGTAATATTTCCATCCCTCTCCAGATCAGTTGCGAGTGCTTGTTCAAGAGAGCATATTCCTTGAGAATATGCTTCTCACTCGAGCAGAGGTAAGTGTGCTCGAGTGAGGGCCCACATCACTCGCGAGTGAAAATTCTATCCCTCTGAAATTCTGATGCGAGTGATGGTTTAGAGAGCATATTCCTTGAGAATATGCTTCTCACTCGAGCAGAGGTAAGTATGCTCGAGTGAGGGTCCATATCACCCGCGAGTGCAAATTCTCACTCTTGTCAAAATGGTATGCGAGTGATGACCCGAGAAGACATTCCCAGTGTAAAGAGCAAAGATCACTCGAGCAGAGGTTTTGTGCTCGAGTGAGACCCCTCTTCACCCGCGAGTGAAGATTTTGTCTCTCTGATTTTCCATGCAAGCACAACCCGATAACAGAGGTATGTGAAGGAAAATAGGAGATCACTCGAGGTGAGTCTTTCATGCTCGAGGTGATGCCCTGTTGACCACAGAAAGTGCTAAGTATCACAACGTTCATTACGAATATGGTTTATTGTTATTAATTCATATCATCATTACTTTTTATCTTTGTTTAACATTGTTTTGAATGTTTTAAGAGGATGATACAGGAATATGAACGTTTGAATTAAACCACATGAGAAAAGTGATACAACAGCAGACAAGATGATTATGAACACGCTGGCACCTACCGCACTCAGATTATTCTAACATGCACGTGTCTGCCAATATTTTCAAATATCCCGCTCCACAACTGAAGAATTTCTAAATGGGAAAAAACTGGAGCAACTATATATATACAGAAACTCAAGGAGAAAAGATGACAACGTAGCACATGCATTCATAAGCTCATACCAAGTTTCTGCTATTCATCATTTTTCTCTGTATACACTTTGATCTTCAGTGTTTATTTATTTGCTCTGTAAGAGAGTCCTCATCCAATTCAAAATTCTATGTTTATGTGATCTCAAGGTATTGGGACCTTGAGAGGGTAGTTATTCCTTACGAGAGAAGCAGTTGAGAGAATTCCTTGTAGTGTCTTCCACTCATAAGTCTTGTATACATAAGCAAGTATGAAGAGTCATAGGTTGTTTCTCTGCACATAAGACTTGTCGTAAGGGGGAGAGAAGTTTCTTGTTGAGAGAATATTTCTGCTCGTAGTCCGTTCAAGGACGATTGTTGTCTTGTGGCGTTCTGAGAGCCCATTGAATCTTGGAGATATTGTGAAAAGCTCAGTAGGTCTTGATCTCTGAGGACTGGACGTAGGCATTGTTGTTAGGCCGAACCAGTATAATTCTCTGTGTTCAAATCTTCTCTACTCTACTCTATCCATTATATTTACATATCACCACCTCAAACGAAAAATTTATTACATCACCCAATTCACCCCCCTCTTGGGTGAAGCTTGCCTCTTACATATACAACTTGTACTTATGGGTCTTATTGCCTTGGGACTCATTGTCCCTCTAAATTCTAGATAACAAGGATATACATGCAAGGTAAAACATATGATATAAGAGAAAATCTACTACCTGGAAATCTTTCCAATGTCCTATTTTTGTTTACCAATCTCGTGGTTGTCTCGGGCAAAGATCAAATCCTATAAGTTAGAATTCACGAGCGGACGAGTTATTACTTATCCCAATTCTTTGATAACTCAAAGTACTTGGGTTGGTTATCTTTGAGACTAGTGCATTATGCCATGTGAGTATTTAATATGCCTACACTAGCCTCTAGTACATAACTCTACCTTGTGAAATCAAACTTATTACAATTCACTCAAGTACCTTTAATTTGCTTGTCAAACCTAATCTGCCAGAATTGTTACTTTGAAAATTCACCACTTAATCTTGAGATATCCAATTGAGGTGCTTTAAAGTCCTATGTGAAGCTCTTTAAGTTTATTTTAAAGGAAATATATCTCTATTGCCAATTATAAGCACATAATTCCAAAACCTCGACCAAATCCTCAATACCAAAGAAATCATTCCAGATTCAATGCCCAACTTTGACAAATCATATTTTACAATTTGCTAACCCAAATAACACATATTATATATTAACTTAAAGCTTGGGATGTCTTGTATCAATTTGAAAAATATCATGACCATTGGACAAGGTTTAACTATTCGAAAACACGCCACAAGCAGTCTGTCTCCTAGAAAACACAATCTTGCAGCAACTATCCTTAAGTTTCAAAATTATAGTTTTTTTATCTAATCACCAAAAATCATAACCATGCCTTAACCCTACATAATTTTGCATGGAGAATCCATATTTAATGTAACACCCCAAATTTTGAGACTCGAGGCTAGAGAATAAGCCTGAGATTAGTGGATTGCTAAGCCCCGGTTTAGCAAGATCCCAAATTGTGATTAGGAGTTAATGACTACAAAAGTGGACGTGGTTAGTGATTAATGAACCTTTTTAGAGAATATAAAGTGGATTGTAGTCGCTTGTGTTATGAGCAACGCCAAAACCCTATATTTGAGTTCAATTGTGGATTAACATCCAAATTGACTTAGAATAGAGGGAATAATTGAATGGGGTATTGTGATGGAAATGGTGTCATGTTGTGGTATTTAATCATTGGAATTGATTTAAATTGGATTGGACACATTGGTTGCAAAACTAGAAATGTTGTCCAGTGTGAATTCTGTCTGGGCAGTCTTCTCGTGTGGACGTTTTTCATAGGCAAATGATGTTATAAAATTATGAAACTTTCCAGTCATAAATTTCACATCCAAAGCTTCAAAATGAACATATAATTTGTGCCATTTCATGTTGGGAACTAGGAGATATGACTGCCCAAAGTTTGAGGTCGAAAATGGACTCTGTTTTAGGGCAGTGATGAAATTTGTGTAATTCTTGAATTGTGTGGTGATTTCTAGTAATGGATCATATTTTTCCAATGAAGAGGACTTCAATACCTTTCATTTGGCTTTGGGATCACCTCATTTTGAGTTTTCTAGAATTAGTTATGATTTTTCAAAGTTTGGGCAGAAAATCTGCCAGAAAATCCGAAAATGGGATTTATGACATCAGCATAATAAAACATGACATCATCCTAATGTTAAAACACTTTTTATTCATCTTCCTTCCTCCAAACCGACGCCATTTCAGATACAAAACGTGAGAGAGAGACCTTGGAGAAAATAGGGAGAAGGGAGGAGAAAACTCGGGAGGTAGGTCGATTTCTTCGGTGAATTCGTACCTAACGCGTATGATCCTTCTCCTAAGCTTCTCTTCTACATGGATTAAGGTACTTGAAGCTTAATTTTGCTGTTTAAAAGGGGCTAGGGTTTCAGCAAAGACAAGGAAAAGCTAGTGGGAGCTTGAGGTAACTTCCAAACTCTTGTATATTGACTATTCTGGCTGCTGTGGGCAATTTAATCGGTGAAATTTCGCCGGATTGCCGTTGGTTTTAATTTATGGAAATGGGTTGTAGGGGCTGTTATGCTGCCCAAATTGATACTAAATGGTAGTTGTAACCTAATGGGATAGTCAATAAAGTGGTTAGGAGTAGAAAGGAACGTGTTTACGGAGCCGAAACCGAAAAACCCTGATTTTCCCTAGAAAACCCATATATTTTGGTCTGGGCTATAAATGGGTCTTAGAGTTGGATTTTCAATGATTTGATGATTCCATTGAGTTCAGGAGGGAAAATTAGGTGGGGTTACAGTTGGGCACTTTTTCAGAAAAGGCCGAGAAAGCATAATTACGGAAACGCCCCTAAAACCCTAAAAGTAGGGCTGCCAAGGGCAATTTCGTAATTTGACATTGAATTTGATAATTCCGAGTCCGGAAATGGATTCCTTGGGCGAAAATATGTCAGAATAGCCCATGTCCAAATTTCGGGAAAAGTACAGCCGGACCGGGTACGGCGGGGCCGGGCCGGGGTCCCGGGGGTATTTTGGTAAATTTTCAAGATAGAATCATATAACCCCCAGAAACACTATGGAAGTGTCTAAATAGTACATTTGACATTGTAGGATCGAATGTGAAGCCCCGAGTTGCTGACACGTAAATCGAGGAGAAAAGACTGGAGGTAGGGAACTTATCTCTCCTGCATGCTCTGATAACTGTATTAATGTGTTGATGCATGTTATTGCTTTGCTTGATTATGTGGAACATGTATGAATGATTTAAAGCTATGTTTCAATATATGCTATGGCCATATGTGTATCGTTCGAAGCATTGAGCTTACAGATTTGTCATTGTATGTGTGCATGAGTTATGTGATGCAAGCATGTCATGCATTAAACACTTATCTTGCCTGCACATTGATAATGTTTCCCTACTGAGATTCTCTCGAATCTCACCCTCCCTTACCAACAATTTAGACAGGGCAAGTGGCTCGTGGAGGGAGCGGCAGGACTCATTCGAGATGAGATTGTGTAATCCCCATTTGAAGAATTGTAATGGGCAATTGTGCCCTGTATATCTTTAGCGAAGGTATGTACCCGAGATTGCCGGGATGATTATGTTGTGCACTCTGATGTTTATATGAATGTGATTTATCTTCGCGTAGTAATTGTATTCGAAATGTGAATATGAGACCAAGTTTATAAATGATTTCGAAAGGTATTTTTGAAAACCCCATCATGTGATGGGTTAGTAAATGTTATTTGATTATTATTGGTCTCTATTTTATTTAATCTTATATTTCGGATATAATTACTGAGGGGGTTACATTTAATCTCAAATTTACCAAAATCAGATTCCTTCTTGGGGTTCTTAGTCTAGCCAAATAGAAACCCTAAATCACTATAAGTTAGTTTCTTGCAATTTCAACCCCAAGACTCATCAAATATCATCATTAACCTTATTTATCATCATGTTCATTCTCTTAACATCATCAAAACCCTAAGGTTACCATTTCTATAAAATAGAGCAGCATAACAATATCTTAAAAACCTAACCAAATCTCAAGATATTAGGCTCAAATCATAGTTTAAGCTTGCCTCTTTCCCTTGCTATGGCTCTTTTTTTGTTCGTCTAACTTCAACACTTTATTGGCAGCACTAAACACCTCTTTTTAAGAAACTAAAACCATAGAAATGTTGTCTTAGTGAGAGGAACAAAGTTTATAAAGACACTATGAGTTAGGAAGGTGATTTTGGAGGTGAAAATAGATCAAGAATCCTTACTTCTTCTCTTTGTTTCTTCCAATCAGTTTTTTCTCTTTCCATTTTCTTTTTTCCTTCTTATTTCCTCTTTTGGCCAACTTTGAATGTATGAGAATAAGGAAATATGTTGCTTAAGTCTTGATTCTCATCTTTTTAATGTGTTGGCCGAATTAGAGTGAGTATGGAAGAGAGTAAGATAAGGTGTCAACCTCTTATTTCTTCTTGTAAAAGTAAGTTGATTAATTAACTATCTAGTCCCTCACTCTTACTCTTATGTGTTTGGTCAAATTTATCCACATAAGGAGCATACGTTTATTGATTTAATCATCTTCATCATTTTTGGCCAAAAAAAAAATCATCTTCATCATTACTTTACTTTCTTAATGTCTTGACCCTTCATTTTTGTTTCCCAACCCACCTTTGAGATCCAATTGTGAATCTCATTTTTGCCCTTGCTTATGGCAACATTAATTAATTTTCCATTAGGTCTTTTCTTTCATTTAATTCCCTTCTTCCAAATGACATTCCCTCTCTATTTTGGATCCATGTTAGGCTTTATTCCATATTTGACTTTAAATAAAGGGTTAGGGTACTTTTCTTTAATTAATTAGGACTAAATCCCATACTTAACTTCTAACGTAGTCTCTAACACTATCTACACTTTTTGTTTAGGACATTTAACCCTTTGCATAAATTTTGGGATATTACATACATGCCATGGGTTGGCCCACATTCTCAGCTCTAGTTATGGGTTTAAGGCTACTAACAACAAAGTAAAGTACAAAGCTTTAATTACATGTTTGTAGCATACTAAAGAGTTAAGAGTCAAAATGTTGGAAGTCAAGAGTGACTGACAACTAGTTTCTAAGCAGTTAGATGGTTCATACCTAGAGAAAGACCTACATATGTAGACCTATTAAAAGCTTGTAACATCTACAACGAAGGAGTTCCTAGAGCTAAAGATAACATAAATTAGAAGAGACGGCAATCGGGAAGCTGATGCACTAGCCAAATTAGGGTCGTCTATCAAAACTAACCATCTAAAAGCAGTACCAATCATATATCTACAGTTCCCATCTACTCATCCTAATACAAGTACCTTACTTTCAAATAATTTAACATGGTATTGGAGATCCCCAATTTTTTGATACTTGCAGAATGGCATACTCCCCAATGATAAGAATAAAGCTGGGCGAGTGAAGATTCAAGCTACATGATTCTGTATCCTAGATGAGAAGCTATACAAAAGATGATATGTCGAACCATTCATGCAATATGTTGGACTAATGGAATCTAATTACGTAAACAGAGAAATACATGAAGGAGAATGCGGTAACCATATTGAAAGTATAAGCCTGATACGCAAAGTGCTTTAAACAAGGTATTACTAGCCGACAATATGAAAGGATACCACGACCCTAGTGATTTGCAAGGATACCACGACAAGATATTACTAGTGCTTTAAATGCAATAAATGTCAGTGATTTGCAAACTTGATGTACCAACTAGTAGAAATGTTACATAGCATCACTCCTACGTGGCCGTTCTTAAAATGGGGAATGGACATAGTGGGAAAGTTATCCATGTCACCTGGATGAGTCATTTACATGTTGGCACTGACAAACTACTTCAATAAATGGGTCGAGGTAGAGTCATACGCACAGGTACATGAACAGATATTAGTGACTTAGCTTGGAAAAATTTTGTTTGCATGTTCAAACTGCCTAAGGAGATAGTCTGTGACAATTGATTCCAATTCATTGAGTGAAATTTTTGAAATTTCTTTAGTTTATGGAATTGAAGCAACAATCCCAGTTGAAGTAAGGTTGCCATCATATGATACAGTTGGGCAACTGAAGAGTCCAATAACCAAACCATCATTGACTAGCTGGACCTTCTTGACAAACACCGAGAATAAGCCTTGATCAAACTCACGACCTACCAACAAAAGACTGCATAATATTACAACAAAAATATCCGTACAAGGAAATTCAAGGTTGGATATTAGGTTCTTCAAAGAATGTTTCAAAACATAAAAGAGGAAAGCGATGGGAAGCTAGGACTAACTTATGAAGGCCCCTACCAAATAACTAGAGTAGTCGGCTAAAGGGCATGTCAACTACATGATAAATATGGGAAACCTGTCAAACAAAGTTGGAATACCAATATGCCCTTTCATTAGTAGTAGGGACTCTTAGACCCACATCTTTGGTGATACTATATGTTCTAAAAAATGTTCTCAAGTGCTTGGAACTAATTCTGGATGCAATGCTCTCTCCTAA
Organism: Inga leiocalycina; assembly: GCA_963242795.1. NCBI lineage: Eukaryota > Viridiplantae > Streptophyta > Magnoliopsida > Fabales > Fabaceae > Inga > Inga leiocalycina. Next base: position 46,657,130 of record OY725321.1, on the reverse strand, counting down.
AATTCCTACATTCAAGGGATTTATAGTTTCTTTCATAGTTGTCTAACCCCTCCCCCATTAGTTTTTCCAATCTTGAACTGCTCTCTAAAACATCAACTACACTCAAAGACAAGCTACCCGCTTCTGACATAATAACCACCTACATGAGCAAATTAAAGATAGAGAGAAGGTAGCAATGGGAGCAAAGAGAGCTCTCTAAAACATCAACTACACTCAAAGACAAGCTACCCTCTTCTGACATAATAACCCCCTACAAGAGCAAATTAAAGATGGAGAGAAGGTAGCAATGGGAGCAAAGAGAGGCAGGTGGATAGTCACTAACTTGCTACTCAGGTAGTTGAACCGTTAAGCCAGGAATTCAGTTTTGGAACAAATATACTTTAGAAAATAGTTATAAATCCCAGCTTCAAATCAGCATTCTAACTTGTAATTGAATGGGTTTTTATGATAAATTTAAAACTTTTCAAAAAGGTTTCATAAAGGTTTGTAATTCCATCATAACTTATCGGTTCTTAATTCCTTTTATCAGAGTATTCAAGCATCTCTCCGTTTATTGCTCTTTATATTGTCGTTTGGTTATGGATCTTTTTAGTGTATAGATGCCCTAACCTAGTTACTTTATCATAACATCATACGTACCGATTTACCATGTGATTATACGGCCATTTTTGCTACCGCTACTACTAATACTGTAGTTATGCTCTCAAGTCATAAACAATATACAGAAAATAAAAAAAAGATAACCAATAGGACTTTCAATCTTAACCACTTATTGAACCATATTTTTATATGAATTTTCCATGATTAAATTGGGATTTTAATGTATTTCCTAGGACATTACTGCATTATTAAGCATTAATTTTGGTTAGGGACAATTATTTTGAATTAATGGGAATTAGGGGCAAAATGGTCAAAATTCATTAATTATCATATTTTTTATTGTCTCTTAAACTTTTGATGCTAAGTTGTGCTTAATTTTGCATTGTTAGTGTTAAAGAACAAGTTAATTATTTTATGGGTGATTTGGGCCAAGTGGAAAGAGGGCTGAAGAAAAGAAAAAAATGGTGACTTGGGCTGCTGAAATAATAAAAAAAAAGAGAAATAGGCCCAAGAAACTGAGGCCCAGAATGCATATCAGCTGAGAAAAAAAACAACAGAGCTGAAGGCCCAACTAGAATGCACAGACCCGACCCAACAAAAAGAAAAGAAACAAAAAACGGAGGAGGCAGCAGCTGGGCCCAGACATGAAGAAAGAACGCAGGAGAGGAGATCTGAGATTTAGGAAATGGAGGATCCAAATCAGCTGTTAGATATGGAATATGGACATACCAGACCCGACACGGATGGATATAGCAGCTAAAAGGAATATATATACAGAGGTGAACAGCGCCGCAAGGAGGGGAGAATCATCGCATCACCTAGAGTCATCATTGTCCAACCTTCACCTTCATCTTCCTCTCTCACCGGTGGCATCTTCACCACCACAGGCCGCCGGCGAGCATCACTCCTCACCACCGCACTGACAGCCACAGACCCGAGCTGGGATTTGAAGAAGCAGAGGATCCGAGAGCTGGAGAGGATCGGGGAAACTGAACCAGAGGCAAGAGCTGAGAGTTGGAGTCACTGAAGGAAGCTTAAACCACTCTGCCTTCATAGTCTATCATTTCAGGCAAGCCTAATCCTCTCACACCTTCCATTATTCACAGACCGTAGCATCTTCCTCTGTTTGGATATTACCACAAGCCGAGGCTCATCTGAATTTTCTGGGTTCATATTTAGCCATCAATTCAGTCCAGACCGTGGCACTCTCTGCTTTATTTTGTGTTGCAATTTCAACCCCTGAGCTTAATTGGTTTCATGTTAATTGGGTAATTGAATCAGTGGTATATATGGCTGAATGTTTGAATCCGAGAATGACTATGTTTCTTGAATCCATGGCTGTGAGTAGCTGATTTGCTTTGATCTTGGAGATGAATTGGAGATGGTTTGAGCTCACATGTGCTTCAAAGGGGAGTTTATTTTATCTATAGTTTATTATATTTGTGATTTCTTAGGTTTAAGAATTCATTTATGTAATGAAACTATGATTTTAGTTACAATTTTTATGGATTGAGTTGTTATGATTTGGAATTTGTAATGAGGATTTGTACTCATCAATATATATGGTTATATATATGTTTCTCTATGATTTTATTGATTTCTATCTAATTAAGATGGTATTGTTGGATGGTTTGATTGAAATAGAATTATAGTTGAACTTAAATGTATTGCTTATTCCATAGTCACTCTCTATGGGGTTTTAATAATGCTTAATTGAATGGGTTCATGAGTTTAAGCATTAGACTCAATGGTAATTGGGGTTTGATATATTAGAAAACTTAGAGAAACTCATTACACTAAGAGGGCTTAATAGCATTTCAAGGGTAGGGGTTCCTCTCTTGTGATGCTAGACTCAATGGTAATTGAGGTTTGGTATATTAGAAGCTTAGTGAATTAACTCCCTAAATATCTTAATTGAGCAAGAATAGTCATTAAAAACCATTTCCAAGAGCATCTTCATCATTTTCATTTCTAACCCATTCCATTCCAGATCAGTTTTATTCCAAAAATCCAAAAATATTAGTTTTAAAAGCAATTTAGTTGTTAGATAAAAGCTCAAAGACCATTTTTAACTTATTTCATTTCAATCATTGCACTTAGTTTCTAGGTAATTAATAAAAGGCTCTTCGAGAGACGATCCGGGATTGTACCCTATATTGCAATCCTTGGTTATTTTTGAAGAGGTTACCAAGGCATAAAAGCCGACAAAGCCTATTTCTTCAAGTGGCGCCGTTGCTGGGGAGCGAAGTAATTGGTTCCTTAGTAGCTAAGTGTCAATCTTTGATTAATTGGTACCTTGAGCCTTTATGTTGCATTTTAGTTAGTTTAGGTAGTTTTGCATGTTTTTCAGAGCATATTGCATGTTTTGTCATTTTGAAATCCTTGTCCCCTTTTTCATTTGCATTTGTGTTCTCTTAGATTTTTTTTTCCTTTCCCTAGTTTTTATAGTTTTTTGTTAGATAATCCTCTTTGTGATTCATTGGAATTTATTGTGATTGGATTTCATGGCTTGGTTTAATGGTAATCAAGCTTTATCCTTTCAATCTCACTCTTCTGTAGGAGATTCAACTGGAAGGAAAGAATCTATCTGTGAAAGCATCCATGCTATTCAACAAACATTACAACTTCTTCAACCCAAGTTGGGATATCAAGATAGTCCAATTGGTCAAGAATGCCAAGGTCCATTCCACCCTCCATACCATGAACCCTACCAACAACCTTCATTTCAACCTTCATTCCAATCTCATTACCCACCACACCCACCCTATAGATCATACCATGAACCTTCTCCGCCACTATACAACCCATATCATGAGCCTCACTCTAATCCTCCATCATATAACCACATGCCATATCATGACCCTTCTAATTCATTCTATTCCACTTTCCAACCATGCCATCCACCTCATGAGCCTCTATTCCCACCATTTCAACCATCTTATGGACATCATTCTCAACCATGTGTGCCTCTCCAAGAACCTTCTATTGGTGGAGTTATTGGAGAATTCCAGAAACCAATAACTTGTACTATAAATGAGGAGTAGTCACACAAGGATACCTTTTCCAATTGCATGGCCTCTATAATGAGATCAATGGAGCAAAGAGATAAAGAGCGTGCAAGTTTGGCCAAGGACTTTGAGCGTCTCACTCAGCCATCAAAAGAAGCAGAGGGATGAAAGAAAGATGTTGAACAATTTAAGAAAAATATGGAGTTGCTGTCACAAAAGATTTCTAAGTGCATCACTCTACAAGAGACTCTTCCTCCATTGCCTACATGTAATCCACCTATTCAAGTCAAGAAAGTCAAAAAGGTGCGATTTCAACTTCCAGAGGAGTCTTCCCTTCTTGTGGAGGAGGAACAAGGAGTCCAAGCTCAAGAGTCCCATGCCACTTCACAAGTGGAAGATTTCGGACCTCCGTTGCCTATTCCCACACAAGTAAAAGAAGTACAACGAGTACAAAAGAATATTGAAGAGGCTTCTCTACCATTCAGTAATGATCCTATCCTTATAGAAGTAGACTCTCCTACTACTTTAACTAATGAAGAAATTAATGATTTGAGTGATGATTAGGTGGTTGAGGAAATCATTGTTGAATCCCCTCAATTGTTTGAAAATGTAATTGCTCAACCCATTAGTTCAAGTAGTAGTGATTCGATTGTACTTGTCAATGACTGTGCTTCTACTTCTTTATGTGATGCTTCTATTGTTGAAAATGCTTCTCTTCATAGTACTAGGGATGATTGTGGTCAATTGAATGATATATCTTCATGTTCTTGTGCGGTAGATCAAATATGTGTTGATTGTTATCATGACAAATGCCACTTACTTGTTGAGTTTCGAAAGAAAGCATTTAATGAAGTAGTTGATTCTACTGTTCATCTTGATGCATTTCCTTGTACTATTGATGTTTCTAAGCATGACACTTTTGAAAATGTTGAATCTTGTATGAATGCTACTGTAGTTGATGTGAGTGATAAAGACCATAGCCTAGGAAATGATCTTTCTCTTGATTGCAATGAATTACATGATAGCTTCATACAGAAAGATTCAAATGATTTAATTGATGATTTTACAAATGAAAATGAATCTTTCCATATGATTCTTTCTTGTGATTTGCCACCCGATATAGAAAAGGAAAATGATTCTTTTGAAAGTTCAAAAGTTTTGGGTAGTAATGATTTGAAAAATTCTCCTTCTTCTTCCACTCTTTTCCCTTCCATCTCTTATGATTGCAATGATGATGTGGTGTACCCCAACACTAAGTTGGATTCCGCACCTTCTACTTTGCAAACACAAGAGAATTTAACTGTTTGTTTGACTCCTACTGATGGGAGTACCATTGATTTCCTTGGATGTGATAGTTACTTGGAGAGTTTGGAACTTAATATACCTTTACTTTACTTGAAATCTCTCCATGTTTCTATTTTTGAATGGGATGCTGCTGGTTGCCTGTCTTCTTTACAGACACATTCTTGGAAAGGTCATCGAAGGAGCCAACATCCACCATACATCCTTGGACCTCTTCCGATTGATCCTGAGCCACCTCCACCAAGGAATTTCAATGCAGGAGAAGATGTTGTTAATGACAAATACATGATTCTCATCAGGGATAAGAACTTCTCCTTCAAACGAGTCAAGATTCTCTAACACAGGTTATCTCTTTTCTCACTTGTTTTCTTCCTGATTCCTCTGATTCTTTGGGTTTAATTGTTGTATGAGGAAGATAAGTGTGGGGGAGGGACACAAACCAGTAGAAAAAGGTAGAAGTAGTGTAGTTTAGTACAATAAAAACCCCCTTTGTATGCTTTGCATCATTTATGGCCACTACCCTACTTAATAACCATTGTGCCTTGGATTTTAACTTGCGCAACATTCTCTTTAGAATGTTTTTCCACATTGAGGACAATGTGCTGATTAAGTGTGGAGGAGGGAAGTACATTTCAAATCCCATTAATTGGTTTTTTTAAATGAGAAAATGCCTTAAACTAGAAAAAATTTTCTAGGAATGACTTGCTTTGACTCATGTCCTAAGTGGTAAAGGGTCGTATTTGTCACTTTGGAAATGTGATTTGTGAGAAATTCTTTGAACTTTCATGTGATCTAGTGTTTTGGTAACTTTTTTTTAAAACCATATTTTGCTTTTCAAGTGAATGGAAAGAGAAATAAACCCATATTTTGGATTTTGTTAACTCCTTGTTTTGATAAAGAAAGTTTCCATATCATTAATGCAATTAAGAGTTGAGCATTCTTATAATTGATTGCAATGTTTTGATTGATTATGTTTGTAAGGTTAGCATTAAGAATAGTGAAGTAAATGCATTGTGGTTAGCTTCCTATGCAATTGATTGTGTTAGAGTGAACATTAGAGAGAAACCTTGTTGGAAGGTTAATTGAGCCTTGAATTCTTTATATGTATGCATGTTTACTTAATCTTTCATCTTCTAGAACTTGTTTCAACTCTTCTTCGAAACAGCATTTGCATTAGTGTGATGGAAATGAAAGAGGCATTCATTTTAAACCTTTTTAACCTAAACACAAACCCTCATTCATGACCATTTGCTTACCCATTTGAGCCATTTTTATGTTGTATGCATGTCATGTTATTTAATCATAGTGTTCATGGCATTTTAAAATCAAAGTGGTTTGCCAAATAAAAAAAAGTTGAACAATGGATACATTGAAATACCATGTATATAGAAAAGAGAAGTAGAAGAGAATTGAAAAAAAAAAGAAGAGAAAAAAAAGAAAGAAGGAAAGTATTGAAAAAGAAGAAGAAGAAGAAGAAAAATTGAATAAAAAAAAGAGAGAAAGAGAAAAGCAAAAGAAATATTAAGAAGGCATTTGTTTATGATTTAGAAAAAGAATTGACAAAAGATTATCAAGTTATTTAGATGCCATGAATTTATTCATTAACTTAGACTTGCATATCAACATTTCCTTCTTCTGTTTAATTCATTTCATCTAACATTCAACCATCATTACAAGCCTTTAAAGCCCTCTTGATTCATTGCATTAAGTGCTATTAGTTTTGAAGAAGTTAGAGTTGTTACAAGCCTATGGTAAAAGTGTTGATTAAGTGAATTAGAGTGAAATGACCACAATGAGGAGAGATGAGTTAAACACTATTTTCTTGAGAGTTCTCTTGTGCTTCATTCTAATATTTTGGATTGTGTAGTTAGCTAATTTCTTTGCATCACCTTACTATGACTAGTGTTGGCTTGAGCAATTTGATTAATTGATCCATTGCTTTCGAATTATGAAGTTGTTTACCTTTCAAATGCATTGATGATTTGAATTTAGAAATTGTACTTCATTACCTTTGTTCAGGAGTACAAAGGTCTAAATGTGGGGGAATTGATTGAACCATATTTTTATATGAATTTTCCATGATTAAATTGGGATTTTAATGTATTTCCTAGGACATTATTGCATTATTAAGCATTAATTTTGGTTAGGGACAATTATTTTGAATTAATGGGAATTAGGGGCAAAATGGTCAAAATTCAATAATTATCATATTTTTTATTGTCTCTTAAACTTTTGATGCTAGGTTGTGCTTAATTTTGCATTGTTGGTGTTAAAGAACAAATTAATTATTTTATGGGTGATTTGGGCCAAGTGGAAAGAGGGCTGAAGAAAAGAAAAAAAAATGGTGACTTGGGCTGCTTTTTGGGCTGCTGAAAAAAAAAAAAGAGAAATAGGCCCAAGAAGCTGAGGCCCAGAACGTATATCAGCTGTGAAAAAAAAACAACAGAGCTGAAGGCCCAACTAGAATGCACAGACCCGACCTAAAAGCAAGAAAAGAAACATAAAACAGAGGAGGCAGCAGTTGGGCCCAGACATGAAGAAAGAACGCAGGAGAGGAGATCTGAGATTTAGGAAATGGAGGATCCGAATTAGTTGCTGGATATAGAATATAGACATACCAGACCCGACACGGATGGATACAGCAGCTGAAAGGAATATATATACAGAGGTGAACAGCGCCGCAAGGAGGGGAGAATCATCGCATCACCTAGAGTCATCATCATCCAACCTTATCCTTCATCTTCCTCTCTCGCCGGCGGCATCTTCACCACCACAGGCCGCCGGCGAGCATCACTCCTCACCACCGCACTGATAGCCATAGACCCGAGCTGGGATTTGAAGAAGCAGAGGATCCGAGAGTTGGAGAGGATCGAGGAAACTGAACCAGAGGCAAGAGCTGAGAGTTGGAGTCACCGGAGGAAGCTTAAACAACTCTTCCTTCATAGTCTATCATTTTAGGCAAGCCTAATCCTCTCACACCTTCTATTATTCACAGACCATAGCATCTTCCTCTGTTCGGATATTACCACAAGCCGAGGCTCATCTGAATTTTATGGGTTCATATTTGGCCATCAATTCAGTCCAGACCGTGGCACTCTCTGCTTTATTTTGTGTTGCAATTTCAACCCCTGAGCTTAATTGGTTTCGTGTTAATTGGGTAATTGAATCAGTGGTATATATGGCTGAATGTTTGAATCCAAGAATGACTATGTTTCTTGAATCCATGGCTGTGAGTAGCTGATTTGCTTTGATCTTGGAGATGAATTGGAGATGATTTGAGCTTACATGTGCTTCAAAGGGGAGTTTATTTTATCTATAGTTTATTATATTTGTGATTTCTTAGGTTTAAGAATTCATTTATGTAATGAAACTATGATTTTAGTTACAATTTTTATGGATTGAGTTGTTGTGATTTGGAATTTGTAATGAGGATTTGTACTCATCAATATATATGGTTATATATATGTTTCTCTATGATTTTATTGATTTCTATCTATTTAACATGGTATTGTTGGATGGTTTGATTGAAATAGAATTATAGTTGAACCTAAATGCATTGCTTATTCCATAGTCACTCTCTAAGGGGTTTTAATAATGCTTAATTGAATAGGTTCATGAGTTTAAGCATTAGACTCAATGGTAATTGGGGTTTGATATATTAGAAAACTTAGAGAAACTCATTACACTAAGAGGGCTTAATAGCATTTCAAGGGTAAGGGTTCCTCTCTTGTGATGCTAGACTCAATGGTAATTGAGGTTTGGTATATTAGAAGCTTAGTGAATTAACTCCCCAAATATCTTAATTGAGCAAGAATAGTCATTGAAAACCATTTCCAAGACCATCTTCATCATTTGCATTTCTAACCCATTCCATTCCAGATTAGTTTTATTCCAAAAATCCAAAAATATTAGTTTTAAAAGTATTTTAGTTTAATTGCAATTTAGTTGTTAGATAAAAGCTCAAAGACCATTTTTAACTCATTTCATTTTAATCATTGCACTTAGTTTCTAGGTAATTAATAAAAGGCTCTTCGAGAGATGATCCGGGATTGTACCCTATATTGCAATCCTTGGTTATTTTTGAAGAGGTTACCAAGGCATAAAAGCTGACAAAGCCTATTTCTTCAACCACAATCCTATACTTGTCCACAACTATCTTCTTGCTCCTCGAGCCACTTGCCCTTGCTGTAGGTTAGTTATTGGAAAAGGTGAGATTCAAAAGAATCTCAGTAGTAACAATTCACTCATATGATATATAAATTCACAGAGCATGTAAAATAATCATGACATAACATTATTTATAATAGTTGTAACATTATTGACATTCTTAACATGCGTAACAATTGATGATATGAAGATACATATAAAGAATTATACACTATATAAGAGAAAGAGTCACTACCTTGAAGCCTTTTTAACTCTTGATCATGTTCCCAGTCTCTTAGGTGCCCCGAGAAGATATCAAATCCTATAAATTAATATTTATGAACAAACAAGTTATTACTTATCCAAGTTCTTCAATATCTCAAGATACTAAGGTTAGTTATCTTTAATGTTAATGTATTATGCAAAAGAGGTGGTTAATTGGCCTACACTAACATCATGTGCTCATCTTGACCCTTGAAGTTAAATTTTATTACCATATGCCTTAAAACACTTTACCCTTAGTCATCTATCTTATTACAATTTGCCCAAGTGTTTGTGTAATATCCCAAATTTTGGGACTAAAGGCTAGATAATAAGTTGAATAAGGTAGACTATTAAGTCCAGTGTGGGAAGAGTCCCAAGAATGATAGGAGATAGAAAGACTCTCAGGGATTATGTGATTTGGCCCTATTGAGCAGAGGGCCCAGTATGCGTAGGCAGTAAAATCAAAATATCGGTGCATATGTGCACATGACACATATACGGTGCAATTGGGTGGGTAGAAAGATGCCACCTAGCTATATCATGGGTAGAAATATGCCGGTGTAGGTGTGTGCACAGCATTTTTAGGGCTAACAGGGGTACCCTATGTTTTTGGGAAACGACACCGGCATGTGGTGCCATGTGGGGCCCACATACATACTCTGACCTAATGTCATCTTTTGGGCCTTGATATGCGTGTCATGATCCTTAGTAGAATCCCAAGGATGCACTGATAAAGTAACTTTATTAAAGTAACTTTAACAAGGATGACTCATGATGGCATGACTTTTGTGTTGGCTAGTTAAGAGCTTTACATGTGTCCCTTAATGATGGCAAAGTACAAAGCCACTTTTGTGTTGGCTAAAAGAGGAGGTGACAAGTGTCCCTTATCATTACACTGCTGGGATCGGCAGGAATAGCGAAAGAATTTAAAAATTTTGCCAATCCCAATTGAGGATCTATCAATGGCATTTAAACTGAGTTAGGAAGAATCGTACCTTTTCGATTTAGGTTTTTTTCGATCTCTAGGAGCCAACACCTCAGGTTCACTCCCTCTACCAGTATCCATATGAATGCTTTCCAACACAGACTACTTCCTAGCACCTCCAATGTCTCCTAGCGTTTCTCTTGCGGCTCAAAATTCTTATCCGTGTCTGAGTTTTTCTACTCTATCAATTTTATAACCCATAGGGCTATATTCGAATTTCAAAATTAATCTGCATTAATTTCAAAATTAATTAACAATTAATTATCTTGATGAGCTAATTAAATAAATTCAGTTTAACTTAAATCAGTCTAACAATTTTAACTTAACCTATTTATTTAATCCAAATAAAGAGCTATTCGATTTTGTTAGAACTGGCTGACACCCAAGAAGGGGGCTGAATTGGGTGTAAGATAAAAACTTAAGAACTTTAGAAAACTTTTTGTATCTTAATGAAAACAATAAGTATGAAACTAATGAATCATAATTCAACAGTTAGATAGATGATATATGTTGGAAATATAAGAGCTTAGGGAAGAGAATATGCAAACTGTGATTTATCCTGGTTCGGTCCAATATGTGATGGCCTACATCCAGTCCCCAGGGTCCTTCTGAGATTTTCAAATCCACTATCTTCTTGTTTAATCTAGGCACAAGAAAAGCCTTTACAAATCTATAAGTTTAGTCGGGCACTTGTGAAGCCTTTAACAAATCTCTCACCAAGATACTCCCCTTACGACAAGTTTTACAAGCAGAGCAATCCTGAAGACCTTTCTCTCTTGCTTACCTGTGCAAGTCTTACGAGCTGCAACGTTCTCTCCTACTTACACCTCTATAAGTCTTACGAACAGCAACATTCTCTACTGCTTGCACCTTGTAAGTCTTACGAGTAGAAAGTCTTACCGGCAATCTGTCAATAACTTCCCCCATAAGGAAATCAACCCACTCAAGGTCCCTCTACCTTGAGATCAATTCAGAAATACAGTTGACAGTGTTTACCAACTCTCAAACAGAGTGGATATAATGCTTACTGAAGTACAATACAAATACTCACTCTCTCAATGATAAGTAATATAGAAGCTACAAAACAGAGAGTGTTTGGGTCTAAGTGGATGACTCATGATATTCGTATGTTGGCATCGTTGTGTTCTCATTCTTGTTGTTACTCTCTGCATGAATCTCTTATATTTATATTTGATGAAGATTGATGATCGTTTGATCATTTCAACATATCCGTTGGAGTGCAACTGCTTCTTTTGTTCGTATGCTTGAGTTTCAAAAACTAGCCGTTAGAACGTTGAATGCTCTGCTTTCGTAAAGTCAACTTTTATCTCTTCACATCATCTCTTTATTGCATTCCTGGAGAAATACATTAAATACTAATACAATGAAGTGTTAGAGTTATTAGAAGCAAGAAGGATGAATTACATAATCATTTCATTGATTTTCAAAAGCTTCGGATATGTTGTCTACCGCATTACTCTAGTGGTCACTCGAGTATTCCTGGGTCATTGCTCGAGGGAGCCCTCGAGTAATCACCTCCAAAATGAGGCAGTGGCGTATTACTCAAGCGATTACTTGACTAATCACCTCTGGAGGTAGTATAACTTCCGTATAAGCCATTTTAGCTTCGTATTGACCCATTCCAACCTCCAAATAACCATAGAAACCTCCAGTATCACTTCTAATAGCTTGGATCTTGATATTCTCATGTGATCTTACAAGTTCTTCTTTCTTCAATCTCTTTCTTCAATCTTCTTCTTTCTTTGCTTGGCTAATATACAATATATCTTCTTGTTTTCCCTCTTGATGATCATTCTTCATAACCCAACTAGATATCTTCTTGAATATCTTCAATCTTCTTCTTTCTTCAATCCCTTGCCTCTTGATTTTCTTCTTGATGATCATTCTCCATTTATGAGACTTTATAAGCATAATAACATTAACCCACCATCGGGTTTATGACTAATCTACAAAATATACAACATTAAATATAGTAGTTAGTCAATGTAGAAGATAAGTAATTATACAAACTTTTTACTCTTAATATTTGACATCATCAAAACTAATCATATCTAACATTCTCCCCCTTTTTGATGATGGAAAATCCTTAAAGAAAAATATGTGTGAATATAACAACAATTTGAATGCAACATATTTTTCTTGCCTTTCTCTCCCCCTATTTGACATCAGCAAAAAGTTTAAAGCATAAACAGGAAAGGCTCTTAGAGAAGCAAATATGAACTGAATTTAGAAATGCCTTTCTCTCAATCAAAATAAATGTGTCAAGAAAATAGTTTTCTCTCCCCCGTTTTGAAGGTAATTTGATGAAAATGAGCAATGATTTTCATGAAAACAAATCATAATCAAGGCAAATTGAAATCAAAGATATGAAAAGTATTCTTGAAATATAAAGAAAAGGTTTAGAAATGCTCATTTAGATTCAGTAAGCTGATGATTGATCCATGAAGTCCATTTCCTTCTTTTCTTGTCGTGTTAGATCCATGATATTGTATTTATTCAACTCTGATAGATCAAGTTCACAGAAGTGAACTATAGCTGGCTTAGTGATAGACTCTAAAGTGTGCTCAATAAGATGCTCAAGAATAGCCTTCCTTAGAATGCTACCAAAATCATCTTGATTTGTGCCTTTTGTTGCTTTGAGTGTTGCATCCAGTATTAAATCATCTTTCCTCAAAGTTGATATATTCTCCTTTCAGTGTGTTGAGGAATAATCTTGCATAGAGCAAATTCTCCTGCTATAAATAAAAGCATTCTTGCAAGGAGAATGGTTAGTGCAATCGAGCATCAAAAGTTTCCTTTGTATAAAGTATATGCAAATTAAGATCATGAAAGGAAAATATAAGAGTAACTCATAATCCAAACTAATTAAAAGATAGTGAATTCAGATGAGTATGTTAAAATGATTTTCTTTCAATAAATGAGATGAGCTTTTAAGATATAAAATACATGTGAATATGAAGCTTCCCCATAATGAATGCATGGCGTAAAAGAAAATCATTGTGAGCAATACAGTTAATAACTCTCCTAGATTTGAAAAACCATTAGAAATTTTGTAGAGAGAATGAGTATGAAAATCAGGTTTTGAAAATGACTATGTTATTCAGGGTTTTAAGGCTGTAACCTTGTATCACTCAAGTGGTCACTCGAGTAATTCTACTCTACCATCACTCGAGTGCTCACTAGAGTGATGCAATGTAGAGAATTTTAATTAAGTAAGAAAACAATACCTCACTCAAAGTAATATCATAATCACTCGAGCCATAATCCTCTGAAGTCCATCGGTGTATCGTGTCCTAGTCATTGTTGGATGATGTGATTAGTATTGAGGGATTTTGAAGCATAATCTCTATGAGCACTTAAGAATACCAAGATGAGCTTGGAATAAGGCCTTAGAGTTCTAGTTGATCAAGTCACAGAGTTTATCTAATCTTGCCATTCACAGAAGTGATGAACAGAACATTATTCGTAGCAAGCTCTGATGATTGTTGAAGCTCTTATCTCAAATAGCCTTGGATAGATGAACTAAAGAATGAAGGACCAAGGAGACCAGCTCTAGTAAAGTATTGTACCTCATCTATCCTTGAAGTCTCAGCTCTATGCCTCTTGTGTTAACTTGGAGTGATTGCAAATTACTTGGAGTAATCGCAGATTACTTGGAGTAATTATGAATTACTTGAAGTGATGGCAGATTACTTGAAGTGATTGCTAATTTCTTGAAGTGATCGTAGAATACTTGAAGTTATTGCTGATTACTTGGAGTGATCCTCAGAATTACTTGGAGTGATCCTCAAAATTACTTGGAGTAATTGCGAATTACTTGAAGTAATTGCAGATTACTTCAAGTGAACCTCAGAATTACTTGGAGTAATTTTAGATTACTTGAAGTAATTGTAGATTACTTGAAAGTCCAATGTTTACTAAACAACATTTGGAAGTTTTGATTCACCACAGTACATAACTTCCTAACTCTTTCATCCACAACCTTAATGAGCTTCTAAATGGTAATATCAAGTGAAGTTTGTTTGTTTGAATGGTCGATCCAATGAAAGAGACTCCAGCTGATTTAGCTTTAGTGAGGATTGTGCTTTATCATCTCTATATGACTTAGGTTCTGCTCTCTGTCTCTAGCTAGTACCGCCTACTAGTGACAAGTGTATAGTCACCTTTTTGATTTACAACTTCTTAAGTATAGGAGTCCTCTCAAAGGGCTTATTTGGCTTTAGGTACCATATCTTGTTAGCCTTAAGGAGTAGAGATACCAAATAAGGGTATGTTGTAAGAGTAGGCCCTGTAGAAGTATATATGTACCTCTTGTTCTTTGATAGACATGATCTTTCCAATATTCCTCTCCTCCATGCTAATAATATAAGCCATTATGTGATAATTCTTCTCAATGAAGTGAGTGAAGTTATTGGCCTTATTCATCATAGCTTTAGTAAAGGTATAGCAGATACTCCAGTGAAGATTGCATAAAGAGCTAGGATTGAAGTTAAGAATGCTCATTAGTTCTAATGGTTTGATGATTCTATACTTCTCAGGCTCGTTGAACTCCTTGAAAGGTCTAGTGGGATGGTTGTTGAATTCCAACCACTTATGATCTTTGAGGCTGAGATAATGACCCTCTAATCTCTGATTGTTGTCTCCAATATCTCTTCAATTATTATGCCTTTCTCAAAACATAACTCATAATGCTCTATGTTGCAATAGAGAAGTATAACTCCTTTTGGCAGTAGGGAAGATGGTTGAATGGTGAAGGCTTATAGTGTTGGAAGTATGAGTCCAACTCATGAGTATCCTTGGTCTCTCGGCTTGAGCTTCTTTGAATTGAATTCCACTAGGCCTACTAAGAGGTCTTCTTCCTCTTTCTCTTTCTCTGATTGCACCATTAGCTAGTTACTTGCTAATAATGGGGTGTCACTCGAGTCATCAACAGATTTAGCTTATGCTCACACTGTAAGACTGCTAGTCACGCCTCCTCTGTTGTCTCTAATCTTTGTATCCGAAAGTAGAGTATTTTGATCAACTCCTGCAAAAGTATAAATCTATGCTCTTTGGTACCCAACTTTCTCTTAGGTCCATATAGTATTAGATATTATAACTCTTATGCTCTTATGCAATAGAATCATATGATACTTGAGCAAAGAGTACAATAAACCAACAAATACCAGGATATAATTTTACCCAATTAAATAAATTCAAGCCTTTGGATAAAAAAGGGTAACAAATAAGAAATATCAATGATTAATGATAGTTTAAAAATATATTTTATATAAAATATATATCATTAATAAGGTTTTCATGCTATCTATGTACGTTAGATCAAAGAGAGTAGAAGATCTATCCATAATGACCAACTTTTATGAAAAGATAAATCATGAATTTAATCAAGTTTTCCAAGAATGAAATATGTAGATTATTTCAAATCTCAAATGTTATTTCAAATCATGACAATGCATTTGTGAAATTAGGATTTTGAATATATGCAAAACTCATTTTTGAAACATGTTTACAATCAATGCTCATGTTAAAAATGGTGGAAGTCAACAGTTTAAATATACATATACCAGAAAGCTTCCCTTTTAGAGAACAACTAAGATAAAATGTTAGACATTAGAGTTTATCGTGTTTGAGAATTTTCCCAAGAGCAAAAAGTCATATGGAAAATGAATTAGCCAAAAAGAGCTTAGCTTCATGGATGTATATAAACACAATGACTCTGCTATTGACCAAGAGATAATCTTGACTCTTAGAGTTGTGTCTTGAAGAATAGGAATATTCATCTCAAAGATTCAAATGCAATATACTAGTTACTCAGAGATATATGATATCAATGGTTCATATATTTGAGCAACAAAATGAGTGCAAATGAATTATGAATAATTAAGCACATACTTATTGGTCCAAATGACTGAGTACTAGAATATTATCCTAGTAAGTTATTCCACTATAATGGTTAATTCATTAAGATTCAATGCACTAACGAACATTCATAATACTTAGAATAACATGGCCAACCAAAGATTTATGATTAGGCATAAGGATTTCACATATTGAATTCTTTTCTAGGAAATACACTTGAAACTCATATAAATAGTTAACTTGTTAGATATAAGGTCTAACTTGTTAGAAAATAATAGTTGAGGAGTTCAAGTAGTAACAGGTTTAAAATCAAGAAATAATATGTGAATGATTGGGAAAACTCTAGTAGATGGATTTGAAACATTTCTTACTTTTAGTATACATAAATATTAACTTCCAATTTTTGAAACCAATTTAAATGCAAACAAGATATGAATAATTTTCAAATAATGTGTTTGCATTTTTATAAACAAAATGAATTGGAATCTAAGTACATTTTTGAAATATACATTTTGAAACTCAAATAAATAGAATGATTATGCACAATTTCACTTTCAGTCTATTTAGCAATCTAAAAAGAATTTAAAAATTTTAAATGATTGATTGCTAATGGTATGCAATAATGAGCAAGTATTCATTACCCAATTTAGTTCATTTAAGCACAAGATATGAAAATATATAGAGTAGGATTATATATCACCATAATTCTTCTTGTCCTTACGATAGCTTGCTTGGTTTGGTGGAATAATATTGATTAGGCATAAGGCTTTCACATATTGAATTCTTTTCTAGGAAATACACTTGAAACTCATATAGATAGTTAACTTGTTAGATATAAGGTCTAACTTGTTAGAAAATAATAGTTGAGGAGTTCAAGTAGTAACAGGTTTAAAATCAAGAAATAATATGTGAATGATTGGGAAAACTCTAGTAGATGGATTTGAAACATTTATTACTTTTAGTATACATAAATATTAACTTCCAATTTTTGAAACCAATTTAAATGCAAACAAGATATGAATAATTTTCAAATAATGTGTTTGCATTTTTATAAACAAAATGAATTGGAATCTAAGTACATTTTTGAAATATACATTTTGAAACTCAAATAAATAGAATGATTATGCACAATTTCACTTTCAGTCTATTTAGCAATCTAAAAACAATTTAAAAATCATAAATGATTGATTGCTAATGGTATGCAATAATGAGCAAGTATTCATTACCCAATTTAGTTCATTTAAGCACAAGATATGAAAATATATAGAGTAGGATTATATATCACCATAATTCTTCTTGTCCTTACGATAGCTTGCTTGGTTTTGGTGGAATAATATTGATTTTCCTCCTTTGCACACATAGCACCAAAATCCAAACTCCATAATTTAGCATAATCAAGATATGAATTTGTTTTCATGTGGCTATAGTCTTGAGAGGCTTTTTCTTATCCTACAAAAATATATAAATTTCTTTTTCTTCATGGTATCTAACCTTGCTTGGATCTATTTCTTGTTAGCTTGTAGAAATCAAGATAAAATTCACATGCTCTAAAAATATAATCAATTCAAGGAAATTGAGCATAACTAATTAAACATGTCTTTATGCATAAAGTAAATATTTTCTTTTCAAATCATTATATATGCATAAAGAATTAACCTGTTGAGCATTGTAATCTCTTTATAAATAAATCTATTAACTGGCTTTTTAAGAGATGTGAAAACATAATTTTAAAGTAGTTTATAATGCTCATTCCTAAGGTTCCAAAATATAAAACCTCAATAAATATTATATACAATAGCATAGGAGGTTTTATCATTGTGTACCTTTGCCTTAGATACGTAGAGGATTGCTTTTGCTTACCCATTGCATCTTTTTATGATGTTGATACTTGGAATATCTTGCTTTGGGTGCTAGCTACCTTCTCTAAAAATATATAGACTCCAGGAGTCTTTTCCTTGATACTTGAGAGATTCTCCTTTTCTTGTTTCCCTCAAGATAGTTGAATGGTACACTATGGTAGTCTATTCTTAAGGTGGAATGTACTCCTTTTCTCCATTGCCTTTCTTTGTGGTTAAACTTTACAATTCCAGCAATGGGTGATTTGAGAGTTCTCCTAATTGATGTGAATCTCCTTTCATGTGCATTAGCAACTCTTGGAATCTTCCTTATTTTCTCTATACCCTTATGTCCATTCTTTCTAGAATCAATCTGCATACATGAAACACCATATGGAAATTTTGGTACCCACTTTGCTTTAGTCCTTGAATGTTAGCATTTGAACTCACTTGCATTTTAAGAATCCAAAACAATTTATTTCTCACATTAGAATTTCTCCTAATATAGCATGTGTGAGAAATATGACCTGATTTACCATAATAATTGCAAATAATATGATGATATGCATTATGAGATTCTATGCAAGTATTGTGTCGATCAAGAAAAGACAATCTCAAATGATCAGTTTGCCTAAGTTCTTTCCTCGAGCATGAATTTTCAGTATGATTGAAAACCTTTTTGCTTTTCTCAATAGAATCAATAATTGGTTGAAAAACACTTTTATGCAAACTTTGAAAATCAGTTTTTAAAATAACTCTAAAAGAATTGGAATTGTTTACCATATGTGCATCTTGAGCTCTAGAGGATGATCCATCAAATTTATCCATAATGAGCTCTTCTTGGGAATCATCTTCCTTTTATTCTTCTATGTTGACAAGATCATGGAATGTTCTATAATTTCTCCTTCTTCATTGTCAACTCCCACTTGTTCAAGAACCGTAGGTATATAGCTTATAGTTTCACATGAACTGTCAATACTTTCAACTTCAACACAATTGTTAGAAGTATAAATAGAATCAAGAGTATCCCAAATATCTTTAGCAGTAGAGCAAATTCTAATTTTCTCAAAATCATTTTTGGTTAAAGCACTATACAAAATTTTCATTACTCTAATGTTCAACAAAAACATTTTCTTTTCCCTTTCTATCCAATCCTTTCTCGGTTTGAAATGAAAGATATTTGTAAATATATCCAACATATCATAATCAAAGCATTTTATAAAAGATGTCATTCTAGCTTTCCAAAACCAAAAATCAATATTTTTCAAAATAGGTGGAATTGTATAGTTAAAACCTTCAGAAAGCATATAACACCCAAAATCAGCCATTATAAGCTCTTGAGATGGTTAAGTCCTTTAAATAAGAGTCCAGCTCTGTTACCAAATGTTAGAACTGGCTGACACCTAAGAGTGAGGGTGAATTGGGTATAAGACAAAAACTTAAGAACTTTAGAAAACTTTTTGTATCTTAATGAAATCAGTAAGTATGAAACTAATGAATCATAAATCAATAGTTAGATAGATGATATATGTTGTAAATATAAGAGCTTAGGGAAGAGAATATGCAAACTGTGATTTATCCTGGTTCGGTCCAATGTGTGATGGCCTACGTCCAGTCCCCAGGCTTCTCCTGAGATTTTCAAATCCACTATCTTCTTGTTTAATCTGGGCATAAGAAAAGTCTTTACAAAACTACAAGTTTAGTCGAGCACTTGTGAAGCCTTTAACAAATTTCTCACCAAGATACTCCCCTTTACAACAAGTCTTACAAGCAGAGCAATCCCGAAGACCTTTCTCTCTTGCTTACTTGTACAAGTCTTATAAGCAGCAATGTTCTCTCCTGCCTACACCTCTGTAAGTCTTACGAACAGCAATGTTCTCTATTGCTTGCACCTTGTAAGACTTACGAGTAGAAAGTCTTACCGGCAATTCTGTCTACAGCTTCCCCTGTAAGGAAATCAACCTACTCAAGGTCCCTCTATCTTGAGATCAATTTAGAAATATAGTTGAAAGTTTTACAAACTCTCTCATAGAGTGGATATAATGCTCACTGAAGTACAATACAAATACTCACTCTCTCAATGATAAGTAATATAGAAGCTACAGAACAAACAGTGTTTGGGTCGAAGTGGATGACTCATGATATTTGCATGTTGGCGTCATTGTGTTCTCATTCTTGTTGTTGCTCTCTGCTTGAATCTCTTGTATTTATAGTTGATGAAGTTGATGACCATTTGAGCATTTCAAATATCCATTGGAATGTAACTGCTTCTTTTGTTTGTTTGCTTGAGTTTGAAAAACTAGCCGTTAAAACGTTGAACGCTCTGCTTCTGTAAAGTCAACTTTTGTCTCTTCACATCATCTCTTCATTGCATTCCTGGAGAAATACATTAAACACTAATACAATGAAGTGTTAGAGTGATTAGAAGCAAGAAGGATGAATTACATAATCATTTCATTGATTTTCAAAAGCTTCAGATATATTGTCTGTCGCATTACTATAGTGGTCATTCGAGTAATCCTGGGTCATTACTCAAGTGATCCCTCGAGTAATGTTTCAAATAACTTTGCAGCTTACTCGAGTGATCCCTTCAAGTAATGTTTTCATTTTAATTCTAAACATGGGAAATAATATATCATCAGAAAGCTCTCATCATCTAAATTTCAATGCAATAAGAATCAGCTTCAAACTCGATGTTTTCAGAAAGTTATGATCCAATCTACTGTTCTTAGACAATCTCTGAAATCACGAGCAGCAACTTCCAGAACGCATAATTTCTAGTATATAGCTTAAAATATGACAAACTACCTATCCATGGAAAACTCTTTTAAGTATACTTTCATATGGCATGGCTTTGTCACAATCCAATGTGTAGTTTGGGAGTTATGTCCAAAATACCGAAGCTGTCTTGTACTGTGATGGTGATTTCATTGTCAACTTTCGAAGCTGATATCTCTCTCATCTGAACTCCTTTGAATGTGATATTTGGTCAAAATGACGCATTGGGAGTCTAGATTCATATGCCACTAGTTTCAGCTCAATCCAACATGTATTTAAAGAGATATCACTAAACTACCGAACCTCTATCCTACCACGTGAAAACAGAGCACATCAGAAATCTCATTACTCGAGGGAGCCCTCGAGTAATCACCTCTAAAATGAGGCAATGGCATATTACTCGAGGGATTACTCGAGTAATCACCTCTGGAGGTAGTATAACTTCTGTATAAATCATTTTAGCTTCGTATTGACCCATTTCAACCTCCATTTGACCATAGAAACCTTCGGTATCACTTCTAATAGCTTGGATCTTGATATTCTTATGTGATCTTACAAGTTCTTCTTTTTTCAATCTCTTTCTTAAATCTTCTTTCTTTTCTTGGCTAATGTACAATATATCTTCTTGTTTTTCCTCTTGATGATCATTCTTCAAAACGCAACTAGATATCTTCTTGAATATCTTCAATCTTCTTCTTTCTTCAATCCCTTGGCTCTTGATTTTCTTCTTGATGATCATTCATCATTTATGAGGTATCACTAGTAGAAAAATGACTTTTTAGACTGGTTAAAAATGACTTTTTAGACCGGTTCTGTATTAGGTCTTGATACAGCAGGTCTAAAAAGTCTGTTATTTTTTAGACCGGTTGTTATAACCGGTCTTAAAAGTCACACTTTTAAGACCGGTTGTAACCACAACCGGTTTTAAATGTTAGACATTTAAGACCGGTTGTGGGTACAACCGATCTTAAAAGTCACTTAATAAAAGGGGCGTTTTTTAAAAAAAAGAAGTTTTAAGACCGGTTGTGCACAACCGGTCTTAAAAGTCTCACATTTAAGACTGGTTGTTCCCACAACGGGTCTTAAAGTACTTTTTAAGACCGGTTGTGACTACAACCGGTCTTAAAACTTCTTTTTTTTTAAAAAAAAACGCCCCTTTTATTATATATACACGCACAGAATGCTCCAATTTTAAACAGCAGTACATAATAACAATCACTTTTGAATTTCAAAATTCAAAAGCACCAGTCTATAGCAGCAACAAATTAATGTTCATACAAGCAGCCAGTAAAGTCAGTTATTGATGATTCATTTGCAATTAGACACTAAGGATGGCCAAATGATAGGAGTAAAACAAAAGCAATGAACATATATGCAAAAGCTGCTTGATCTGCCAAGCCCTTCTTCTTTCCCTTTTGACGAATATGAAGAATCCATAATCCCTGCATATATCACCAATTCACTCACTTCATTCATTACGCATCAAAATTAGAACATGTTAATTTCTCTCTGCTAGGAAAGAAATCGCTTATATCATCAATACAACTATTGAAGCATTGTGATGCACACAGAATGCGAAAATCTAGATGGATTTAGGTGCACGCTGCCTCTTATCCTTTTAGTGATGTTATTTCACATTTAAATCAATGAGTATTCCTTTGTGATTAGACCAAACATTACAAGTTAAAGTTCATGAGGAAAGAGAAGATCAGACTATAAAAGCTTCTTGAAACTTTCAGATCCAGCAGTATGTATTTTATTTCCATGTGAGATACGTACAAACTGATGCCAGGAGGCAAGTTTCAAAACAATCCATATAAAATAATCAAATCCTAGACAAGGATGTTCAATGAACCTAGTGAACAGTAGCTGCCTATTAAAGGGATATTCAAGACATTATCAGCATATTATTTTCTATTATATAACCATTATAGAGACATCCGTGAGACATAGAATATAGTTATTATCAACATCTATTCAGCTAATAATACTTGAGCTGTTCATGGCAAAGCAGATAATGCCTGAACACCCCACAATTACCACTACCATCACTCCAATTCCAAGTATGTGTGTGTATATATCTTATTCCCATTTTCTGGTTTCTTCATCTGACATTAACCTTCCATAGTTTTCTCTGTAAATAGCCAACTCATTCTCTAATGAAACAGTCCGTGAGAAGAAACAAACATTTGCACATTATAGAAGACAAGATCATATAACAAAAATTGCTTCAAATAAATGAAACCAAGAAATCACAAAAATAAAATAAAACATACAAATCAGAGCCAAATACATGCAGAATGAAATAAAATAATGTACAATGTAACATTGGATTCAAAAACTCACTATTTTTGTAATAGCTCATGGATGAATTCGGCATAACATGTGCGAATGAAATCAATATCTTCTTTAGGAAAGGGATCGGCAAGATCAAACATCTGTAACACCAAAACCAGACGAAACATTGACTTAGTAACTTAAAAACAATAAAGTAAAACAAAAGTTTTGAAATATAAATTTACCTCTTGAGTAAAATCAGTCGTGCCTAGAGTGATAATATTGTAAATGTGTCTCAAAACATAAAAACCACATAAGTTGGACCCCTTTGGTTGCCTACGGCTTTGAGAAAAAACATGATATCATTAAAACAAATATAAAGGCATGTCTTATTACATTCTTTAAACAAATATTAATCCATATGTACTAACCTTTGGCATGATCTATGTAGGGTCCTTTAAATCACGAACATGCTTACCACAAGCACTGTGTAGGAATGTCCGCATAGACCTATGATCATCACAATGTCAAAGGTTATTGGTTTTACACAAATTCCATAAACTTTGCATACAAAAGGTAAGAATGCAAGAAAACTAACGAATTAATGGTCTTTTTCAAATCATTCCCTGGTTTGAAGTGGAGGGAACATAAGAGGATGACAGTATAACTACTCTTGCATAGAAGAAGCAACTGCCAATGATCACTGAAAAAAATAGAAGAATATTAAGCAAACATAAAACATTATATAAATTATAGTATATCAATTTGTTTCTTACCTATGCACATATGGAGCCAAGAAACACTCAGTTCCAGTTGCACTAAGCCTCTGTGACAAGTATGTATGTCTAGTAGCAGCAGTGGTCCCTTTCTCTTGGATGTGATGGGGGCATAAGAATCCAAATTTTTCGCTTTTGCCAGAGGAGACCAACCTACGATGCATGTACCTACAATAACGCAAGCACATAAATAAAAGGTAAACGGTGAAACTTTTAAAATATTTACTTTGAATTGCGGAAGCTACTTACATTAAGAACAGTTGGACAATCCCAATCGTAAGATTTTGTCCAGGAGCTACCAGGGACATCAAATCATCCCTCTCAAGATAGCATGTCACTCCTGACTGTCCAACAACTGAATCCGTAGGCCACTCTCTTGTTTTGAAGGATGTATCATATGCCATCAGAATCACTTGCTGCATGATATTCAATGGAGGCTGTGAAACTTCTTGCTGAGTAAAGGGAGCTGGACTTGGTGGGGCTTTGATCGGACTATCCTATGCTCGCCCAGAAACAAGGTTCGTTGGCCACAAGATGAATGTGCCCAAGACATCGCTAACGATCTTGAATTCATCAGAAGGGATAGGGACAGGTGCATCCACAATAATTACCTCGTCAACTGATACTCGGACTTGATCACCTTCCATTTGTCGGTGGTGGACAGTTGATCCCAAGTTATGCACACTACCCCGTGCAACTAACCGTCTTAGAGGATCCTCAACAAAAAGATCACAAAGCTAAGTAATTTACGGGTTAGGACCCTCTGATGACTGCCCGATGTTGCAACAACTACCTTTAGTGCTCTGCTTATTAGGATCAATCGATTGTGGCTGGGGAGCACTGGTATCTTGTCTTGAGCCCATAAACACTATCATTTCCTCTTTCATCTTGCTCAACCGAGTCTCTAATAGTGCATCAAAAGATGCTTCAGCCTCGGCCTTTGCTTCTGCTCTTGCAGTGGCCTAGATGCTCGTGTTTGCCAGTAGCAACTGTGAGGATGTCATTCCTGCCCTCCGACTTAAAAGAGCCCTCAGCTGTTGTTTTCTAAGTTCATCCTGTAACATAATACAAAATAACAAACAAAAGTAATAATGTACGTTTCTTATGTAATTAATTACAATAACGATATATACTTACAATTTTTTCACCAACTATACGAGATTGTTCACTCGTATAAGTCTCACTTCTCTTTTGGTGGGCAAATTGCCATTTTTCTTCTCGACGAATCGGAGATGGCGGAGAAAGAAGAACAGAAGGATCGGATTGAGATGCTTCTTCCAATCTCTTCCGTTTCGCCGCCAACAAGTCTCTTTCAGCCTTTGCATAACCCCCATGAGACATTGTATGAGGGCAATCATTCTTTCTACCACTCTCTTGTGCTTTTTGCCTTTTTGCCTGCGAATAAGAAATGATATAAAAGGAAAGTGTTAGAATCAATTAAGATAATTGCTAAGTAAATAAAACGAAAAATAAGTCAACTAACCAAAGATTCTGGTGTAGTCTGAAGCCTAACAAATTCTTGCCAAGTCGCTTGATCAAGAAATGTATACTGGTCGCATGGATTAGGACGAGGCTGACCATCTTTCACCTCAATATGAATGTAATTGTTGGTCAGATTTGTCTTAAACTTGCTCCAGCGCTCATAACAATACGTCATCATCTTGTTGTACAAGATCTCACTCTGAGGAACATCGTAGGTGAGCTGAAATGCATGCATTGAAGGAGTAAGTGACAAATTTGTGACATTTGATAATGATTAATTACATACAGACAAGAATTGTATACCTGAATAGTGTCCCAAATATGCTGCTTCACCTTTGCATCCATATTTCTCCACTCCTCTATCAAGATGCTCGGCTTATTACATGCAAGGAGGCCGACAAAACTCCTATATCGTTGTGCATTAGGCCCGATTGGTTTCCAATCTCTATCAAACTCAATCGGTATCTTTTCGCCTGCACTCTGACTGAGGGAAACATCTGTCAACCGTGTCGCACGTCTACCCCTCCGTACAGACTGGCTACTGCGCTCACTATGACCCTGGCTCGGAGTATTGCTAGGCTCGCCCTGGTTAATACTAGCTGGCTGACTCAGAGGTGGAGGAGATGGCTGATCCTCTGCACTAGGACGTTGGGGATCCGTCATTTGCCTGTAACGACAACAAAGAAAGATAAATCCTAAAGCTATGACATGTGAAGACTATATCGATAAAATAACTAAACATATTCTTCGGATAATAATCATATTCATAATTGCTTTAGTTAGTTAAGGTCAATGTAGTATCATAAAGAGATATCCTCCCATATTCCCTCGTGATGATCATTTCTTGTGCCGTGCGCATTATCTGCTTCATCTTCTTCGTTCACTTCTGGTAGACCCCTGGAAAAAGAAGGAGTCTCAAGAAGATCATAATTTGAGTGACTTTTCTCATCAATATCAACGACCCTTTTTCCTTGGAGAGCTACAGACCACATTTTATTTGCCTGATCACTAATATAGAACACTTGTTGCGCCTGATCTGCCATAATGAAAGGTTCATCTCTAAAACTTCTACTATTCAGATCTACTAATGTAAATCCTAACCTATCGATCTTCACACCATTATTGACATCAACCCACTTGCATTTGAAAATGGGAAATCTAATTTTAACATAGTCAACCACCCAAATCTCTTCAATCACCCCATAATAAGGTATGGCAGCCAATGTAGGGTTCTTATCTTTCGAACTAGAGAAGTGCATAGATTCAGCCACTAATACAACACCACTGTTCTGGACGGTGCTCTTATCATCTAGGGACTTCATGTAAAAGGTATAACCATTGATCACAAATGAAGTCCAACTTATGACCTCAACTTCAGGACCACGTGCTAACCAATTTATTGTATCAGAAACACATTCTTCTCCGTCAACCTTTTGTTTGAACCAATGTGCGAAAGCTCTGTTATGCTCCCTGATTAACCTTTGTTCAGTCATTCGACTATTTTGTTTCCGTACAATTTCTTTATGGGCATTCATGTAATATTGAACTTCATCAACATTGTTCAAGATGTTCAAGTGGACTTGTTGCAATTCATCAGCATCTATGCTCTTTACTGTTGCCCCGCGTCTACCCCCTTCTTGATCATGACGTTTAGGAAGGCCAATATGTCGTACATTTGACAAATAATGTTGACAAAATTCCATAGCTTCTTCAGAAACATATTTTTGAACAATAGATACTTCAGGCCGATTGGGGTTCTTCACATACCCTTTTAGTATTTTCATAGTTCTTTCGATCGGGTACATCCACCGGAAATAGATAGGGCCACACAACTTTATCTCCCTCACTAGATGAACAACCAGGTGTACCATAATATCAAAAAAGGAAGGAAGAAAAAGCTTCTCAAGCTGGCATAAGATCATATATCCTTCATTTTCTAATTCCTCCAATCTTTCTGTGTCAATGACTTTACAACAAATGGCATTGAAGAAGAAACAAAGTTTAGTCAATATGTGTTAAAGTTCATATTCGGCAATGCCTCGAATAGCTACTGGGAGTAGTTGTTGCATTAAGACATGACAATCATGAGACTTTAGCCCTATTAACTTCAAGTCTTTCATCGATACAAGCTTTTTAAAATTTGAACAATACCCTGAAGGAACTTTAGCGCCATGTAAACACTTACAAAAGCTTCTTTTCTCAACCTTAGACAAAGTATAAGCAGCTGGAGGACAAAAAGTTCTATTACCGTATGGCCTTGGATGTAAATCTTCTCGTATTCCCATTTCTTGCAAGTCTAATCTTGCCTTCACGCCATCCTTAGAACTTCCTTGTATGTTGAGCAGTGTCGCAACAATACTATCACATACGTTCTTCTCCACATGCATGAAATCAATACAGTGTCTGACGTCAAGATTGCGCCAATATGGAAGATCGAAGAAGACGGACCTTTTTTTCCATATATTTTTCTCATTTCTACTCTTTGATGACTTACCAAACATAGTATTGATATTTTTCACCTTTTCATAAATTTGATCCCCAGTCAATGCCTCTGGAGCATCTTCAAACTCTTGGCCACCGAAAAAAGCTTTTTTTAATCTACGATAAGGGTGGCTTCGTCTTAGAAATTGCCTATGGCCAAGGTAAACCATTTTTCTTCTATGTTGAAGTTGATGGTAGCATGTGCCTTCTTCACATATCGGACAAGCTTTGTGGCCTTTAATGCTATATCCTGACAAGTTCCCATATGCAGGGAAGTCATTTATAGTACAAAAGATCATTGCTCGCATATTAAAAGTCTCCTTCTTGTTCGCATAAAAAACATCGACACCTTTATCCCACAACTCTTTCAAGTCTTCGATCAAGGGTTCTAGGTAAACATCTATGTCATTTTCGGGTTGCTTTGGTCCTGAAATCAACATAGACAACATAATGTACTTTCGTTTCATACATAACAAAGGAGATAAGTTGTAAATTACCAACAGAACAGGCCATGAACTATGTATACTACTTAGGCTACCAAAAGGATTCATACCATCTGTGCTAAGCCCAAGCCTGAGATTCCTAGGTTCTTCACCGAAGCTAGGAAATAATTTATCGATTTTTTTCCATTGAGAAGAATCAGCTGGATGTCGAAGCTTTCCATCAGAAATCCGCTCATCTGCATGCCATCTCAAATTTTTGGCATCAATTTCATTAGCAAACAGGCGCTTGAACCTTGGAATGATTGGAAGATACCACAACACTTTTGCAGGGCCCTTATTTGATTTATACCTCGGAGTTTCACATATCGGACATTGCTCCTTCTCTTCATGATCTTTTCTATACAATATGCAATCATTAGGACAAGCATGGATCTTTTTATACTTCATCCCTAGTGGACACAGTATTTTCTTAGCATCATAGTATCGACAAGGCAACACATTATCATCAGGAAGCATATCTTTAAAGGCCTCAAGCGTTTCTGAAAAACGCTTGTCGCTCCATCCATGCCGTGCTTTCAAGCTTACCAATTTCAATACAGCATTCAGCAATTGGTATTTTTTACACCCCGGGTACAACGGCTTCTCAGCATCACTGCACATATTACCATATGCATGTGATTGTTCAAAAGCCTCTTCTCCTACATCACGAATAATGTCCTCTATCGGATCATCCATATCCGTGTCATTATCATCACAAGTCACTTCCCCCTTATGAGATGTACTTGGCATTTCTAATTGTTCACCATGCCATACCCATACTACATATGTCTTACAAAACCCTTCACATATTAAATGTGTATATATATCTGCAGCACTTAATCGCTTCTCATTCAAACATTTCACACAAGGGCAATAAAACATCCCACTATCATCATCGGCATTTCTTTTTGCAAAGTCTAAAAACCCCCTCACCCCAACATCATATTCAACACTCGTCCGTTTCGCTTGTATCCAACTACGATCCATATATTCCAACACCTTTTTTTTGTTTTCTACTTTTTCCCCTGGAAAAGGTAGGAGTATGATGAGAGCATGCAATCATTACACCCAAGTACCTAGTTTAACTACTACATAATGATAACGTGGGCTTGCAAGTTGAGTTGGGACTTGTCTTACTATTGCAAGTAATCAAAGAAAATAAAATCAGAGAGGCAATTTGTAGGTGATGGAGAGGGGTTGGTGTGTCTAAATTTGGCTAGTTAGTCAGTAGGAAGTTATCTTCCCTCAATATATGCAACTAATAAATTGTATGAAGAAATAATCTAACTTCATCTACAATACCGTTAAAATGGTGGGAAGAGTCACAAACCCTATTTAGTAGGTTGATAGCTTCAAAAGAGACCATGAAGATCCCTATCATCAAATTCGCTATTACTGGAGGTAGGGAGGATGATTTAGCTGAATTTATTAATAGAGTGATAGTTAACTACCACACCTTTTCCCTTAAAATAAATAAAGTTTTGTTGGACTGAGACGGAGGGAGGGAGGATGAGGACCCCTATAGAGACTTGCAGCAGTTATAGCAAGGTCAAGAGTCATGACAGAGGGTTTTATTCGATTTCATCACAACAAAATTGCCTTTGGCAGGGGGAATATATGTACAAATATATGTGTGTGTCTGTGGACTCAACTATTTCTTTTGCAAGTTTGTTGATGTTATGAATCAATAACTTGATTACTACTTAGTGATATATATAACTATCATATTTTGATGTCACAACCATTGACATTTGCAAATGTAGTCACATAGTAATGAAATTCTATAACTTGAAACCATAGATCTTTTGGAAAACTACACACAAGGTAATGAATAGAAAAATAGATGCACACAATTTGCATAAAAATAACATTTTATTCTTTTTAATAATGTCATGTACAATTAGCTTCTAATATATAGAACCAATCTTTGTACATTTCAATCTCTTTATAGACTTTACATGTTATAGGCCGAACTAAATATATAAATTTATTTCTTCATATAGGACAATAAAATGCACATTGAACTCTTCTTGATTGTTAAAAACATCATTGCACAGGACAACTTAACAATTTTGACTTCTGGTGTTAGAATTGAATAGGACAACATATACTTTAAATATTTTGCTTACTTTGCAAGGAAAAATGAGCTATATAAAATTGTTCCTAATATAATCCATTTCAGATTGGATTTTTATTCTTATGTCCTTTGGTTCAAGTCGTAATCCTGAATGCTGTATCTATCAAACACAACATTATTACAGTGAAAAAAATTGTGACAGACACATATACATGCCTAACTTCTGAAGAATTCACGGTTTTGACTTTCAAACTTGCTTTTAGTTTTTGGGTACTCATAAGGATGTTGTCATACCTTCAACGGAGTTCAGTTGACCTAGAAACTTCGTTTTATGCAAGTTCAAAAAATTAGACCATTATGTTTTTTTATTTGATCAATGGCATCCCTAAACCATTTTCAACTTGATGAGATTAATCATGTACCTGTCCCAACAAAAATACCTTGAGTGAAGAATACAATCAAATAAGAAGGGAGGATTATATTACATTCTCTGACTCAAATTTTAACCGATTTCAACAAGTGGATCACAGAGTAGCAATGCAGTTCATGAAATTGCACTATAGCTCACGCAACAACGATCAAGGAATGAACATATAGACACAATAAACTATCAGACAGGGGGCCAAAGGATACCAAACACCAAAAACACCAGAAAATTTATATTAAGCCTAGGCCGATAACCTTGTTTTCCAGAACAGAAATACTGGAAAACCAACTTCTATATAGTAATTGTAGAGGACGATGAAGCATACCTCAAAAAAGAGGATGAAGACGTGAATGACAGCGACCAACGAATGACGGACGACAGCACCAGCGATGACAACCACGAGCAGCTGAAGCAGTGTATGAAGGTGACCAAAGAGAGACGACGGAAATGATTAAGAATATATGACAGCCACCGACAACGACGACGGAAACGATTAAGAATATCTGACAGCCACCAACAGCGACGACGGACGGGGAGTCGACGACTGAGGAGAGAAAAGATTGGGAGGGATTTCAGATTGGGAGAAGCGGGAGGAAGAGCAGCGCGAAAATCAATTTGGGGAAAACTTTTTAGACCGGTTAGTTGGATAACCGGTTTAAAATAAAGGATTTTAAGACCGGTTCTCATAACAACCGGTCTTAAAAGTGGACTTTTAAGACCGGTTGTTAGGAGAACCGGTCTTAAAACCATATTAAAATTATTTTTAAGACCGGTTCCCTAACAACCAGTCTTAAAAGTGGACTTTTAAGACCGGTTGTTAGGAGAACCGGTCTTAAAACCATATTAAAATTATTTTTAAGACCGGTTCCCTAATAACCGGTCTCCCAAGTTGTTTATAATTACAAAAATACCACCGCGCATTTCTTTTAGACCTAATCAACTACAACCGGTCTAAATGGCCCGGTCTAAAACACCTTTTTTGTACTAGTGTATTATAAGCACAATAACATTAACCTACCATCGGGTTTATGACTAATCTATAAAATATAAAACATTAAATATAGTAGTTAGTCAATGTAGAAGATATGTATATTATACAAACTTTTTGCTCTTAATATTTGACATCTATATTTGACATCATCAAAACTAATCATATCTAACAGATTTAATTTATCTTTATAAATTAAATCTGAGATACTATATCTCTATCATGTTAGTTATTAAATCTAATTTATCTTAATAAAATTAAATTTAAAATAAACACAATATAATAATACCATATAATATAGATACACACACATATATATATAAATATGTATTTCAAAAATACATATAAATATATATATATATATAATATTATTAATTTTATTTTCACGAATTTTATATTATATCTATAAATATAAAATTCGTCTACCCTAGATTAAACATTATCTCATGTTGGGCCATTCTTGTGTAGGACCCTTTAGGCCCATACGAAGTTGGTAGTGGGGCAATAAATGCGCTAACCCGCAAGTCGCAAGCAGCCTCTAGCAAGACATTATGACTACCCAGTTCATATGAGGATCATTAATACGATGCAACATGTCATACAACCATGTTATGTCCCTTTTGTCACATGATATATTGGTCAAGGATGAGGCATGGATAATGTTATGCTCTTGTTCCTGACCATTACTTTCTCGATTCCTGAGTAGTCTGAAAATAGAAATGGAAACTCCTTTCCTACATTTCTCAAACTCACTCATCGAGGGGCCCAGTAATGTCTCTCTACTAATGTGAGGGATAAATTCCATCTTGATCATTTATATTCCTCTGCATGAAAAACCACCAAGCCCGATCGTAGCCTTTATCATCACCCAGTCAAAAGTGACTTTAGACTAGTTCAAAGCTTAGCAACTCTCATATA
The DNA here is from genome assembly GCA_963242795.1 of Inga leiocalycina. NCBI lineage: Eukaryota > Viridiplantae > Streptophyta > Magnoliopsida > Fabales > Fabaceae > Inga > Inga leiocalycina. The sequence continues at coordinate 46,624,424 of OY725321.1, read as the reverse complement.
GGTATCCATGATGACCTCAGGTCTAAGGGCATTGTGACGTGGTTGTATGTGAGAAAAGCTAATGACTTGATCCATGTAGCTTTCTCATAGTAGGTCGGTTTAGCACCTTGTACTCTTACAAGTACCTCAGACTTTGATTCGTATCTACATATCTTATCAAAGTCATACTGGTCTTGTTTCATCTCTGCTCTTGTATAGGCGACCAACCAGAGACATTTTAGAACAATCTTTATGATTTATCCATGGATACAATTATCACAGTTAACATGCAAATAATATGATAACAAAATGGAGAAATTCATTAAATAATAATGTTTAAAGTACAATGATTGGCCCTTAAGGCACAATTTCCAACATCCTCCCACTTGCACTAGGTACAATCATTAACTTGCTTCATTCCCATTGTCCTAACATGACACTCATGATTTGCTTGTGCAAGCGGCTTGGTAAGAGGATCAGTAATATTTTCTTCTCTTGCTACTTTACATATCTTTATATCACATATATCATTGATTTCTCTAATAAAATGAAATTGCTTTAGTATATGCTTGGCCATTTGATGTGACGTTGGCTCCTTGGTCTGTGCAATAGCACTGCTATTGTCACAGAACAAATCTATTGGATTTAAGATGGTAGACACCACCCTAGTTCAGTAATGAACTTTCTTATCCAAATAGCTTCTTTAGCTGTATCTGATGCTGCTATATACTCAGCTTCTGTTGCAAAATCTGCTATAGTGCTCTGCTTGGAGCTCTTCCAGCTTACTGCTTCACCATTAAGGAGGAATATGTATCCATATTACTATTTAAGGTCATCTTGGTTAGTTTGGAAACTTGTATCTATGTAACCAATTACACAGAGCTCATCATCCAATCCACCATAAACCAAAAATAAGTCCTTAGTCCTTCTTAAACACTTTAGGATATTCTTGATGGTAGTCCAATGACCCTCACCAGGATCTTGTTGATATCTGCTAGTCATACTTAAGGCAAATAAGATATCCGGTCGAGTACATAACATGACATACATGATAGAACCAAATGCCAAGGCCTATGGAACCTTACTCATGCGATCTCGCTTATCAGATGTACTAGGACACATATCCTTGCTAAAATGGATGCCATGGGACATGGGCATTAACCCCTTTTTGAATCCTGCATACTGAACCTATGCAATATTTTTTCTATGTTTGTGCTCTGACTTAGGCCTATTAGTCTTTTGGATCTATCTCTATAGATCCTAATGTAAGAGGCAAGCTTCACCCAAGAGGGGGGTGAATTGGGTGATGTTATAAAATTTTTCGTTTGAGATGGTGATATGTAAATATAATGGATAGAGTAGAGTAGAGAAGATTTGAACATAGAGAGTTATACTGGTTCGGCCTAACAACAATGCCTACGTCCAGTCCTCAGAGATCAAGACCTACTGAGCTTTTCACAATATCTCCAAGATTCAATGGGCTCTCAGAACGCCACAAGACACCAATCGTCCTTGAATGGACTACGAGCAGAAATATTCAACAAGAACCTTCTCTCCCCCTTACGACAAGTCTTATGTGCAGAGAAATAACCTATGACTCTTCTCACTTGCTTATGTATACAAGACTTATGAGCAGCAACGTTTTCTTCCGCTTACACCACTGTAAGTCTTATGACAAACAACGTTCTCTTCTGCTTGTATCTTATAAGGCTTATGAGTGAAAGACACTACAAGGAATTCTCTCAACTGCTTCTCTCGTAAGGAATAACTACCCTCTCAAGATCCCAATATCTTGAGCTCACACAAACATAGAATTTTGAGTTTGAATGAGGACTCTCTTACAGAGCAAATAAATAAACACTGAAGATCAAAGTGTATACAGAGAAAAATGATGAATAGCAGAAACTTGATATGAGCTTATGAATGCATGTGCTACGTTGTTCTGTTTCTCCGTGAGTCTCTGTATATATATATAGTTGCTCCAGTTTTTTCCCGTTTGGAAATACTTCATTTGAGGAGCGGGTCATTTGAAACTAATGGCAGACACGTGCATGTTTGAGTGCGGTAGGTGCCAGCGTGTTCATAATCATCTTGTCTGCCGTTGTATCACTTTTCTCATGTGGTTTAATTCAAACGTTCATATTCCTGTATCATCCTCTCAAAACATTCAAAACAATGTTAAACAAAGATAAAAAGTAATGATGATATGAATTAATAACAATAAACCATATTCGTAATGAACGTTGTGATACTTAGCACTTTCTGTGGTCAACAGGGCATCACCTCGAGCATAAAAGACTCACCTCGAGTGATCTCCTATTTTCCTTCATATACCTCTGTTATCGGGTTGTGCTTGCATGGAATATCAGAGAGAAAAGATCTTCACTCGCGGGTGAAGAGGGGTCTCACTCGAGCACAAAACCTCTGCTCGAGTGATCTTTGCTCTTTACACTGGGAATGTCTTCTCGGGTCATCACTCGCATATCATTTTGACAAGAGTGAGAATTTGCACTCGCGGGTGATATGGACCCTCACTCGAGCGCACTTACCTCTGCTCGAGTAAGAAGCATATTCTCAAGGAATATGCTCTCTAAACCATCACTCGCATCAGAATTTCAGAGGGATAGAATTTTCACTCGCGAGTGATGTGGGCCCTCACTCGAGCACACTTACCTCTGCTCGAGTGAGAAGCATATTCTCAAGGAATATGCTCTCTTGAACAAGCACTCGCAACTGATTTGGAGAGGGATGGAAATATTACTCGCAAGCATGGACGTGTCACTCCAAGCATGGATGGGTGTGCTCGAGCACACTTGCACATTTCTGAAATTCAAGACTCTCGGCCAAGTACTCGCAGTGCCTTTCTCGAGTGAATGATGGAAGCATGCTATAACTTGCTCTCGGCCAAGCACTCGCAGACCCTTGCTCGAGTGAATAGAGGAAGTATGCCATTACTTGCTCTCGGCCAAGCACTCGCATGCCTTCACTCGCATATGTGCTCGAGTGAGAATGACTTCTCTGCTCGAGTGCATACCTTGTACTTCGAGTGATACATTGAATACAAAGGGAGAATGCCTCTCGGGTACTTACTTCCTGGCTTTCTCTCACACCTGCTCGAGTACAGAAGTGATTTGTGCTCGAGTGCAGATTTCATGCTCGAGCACTCAAGTGCAATTTCACAGCAGATATCAGCAAACTTCAAATATGCATTTGGTGATTTGGAATCTTTTCTTAACCTTCTAAAAACATGATTTACACATAATTGAATTATTGTTATCATCAAAACTTGGGATCTAACACCTAATCCTTGGGATGTATGTGGCTTCACCTAAGTCTTTCATCCAGAAAGACTTTCCTAACCAAGTCTTAACACTCTGTAAGGTAAGAATGTCATTCCCAATAAGTAGGATGTCATCTACATAAAGCACTAGAAACACAATTGTGCTCCCACTAACCTTTTTGTAAACACAAGGTTCATCAATGTTTTGAATGAATCCAAAATCTTTGACTACTTCATAAAAACGATGATTCCATCTCCGAGATGCTTGCTTCAATCCATAAATGGATCTTTGAAGCTTGTAAACTTTATCAAAGTCCTTTGGAGGCACAAAACCTTCAGGTTGTGTTATGTATAAGTACTTAAGGAGATTTCCATTAAGGAAGGCTATTTTGACATCCATCTGCCATATTTCATAGTCATAATATGATACAATGGTGAGAAGGATTCTGATTGATTTAGCCATTACAACTGGGGAAAAGGTTTCATCATAGTCTATATATGAGTTTGAGTGAATCCTTTTGCAACTAAGCATTCCTTGAAGACATTTAAATTTCCATCCATGTCAGTTTCCTCCTTGAAAACCCATTTGCACCCAATGGTTTTTACACCTTTAGGTGGTTCGACTAAGGTCCATACCTGATTGTCATACATGGATTGCATTTCAGACTTCATGGCATTTATCCATTTCTCAGAGTTTGGTCCCATTATGGCTTCTCGATAGGTAGTTGGATCATTTTGCTCAATGAGCAAAATATCATGGCTTCCAGTAATCAAAAATCCATATCTTTGAGGCTGATGTTGTGTCCTACCAAATCTTTATGGACCTTGTGTTACTTGAGAAGGCTCAGCAACTTGTTGTGAGTCTCTCTAATTTCCATATGTGGTTCTGTACTATCTTGTGACTCATCAAACTTCTTCTAGATGCACCTTGCTCCTACTGGTTGTTTTAGAAATAAACTCTATTTCTAGAAACTTACTGTTTCGAATAACAAACACTTTGTTATCGGTGAGATTATAGACATAGTATCCTTTCGTTTATTTAGGATACCCCACGAAAAGGCACTTTAAGGATCTGGGCGCTAATTTATCTTAGGCTTGTTGCTTCACATATACCTTACATCCCCAGATCTTGAGAAAAGATAAACTTGGTTTCTTTCCAGTCCATATCTCATATGGTGTCTTTTCAATTGCCTTAGATGGAACACAATTTAGTGTGAATGCAACTGACTCTAGGGTATGTCCCCAAAAGGACGGTGGAAATCCGTTTAACTCATTATAGATCGAACCATATCTAATAGTTTTCAATTCCTCCATTCAGAAACGCCATTCCATTGTGCTGTTCCTGGAGGAGTCAATTGTGAGATTATCCTACAATTCCTAAGATGGTCAATAAACTCTTGGCTCAAATATTCACCACCTCGATAAGATTGAAGTGCTTTAATTGTTTTGCCAAGTTGGTTTTGTATTTTATTTTGGAATATTTGAAACATTTCAAAATATTCAGATTTATTTTTTATTAGATAGATATAGCCATATCTACTAGTCATCTATAAATGTAATGAAGTACATATAACCTCCTCTGGCAGCTATATTTAATGGTCTACATACATCTATATGTATGAGGCCCAATAATTCAGTGGCCCTCTCACTATGCCCAGTAAAAGGTGCCTTTGTCATCTTTCCTAATAAGCAAGATTGGCATGTATCATATGATTCAAATTCAAATGAGTTAAGAAATCCATCTTGATGGAGTTTAGAAATGTGTTTCTCATTTATATAGCCTAGATGACAATGCCATAGGTAGGTCAGAGTCAAATCATTTGATTTTATCCTTTTAGTAGTTACGTTAAAGATATTGTCATTATTAGGATGTTCCAAATTATATAATGACCAACATGCAAATCACCATCAGCATAGAAAACATCATTACCATAAATAGAACATTTCTCATTCCCAGTAATGGAAGTATAACCTTCCTTATCTAAAAAAGAAAGAGAAACAATATTACTACTCGAAGTAGGAACATAATAGCAATTGTTCAAAACTAACAAAAGCCTACTGGGCAGAACTAACTCATAAGTGCCTACGGCTAAAGCAGTTACTCTTGCTCTATTTCTAACTCGTAGGTCCACCTCGCCCTTCTTCAGCTTTCTACTATCCTTTAGACCTTACACATTTGTACAAATGGGAGAACCACATGCAGTATCTAATACCCACATAGAGGATGTAACCCCCTGCCTTATAAATAGTAATTATAATTCGAAAATGCGTAATTAAAATGGATTAGAGACCATGGATAATTAAACATTCCTTTCCAATCCCTACCTTTCGGTAGGGTTGTCACAAATTCTTTCAAAATTTCTTCCTTACCCTGGTCTCAATTTTAAATTCTGAATATAACTACTTGTGCAGTTAAATCACACTTATCAATATCAGAGTATACAACCAAAATTCCTGGAAACCTCAGGTTTCATTCATATACTAAGGGTTTACAGTTCCCCATATAAGGGATTACATAAAATTATTTTAATATTTACATCCCAAATAAGTACAGTAATCCTAATACAAAAAATAGATAACCAACAATCAACATATAAGCCTTAGCCGCCCTTGGTCGTCTCCTTCCCCTTGGAGCCACTTGCCCTGTCTGAAGGTTAGTCAAAGGAAAGAATGAGATTCAAAAGAATCCCAGTAGTAACAAATCACTCATACCAAGCATAATCACAGAGCATGCAAGTAAATCATCCACAGCACAGTAAAAGCACGAAGATACAACATACAAGCTGTCACATATACACATAATCATATAATCACATAAACACATCCCCCATATCTCCACCGCCCCATATAATCGTAAATCAATGATAAACCAAACAAACAATGTATCACATATAGTATAAGGGAAAGCGTCACTACCTTGTTCTTTCCTGGTGTGCTCCGGCACAGTTTGTTCACAAACAGGGCAAATATCAAATCCTATAAACCAGATCAAGGATGACAGGTTATTTTCTATTCCAAGTTCTTATCTTCATAACACTTAAAGTTGGTTATCATTTGAACTCTTTAGGTGGCTACTAAAAGCCTAGACACATGCCTAAAGGGTTGGAAGGAACTACACCAAAGCTTTTTTTTAGGATTGAAACACTGATTTTTGACCCATGCACTTAAGTGAAGAAGGCCTCACTCGAGTGATATTGAGACTTACACTCGAGCATAAACATTAACACTCGAGTTATAGCCTCTCACTCACCTGAGTCCTAGAAAGTAAGGTACAGGAAGTGACTACCTGAGAACAACGGGGACCTTAAAAATTAGAAGTGCACTCGAGCACTGGCTCTGGCACTTGAGTCATGGCACAATACTTGTGGGTATTGAGACACACTCTTGCAAAATGGGCTATGAGTGATGACCCGAGACGCGAGTCCATAATGCATAATACTCTTTCACTAGAGTGACACAAGGTTCACTCAAGTGATAACCCATATCACTTGTAAGTGAGAAAGTGCACTTTTTCTTTCTAGCATAGAAGTGTGGTTGAAACTTGAAGGAAAAGAGAAAACATGATGCTGCACTCGAGTGAGACTCCAGATCACTCGAGTAAGCCTTATCAGAAGCTAAAGCGTAGCAACTGACGTAATTTTCCAAATTTCCTACCAAAGTATCCAATGGTTCCTAAAATCCACAAACGGCTTTATCCCCACCAAATTTTCATAAGGAACGCATTGAAAACACCAAAATAACCAAATTCTCATTCCAACAACAAGTTTTTGTCTTTGGACACAAAATTATCTCACATTACCCAAATACACCCATTCTCCTTCCAAAATTCCAAATTAACTCCAATGGTACAAAGACACAATTTGACACCAAATCCAACATAATACACTATCCAAATTGTCCATTCCAAAATTATACTAAAATTAGGGCAACATCCACAAATCTCCAAGCTTAACCAGCAATTACAATAAACCTATCAAAATGCTTCAAATCTCACCTCTTCCTCTTCCTACGGTTGGTTTCTTGATTTTCCAACTTTCAAATTTCTTCAAGGACTTAAACACCACTTTTCAAAAATCTACAGCCATAAAGCTCTCATCACTATGATTAATATTAATGAAGAGTGTTTGAGCATTAGAAGACATATGGGGCACTAACCTTAGGCTTTTCTTCTTTCTCTTTCCTCATGAGTTTACATGAAAATGGAGGCAAGTGAGAGAAAGTGAAATGATGATGATGAACCAGATGTTTCTCCTACACCATGCCTCTAGCCGACTTAGAGGGAGAGAGGAGAGAGAAAAAGATTGTTTGAACATTTGACTTGATCCATGGTGTACAAGATACTACTTGTCATGATCTTTTTACTCCTCTACCATAAACACATATACATGTAACTCCATTCTCTTGCTCATTAAATCTCAACCATTGATCTTTGAATTACCAAGGAGCTTCCTCTCTGGTAACTGACCAATCGGTCAGTAACTTTCCTTTTTACCCATTTTTCCCCTGATTATGGCAATTCCACTTGAATAGCTTCTAAACACATTTATCCTTTCATTTCACCTTACCATGCACCCTCCCTCTTATTTAATTCAATTTAGAGGTTAATCCACAATTGAACTTAAATACAAGGTTCAGGCACTGATCAGAACGCATACGTTTTATAATTCATATTGTATTCTTTAAAAGTGTTCATTAACAATAATTACATCCACTTTTAGAGTCATTAGCCCTTAATCCCATTTTGGGATATTACAGAGGAAGTAGAAAAATGAATGTCTATAACATAAATACCTAAAGTGATAGCCCCATTATCCTTCTTGTTCTTTTTCAGATATTCGAGGTAGAGTCTGCAATTCCTCTTCCAATGACCAGGTTCATTGCAGAAGTAGCAGACTCCTTCCTTTCGAGGCTTTGCCTTCTTTAGTGCAGGCTTCATTTTAGGCTTATCTGACTCTTTGGTCTTACTGCCTGAGCCATTATCCTTCCATTTTCCCTTCCCTTTCTTTTGTCATATCATTTCCTTTATGAACCATTAAAATATTACTGGGCTTTATCTTAATGCTCTGCACAACAATTTTTGAGCATCCCATGCAGTTCAGAAATTGATTTCTCCATGTTGTTCATATTATAGTTCATGACAAACTGATCATTGTTAGATCTCATGTTTTGATGATAACAAAAGAATGGTTTGAAAAGGAAATGATTAATAAACAAGTTTGAACAAAAGAATAACAGGGATAAGCATTACTTGAAGTAAGCATTGGAATAATGAAGAAAGACCAAGAGAAAATGCTGAGGAACTTGATCAGAAGCAAGTTTTCTAAGGCATTACTCGAGGAGCTACTCGAGGAATGAGATAAAACTTGAAGTAACCAGAGACAACTTCCAGTAAACTGCCAACATTACTCGAGTAATAGTGTAAGTATTTTCAAGTTGCTCTCGGCCTGCCAAATAAACAATGAAGAGATCTTACCAAATAAGGAAAGTCAAAAGCAACGTTCAAATGTCACCGACCGTCACCTACCGCAACGTATGTTTTTCAAAAACTGAAAAAGTCAATAGTGGCTGCGCACGCTCTAACGGACATGAAGAAATATATTCCAGCAATCATTACCAACTTATCTATATATATGGGAACATCTGAACAGAGAGATACAACAAGAGAACACACTCACGAACGTATCATCAAGTTCATTACTCTGTTTTTCATTGTACTTGTGATTCTATGCTTCAGTGATTCTTATTTACTCTGTGAGAGAGATATTTCATTCAAACTCAATATTTGTTATTGAGGTAACTTAAGGTTGTGGAACCTTGAGTTGGGATTGCATTACAACTTGTAAGGGGGAGCGAGTGTCCAGGTGTAGGAACTTGCTTGTACTGAGGTGCCAAGAACCCACTGAATCTTGGAAGTGATAGTGAAATTCTCATAGAAGCTCTGAGGACTGGACGTACGTCAAAGTGGTTGTGGCCAAACCAGTATAAATCCTGGTGTACACTTCGGTGATATTTCTCCTTACTCTTTCCTGTTTTAATTTCAACATCAAATTTTATATTTGCAACGAAATTTTTAAGGTCACCCAATTCACCCCCCTCTTGGGTGAAACGCCTGTTCTAACATTTGGTATCAAAGCATAGGTCTTCTTGTTAAGCTTTAACAGCCTAAGAAGGATCCAATGGCAAGTATGGGTGAAGGAATTCTTCCCGACGGAGCATCCATCACTAGACCTCCAGGTTTCAGTGGTGAACACTTTTCTTTCTGGAAAGCAAAATTCAGAGTATTCGTGATGGCTACGAATATGGGCTATGGGATGTGATTGAGAGTGGAAACTATCAACCTACAAAGATTGTAGATTCTCAGAAAATTCCCAAGACGCCAGCGGAATATGATGAGAATGACAAGAAACTTATCACTCTCAACAGCAAGGCAATTCTGATGTTACAAAGTGCTTTAAGTCAGAGTGAATATTTCAGAATTTGCACACTCCCAACAGTAAAGGAAATGTGGGAAGCTCTGGAAATCGCCCATGAAGGAACTTCAGGAATAAAGGAGAATCGCATCAACACATTAATCACTAAATTCAATCTACTTCGAATGAAATCAGGTGAGTCAATTTCTGAATTCGAACTAAGATATACTCATCTTGTTAATCAACTTGCAGCACTTGGTAAAGCCTATGATCAACATACCCAAGTACGAAAGATTTTGAATATTCTTTCTAAAGAGTGGGAGGCCAAAGTCACTACGATAGAAGAGGCAAAAGGAGAATCAATGAGATTAGTTGCTTCTCTATTTGGAAGCCTTTCTGAATATGAAAGCAAATTAAAGTTCAAACGGGAACTAGATGACATCAGTGACAAAAGAAAGAAAGGTCTAGCACTAAAAGCGAAAGAAGAAAATCAAGATGAGGATGAGGAGTTTGATGATGATGAAATGGGCTTAATCATAAAATGATTCAGAAAGTTCTACAAGAAAGGTCAAGGATTCAAACATTTTCATAAAGGTGGAACTAGCAACAAAGATCATATCATTTGCTACGAATGTGGAAAACCAGGACATATCAAATCAGAATGTCCAGAACTAAATCAAAAGAGCAAAGAAAAGAGAAAAGGCAAATTCTTTAACAAAAAGAAGGCCTTTGTATCTGCTATATGGGGAGATAGCTCCTCTGACGAAGAAAGTGATGAGGAAGAAGTAGCTAATATATGTCTCGTTGCTCAAGAAGAAACAGAAGAGGAGGTAAATGATTCTGAACCTACCTATGATGAATTACTCTCTGAATATAATGCTTTACATTTTGAATTCATCAAAGTAGTTAAAGAATTGATTGTTTTCAAAAAGAAAAACAAAGCTCTTGAAATTGAACTTAAAGAAAGTTCAGAAAAGAATTGTGAAAATTGTTCTTCGTTGAAAAAGAAAAACATTGATCTCATAAAAACTCTTGAAAAGTTTACCAAAGGAAGTGAGATGCTAAGTGTAATTTTAAAAGAACAACGATGTGTAAATGATCGATCTGGTATTGGATATGATCCAAAATCAGATAAAAGGAAAGGTAAAAAGAAAGTAGGAGGTAAGCTATATTTAAATTATTTCCAGCCTTCTGTGCATATATCAAATCCTTTTGCATTCTGTAATTACTGTAATAGAAAAGGTCATTATACATCCTCATGCATTCATAAGAAGAAAGGAACAATAGGAACCTACAAATGGGTACCTAAAGGTTCATATGTTCATAAAATCATTTGTACTAACCCAACAGGACCCAAAAAGATGTGGGTACCTAAGACCTAGTCATTTGATTGTAGGTATGTCTCAAAGCATCCAAAAATAGCAAGTGGTACTTAGATAGTGGATGCTCTAGACATATGACCGGAGATCTTGAAGGTTTTACCACATTGCAACCTAAGGAAGGTGGAAAGGTAAAATTTGGAGGAAATCAATCCGGAAAGATAGCAGGAATTGGTGAAATCAAAAATGACAAAGGAATACAAGTCAAAGATGTATATTATGTTGAAGGCTTGTGTCATAATTTGCTGAGCGTAAGTCAAAGTGCAGATAAAGACAACTGGATAATATTTGACTCAGAAGAATGCTTAATTATCAACAAGAATGATTTACAACTTGATAAGAAGAATATCAAGGCTAAGCTCAGAGCAAAAAGGGAAGGTAACTGCTATACTCTAGATATTAGTAGAAATGAATCTGAAAATTGTTTTCTGAGTAATGCCGATGAAAGTTGGTTATGGCATAAGAGATTGGCTCATGTCAATATGCATCAACTAGGCAAACTACTCAAAAAGGATTTAGTGCTTGGATTACCCAAAGTAAATTTCAAAAATGACTTGATTTGTGATGCATGTCAAAAGGGTAAACAAACTAAATCATCTTTCAAATTGAAAAATGAGATTTCAACAAATAGACCATTACAATTATTGCATATGGATTTAGTGGGTCCAGCAAGAGTAAAGAGTCTTGGTGGCAACCTATATTCATTGGTCATTGTTGATGATTTCTCTAGATTTACATGGGTTATTTTTCTATCATCAAAGGATGAGACATTTGATGAATTTATAGTTTTTGCCAAGAAGGTACAAATTGAGAAAGGTATGTCTATTGCAGGTATTAGGACCGATCATGGTGGAGAATTTGAAAATCAAGCCTTTGAAGAATATTGGGATACTAATGGTATTGATCACAATTTCTCTGCTCCAAGGACACCTCAACAAAATGGAGTTGTGGAATGTAAGAATAGAGTGCTCACTGAAATGGCTAGAGCAATGTTGAATGAAAAGAACGTGTCTCAAGTATTTTGGGCTGACGCTATGAGTACAGCATGCTACATTTCAAATAGAGCCTATATAAGAACAAAACTTGGAAAGACACCATACGAGCTATACAAAGGGAGAAAGCCAAACATTGCTCATTTACACATCTTCGGTTGTAAGTGTTTTATTCAGAATAATGGTAAAGATAACTTAGGAAAATTTGATTCTAAAACTGATGAAGGAATTTTCTTAGGATATTCTAACCGAAGTAAAGCATATAGAGTTTACAATAAAAGAACATGTATTATTGAAGAATCAATTCATATGGTATTTGATGAATTTGAATCCTCTGACAAAACCATTGATGAAGAACAGGAAGTTGGTTTAAATCAAGAAAATGGTCAATCTATTTCTAAATCTCTTATTCCAGAGGTTGATGAAACTAAGGAAGAAGAGCAATCCCTAGGTCAACCTAGAGCTTGGAAATACAATAAAAGTCATCCCTTAGATCAAGTCATAGGAGATGTGAATGAAGGCATCAAAACTAGAAATAGAATTTTCAAAGAAGTAAGTTTTTCTACATTCATTTCTGAGATTGAACCTTCTAATATTGATGAAGCCATATCAGACAATGATTGGGTTATAGCAATGCAAGAAGAACTAAATCAATTTGAGAGAAATCAAGTTTGGGATTTAGTGCCCCGACCCAAAGATCATCCGATCATTGGTACTAAATGGGTATTCAAAAACAAACTCGTTGAATCTGCAATTGTTGTCAGAAACAAGGCAAGATTGGTGGCCAAAGGCTATAATCAGGAAGAAGGGATTAATTATGAGGACACGTATGCTCCAGTGGCTAGATTGGAAGCTATACGTGTACTCTTAGCCTTTGCAGGCATCACAGGATTCAAACTCTATCAAATGGATGTAAAGAGTGCTTTTCTAAATGGTTACATCATGGAAGAAGTATATGTAGAACAACCTCCAGGTTTTGAGGATGTTACTAAATCTGACCATGTTTTCAAACTCAAAAAGGCTTTATATGGTTTAAAACAAGCTCCTAGAGCCTGGTATGAAAGGCTCAGTAAGTTTCTTATTAATCAAGGTTTTGTACGGGGAAAAGTTGATACAATACTCTTCATAAAACGAAATCACAACGATATTTTAATTGTTCAAATATATGTTGATGATATTGTTTTCGGTGCTACTAATGAATCTCTGTGTAAGGAATTTTTGAGATTATGCAGGGAGAATTTGAGATGTCAATGATGGGAGAATTGAATTTCTTTCTTGGTTTGCAAATCAAACAAAGAAAGAATGGAATCTTCATATCTCAAACAAAGTATTTGAAAGAGCTATTGAAGAAGTATGGAATGGATGAAGCAAATGGCACGGACACACCTATGAGCTCAACTACGTTACTTGATGCTGATGTTAAAGGAAAAGACTACAACATCATGAAATATAGAGGAATGATTGGATCATTACTCTATCTCACCGCAAGCAGACCAGATATCCAATTTAGTGTTGGCATATGTGCAAGATATCAATCGGCACCAAAGGAATCACATGCTAAAACCGTCAAACGAATTTTTAGATATCTTGCTGACACACCCGAATTGGGTTTGTGGTATCCCAAAGGAAGAAGTGAATATCTTGTTGCATATTCAGATTCTGATCATGGAGGATACAAAATAGATAGAAAGAGCACAAGCGGACAAGGGCAATTTCTTGGAGGATCACTTGTATCATGGTTTAGCAAGAAACAAAATACTGTGTCTCTCTCGTCAATGGAAGCCGAGTCTGTTGCAGTCTCAAGTTGTTGTGCTCAAGTGATATGGTTAAAACAACAATTACAAGATCTTGGTATTTATCTCAAAGAAATACCAATCTATTGTGACAATACTAGTACGATTAGCTTGGCAAAGAATCCAGTTTAACACTCTAGAACCAAGCATATCGATGTCAGGCATCACTTCATCAGAGATCATGTTCAAAAGAAAGATGTGAAAGTGATATTTATTCCCACTCATCTTCAACTAGCAGATATTTTTACAAAACCCCTTGCAAAAGATCAATTTCTTTACATTAGGAGAGAATTGGGAATGGTAAATCCCAATGAGTTATAAGTAATTTCAGCATTTCATAATATTAGATGAAGTCACTTGATAATGTTTTGATGATCACTAACTTAAGCATCGGAGTATATAGAAAATTGTTTTTGCAGGAAGAAATAAACTCTGTTTTGGGAAACAAAAACAGAGATTATCAAAGGACACCATTACTGGAGTATCAACTTGAAGTAATGACTAACAGAGAGACGATATCCGAGGAAGAACTTGAAGTAAAGTAACATATTACTCGAGTATGTACTCGAGTAATGACCCCCAAAACTGGAAGTAATGGATCGAGTCACTTGAAATTTAAATCTAACGGTTCAGTTTTCAAAGAAATGAAGAGTCAGAAGTTGAAAAGCATGTTACCCGAGGCGGGCCTCGAGTAAAGATGAAGCTTACTCGAGGAAAACCTCGAGTAATGTCGAGTCCAGATTTTCAAAATCGATGAATAATGACTCAAATCTGCTCAGAATGGGTTATAAATGATCGAGGGAACATCCATAGATAATTACAATATTATTCATGCTAGGTACGTATTTTAAAGAAATTATTTTAGAGTTTTTCTGTATGAACACTCGAGGAAGGCCTCGAGTAACGTCGGGTTTTAGGTCTTTATCTGTCGCAAACTCGGTCATTTCCACAAAATCTCCTCGAGTAAATCACTATTCTCTCTCACAAAAACTTTTCACAAGTGATTCCCTACTTCATTTCCGTCAAAACCCAAGAGATTTCAGTTCCTAAAACCTCCTATTTTTCTCAGATTCTCTGTGCCCTAATTCGTGTCAGTTACTCTATTTTTCTGAAAATCTCAGGTTTTAAATTCTTCAGAAAAAATAAGAACCAAAAATCTTACTCCCATAGATTCCTCTGAATCCCAACAACACTCTGATCCTCTTTCTTCTACTCCCAAAAAGAGAAGAAAATTAACTCCAAGACCAAAAGCTAAAATTCCTCTTCAACCTCAATCTCAACCGAAACCCAAAGGAGTGGTGATCAAAGAGCCTATAGTGACAAGGGCTCAATCCAAAAAGAGTACATCTACCGGAAGAGGCAAGAGTGCCAAATCTCCCTCACCTCCTCACTCTGATTCCTCTACCCCCTCTTTTACTCCAAAGCCTACCAAAAATCCTAAATATGATAGGAATGTGGCTGCAGCTATGGCAAATATCATTGATCAAATGGAGAAGGGTCAAACTTCTAAGAAGACCAAAGTACCAGAAGCAGAGATCACCAACCCACCAAAGGGATTCAATGTTAGCAAATTGGTGGAGTCTTCGAAGTACTTGTCTCAGTTCTCCAGAAGAAAGGTGTGTAAGACACACTATATTGATCTGAAGTTACTTCAAGAGGTAGTGAAGCATGACCTAAGTCCTTATTTAGATTCTTTTATGCCTTGGTTATCTATTAGATTACCATTCTGTACTAAAGTGATCACCCATTTTTATTGTAACTTAGATATCATAGATGAGCCTAACCGAACCTCAGTTAAGGAAGAAATGACCACCACTGTGAGAGGCCAAAAGATTCTAATTTCACCATCTAGAATTAACGTGTGGTTAGGAATAGAGAACCCCCAGATGATATCTATTCTGAACTTGAGCCAAACCAAATATTCACTATTCTCAAACCCGGTGAGCTAGTTGGCCCCCTAAATTTTAAACCAAGTGATATGTGTGATCATCATAGGGTCCTTGGTACATTTACTCTAGGTCCCTAGTAAACAAAGCCAACAACTATACCTATTTCTCCGATAGGGACTTTAGGTGGTTTGCTTCACTGCTTTTGAAGGAACAAAAGGATCTGGGAGAGTATATCTTCTCAGAAATGAAAAGGTATAAAGTGGATGGGAAGGCTACAACACCAATGCCATATCCTCATATTGTGTCTCTAATCCTAAAAGAGAACAAAATATGGTATTTGGATAGCAAGGAGCCCATTGAGAGGTTGACTCCGGTTGGGAGAAACCAGATTGGGAAATTAAACATCGATATCCCTCTCAAAGGCCCTCTGGAATCTGGGTCAAAGAAGAAGAGAAAGACCACTGAGGCAGAGACCAGCAAGTTGGATGACACTCAGTCATCGGCTCCAGCCGCTACTACATCATCGCCATCCTTCCTCAATACCACTCTCCAGCATTTTATGGAAAATATACTGAGAGGTTTTCATGTGGATATCGCCAACACAAATGCCGAACTGATAACCCACATGAATACCAAGATGGGAGAGTTGGTTGAGAGAATGGACAAGAGGCATGAGGAGTTGCTAGCTGAGCAACGTGCCCAGGGTGAGACACTGAGATTGATTCTGGAACGGTCGGACTCATTGGGTCCCGGACCTTCAGCCGGTCCCTCCTCTTCTGCACCACCACCACCACCTCCAGTAAATCCTCCTTCAGACACTCCTATCTCTGAGGATGAACCATCTACCCCTCTGGTATCTAGTCCACCTGAGTCCCAAGCCAAAGACATTCTATATACATTGGACAATCCAGATACCAATGAGACCGTTCATATCGTTATTGATGACTCTCCTCCAAAACCTCAGCCAGAAACCGTTCCTAAACTGATTCCATCACCTACCCAAACTGAGGAAATATCTCCCTCTTCCTCTTCTGAACATCTCACTCCAGTGATGGATAACCCTCTTGAGGCTGAAACCACCATGGTTGTTTTCCAACCCTCTCCTATCCCTCCTATAGATGACATCCAAATCCCACCAGTTAATCTTCCTGAACCAGCTTCATCCAGTTCTTTTGACTCCTCTAGTTTAGATGGTGGTTTGGTCCTTCCAGTGAAGCCTATTTCTATGGTGAAGCCCTCTAGTCCTCCACTTGAATGATGAAGCCAAAAAGGGGGAGAAGAGCTTGGGCGATTTTGAGGAAGTGTCTTTGTGGAAGTGTCTGAGCTTATTTTGGGTATTTGGGTGTATATGGGCTTTAGGGAGCATTTTGAATCTTTTGAACTTTATCTTGTAATTTGAAAATTTTAAGTTTAATACAAGTGTGTTTAAGTTATGATTTCATTTTAAGTTCATTTAAGCTTTAAATTATGATACATGTTTGGACTAATGAAGTTATTGTGTATACAAGGTGTATGCTATGAATTCAAACTTAATAAGACATATTTAACTAAGAATCCAATTTGAAAAACCATGTTCAAAATCACCAAGTTTTGTCATCATCAAAAAAGGGGAGAATGTTAGATCTTATGTTTTGATTATAACAAAAGAATGGTTTGAAAAGGAAATGATTAATAAACAAGTTTGAACAAAAGAATAACAGGGATAAGCATTACTTGAAGTAAGCATTGGAATAATGAAGAAAGACCAAGAGAAAATGCTGAGGAACTTGATCAGAAGCAAGTTTTCTAAGGCATTACAAAGGAGATACTCGAGTAATGAGACAAAACTTGAAGTAACCAGAGACAACTTCCAGTAAACTGCCAACGTTACTCGAGTAAGTACTCGAGTAATAGTGTAAGTATTTTCAAAACACATTTATCCTTTCATTTCACCTTACCATGCGTCCTCCCTCTTATTTAATTCAATTTAGAGGTTAATCCACAATTGAACTTAAATACAAGGTTCAGGCACTGATCAGAACGCATACGTTTTATAATTCATATTGTATTCTTTAAAAGTGTTCATTAACAATAATTACATCCACTTTTAGAGTCATTAGCCCTTAATCCCATTTTGGGATATTACAGAGGAAGTAGAAAAATGAATGTCTATAACATAAATACCTAAAGTGATAGCCCCATTATCCTTCTTGTTCTTTTTCAGATATTCGAGGTAGAGTCTGCAATTCCTCTTCCAATGACAGGTTCATTGCAGAAGTAGCAGACTCCTTCCTTTCGAGGCTTTGCCTTCTTTAGTGCAGGCTTCATTTTAGGCTTATCTGACTCTTTGGTCTTACTGCCTGAGCCATTATCCTTCCATTTTCCCTTCCCTTTCTTTTTCATATCCTTTCCTTTATAAACCATCAAAATATTACTGGGCTTTATCTTAATGCTCTGCACAACAATTTTTAAGCATCCCATGCAGTTCAGAAATTGATTTCTCCATGTTGTTCATATTATAGTTCATGACAAACTGATCATTGTTAGATCTCATGTTTTGATGATAACAAAAGAATGGTTTGAAAAGGAAATGATTAATAAACAAGTTTGAACAAAAGAATAACAGGGATAAGCATTACTTGAAGTAAGCATTGGAATAATGAAGAAAGACCAAGAGAAAATGCTGAGGAACTTGATTAGAAGCAAGTTTTCTAAGGCATTAATCGAGGAGCTACTCGAGTAATGAGACAAAACTTGAAGTAACCAGAGACAACTTCCAGTAAACTGCCAACATTACTCGAGTAAGTACTCGAGTAATAGTGTAAGTATTTTCAAGTTGCTCTCGGCCTGCCCATGTTACTCGAGGAGCGACTCAAGTAACCAGGTAACAACTTGGAGTTGCTCTCGGCCTGCCAATGTTACTCGAGGCGCTACTCGAGTAACCATGTGAAAAACTTCCAGTTGCTTTCAAGTTGCCACTGATACTCGAGTAGTTACTCGAGTAACTCTGTTTCTGAAAATATGGAGCTCTCGGCACTTTGTACTACTGCCAATGTTACTCGAGGAGCTACTCGAGTAACGCACTGAAGTAAGTAAAAACTTGAAGGTGGTACCCGATTAACTTGATTTCTTTTTATCTCATTTACCTCAAGTCCTTACTCTAGTATGCATGTATTTTATGATCTATTTTAAGTGGATTCCTCGAGTAAGTACCCAAGTATGCAGAAATATTTTCAAGGTAAACCTCAAGTCATTACCCCAGTAAGTCATGCACAAAAAGTACATTTACTCCAGGTGGTACCCGAGTAACCTATGCAAAAATGAGTGCAT
Organism: Inga leiocalycina; assembly: GCA_963242795.1. Classification (NCBI taxonomy): domain Eukaryota; kingdom Viridiplantae; phylum Streptophyta; class Magnoliopsida; order Fabales; family Fabaceae; genus Inga; species Inga leiocalycina. The sequence continues at coordinate 46,605,393 of OY725321.1, read as the reverse complement.
TACTGGAGTCAGTACCCGAGTAGTGATGTAAGTGCTCTCGGCCTTGAAATCCTGCCAACATTACTGGAGTAAAGCATCGAGTAACCAAAAGTTTATTTGAAGGTTTACTCGAGTTGGTACTTGAGTAACTCATGAAGTTGTGAGTGCATTACTCGAGTAGGTACCCGAGTAAACATATATTTCCAAAGGTTTGAAAATTTGTTATTCCATGCACTACCCGAGTAATCTTGTATTTCTCCATTGACTTGAAGTTAACTTAAGATTTTCTGATGATACTCGAGTAAGTACTCGAGTAAACTTCAAGGGATACTCGAGTAGCTACTCGAGTAAGCAAACCCAGAAAGTTTGAAATCATTCCAACGGTCATTGTTTTGTTTCCTATTTGATTAACTTTTCATTATATTAGTATTCTTAGCATTTCAACAGATAAACAATGAAGAGATCTTACCAAATAAGGAAAGTCAAAAGCAACGTTCAAATGTCACCGACTGTCACCTACCGCAACGTATGTTTTTTAAAAACTGAAAAAGTCAATAGTGTATGCGCACGCTCCAACGGACATGAAGAAATATGTTCCAGCAATCATTACCAACTTATCTATATATATGGGAACATCTGAACAGAGAGATACAACAAGAGAACACACTCACGAACGTATCATCAAGTTCATTACTCTGTTTTTCATTGTACTTGTGATTCTATGCTTCAGTGATTCTTATTTACTCTGTGAGAGAGATATTTCATTCAAACTCAATATTTGTTATTGAGGTAACTTAAGGTTGTGGAACCTTGAGTTGGGATTGCATTACAACTTGTAAGGGGGAGCGAGTGTCCAGGTGTAGGAACTTGCTTGTACTGAGGTGCCAAGAACCCACTGAATCTTGGAAGTGATAGTGAAATTTTCAGAGAAGCTCTGAGGACTGGACATAGGTCAAAGTGGTTGTGGCCGAACCAGTATAAATCCTAGTATACACTTCGGTGATATTTCTCCTTACTCTTTCCTGTTTTAATTTCAACGTCAAATTTTATATTTGCAACGAAATTTTTAAGGTCACCCAATTCACCCCCCCTCTTGGGTGAAACGTTTGTTCTAACAATCATAAGTCTCCAGGAGTGAGTTTAGGATCAAATCTATAGCTAACTCCTGGCTTATGGGAAATCCAAGCCTCTCAAGGTGATCAATGTAGCCTTTCATCTATAACACATAAGTACTAACTAATGCACCTTCAGTCATTTTGCAGGAATGTAAGGCCTTTGTGGTCTTATACCTTTCTTGTCTTTCCTGTTGCTGGAAAATTTCCTTTAGACGGACAATCATCTCATGAGCTTCCATAAGTTTTGGATCTCTTTGGAGCTCTAGAATGATAGTAGCCAGCATAAGGAAACCTATATCCATAGAGTCATCCTTATGCTTCGTGTAAGCATCTCTTTGAGCTCTTGGAGCATTGGCTGCAGGCTCCTCAGGAATGGGTTGATCTAGGACATAAGGCTTTCTTTCTTGCTTGAGAACAATTCTCAAGTTCTTGAACCAGTCAAGAAATTTTGTCCCATTGAGTTTTTCCTTCTTAAGGACCGATATCAACGATAGTGTAGTAGTATTACTAGTCGACATGATTCTACAATTAAAATATACAAAGTTTAGTTAGTAATCTCCCATTAAATTAACAACCCTCAATATAATAATTAGTAGGCTAAGATCTATATTTGGCTTAAACTTAAGTCTGCTTTGGCAGTACTCTTAAATTCAAGTTATTTAGGTAGGTAACCTATTTACCAATTACATCACATGTAACTCTTAGGCGTTTATAGGTTTCGATCATCATATGATCCGGCATCTTTAATCCCATCTAATGCCTTGAGATCCAAAACCGTTTTGTTAATCTCAATTAAGTCAAAACAATAATGAATTTTGTGAGCAGCACCATTACTTATGCTTGTCTCACCAAGATAACTCAAAAGCAACCACTTTGGGGTTCCTACAATTGAGCGATCTAGGTTTTGACAAGTATTCATTAATCAATGGCATTATGACTTAAGATTTAATTTGGAGGGTTCAATTAATTAGTTTTGTTTATATAAATGCAATGTGGTTATATCTCATACAAATAAATACATATAAATGCAAAAGTATTCATACAATGATCTAATCAAAAGCATAATTTAAATGTGACATAACATGACTTTCCTAACCTAAAATCCTCCCAAGCTAATGAGAGAATTGTTGTAAATTGTGCCCTAAGGGCCAATCATTATACTTTGAACATTATTATTTTCATGAAATTTCTCCTTTCTGTTATCATATTATTTGCATATTAACTGTGACAATTGTATCCTTGGATAATTCATGAAGATTGTCCTAAAATGTCCCTGATCGGTCATCTATACGGGAGTAGAGATGAAACAAGACCAGTATGACTTTGATAAGATATGGATATGCGAATCAAAGTCTTAGGCACTTGTAAGAGTACAAGGTGCTGGACCGACCTACTATGAGAAAGCTACATGGATCAAGTCATAAGTTTTTCTCATGTATAACCACGTCACAATGACCTTAGACCTGAGGTCATCATGGATTCCTATATGAGAGTTGCTAAGCTTTGAACTAGTCAAAAGTTACTTTTGACTGAGTGATGATAAAGGCTATGATTAGGCTTGGTGGTTTTTCATGCAGAGGAATATGAATGATCAAGATAGAATTGTCCCTCACATTAGTTGAGAGATATTACTGGGCCCCTCAATGAGTGAGTCTGAGAAATATATGGCCATACTACAATAGAAAGGAGTTTCCATTTCTATTGTCAGGATACTCAGGAATCGAGAAAGTAATGGTCAGGAACAAGAGAATGACAGTATCCATGCCTTATCCTTGATCGATATATCGTGTGACAAAAGGGACGTGACATGGTTGTATGACAGGTTGCATCGTGATAACGATCCTTATATGATTTGGGTAGTCGTAATGTCTTGCTAGAGGCCGCTTGCGACTTTTGGGTTAGTATAGTTATTGGCCCACTGCCAACTTCGTATGGGCCTATAGGGTCGCACATAAGAATGGCCCAACACGAGATAATGTTTAATTTAGGGTGGACGAATTTTATATTTATATATTTATATATAATATAAAATTCGTTAATAATATTATATAGATATATATTTTTGAAATACATATAGAGGGAGCGGACCTAACGTGTTAGCTCCTGAGATCATGAAAACCCTAAGCTGAAAAAGGTGTTCTTTCTGACCCGATTTAAATGCCATTGATAGATCCTTGATTAGGATCGGTAAAATTTTAAAATTTTGCCCCTGTGCTTGCCGATCCTAACAGTGGCATCAGAGCTAGGTCAATTGTGCGTTTAAATTAAGTTTATGTTCTTATACATTTGATATATATAGGATATATATGTGTGTTTATAAGAAAACGTCCGACTATGTTAATTCGAAAAAGAAATATGTTCAACATCATTAAGCGTTTTCGGATAGTACTGTATGTTTATGCGATCTGGTGAGATTGTTTTGATTACATGCGATCTGTTTGTGTTTCAATTCCGCCACTAGCATCACGATTTCTGTTCTGGATTTGATCCGAAGTAGAATTCATCGTTTAGGTTTTGAATAGGTTGATCACAGCGTACGGACACATTAGGGTCTCTATTCAGGTATTAGGGATCTGAAATATGGGGAAGAAAATCTGGATAAGAATCGTGCTGTGCCGTTGTTGAGTTTTTGAAATATAGCGGGACCGCCGTGATTACCTGTTCGTAGCACAATATAATCTAATCACAACATTTATTGCTTTTTATATTGTTTGAACTCTTGTTGTGGTTTATTATTTATACTTGTTTGGGTATGGTGAACAACATGACTTAAGAATTTTACAAAGGGTTGTAATATTTAAATACGACCTGTGTTCCATGCCTTTCTCTAAATACTCTCGATGTACATTCTCTTCTCATCTCACTCCCCTCGAATGTTTAAACAATGTTTCTCTCAATGTATTTTTTTTTCTTATTTAGAGAAGTCCTCTCATTGGCTTGGGAGGATTTTAGGTTAGGTAAGCCATGTTGTGTCACGTTTAAATTATGCTTTTGATAAGATCATTACATAAATACTTTTACGTTTATATGTATGAGATACAACCACGATTGCATTCATATAAAAAAGACTAATTAATTGAGCCTTCTGAATCAAATCTTAAGTCACAATGCCGTTAATTAATGAATACTTGTCAAAACCTAAATCGCTCAATTGTGGAAACCACCAAAGTGGATGCACTTGAGTTATCTTGATGAGACAGCTTGAGTAATGGTGCTGATCATAGTATTCATTATTGTTTTGACATAATTGAGATTAACAAAACGGTTTTTGAATCTCAAGGCATTAGATGGGGTTAAATATGTCGGATCATATGATGATTAAATCCCATAAAGAACTAAGAGTTACATGTGATGTAATTGGTAAATAGGTTACCTACCTAAATAACTTGAATTTAAGAGTCTTGCTAAAGCGGACATAAGTTTAAGCCAAATATGGATCTTTACCCACTAATTATTATATTGAGGGTTGTTAATTTAGTGGGAGATTACTAACTAACTTTCCATATTTTAAGTGTAGAATCATGTCTACTAGTAATACTACTACACTATCGTTGCGATCGGTCCTTAAGAAGGACAAACTTTCTTGACTGGTTCAAGAACTTCAGAATTGTTCTCAAGTAGGAAAGAAAGGCTTATGTCTTAGATCAACCCATTCCTGAGGAGCCTACAGCCAATGCTCCAAGAGCTTAGAGAGATGCTTACACAAAGCATAAGGATGACTCTGTGGATGTAGGTTTCCTGATGCTTGCCACTATAGTTCTAGAGCTCCAAAGAGATCTGGAGCTAATGAAGGCTCATGAGATGATTGTCTATCTCAAGGAAATGTTCCAGCAATAGGCAAGGCAAGAAAGGTATGAAACCACAAAGGCCTTACATTCCTGTAAGATGGTTGAAGGTGCATTAGTTAGTACTCATGTGTTAAAGATGAAAGGCTATATTGATCACCTGAGAGGCTTGGATTTCCCATGAGCAAGGAGTTAGCTATGGATTTGATCCTGAACTCACTCCTGGAGAGTTATGACCAGTTTGTCATGAACTACAATATGAACAACGTAGAGAAATCAATTTCTGAGCTGCATGGGATGCTCAAAACTGCAGAGCAAAGTATTAAGAAAAAGCTCAATATAGTTTTGATGGTTCAGAAAGGAAAGGGTATGAAAAAGAAAGGGAAGGGCAAATGAAAGGGTAATGGCTCAGGTGGTAAGACAAAAGAGTCAGACAATCCCAAAACCAAGCCTGTACCCATGAAGGCAAAGCCTCCAAAGGAAGGAGTCTGCTACTTCTGCAATGAACTCGGTCATTGGAAAAGGAATTGGAAACTCTACCTGGATGATCTGAAAAAGAACAAGAAGGATAGCAAGGCTATCTCTTCAAGTATTTATGTTATAGACATTCATTTTTCTACTTCCTCTACATGGGTATTAGATACTTCATATGGTTCTCATGTTTGTACAAATGTGTAGGGTCTAAAGGACAGTAGAAAGCTGAAGAAGGATAAGGTGGACCTACGAGTTGGAAACAGAGCAAGAGTTGTTACTTTAACCGTAGGCACTTATGAATTAGTTCTACCCAGTGGGCTTTTGTTAGTCTTGAACAATTTCTATTACTTTCGTGCTTTGAGTAGTAACATTGTTTCTCTTTCTTATTTAGATAAGGAAGGTTATACTTCCATTACTAGGAATGGTAAATGTTCTATTTATCGTAATGACATTTTCTATGCTGATGGTGATTTGCATGTTGGTCATTATATATTAAATTTGGAACATCCTAAAAATGGGAATATCTATAACGTAACTACTAAAAGATAAAATCAAACAATTTGAATCCGACCTACCTATGGCATTGTCATCTAGGCCATGTAAATGAGAAACGCATTTCCAAACTCCATCAAGATGGATTTATTAACTCATTTGATTTTGAATCATATGATACATGCAAATCTTGCTTATTAGGAAAGATGACAAAGGCACCTTTTACTGAGCATAGTGAGAGGGCCACTGAATTATTGAGCCTCATACATAGAGATGTATATGGACCATTAAATACAGCTGCCAGATGAGGTTATGTCTACTTCATTACATTTATAGATGACTTTAGTAGTTATGGCTATATCTATCTAATGAAACATAAATATGAATCTTTTGAAATGTTCAAAATATTCCAAAATAAAGTACAAAACCAACTTGGTAAAACAATTAAAGCACTTTGATCTGATCGAGGTGGTGAATATTTGAGCCAAGAGTACATTGACCATCTTAGGAGTTGTCGGATAATCTAACAATTAACTCCTCTAGGAACACCACAATGGAATGGCGTTTCTGAATGGAGGAATCAAATACTATTAGATATGGTTTGATCTATGATGAGTCAAACAGATATTCCACCGTCCTTTTTGGGACATTCCCTAGAGACAGCCACATTCACACTAAATCATGTTCCATCTAAGGCAATTGAAAAGACATTATATAAGATATGGACTGGAAAGAAACTAAGTTTATCTTTTCTTAAGATCTGGGGATGTAAGGTTTATGTTAAGCAACAAGCCTCTGATAAATTAGCGCCCAAATCATCGAAGTGCCTTTTCGTGGGGTATCCTAAAGAAACAATAGGATATTATGTCTACCATCCCACCGATAACAAAGTGTTTGTTATTCGAAATGGTAAGTTTCTAGAAAGAGAGTTTGTCTCTAAAACAACCAGTGGGAGCAAGGTACATCTCGAAGAAATCCGAGAGTCACAAGATAGTACAGAACCACAGATGGACATTAGAGAAGACTAACTGATAGAGCTCAATATTTATATCTTTTTATTAATTAATCTTAGGCTTTTGTGGGACTTAATTGAATATTTTAGGCATAAATCAAGTGTTAATGTGAGATTTTAGTGAAGGAATAATTTGAGAATTAAAGTGGTTAAATTGTTATATTTCTAATTAATATTTGTTATTCTCATTATTCTTTAATTGTGAGCAAAAGATATTAACTTTGTGAATCTAATTATTTTAGGTGATGATGTGCCACAACTTAAGTGGTTAAGGTCAAATATGTTATTTTGGAGCTTAATGAAGGACAAAAGTGGAACATCACAAGTGCAGAATTTATTTTCATATTTTTTCTAAGAGGAGGTTAAATGAGTAAGGGCCTTGTTTGGTAGTTGCAATTTTATGCCTAATACCAAAATAGATTTTTACCTCTTATCCAAACAAGGCACAACTCACTTTTAACCTAAAAACACTTGAATTGCAAAGAGAAAGAAAGCAATAGGCGGCTGTTGTAAAAGGGAGTTGAACCGAATTGAAGAAATGGAAAGGCTGGACCGATTTGAGTTATTGAAGAAAGTAAAGATGGCATGAATCGAATTGCAACTGGGATTGAATTGAATAAAAGTATGAGGTGGCGGCTGAATTAGAGAAAGGAGTGAATGGAGAATTGAAGAATGAATCAGGGAGATTGCTGAACCAAAATTGATAATGGAATGGAAAAGAAAAGAAGCTGAAATTGTTGACCAAATTGAAGATAAAGGACCAATGAAAAGGCTAGACTAACTTGAGGAGAAAGGGGGGATCGGCTGGACCGAATTGGAGATAAAAGGGAGGAGCTGAAATGATTGAAGAGGGAGGAGAGCACCAAATGAAAGAATAAAAGAGAAAAACACTATGACATGAAGGGTAAGCTACGCGACACAAAAAGATAAAAGAGGCACCAAATAGAAAAAGGGGAGCAGCCGAAAAGAAAGGAAAGGGGGAAGACATTGCTGCAGCAATTCGATGGCTGTTCTCTACTTTATTCTTCAACCTTCATTTTCTCCCTCCATTAGTAGCTAAGCTTTGGTAATTTCCTTGAGTTGGGTAATGGTTTGAGCTTCTAAACTTCAATGGAATTCCTTAAGCTCTCTTTCTAGTTCATAATTATAGGACTTGGTTAAGTATGTGATTATGATCTAGATTGTTCTATACCAAGTGAATAAACTTGGTGGTTGAGCTAGGATTTGATTAATTAAGCTTTGTATGATTCAAATTAGGAGTAGGTTGAGTTGTTTATTCCAACTTGGTTAAGTGGATTGTAAATGACTAAATTGAATGCTTTGAACTTTTGTAATGGTAATTACAAGCTAGAATCAGAAGTTGATTATTCATCTCATTGAGTCTGAATTACTTGGTGGTATTCATTTAATTGCTTCAGTAGAATGAATTAAATGATTATTGCAAGTATGGAGCTAGTGGTACCTTAGTTCCATCCTCTTGGCTCATATTATGGAATTCATATCATTAGCAAGCAAGGAAGACTAAAACCTCAACTCAAGGGAATCCCATTTTATCATTATATTAGTTAATTGAATTTATCTTGTTGATAGTGTTAATTTCAATTCCTTTTGCTTCTTTGTTTTAAAAACCAAAAAATACAAAAATATTGCTTTAGCTTAGATTACTTCATTAGTTTAAGAATGCATTTTCTACAAATAATTTTTCACAACTTTAAGGTTTTTATCACTTTACTATTTAGAAACTTGGAATTTAATCTCCTCACAATAACGACCTAGGTTGAGCTACTATGCTACATTTTCAAACCTTTTTTATTTTGAGAACTCACACGACATGGGTTCATTGTTAGATCCCAAGTTTTGATGATAACAAAAGTCAAGTGTGTACAAATCATGTTTTTATAAGTTTAAGAAATGTTTACAAAGTTACCAAATACATATAACAATGTTCTATAGTGTCTGTTATCAAAATGAACTGGTGTGCTCGAGCATAAGTCTAGCACTCGAGCATGGATCCCTTCTGTGCTCGAGCAGGTCCGAGTGATAGCCAGAAAGTGTTTACCCGAGAGGCATGCCACTGTCATTTTCATTGATTCACTCAAGCACTGGAGACAGCACTCGAGCACAGAAGTCTTTCTCACTCGAGCACATGCGAGTAAAGGTCTGCGAGTGCTTGGCCGAGAGCAAGTATTGGAATTCTCTCATGATGCACTTGAGCAGAGAGAACAATGCTCGAGCATGAGTGTTCTGTACTCGAGCAAGGGACTGCGAGTGTTTGGCCGAGAGTTATGAAGTTCAGAGAAGCGCAAGTATGCTCGAGCATAGCTTCACATGCTCGAGTGACACATCAGCACTTTCAAGTGAAAAATCTATCCCTCTCCAAATCTGATGCGAGTGCTTGTATAAATGGTATATTACTTGAGAATATTCTTCTCACTCGAGCAGGAGTCTGTGTGCTCGAGTGAGGGCCCACATCACCTGCAAGTGATAAATCTATCCCTCTTAAATCCTGATGCGAGTGTTGGTATTAAGAGCATATTTCTTGAGAATATTTGTCTCACTCGAGCAGGAGTATGAGTGCTCGAGTGAGGGACCACATCACTCGCGAGTGAGAATTCTGTCTCTCTGAAATCTTATTGAGCACAGACCTAAAACTGAAGACCAAGGAGTAAAATCTCGATATCACTCGAGTGAGCCCATTTATGCTCGAGTGATGCTCTGCCAGATCACCAAAAACATCAAGTCTCACAATGTTCAATCCAAATATGGTTTAATGTTATTTATTTATGTCATTATTACTTATTATCATTATTTAACATCATTTTGAATGTATTATAAGTGTGATACAGGAAGATTGTAACACCCCAAATTTCGAGACTCGAGGCTAGAGAATAAGCCTGAGATTAGTGGATTGCTAAGCCCCGGTTTAGCAAGATCCAAAATTGTGATTAGGGGTTAATTACTACAAAAGTGGACGTGGTTAGTGATTAATGAACCCTTTTAGAGAATATAAAGTGGATTGTAGTCACTTGTGTTATGAACAACGCCAAAACCCTGTATTTGAGTTCAATTGTGGATTAACATCCAAATTGACTTAGAATAGAGGGAATAATTGAATGGGGTATTGTGATGGAAATGGTGTCATGTTGTGGTATTTGATCATTGGAATTGATTTAAATTGGATTGGACACATTGGTTGCAAAATTGGAAATGCTGTCCAATGAAACTCTATTCTGGGCTGTCAGTTTGTGTGAACGTTTTGAATGACCAAATGGTGTCTAAAAATTCTGAAACTTTCCAGTCTTATAGTTCACATCCAAAGCTTCAAAATGGACATATAATTTGTGCCATTTCATGTTGGGAACTAGGAGATATGACTGTCCAAAGTTTGAGGTCGAAAATGGACTCTGTTTTGGGGCAGTGATGAAATTTGTGTAATTCTGGAATTGTGTGGTGATTTCTAGTAATGGATCATATTTTTCCAATGAAGAGGACTTCAATACCTTTCATTTGGCTTTGGGATCACCTCATTTTGATTTTTCTAGAATTAGTTATGATTTTTCAAAGATTGGGCAGAAAATCTGCCAGAAAATCCGAAAATGGGAATTATGACATCATCTCATTAAAAGATGATGTCAGCATGGATTATTAATCAAATTGCTCATCTTCTTCAGCTCATTTCTGTCGTGAGTTGCAGCTGAAAAGAGAGAGAGACGTTTGGGAGCTCTTAGAGAGAGAAAGAGGAGAAATCTCACAAGGTAAGCCGATTTCTCCGACGATCTAGCTCCTAACGCGTATAACCTTGCTTCTAAGCTTCTCTTTCATATTCTTTAAGGTATTGGAAGCTCAATTTTCATGGTTTAAAAGGTGCTAGGGTTCAGCCATATTGAGTAAAAGCTATTGGGAGCTTGAGGTAACTTCCAAACTCTTGTATATTGACTATTCTGGCTGCTGTGGGCAATTTAATCGGTGAAATTTCGCCGGATTGCCATTGGTTGTAAAAATGGAAAATGGGTTTCCCTAGGGGTTATGCTGCCCAAATTGATACTAAATGGTAGTTTTAACCTAATGGGATAGTCAATAAAGTGGTTAGGAGTAGGAAGGAACGCGTTTACGGAGCCGAAACCGAAAAACCCCAATTTTTCCCAGAATACTTGAGAATTTCGGCCAGCTCTAGAAATGGGTCTTAGAGTTGGATTTTCAATGATTTGATGGTTCCATTGTGTTCAGGAGCGAAAATTAGGTGGGGTTACAGTTGGGCACTTTTTCGGAAAAGGCCGAGAAAGCATAATTACGGAAACGCCCCTAAAACCCTAAAAGTAGGGCTGCCAAGGGCAATTTCGTAATTGACATTGAATTTGATAATTTCGAGTCCGAAAATGGATTCCTTGGGCGAAAATATGTTAGAATAGCCCATGTCAAAATTTCGGGAAAAGTACAGCTAGACCGGGTACGGCGGGGCCGGGCCGGGTCCCCGGGGGTATTTTAGTAATTTTTCCATATAGCCTCATATAACCCCCAGAAACACTTTGGGAGTGTCTAAATAGTACATTTGACATTGTAGGATCGAATGTGAAGCCCCGAGTTGCTGGCACGCAAATCGAGGAGAAAAGACTGGAGGTAGGGAACTTACCTCTCCTGCATGTATTGATAATTGTATTTGTGTATTGATGCATGTTATTGCCTTGCGTGAATTATGTGAAACATATGAGAATGATTGTAGCTCTGTTTCTATTATACTATGGCCATGAGTATGTTGTTGAAACATTGAGCATGCGGATATATCATGATGTGAACATGTGTTATTGTGATGCAAGCATGTCGTGCATTAAATACTTATCTTGCATGCATATTGGTATGTGTTTCCTACTGAGATTCCCTAGAATCTCACCCTCCCCTATCAACATTTTAGACAGGGAAGGAAGATTGAGGATGAAGCAAGCATCCAAGGACGAAGAGGACTCGTTTCTGGGTGAGAGCTTAGTGTTGGTTATCAAGAAGTAATTGGGATAATATATGTGTATATTTGGATAAATATTTGGTTATGTATATGAGTAGTTTGTGTAATCCCTAATCGATGAGTTGTATGGGCTAATGTGCCCTATGATTATCGAGCGAAGATATGATTCCGGGATTGCCGGAAATTTATATTGCGTACTCTGATAATTGTGTAAATGTAATTTATCTTCGCATAGTAATTATATTCGGAGTGAAAATATGAGACCGTGTTGTAAATGATTTCGAAATGTAATTGTGAAAATCCCGTCTGGGTCGATGGGTTTATAAATGATGTTTTGTCTTATTGGTCTCTATTTCACGTTAATTGCATAATCCGGATATTAATTACGGCAGGGGGTTACATTTTGGTATCAGAGCTACAGTTCCTGGCAAACTTGGGAATTTGCTAGGATAGCTCTCTTAGATCTCTACCTTGGTGGTAGATGATGTTTTGTGATAGTGATTGTGTATACACAAGTGTGATTTGTCATTGTGGACATAAGAGATTTGAGGAATATGTGTATACATTGTTGGTTATTCTAGAGTGGAGGATCATTGTGTAATCGAAAGACATAGTGATTCGTCCTAGAATTTGAGCTGTAAACCCAGAGGTGGTTGTAATCAAACCCATCATCTGATTTGAAACCGAGGAAGATGGTTTCCAAGGTGGTTGATATTGATGCTCTAGGTATCAGGACTAACCTAGATGTTGGGTATGTAACCCAAAGTGGTATGATGTTACATGTAGTAATGTCATACTGATCTTATGTGTGTAAAAGCCTTAAGACCTAGGGGACTTGTGTGCCTTCGGCTGGCTGAGATATTTGACTGTGTGTTAGGGCAGATGGTGCTCTATGGAAATGGGGGAAGTGATTTCCCAGTTCAACTAAGGTTGAGGTTTGGACAGATGGGTTGTGTTCTAAGGATTAGACTCAATAACTGGGTTGATTCTTAGAGATTGGATTTGACCTCAATCGTTTGTGGTACCAGGGTATGGTACAGGAAGTGAACTGAAATGTGTATCAGTTATTCTGAGAGTGTTGGGTGTTAATCCAGCACGGAGAGAAAGTTATCTACGGAGGATTCGGATCGGAAAACGCTATCTACGGGGACTTTTGATAGGAAAGGGCTACCTACGGTGAGATCTGATCGGAAAGGGCTACCTACGGTGAGATCCGATTGGAAAGGGCTACCTACGAAAAACTCTGACCGGAGGGGCTGACCAGTCAGTGGACTGAGTGAAGCACCGAGTGCAGTAGCGTAGTGTGGAGCCACCATGACGATGAACCCTAGAGTGGAGCCACTGTGACGATGAACCCTAGAGTGCAGCCACCTTGATAATGAACCGTGGAGAGCAATCGTCGTGACGTTGAATCGTAGAATAGAGCTCTGGGAACGTTGGGAGTATGGGATCTCAACGATGTGTTGATAATGGCTTTCAATGATTCGAGTTGAATCGAGCCAAGATTTGGTACAGATTGTGAATGTTGTCAGTTGTAGTAGGAGATTCCTATGGGACTCCTGTTACATCAACTTGACATTGTTATAGCACAGATGAGGAGATAGACCTCAGAGTGTGCAGCGGAAGCGTGGGAATGTAATAGGTTTGAGAATCGTGTTGAGCAGAGGCTCGAGGTTGATGTGAGAATGATATGATAACTATGGCTTCGGGAGGAAAAACTTCGGGGTCAAGTCGTATTGTAAAGAGAGGTCTTGAAGGATCTCAGTATGTGAAAAGAATTTGAGATGTTGAAGGTGAAGTGGTTAAGACGCCTGGTTCCAGCTTGTTACAATTGTGCATTATGAGTCCTGGGTCGACGTAGTGTACCCAGCCTCTCCGCACCCGATTGGTGGGAGAGGGCACTAACCGTTGTGGCCCGGTGGGGTGAGACGGCGGTGGGGTGTGACGGCTATTTGTGAGTCTCTTACCTGCGGCCGCATGGGGTGATTCCTATGGCGGAGGACCGTGCCTTCGGGGCGGTAATTTACGGGGGACAGGCTATTTGTGAAGGCCGACGGGCCGTTTGTGAAAGCCGGTTAGCTGTATGAGCTATAAGGCTATTTGTATGCACTGCCACGCCAATAGTCCCTGAGTAGCTAACAACAGTTCGGGTAAGACTGTGTGTTTTCCCGGCGGAGAAAGGGGATGAGGGTGGAGTGTGATGTGGAAGCCGAAAGGCTATGTGTGAGCACCGCTACGCCAATAGTCCCTGAGTCGCTAGCAACGGTTCGGATTAGACTGTGTGTCTTTCCGGCGGTAAAAGGGGATGAGGGTAGGGTGTGATCGTGGATCTACTATTGTGAGCCTGAATGGCTATGTGTGTGCACTGCCACGTCGATAGTCCCTAAGTAGCTAACAACGGTTCGGGTCAAGACTGTGTGTCTTCTCGGCGGAGAAAGGGGATGAGAGTGGAGTGTGATGATGAACCTATGAACATTGTGGATAAGCTGGGACTGAGGTATTGTTGTGTAGTAGAGCAGAGCTAATTCAGCTGATGGCTAATTCGACTACATGTTCGAGGATTCTTGTCTTGAGGGCAATTACCTCAACATGGCCAACCTGGCTAGCCACCACGTTGGTTGCACCGGTGTTGACCCCAGGCCGAAAGGCGGTGCGTAAAATTAGAATCTGCGATGTGTGTTGTTGTAAATGTGAACTGTGATGTGAATGCCAGAAGGGCAATTTGTATTTGTGAGACAATGAGAAGCTGTCATATTTGTGCAAGCGGCGGAAGCCGAGGCATTCTTGCAATGTGATATGTGTGCAAGTGGCGAAAGCTACGTATCATTGTGTATTTAGCCGTGGGTGCTGTCGTTTTATGGAAATCGTCACGCATCAATGTGAATCTGCCGTGGACATTGTGTAATACCCAAAAGTCCTGGATAGGTGAGGGTAATGACGTGAAACTTGATACGACAATGTGATTGTTGTGAATACCCAAAGAATCCCGGGCACCACCGGCACGGGGCATCCCTAGAGGGGGTAAAACCGGGGTGGGTGTGACAATAAACTCGTGAGTCCGGTAACCCACGGGCATCCATCGGACGGGTGTGATGTGGGAGCCAGCCACGCAGCGGAAGCGTGGGCACCGATTAAGGGGGTGTGACAATAAAAGGCGCCTGGATAGAAGAAATTGAGATTCTGGAGTGACCAGATGATGTGACATTGTGTTGATACCCAAAAGTCCCGGTTACCACTAGCGGAGTCACTGGTGGGTGTACGGGTGAGGGCGACACCATGAAGTTGATACAGAAGTAATATTGTGTTGATACCCAAAAGTCCCGGTTACCACTAGCGGAGTCACTGGTGGGTGTACGGGTGAGGGTGACACCGTGAAAGTTGATACGGTGAAGTAATATTGTGTTGTGAGACCCAAAAGTCCCGGTTACCACTAGTAGAGTTACTGGTGGGTGTACGGGTGAGGGTAAAGCTGTGAAAGTGGATATAGCAGAAGCTGAATGTTTGTGTATATAGCTGAGGCTGTCATTTGATGTCTTGAGGTTGTGGTGGTTACTCCCGAAAAGGGTAACAAGATTGAGTTGAGCAGAGTGGTGGCCTATGCTGCCCAACTGCCGAGATCTTATGATATAGCTCATGATTTAGAGCCTCCGGACATCGAGATGCACTAGCCACTCATGAATTGGGGGGCTTGCGATGATTGTGATTATGTGATGATGGTTTTGTGGCAATCGTGCGTGGAGGCGATTGTATTTGTTTGACACCATGTGGTGATTATGTTTGTGCGGCAATCGTGAAATGGGCCGATTGCAATTTGTGGCAACTGAGTTGCATTCATTGTTTGAGATTCTTGCGAGAATCGGATTTGTGGAGTATCATTTGTGTGTGGGTGGTCTAGAGGAGACCGTCCCAATATGAAATGAATTGTGAAATGGAAGCTGTCGTGAAGAAGCATCCGTAGTTTTTGGATTAAGTGGTATGACAAATTTCGAGGACGAAATTTATTGAACGGGGGGAGAAATGTAACACCCCAAATTTCGAGACTCGAGGCTAGAGAATAAGCCTGAGATTAGTGGATTGCTAAGCCCCGGTTTAGCAAGATCCAAAATTGTGATTAGGGGTTAATTACTACAAAAGTGGACGTGGTTAGTGATTAATGAACCCTTTTAGAGAATATAAAGTGGATTGTAGTCACTTGTGTTATGAACAACGCCAAAACCCTGTATTTGAGTTCAATTGTGGATTAACATCCAAATTGACTTAGAATAGAGGGAATAATTGAATGGGGTATTGTGATGGAAATGGTGTCATGTTGTGGTATTTGATCATTGGAATTGATTTAAATTGGATTGGACACATTGGTTGCAAAATTGGAAATGCTGTCCAATGAAACTCTATTCTGGGCTGTCAGTTTGTGTGAACGTTTTGAATGACCAAATGGTGTCTAAAAATTCTGAAACTTTCCAGTCTTATAGTTCACATCCAAAGCTTCAAAATGGACATATAATTTGTGCCATTTCATGTTGGGAACTAGGAGATATGACTGTCCAAAGTTTGAGGTCGAAAATGGACTCTGTTTTGGGGCAGTGATGAAATTTGTGTAATTCTGGAATTGTGTGGTGATTTCTAGTAATGGATCATATTTTTCCAATGAAGAGGACTTCAATACCTTTCATTTGGCTTTGGGATCACCTCATTTTGATTTTTCTAGAATTAGTTATGATTTTTCAAAGATTGGGCAGAAAATCTGCCAGAAAATCCGAAAATGGGAATTATGACATCATCTCATTAAAAGATGATGTCAGCATGGATTATTAATCAAATTGCTCATCTTCTTCAGCTCATTTCTGTCGTGAGTTGCAGCTGAAAAGAGAGAGAGACGTTTGGGAGCTCTTAGAGAGAGAAAGAGGAGAAATCTCACAAGGTAAGCCGATTTCTCCGACGATCTAGCTCCTAACGCGTATAACCTTGCTTCTAAGCTTCTCTTTCATATTCTTTAAGGTATTGGAAGCTCAATTTTCATGGTTTAAAAGGTGCTAGGGTTCAGCCATATTGAGTAAAAGCTATTGGGAGCTTGAGGTAACTTCCAAACTCTTGTATATTGACTATTCTGGCTGCTGTGGGCAATTTAATCGGTGAAATTTCGCCGGATTGCCATTGGTTGTAAAAATGGAAAATGGGTTTCCCTAGGGGTTATGCTGCCCAAATTGATACTAAATGGTAGTTTTAACCTAATGGGATAGTCAATAAAGTGGTTAGGAGTAGGAAGGAACGCGTTTACGGAGCCGAAACCGAAAAACCCCAATTTTTCCCAGAATACTTGAGAATTTCGGCCAGCTCTAGAAATGGGTCTTAGAGTTGGATTTTCAATGATTTGATGGTTCCATTGTGTTCAGGAGCGAAAATTAGGTGGGGTTACAGTTGGGCACTTTTTCGGAAAAGGCCGAGAAAGCATAATTACGGAAACGCCCCTAAAACCCTAAAAGTAGGGCTGCCAAGGGCAATTTCGTAATTGACATTGAATTTGATAATTTCGAGTCCGAAAATGGATTCCTTGGGCGAAAATATGTTAGAATAGCCCATGTCAAAATTTCGGGAAAAGTACAGCTAGACCGGGTACGGCGGGGCCGGGCCGGGTCCCCGGGGGTATTTTAGTAATTTTTCCATATAGCCTCATATAACCCCCAGAAACACTTTGGGAGTGTCTAAATAGTACATTTGACATTGTAGGATCGAATGTGAAGCCCCGAGTTGCTGGCACGCAAATCGAGGAGAAAAGACTGGAGGTAGGGAACTTACCTCTCCTGCATGTATTGATAATTGTATTTGTGTATTGATGCATGTTATTGCCTTGCGTGAATTATGTGAAACATATGAGAATGATTGTAGCTCTGTTTCTATTATACTATGGCCATGAGTATGTTGTTGAAACATTGAGCATGCGGATATATCATGATGTGAACATGTGTTATTGTGATGCAAGCATGTCGTGCATTAAATACTTATCTTGCATGCATATTGGTATGTGTTTCCTACTGAGATTCCCTAGAATCTCACCCTCCCCTATCAACATTTTAGACAGGGAAGGAAGATTGAGGATGAAGCAAGCATCCAAGGACGAAGAGGACTCGTTTCTGGGTGAGAGCTTAGTGTTGGTTATCAAGAAGTAATTGGGATAATATATGTGTATATTTGGATAAATATTTGGTTATGTATATGAGTAGTTTGTGTAATCCCTAATCGATGAGTTGTATGGGCTAATGTGCCCTATGATTATCGAGCGAAGATATGATTCCGGGATTGCCGGAAATTTATATTGCGTACTCTGATAATTGTGTAAATGTAATTTATCTTCGCATAGTAATTATATTCGGAGTGAAAATATGAGACCGTGTTGTAAATGATTTCGAAATGTAATTGTGAAAATCCCGTCTGGGTCGATGGGTTTATAAATGATGTTTTGTCTTATTGGTCTCTATTTCACGTTAATTGCATAATCCGGATATTAATTACGGCAGGGGGTTACAAAGATGAACATTTGAAATAAGCTGACACGAAGAAAGTCAAATAACGGCAGACAACATTATTACAAGCACGCTCGTACCTACCGCATTCAGAATATTCAAACATGCACGTGTCATTCCACAGTTGCAAAGCCCCGCTCCTCAAACGATGATTACTCAAATGGGCGAAAACTAAACAACTATATATACATAGATTCAGAGATAGTCAAGGATAACGAAGCACAAGAATTCACAAGCATATACACGAGTCTCTGCTATTCACCATTTTCTCTGTATACACATTAATCTTCAGTGTTCATTTATTTGCTCTGTAAGAGAGTCTTCATATAATTCAAATTCTGTTTCCATTTGATCTCAAGGTATTGGGACCTTGAGAGGGTAGATTTCCTTACGAGAGAAGCAGTTGAGAGAATTACTTGTTAAACCTTCCACTCATAAGACTTATAAGATACAAGCAGAAGAGAACGTTGATGCTCGTAAGACTTACAGTGGTGTAAGCAGGAGAGAACGTTGCTGCTCATAAGTCTTGTATACATAAGCAAGTGAGAAAGGTCATAGGTTGTTTTTCTGCACGTAAGACTTGTCGTAAGGGGGAGAGAAATTTCTTAGTAAGAGAATATTTCTGCTCATAGTCCTTTCAAGGACAATTGTTGTTTTGTGGCGTTCTGAAAGCCCATTGAATCTTGGAGGTATAGTAAAAATCTCAGTAGGTCTTGATCTCTGAGGACTGGACATAGGCCTGGTTGTTAGGCCGAACCAGTATAACTCTCTGTGTTCAAGCATTTGAAGAATATTGTGATACTAATGGCATTGATCACAATTTCTCTGCTCCAAGGACGCCTCAACAAAATGGAGTTGTGGAACGCAAGAATAGAGTGCTTACTGAAATGGCTAGAACAATGTTAAATGAAAAGAACATGTCTCAAGTTTTCTGGGCTGATGCCATGAGTACAGCATGCTATATTTCAAATAGAGCCTATATCAGAACAAAACTTGGAAAGACACCATACGAGCTATACAAAGGAAGGAAGCCAAACATTGCTCATCTACACATCTTCGGTTGTAAGTGTTTCATTCAAAATAATGGTAAAGATAACTTAGGAAAATTTGATTCTAAAACTGATGAAGGAATTTTCCTAGGATATTCTAACCGAAGTAAAGCATATAGAATTTTCAATAAAAGAACTTGTGTTGTTGAAGAATCAATTCATGTTGTATTTGATGAATTTGAATCCTCTGACAAAACCATTGATGAAGAACAGGAAGTTGTTTTAAATCAAGAAAATGGTCAATCTATTTCTAAGTCTCTTATTCCAGAGGTTGATGAAACTAAGGATGAAGAGCAATCCCTAGGTCAACCTAAAGCCTGGAAATACAATAAAAGTCATCCCTTAGATCAAGTCATAGGAGATGTGAATGAAGGGATCAAAACCAGAAATAGAGTTTTCAATGAAGTAAGTTTTTCTGCATTCATTTCTGAGATTGAACCTTCTAACATTGATGAAGCCCTATCAGACAATGATTGGGTCATAGCAATGCAAGAAGAATTAAATCAATTTGAAAGGAATCAAGTCTGGGATTTGGTGCCCCGACCCAAAGATCATACGATCATTGGTACTAAATGGGTATTCAAAAACAAACTTGATGAATCTGCAATTATTGTCAGAAACAAGGCAAGATTGGTGGCCAAAGGCTATAATCAGGAAGAAGGAATTGATTATGAGGAAACGTATGCTCCAGTGGCTAGATTGGAAGCTATACGTGTACTCTTAGCCTTTGTATGCATCAAAGGATTCAAACTCTATCAAATGGATGTTAAGAGTGCTTTTCTAAACGGTTACATCATGGAGGAAGTATATGTAGAACAACCTCCAGGTTTTGAAGATGTAACTAAACCAGACCATGTTTTCAAACTTAAAAAGGCTTTATATGGTTTAAAACAAGCTCCTAGAGCCTGGTATGAAAAGCTTAGTAAGTTTCTCATCGATCAAGGTTTTGTACGGGGAAAAGTTGATACAACATTATTTATAAATCGAAAACATGATGATATTTTAATTGTTCAAATATATGTTGATGATATTGTTTTCGGTGCTACTAATGAATCTCTATGTAAGGAATTTTCTGAGATAATGCAGGGAGAGTTTGAGATGTCAATGATGGGAGAATTGAATTTCTTTCTTGGTTTGCAAATCAAACAAAGAAAGAATGGAATCTTCATATCTCAAACAAAGTATTTAAAAGAGCTATTGAAGACGTATGGAATGGATGAAGCAAATGGCTCAGACACACCTATGAGCTCAACAACGTTGCTTGATGCTGATGTGAAAGGGAAAGACTACAATATAACAAAATATAGAGGAATGATTGGATCATTACTCTATCTCACGGCAAGCAGACCAGACATCCAATTAAGTGTTGGCATATGTGCAAGATATCAATCGGCGCCAAAAGAATCACATGCTGAAACAGTCAAACGAATCTTTAGATATCTTGCTGACACACCAGAATTGGGTCTGTGGTATCCCAAAGGAAGAAGTGAATATTTAATTGCTTATTCAGATTCTGATCATGGAGGATACAAGACAGACAGAAAGAGCACCAGTAGACAAGGACAATTCCTTGGAGGATCTCTTGTATCATGGTTCAGTAAGAAACAAAATACAGTGTCTCTTTCGTCAACGGAAGCCGAATATGTTGCAGTCTCAAGTTGTTGTGCACAAGTGATATGGTTAAAACAACAACTACAAGATCTTGGTATTTATCTCAAAGAAATACCAATCTATTGTGACAATACAAGTACGATAAGCTTGGCAAAGAATCCAGTTCAACACTCTAGAACCAAGCATATCGATGTCAGACATCACTTCATCAGAGATCATGTCCAAAAGAAAGATGTGAAAGTGATATTCATTCCTACTCATCTTCAATTAGCCGATATCTTCACAAAACCCCTTGCAAAAGATCAATTTCTATACATTAGAAGAGAATTGGGAATGGTAAATCCCAATGAGTTATAAGTAATTTCAGCATTTCATAATATTAGATGAAGTCATTTAATAATGTTTTGATGATCACTAACTTAAGCATCGGAGTATGTAGAAATGTGTTTTACAGGAAGAAAGAAACTCTGTTTTGGGAAACAAAAACAGAGGTGATCAGAGGACACATTTACTGGAGTACCAACTTGAAGTAATGTGTGACAGAAAAGCAATACCCGAGGAGCAACTTGAAGTAAAGAAGCACTTTACTCGAGTATGGACTCGAGTAATGGCCCCCAAAACTGGAAGTAACGGATCAAGTTACTTGATTTTTAAATGTAACGGTTCAGATTTCAAGGAAATGAAAGGTCAGAAGTTGAGAAGCTATTTACTCAAGGCAGGCCTCGAGTAAACTTGAACCTTACTCGAGGCAGGCCTCGAGTAATGACGGAGTCCAGATTCTCAAATTGATGAAAAATGACAAGAATCTGATCATAATGGGCTGTAAATGATCGAGGAAACATATATGGATAATTACTATATTATTCATTCCAGGTACGCAATTTAAATGAATTATTTTTGAATTTTTCTGCATGAACACTCGAGGAAGGCCTCGAGTAATGTTGAATGTTACTCGAGTAAGGCCTCAAGTAAAGTCGGGATTTAGGTCTTTATCTTGCGTAAACTTGGTCATTTCCACAAAATCTCCTCGAGTAAATCACTATACACCCTTTCAAAAACTTTTCCCAATCGATTCCTTGCCTCATTTCCGTCAAAACCCAACTGGTTTCAAGATCAAAAACTTCCTATTTTGTTCAAAATCCTTCTGCCCTATTCTCGCGACAGTAGCTCTGTTTCTGAGATTTCTGATTTTTCTGTGATTCAAAATGGTTAGAACCAAGAATCTCAACTTCACAGACTCC
The DNA here is from genome assembly GCA_963242795.1 of Inga leiocalycina. Classification (NCBI taxonomy): domain Eukaryota; kingdom Viridiplantae; phylum Streptophyta; class Magnoliopsida; order Fabales; family Fabaceae; genus Inga; species Inga leiocalycina. The sequence goes on along the minus strand of OY725321.1, from coordinate 46,583,157 downwards.
TCTGATTCTCAGCAAAATCCTGATCTTCTTCCTTCTCCTCCCAAAAAGAGAAGAAAACTAATCCCTAGACCAAAAGCCAAAACCCCTCTTAAACCTCAACCTCAACCCAAAACCAAAGGTGTGGTGATCAAAGAGCCTGTAGTGACTAGGGCTTAGTCTAAAAGAAGCACATCTACTGGAAGGAGTAAAGGTGTCAAAACTCCCTCACCCTGTCACTCAGACTCATCCACACCCTCTTTCACTCCAAAACCTCCCAAGAAGCCAAAATATGACAAAAATGTGGCTAAGGCAATGGCTGGGATTATTGACCAATTGGAGAAGGGTCAATCATCAAAGAAATCCAAGATTCCAGAGGCAGAGATCACTACTCCTCCCAAAGGATTCAATGTGGGGAAATTGGTGGAATCCCCCAAGTATCTGACACAGTTCTCCAGAAGGAAAGTGTGTAAAACACACTATGTTGATCTGAAGCTTCTACAAGAGGTAGTGAAGTTTGACCTTAGCTCTTACCTTGATTCATTTATGCCTTGGTTGTCTGACAGATTGCCTTTTTGCACAAAGGTAATCACCCATTTTTACTGTAACCTAGAAATCACTGATGAGCCTGACCGAACCTCAGTTGAGGAAGAAATGACTACCACAGTGAGAGGACAAAAAATACTTATATCTCCCTCTAGGATCAATTTATGGTTAGGAATTGAGAATCCTCCGGATGATATCTATTCTGAGCTTGAGCCAAACCAAATTTTCACTATCCTTAAACCCGGAGAGTTAGTTGGCCCACTCAACTTTAAACCGAGTGATATGTGTGATCATCACAGGGTCCTATGGTACATCTACTCTAGGTCCCTAGTGAACAAAGCCAACAATTATACCCACTTCTCGGATAGGGACTATAGATGGTTTGCTTCACTCCTCTTGAAAGAAGAAAAGGATCTGGGAGAGTATATATTCTCAGAAATGAAGTGGTATAAGGTGGATGGAAAAGGGACTACTCCAATGCCATATCCTCAAATTGTGTCTCTTATCCTGAAAGAGAACAAAATATGGTACTTGGATAGTAAGGAGCCAATTGAGAGGGTAACCCCAGTGGGGAGGAACCAAATTGGCAAACTAAACATAGACATTCCTCTCAAAGGCCCACTGGAGTCTGGGTCCAAGAAGAAGAGAAAGGCTACTGAGGCAGAGACCAGTAGGTTGGATGACACTCAGTCATCGGCTCCAGCTGCTACCATATCCTCACCGTCTTTCCTGAATGCCACTCTCCAGCACTTTATGGAGAATATGCTGAGAGGCTTTCATGTGGACATAGCCAACACCAATGCTGAACTCATTACCCACATGAACACCAAAATGGGAGAATTGGTTGAAAGAATGGATCGAAGGCACGAGGAGCTACTAGCAGAGCAACGTGCCCAGGGAGAGACTTTGAGACTGATTCTGGCACGATTGGATTCTCTGGGTCTTGGACCTTCTGCCGGTCCTTCTTCCTCTGCACCACCACCTCCAGAAAACCCTCCTTCAGACATTCCCATTCCTATTCCCACAACTGAGCCTGAACCATCTACCCCTCTGGTTTCTGATCCACTTGAGCCCCAAGAAAAAGACATCTTATTCACAGTGGATGATCCTGATACCCACGAAACCACTCACATTACCATTGATCAGCCAGAGACCACTCCTAAACCTATCCCCTCTCCTACTCAAACAGAGGAAGTATCATCTTCTTTCTCCTCTGAACATCTCACTCCTGTGTTAGACACCCCTCCAGAACCTGAGACCACTATGGTTGTCTTCCAACCTTCTCCTTTCATGCCTAGAGATGACATCCATATCCCACCTCTCAATCTTCCTGAACCAGAGTCATCCAGCTCCTTTGATTCATCTAGTTCAGATAGTGTCCTTCCAGTGAAGCCTATCTCTATGGTGAAACCTCCTAGCCCTACTCTTGATTGATGAAGCCAAAAAGGGGGAGAAGAGCTTGAGAGTGATTTTGTGGACTTGTCTTTGCTTATTTTGGGGATTTGGTTGTATATGGGCTTTAGGGTGCATTTTGTTCTTAATCTTTCTTGAATTTAACTTGTAATTTGAATTTCTTAAATTTCAATGCAAGTATGTTTAAATTATGACTTCATTTGATTAATTTGTGATACTTGTTTGGACTAATGAAGTTGTTATGTATGCAAGGTATAATCATCCTTAAAAAGAAATAATTAATTAAGAATCCAATTTGAAAACCATGTTCAAAATCACCAAGTTTTGTCATCATCAAAAAGGGGGAGAATGTTAGATCTCATGTTTTGATGATAACAAAAGAATGGTTTGAAAAGGAAATGTTTAATATTCAAGGTTGAACTAAGTAAAGACAGGAATAAGCTTAACTTGAGGAAAGCATGGAAGTAGTGAAGATTGGCCAAGAGAAAATGCTAAGGAACTTGATCAGAAATGCATTTTCTAAGGCATTACTCGAGGCGCTACTCGAGTAATGAATCAAAACTTGAAGTAACCCAGCAAGACTTCTAGTTACCTGCCATCATTACTCGAGGCACTACTCGAGTAACCAGGTAAAATTTCAAGGTTGCTCTCGGCCTGCCAATGTTACTCGAGGAGCTACTCGAGTAACCAGGTAAAAACTTCCAGTTGCCATCAAGTTTTCTCCATGATACTCGAGGAGCTACTCGAGTACCTTTGTATCCTAAAATGTGGACCTCTCGGCACTTTGTACCACTGCCAATGTTACTCGAAGAGCTACTCGAGTAATGGTCTAAGGTAAATGAAAACTTGAGGTTTGTACCAGATTAACTTGATTTCTTTTTATATCATCATCCTCGAGTACTTACTCTAGTATACAAGTTTTTCATGATTTATATTAAGTGGATTCCTCGAGTATGTACCCCAGTATGCTCAAATTTTTCAAAGGAAACTTCAAGTTATTACCCGGGTAAGTTATGTTCAAATATCTCAGTTACTCGAGGTGCTACCCAAGTAACCTATGCAAAAATGAGTTCATTACTCGAGTAGGTACTCGAGTAATGAGGTAAGTGCTCTCGGCATTTTAATCCTGCCAACATTATTGGAGTAGAGCATCGAGTAATCAAAAGTTTTTCAAAGGATTACTCGAGGTGTTACCCGAGTAACTCATAAAGTTGTGAGTGCATTACTCGAGTAGATACCCGAGTAAATAACTATTCCAAAGGTTTGAAATTTAGTTTACTCCATGCACTACCCGAGTAATCTTATACTTGTTCATTAACTTGCAGTTGATAAATGATTTCCCGATGTTACTCGAGGAGCTACTCGAGTAAACTTCAAGTGTTACTCGAGGAGCTACTCGAGTAAACATACCCAGAAAGTTAGAAATCATTAAAACGTTCATTGATTTGTTTCCTATATGATTAACCTTTCATTGTTTTAGTAGTCTTAGTTTATTTACAGATAAACAATGAAGGAATCACTTCAAGAGATGAAAATCAAATCAAACGTTCAAATGCCAACCACCGCCAACGGATATTTTTCAAAAACTTGAAAAGTCAATAGTGGCTGCGCACTCACCAACGGACGAAAGAAAAACGTTCCAACGGTCATCACCAACATATCTATATATATGGGAACCTTCAAACAGAGAAGAATAACTAAGCATTCACACAAACGATTCATTGAGTTCATTGCTCTGTTTTCACGTTGAAATTATATTTATATGCTTCAGTGATTATCATTTACTCTTTATGAGAGATATTTCATTCAAACTCAATATTTGTTATTGAGATAACTTAAGGTTGTAGAACCTTGAGTTGGGATTGGATTACAACCTTTAAGGGGGAGCGAGTGTCCAGGTGTAAGGAACTTGCTTGTACTGTGGTGCCAAGAACCCACTGAATCTTGGAAGTTATAGTGAAACTCTCAGAGAAGCTCTGAGGACTGGACGTAGGTCAAAATGGTTGTGACCGAACCAGTATAACTCCCGGTGTACACTTCGGTGATATTCTCCTTACTCATTACTGTTTTAATTCTTTTGTCAAAGTTTTATATTTTTGAAAGAAATTTCAGTATCACCCAAATCACCCCCCCTCTTGGGTGAAACGCTTGATCTTACAATTTCTAAGTCTCTTATTCCAGAGGTTGATGAAACTAAGGAAGAAGAGCAATCTCTAGGTCAACCTAAAGCTTGAAAATACAATAGAAGTCATCCCTTAGATCAAGTCATAGGAGATGTGAATGAAGGAATCAAAACCAGAAATAGAGTTTTCAATGAAGTAAGTTTTTCTGCATTTATTTCTGAGATTAAACCTTCTAACATTGATGAAGCCCTATCAGACAATGATTGGGTCATAGCAATGCAAGAAGAACTAAATCAATTTGAAAGGAATCAAGTTTGGGACTTGGTGCCCCGACCCAAAGATCATACGATCATTGGTACTAAATGGGTATTCAAAAACAAACTTGATGAATCTGCAATTATTGTCAGAAACAAGGCAAGATTGGTGGCCAAAGGCTATAATCAGGAAGAAGGAATTGATTATGAGGAGACGTATGCTCCAGTGGCTAGATTAGAAGCTATACGTGTACTCTTAGCCTTTGCATGCATCAAAGGATTCAAACTCTATCAAATGGATGTCAAGAGTGCCTTTCTAAATGGTTACATCATGGAAGAAGTATATGTAGAACAACCTCCAGGTTTTGAGGATGTTACTAAACCTGACCATGTTTTCAAACTTAAAAAGGCCTTATATGGTTTAAAACAAGCTCCTAGAGCCTGGTATGAAAGGCTTAGTAAGTTTCTCATCGATCAAGGTTTTGTACGAGGAAAAGTTGATACAACATTATTTATAAATCGAAAACATGAAGATATTTTAATTGTTCAAATATATGTTGATGATATTGTTTTCGGTGCTACTAATGAATCTTTGTGTAAGGAATTTTCTGAGATAATGCAGGGAGAATTTGAGATGTCAATGATGGGAGAATTGAATTTCTTTCTCGGTTTGCAAATCAAACAAAGAAAGAATGGAATTTTTATATCTCAAACAAAGTATTTAAAAGAGCTATTGAAGAAGTATGGAATGGATGAAGCAAATGGCTCAGACACGCCTATGAGTTCAACAACGTTGCTTGATGCTGATGTCAAAAGGAAAGACTACAATATCACAAAATATAGAGGAATGATTGGATCATTACTCTATCTCATGGCAAGTAGACCAGACATCCAATTTAGTGTTGGCATATGTGCAAGATATCAATCAGCGCCAAAGGAATCACATGCTGAAACGGTCAAACGAATCTTTAGATATCTTGCTGACACACCAGAATTAGGTCTGTGGTATCCCAAAGGAAGAAGTGAATATTTAATCGCTTATTCTGATTCTGATCATGGAGGATACAAGACAGACAGAAAGAGCACCAGTGGACAAGGACAATTTCTTGGAGGATCTCTTGTCTCGTGGTTCAGCAAGAAACAAAATACAGTGTCTCTTTCGTCAACAGAAGCTGAATATGTTGCAGTCTCAAGTTGTTGTGCATAAGTGATATGGTTAAAACAACAACTACAAGATCTTGGTATTTACCTCAAAGAAATACCAATCTATTGTGATAATACAAGTACGATAAGCTTGGCAAAGAATCCAGTTCAACACTCTAGAACCAAGCATATCGATGTCAGGCATCACTTCATTAGAGATCATGTTCAAAAGAAGGATGTGAAAGTAATATTCATTCCTACTCATCTTCAACTAGCTGATATCTTCACAAAACCCCTTGCAAAAGATCAATTTCTATTCATTAGAAGAGAATTGGGAATGGTAAATCCCAATGAGTTATAAGTATTTTCAGCATTTCATAATATTAGATGAAGTCATTCGATAATGTTTTGATGATCACTAACTTAAGCATCGGAGTATATAGAAATGAGTTTTGCAGGAAGGTTGAAATTATGTTTTGAGAAACAAAAACAGAGGTGATCAGAGGACACATTTACTGGAGTACCAACTTGAAGTAATGTGTGACAGAAAAGCAATACCCGAGGAGCAACTTGAAGTAAAGAAGCTCTTTACTCGAGTATGTACTCGAGTAATGGCCCCCAAAACTGGAAGTAACGGATCAAGTTACTTGATTTTCAAATATAACGGTTCAGATTTCAAGGAAATGAAGAGTTAGAAATTGAGAAGCTATTTACTCGAGGCAGGCCTCGAGTAAACTTGAAGCTTACTCGAGGAAGGCCTCGAGTAAAGTCGGAGCTCAGATTCTCAAAATGTTGAATAATGACTCAAAACTGACCTAAATGGATTATGAATGATCGAGGGAACATCCATGGATAATTACTATATTATTCATGCCAGGTACGCAATTTAAATGAATTATTTTTGAATTTTTCTGTATGAACACTCGAGGAAGGCCTCGAGTAAACTTGAATGTTACTCGAGTAAGGCCTCAAGTAAAGTCGGGATTTAGGTCTTTATTATGCGCAAACTTGGTCATTTCCACAAAATCTCCTCGAGTAAATCACTATACACCTTTTCAAAAAATTTTCCCAATCGATTCCTTGCTTCATTTCCGTCAAAACCCAACTGATTGCAAGTCCAAAAACTTCCTATTTTGCTCAAAATCACTCTGCCCTAAACTCGCGACAGTGACCCCGTTTCTCTGTGATTTTTGATTCTCTGTGTTTCAAGATGGTTAGAACCAAGAATCTCAACTTCACAGATTCCTCTGATTCACAACAAAATCCTGATTTTCTTCCTCCTCCTCCAACAAAAAGAAGAAAATTAATCCCAAGACCAAAAGCCAAAATTCCTCTTCAATCTCAATCTCCACCTAAAGCCAAAGGAGTGGTGATTAAAGAGCCTATTGTGACAAGGGCTCAATCCAAAAAGAGTTCATCTACCGGAAGAGGCAAGAGTGTCAAAACTCCCTCACCTTCTCACTCAGACTCATCCACACCCTCTTTCACTCCAAAACCTCCCAAGAAGCCAAAATATGACAAAAATGTGGCTAAGGCAATGGCTGGGATCATTGACCAATTGGATAAGAGTCAATCATCCAAGAAATCCAAGATTCCAGAGGCAGAGATCACTACTCCTCCAAAGGGATTCAATGTGGGGAAACTGGTGGAATCTCCCAAGTACCTGACACAATTCTCCAGAAGAAAAGTGTGTAAGACACACTATGTGGATCTCAGGCTACTTCAAGAGGTAGTGAAGCACGACCTTAGTCCTTATTTAGATCCATTTATGCCTTGGTTATCTGTTAGATTACCTTTTTGCACAAAGGTAGTCACTCATTTTTATTGTAACCTAGAGATCACAGATGAACCTAACCGTACCTCAGTTGAGGAAGAGATGACCACCATTGTTAGAGGTCAAAAGATTCTGATATCTCCCTCTAAAATCAATTTGTGGTTGGGAATTGAAAACCCCCCTGATGATATTTATTCTGAACTTGAGCCCAATCAAATTTTCACTATCCTAAAGCCCGGTGAGTTAGTTGGCCCCTTAAACTTTAAACCGAGTGATATGTGTGATCATCACAGGGTCCTATGGTATATCTACTCTAGGTCCCTAGTGAACAAAGCCAACAGCTATACCCACTTTTCCGATAGGGGTTATAGATGGTTTGCTTCACTGCTTCTTAAGGAACAAAAGGATCTGGGAGAGTACATATTCTCTGAAATGAAAAGGTACAAGGTGGATGGAAAAAGTACTACTCAAATTGTGTCTCTTATCCTGGAAGAGAACAAAATATGGTACTTGGATAGTAAGGAGCCAATTGAGAGGGTGACCCCAGTAGGAAGGAACCAGATTGGTAAACTGAACATCGACATCCCTCTTAAAGGCCCACTGGAGTCTGGGTCCAAGAAGAAGAGAAAGGCTCCTGAGACAGAGACCAGTAGGATGGATGACACTCAGTCATCGGCTCCAGCTGCTACCACATCCTCACCATCCTTCCTGAATGCCACTCTCCAGCACTTCATGGAGAACATACTCAGAGGCTTTCATGTGGACATAGCCAACACCAATGCAGAACTCATAACCCACATGAACACAAAAATGGGAGAGTTGGTTGAAAGAATGGATCGAAGGCACGAGGAGCTACTAACAGAGCAACGTGCCCAGGGAGAGACTTTGAGACTGATACTGACACGTTTGGATTCCCTGGGTCCTGGACCTTCTGCCGGTCCCTCCTCTTCTGCACCACCACCTCCAGAAAACCCTCCTTCAGACATTCCCATTCCTATCCCTACTACTGAGGCTGAACCATCAACCCCTCTGGTTTCTGATCCACTTGAGCCCCAAGGGAAAGATATCTTATTCACAGTGGATGATCCTGATACCCACGAAACCACTCATATTATCATAGACGATTCACCTCAAAAGCCACAGCCTGAAACCACCTCTAAACCAATTCCCTCTCCTACTCACACTGAGGAGATATCTCCCTCTTCATCACCTGAAAAGCATACACCTGAGGTTGAGATTTCACCTGAGACTCAGACCACCCCGGAAGGAGAAACCTCTACTATAGTTGTCTTCCAACCTTCTCTTCCCGGTGATGATATTCATATCCCTCCACTTCATCTACCTGATCCAGTACCCTCTAGCTCATTTGATTCTTTAGAATCAAATGATTCTATGGTCCTTCCAGCAACACCAATTTCCATGGCCAAGCCTCCTAGTCCTCCACTTGATTGATGAAGCCAAAAAGGGGGAGAAGAGCTTGAGAGTGATTTTGTGGATGTGTCATTGCTTATTTTGGGGATTTGGTTGTATATGGGCTCTAGGGTGCATTTTCTTATTATTAGTTTTCTTGAACTTAACTTGTAATTTGAAATTCTTAAAGTTTAATGCAAGTGTGTTTTATGACTTCATTTAATTTCATTTAAGTTTTGAATTATGATACATGTTTGGACTAATGAAGTTGTTATGTATGCAAGGTATTTTCAACCTTAATAAGAAATAATTAACTAAGAATCCAATTTGAAAAACCATGTTCAAAATCACCAAGTTTTGTCATCATCAAAAAGGGGGAGAATGTTAGATCTCATGTTTTGATGATAACAAAAGAATGGTTTAAAAAGGAAATGTTTAATAATCAAGCTTGAACTAAGTAATGACAGGAATAAGCTTTACTTGAGGTAAGCATGGAAGTAATGAAGAATGGCCAAGAGAAAATGCTGAGGAAGCTGATCAGGAGTGCATTTTCTAAGGCATTACTCGAGGCGCTACTCGAGTAATGAACCAAAACTTGAAGTAACCAAGCAAAACTTCCAGTTACCTGCCACCATTACTCAAGGACCTACTCGAGTAACCAGGTAAAATTGAAGGTTGCTCTCGGCCTGCTAATGTTACTCGAGTAACCATGTGAAAACTTCCAGTTGGCTTCAATTTTTTCCCATGATACTCGAGGAGCTACTCGAGTACCTGTGTTTCCTAAAAAATAGACCTCTCGGCATTTTGTACCACTGCTAATGTTACTCGAGGAGCTACTCGAGTAACCAGGTAAGAAACTTCCTGTTACCTTCAAGTTTTCCATAATACTCGAGGTGCTACTCGAGTAACCGTGTATTTGAAAATGTCAAGCTCTCGGCACTTTGTACCACTGCCAATGATACTCGAGGAGCTACTCGAGTAATGATTTAAGGTGAGTGAAAACTTGAGGTTAGTACCCGATTAACTTGATTTCTCTTTTTCATCTTCCTCGAGTACTTACTCCATTAGACAAGTTTTTTTCATGGTTTATTTTAAGTGGATTCCTCGAGTATGTACCCCAGTATATGCAAATGTTTTTAACATAAACTTCAAGTCATTACCAGAGTAAATCACTTTCAAAAGTCTCAGTTACTCGAGGAGCTACCCGAGTAACCCATGCAAAAATGAATGCCTTACTCGAGTCCCTACTCGAGTAATGAGGTAATTGTTCTCGGCCTTGAAATCCTACCAACATTACTGGAGTAGAGCATCGAGTAATCAAAAGTTTTCTAAAGGATTACTCGAGGTGTTACCCCAGTAATCTATGAAGTTGCAAAAGCGTTACAGGAGTAACTACCCGAGTAAATAACTATTCCCAAAGGTTTGAAATTTAGTTTACTCCATGCACTACCCGAGTAATCTTGTTTCTCTTCATTGACTTTCAATTAAACAAAGATTTCTCGATGTTACTCGAGGAGCTACTCGAGTAAACTTCAAGGGTTACTCGAGGAGCTACTCGAGTAAACATACCCAGAAATTTAGAAATCATTCAAATCCTCATTATATTGTTTCCTATATGATTAACCTTTCATTGTATTAGCATTCTTAGTATATTTACAGAGAAACAATGAAGGAATCATATCAAGAGATGAAAGTCAAAAGAAACGTTCAAATGCCAACCACCGCCAACGGATATTTTTCAAAAACTTGAAAAGTCAATAGTGGCTGCGCACTCACCAACGGACGAAAGGAAGTGTTCCAACGGTCACCAACAACATACCTATATATATGGGAACCTTCAAACAGAGAAGAACAACCAAGCATCCATACGAACGTATCATTAAGTTCATTGCTCTGTTTCCACGTTGAATTTGTATTCATATGCTTCAGTGATTATCATTTACTCTTTGAGAGAGATATTTCATTCAAACTCAATATTTGTTATTGAGATAACTTAAGGTTGTGGAACCTTAAGTTGGGATTGGATTACAACCTGTAAGGGGGAGCGAGTGTCCAGGTGTAAGGAACTTGCTTGTACTGAGGTGCCAAGAACCCACTGAATCTTGGAAGTTATAGTGAAAACTCTCAGAGAAGCTCTGAGGACTGGACGTAGGTCAAAGTGGTTGTGACCGAACCAGTATAACTCCCGGTGTACACTTCGGTGATATTTCTCCTTACTCATTAATGTTTTAATTCTTTTGTCAAAGTTTTATATTTTCGAAAGAAATTTCAGTATCACCCAATTCACCCCCCTCTTGGGTGAAACACTTGATCTAACAGTTACATGCCCATGTCTCATGGCATCCATCTTAGCAAGGATCTGTGTCCTAGCACACCTGATCAGTGAGATCGCATAAGGTTCCATATGCCTCGGCCATTGGATCCATCATGTATGCCATGCTATGTACTCGACCAGATGTCTAATTTGCCTTAAGCATGACTAGCAGATATCAACAAGATCCTGGTGAGGGTCATTAGACTGCGGTCAAGAATATCCTAAAGTACTTAAGAAGGACTAAGGACCTATTTTTGGTCTATAGTGGATTGGATGATGAGCTCTGTGTAACTGGTAACACATGCAAGTTTCCAAACTGACCAAGGCAACCTTAAATCGCAATCTGGATACGTATTCCTCATGAATGGTGGAGCAGTAAGCTGGAAGAGCTCTAAGCAGAGCACTGTAGCAGATTCTACAACAGAAGCTAAGTAAATAGCAGTATTGGATGCAGCTAAAGAAGCCGTTTGGATCAAAAAGTTCATTACTAGGAGTGGTGTCTACCATCTCAAATCCAATAGATTTGTTCTGTGACAATAGCGGTGCTATTGCACAGGCCAAGGAGCCTAGGTCATATCAAAGGACCAAGCATATGCTCAGGCGATTTCATCTTATTAGAGAAATCAATGATAGAGGTGATATAAAGATATGTAAAGTAGCAGGAGAAGATAATGTTGCTGATCCTCTTACTAAGCCACTTGCACAGGCAAAGCATGAGCGTCATGTTAGGGCAATGGGAATTAGGCAAATTAAAGATTGTACCTAAGGCAAGTGGGAGGATATTGGAAATTTTGCCTTAAAGGCCAATCATTGTACTTTGAACATTATTATTTTAAAGAAATTTCTCCTTTTTGTTATCATATTATTTGCATGTTAACTGTGATAATTGTATCCTTGGATAATTCATGAAGATTGTCCTAAAATGTCCCTGGTCGGTCATCTATGCAGGAGCAGAGATGAAACAAGACCAGTATGACTTTGATAAGATATGGAGATACGAGTCAAAGTCTTAAGCACTTATAAGAGTACAAGTTGCTGGACCGACCCACTATGAGAAAGCTACATGGATCAAGTCATAAGTTTTTCTCATGTATAACCACGTCACAATGCCCTTAGACCTGAGGTCATCATGGATTCCTACATGAGAGTTGCTAAGCTTTGAACTAGTCAAAAGTCACTTTTGACCGAGGGATGATAAAGGCTTTGATCGGGCTTGGTGGTTTTTCATGCCAGAGGAATATGAATGATCAAGATAGAATTTGTCCCTCACATTAGTAGAGAGATATTACTAGGCCCCTCAATAAGTGAGTCTAAGAAATGTATGGCCATACTACAATGGAAAGGAGTTTCCATTTCTATTGTCAGGCTACTCAAGAATCGAGAAAGTAATGGTCAAGAACAAGAGGATGACATTATCCATGCCTTATCCTTGATTGATATATCGTGTGACAAAAGGGACGTGACATGGTTGTATGACAGGTTGCATCGTGATAACGATCCTCATATGATTTGGGTAGTCGTAATTTCTTGCTACAGGCCGTTTGCGACTTTTGCGTTAGTATAGTTATTGGCCCACTGCCAACTTCATATGGGCCTACAGGGTCGCACACAAGAATGACCCAACACGAGATAATGTTTAATTTAGGGTGGACGAATTTTATATTTATAAATATATATAATATAAAATTCGTTAATAATATTATATAGATATATATTTTTGAAATACATATATTATATATTATATATATGTATATGTATATATATATATTATATGATATTATTATATTGTGTTAGTTTTAAATTTAATTTATTAAGATATATTAAATTTAATAACTAACATGATAGAGATATAGTATCTCAGATTTGATTTATAAAGATAAATTAAATCTAATGGCTCTTTATTTGGATTAAATAAATAGGTTAAATTAAAACTGTTGGACAGATTTAATTTAAACTGAATTTATTTAATTAGCTCATGAAGATAATTAATTGTTGATTAATTTCAAAATTAATGATGATTAATTTTGAAATTTGAATATAGCGATCATAGGTTATAAGCTTGATAGAGCAAAGATACTCATACACGCATGAGAATTTAGAGCCGCAAGGGAAACCCTAGGAGACATTGGAGGCGCTAGCACGCAGTCTCTGTTGGAGAGCATTCATGTGGATACCAGTAGAGGGAGCGGACCTAACGTGTTAGCTCCTAAGATCGTGAAAACCCTAAGCTGAAAAAGGTACGAGTTCTTTCTACCCGATTTAAACGCCTTTGATAGATCCTCAATTAGGATCGGTAAAATTTTAAAATTCTTCCGCTGTGCCTGCCAACCCTAACAAGAACTTCTCTAAATAAGAAAAGAAATACATTGAGAGAAACCCCGTTTAAACATTCGAGGGGAGTGAGATAAGAATAGAATGTACATTGAGAGTATTTTGAGGAAGTCACGGCATGCAGGCCATATTTAAATATTATAACCCTTTGTAAAAATCTAAAGCCATATTGTTCACCATACCCAAAAATGTATGAAGAATAAACCACAGCAAGAGTTCATACAATATGAAAAGCAATAAATCTTGTGATTATTTTAAAAAATTTTGGCCCAATTTTTTAAAATACTTGTTTCAGTCCAGTTCAAAAAGGATTTCGGCCCAATTTCAAAAATTGGCCTAGAATGCTTCTGATCCGAATTGTCTTCCCTATAGTTTCGGATCCCTAAAGCCTGAATAGATATCCGAACTTAGACCCAATTGAATTGTCGCTAGCTATGATCTCAGGTACCCTACCCGATTTCATGCAAGCTTAAGGTTTCATATAAGCAAGATCTAATCAGTTCAAAAATGAAACCACGAATTCCAGTTTCAGATCTAATCTAGAACTGAAATTGCATAACCAGCAAAGCATATAATCAAAACAATTTTGACAGATCGTATATATGCAGTAATATCCAAAAACGAAAATCAGAAAAGGATTTCAAGATCCAATCTTTCGAAATAGTTCTGTTTCGTATTAACTAAATCATATACATATTCGGACGTTTCTTATAAACATGCGTACATATCCCATATATCACATGTATAAGAATTATTAACTTAATTTAAATGCACAATTGACTTGGCTCTGAAACCACTGTTGGGATTGATAGGCACAACGGAAGAATTTAAAATATTTGCCAATCCCAATCGAGGATCTCTCAATGGTGTTTAAACAGAGTTATGAAGAATCGTACCTTTTTTATTTAGGTTTTTTTCGATCTCTAGGAGCCAACATCTCAGGTTCGCTCCCTCTACCGGTATCCACACGAATGCTCTCCAACACAGACTATGTGCTAGCGCCTCCAATATCTCCTAGGGTTTCCCTTGTGACTCTAAATTCTCATATGTGTCTGAATTTTTCTGATCTATTAATTTTATAACCCATGGGGCTATATTCAAATTTCAAAATTAATCTTAATTAATTTTGAAATTAATTAAAAATTAATTATCTTAATGAGCTAATTAAATAAATTCAGTTTAAATTAAATCCATCCGACAGTTTTAATTTAACCTATTTATTTAATCCAAATAAAGAGCCATTAGATTTAATTTATCTTCATAAATTAAATCTGAGATACTATATTTCTATCATGTTAGTTATTAAATCTAATTTATCTTAATAAAATTAAATTTAAAACTAACACAATATAATAATATCATATAATATATATATATACACACACATATATATATATAAATATATATTTTGAAAATACATATATATATATATAATTTTATTAATTTTATTTTCTTGACTTTTATATTATATATATATATAAATATAAAATTCATCCACCATAGATTAAACATTATCTCGTGTTGGGCCATTCTTGTGTATGACCCTGTAGGCCCATACGAAGTTGGCAGTGGGCCAATAACTGTACTAACCCACAAGTTGTAAGCAGCCTCTACAAGACATTACGACTACCCAATTCATACGAGGATCGTTAATATGATGTAACCTGTCATACAAACATGTCACGTCCTTTTTGTCACACGATATATCGTCAAAGATGAGGCATGGATAATGTTACTTATTCCTGATCATTACTTTCTCGATTCCTGAGTAGTCTGACACTAGAAATGGAAACTCCTTTCCATCGTAGTATGGCCATACATTTCTCAAACTCACTCATCAAGGGGCCCAGTAATATCTTTCTACTAATATGAGGGACAAATTCTATCTTGATCATTCATATTCCTCTGCATGAAAAACCATCAAGTCCAATCGTAGCCTTTATCATCACCTGGTCAAAAGTGACTTTAAACTAGTTAAAAGCTTAGAAACTCTCATGTAGGTATCCATGATAACCTCAGGTCTAAGGGCATTATGACGTGGTTGTACATGAGAAATGCTAATGACTTGATCCATGTAGCTTTCTCATAGTGGGTCGATCCAGAACCTTGTAATCTTACAAGCGCCTCAGACTTTGATTCGTATCTCCATATCTTATCGAAGTCATAATGGTCTTCTTTTATCTCTGCTCCCGCATAGACGACCGACCAGGGACATTTTAGGATAATCTTTATGATTTATCCAAGGATACAATTATCACAGTTAATATGTAAATAATATGATAACAGAATGGAAAAATTCATTAAATAATAATGTTTAAAGTACAATGATTGGCCCTTAGGGCACAGTTTCCAACATACACTACCTTTAAACCTTTTATGTTGGCTTCCCCGAAGAGTGAGACCTAGCGCATGAGTCTGGGGAGTTAACTGATCCCCCGTCCGGTCCCCCTACTCACTTTCTCAAACATCAAACCTAGGAGCAAGGAAAAACCATTAGACCCCTATTTTCCCTGACCATTGGGACGGCTAATGTAACCCCCTCACGGTAATTATATTCGGATTACAAAATTTAAGTGAAATAGAGACCAATAAGACAAAACAAAATTTAAAATCCCTTATCTTCAAGATAGGGTGTCCAAAAAAACAGTTCAGAAACACAATTTCATCTGGTCTCACATCCACTTTCGAATACAATTACCTGTGCAGATATATCACATTCACAAATATCAGAGTACGTAACTAAAATCCCGGCAACCCCGGGGTTCATATATATAAAATGGGTTTAATGTTTCCCAAATGGGGATTACATGTCCAAAAGAATTCACTATATACATACAGTAATCCCAACCAAAATAGATAACTAACATAGACCAAAATAAATGTCCCTACAAGCCCTAACTACTCCTGGTTGGCTGCTTATCCTTGGAGCCACTCGCCCTGTCTGAAATGTTAGTCATTTGGAAAGAGTGAGATTCTAAAGAATCTCAGTAGTAACAAATCATTCATACCACACGTAATCACATAGCATGTAAACAAATCACCACATAATCAACAACAATATAAATCACACTCCACCCTCATCCCCTTTTACCGTCGGAAAGGCACACCGTCCTAACCTGAACCGTTATTAGCAATTCAGGGACTGTTGGAATGGCAGTGCATACGAATAGCCTTACGGCTCACATATTGCCTTTCGGCCCATAAATAGCCTTTCAGCCACAAATTCACAAATATCACACCCTAACCTCATCCCCTTTTACCGCTGGGAAGGCACACAGCCTTTACCCGAACCGTTGTTAGCGACTCAAGGACTATTGGTATAGCGGTGCATTCACGATTTCACAAATCTTGCAGCATACGAATCCATCACAAATCAATGATTTAGCACACATACAATGTATCACATAAGGTATAAAGAAGGAGTCACCACCTTGTTCTTTCCTGACGTCCTTAGGCACAGTAGGCTCGCGGGTACGACAAATGTCAAAGCCTATAAACAAAAAATCATGAATGGAGGATTAATTTCCTACCCCCAATTCTTACTTCTAAACACTTAAAATAGGTTCCATATGAATCCCTTAAATGGTTATAACAAGCTCAAAGAGAACCTAAAAGGATTGGTAAGTATTAGGTTGGAAATCACTTTGCAAAATCACAAAATGCTGAAAATAGGGGGTTGGCTGCAGCCAAGAATCCTCTGGCTGCAGCCAAAACGCGCACAGAAGGTTTTTGGCTGCAACCAAGAATTTCTGGCTGCGGCCAAAACGTGCACAGAAGGGTTTTGGCTGCAGCCAAGAATTTCTAGCTGCGGCCAAAACGAACACAGAAACTTTTGCGCTGCAGCCCAGATTTTCTGCTGCAGCCAAGACAACTTTGAAAAATCATAACTAATTCTAGAAAAATCGAAATGAGGTGATCCTAAATCCAAATGAAATCTATTGAAGTTCTATTCCTAGGAAAAATATTGGCCATTACTAGAAATCACCACAAAAATACAGAATCACACAAATCTCATCACTACCCCAAAACATAGTCCATTTTCGACCTCAAATTTTGGACAGTCATATCTCCCAGTTCCCAAAATGAAATGGCACAAATTATATGTCTATTTTGAAGCTTAGAATGTGAAATTTAAGACTGAAAAGTTTCATAATTTTCTGACATCATTTGCCTAGTCAAAACGTCCACACAACCTGACTTCCCAGAATAGACTTTCATTGGACAACATTTCAATTTTGCACCAATGGTTCCCAAATTCATATCAAATACCATTCCCACATAAATTTGCACAAGGAATCCATTGAAATCATCAAAACAACCCAATTCAACCTCCATTGACATGTTACACAATGACCACCACATGTCTTACCAAGAACTCAATCAAACCACCATATTGCAAACCAATCCAAACCAACATTCCAAATCAATTTCAAATGCTCAAAGACACACTATGACACCACTTTCACACTACACACTAACCAATTCACATATTTCAAAATTAAGCCAAAATTAGGGAAAAAATACAAAATCCTTAAAGCTAAACTAATGACCACAATAAATATGTCAAAAGGTTCCAAATTCTTACCTCTTCCTCTTTCCAAGACTAGTTTCTTGATTCTCAACTTTTCATTTCGCTCTAACACACAAACCACCACCTTTCCAAATTCTGAAATCACCATAATGAAGCTCTCAATGAGATGCATAACATTAGAGAACAGGATTTGAGCAAAGGAGGACCATTACTCACCCAAAATCAAAGCTTTCCCTTTCTCTTTCCAAGCTTGAGTTCAGCGAAAATGGGGAAGGAAGAGAGAGAAAATGAGAGATGGAAGGGATGAAGAAAGGATTATGATGATGTAGCCCATGCTCAAAAACGCATAGGAGAGAGAAGAGAGAGAAAAAAGGTGGTTTTTGTCTCTTATGCCTCATCCCATGGTCCATAACATTGCCACATGTCAACATCTCAACCCTTGATCTTAAACACCACAAACATTTATACTAAATTCACATATCATTTCTCCAAAAACATTTAATTACACAAATTACAATCAATACCATTGTCATTAGCCCTTAATCACAAATTGGGATATTACAGCTGTTAGATCTCATGTTTTGATGATAACAAAAGTATGGTTTGAAAAGGAAATAATTAATAAACAAGTTTGAAATAAGTAATGACAGGAACAAGCATCACTTGAAGTAAGCATTGGAGTAATGAAGAAAGGCCATGAGAAAATGCTGAGGAACTTGATCAGAAGTAAATCTTCTAAAGCATTACTCGAGGAGCTACTCGAGTAATGAGGCAAAACTTGAAGTAACCAAGAGAAAACTTCCAGTAACCTGCCACCATTACTCGAGGAGCTACTCGAGTAACCAGGTAAAAACTTGGAGTTACTCTCGGCCTGCTAATGTTACTCGAGGAGGTACTCGAGTAACCAAGTGAAAACTTCCAGTTGCCTTCAAGTTTTCCTAATGATACTCGAAGAGCTACTCGAGTAACTGTGTTTCTGAAAATGTGGACCTCTCGGCATTTTGTACTACTACTAATGTTACTCGAGGAGCTACTCGAGTAACCATGTGAAAAACTTCCAGTTGCCTTCAGGTTGCCAATGTTACTCGAGGAGCTACTCGAGTAACTCTGTTTCTGAAAATATGTAACTCTCGGCACTTTGTACTACTGCCAATGTTACTCGAGGAGCTACTCAAGTAACATACTAAAGTAAGTGGAAACTTGAGGTTGGTACCCGATTAACTTGATCTCTCTTTATTTTATCTTCCTCGAGTCCTTACTCTAGTATACAAGTTTCTAATGTTCTATCTTAAGTGGATTCCTCGAGTATGTACCCCAGTATGCAGAAATATTTTCAAAGTAAACTTCAAGTCATTACCCGCGTAAGTTATGCTCAAAAGTCTTAGTTACTCAAGGTATTACCCGAGTAACCTATGCACAAATAAGTGCATTACTAGAGTTCATACCCGAGTAACAAGGTAAGTGCTCTCGGCCTTGAAATCCTGCCAACATTACTGGAGTAGGGCATCGAGTAATCAAAAATTATTTGAAGCTTTACTCGAGTTGGTACCCGAATAACTTATAAAGTTATGAGTGACTTACTCGAGTTGGTACCCGAGTAAATTGACATTTCCAAAGGTTTGAAAACTGGTTATCCCATGCACTACCCGAGTAATTTTATACTTGTTCATTAACTTGCAGTTAATCAAAGATTTTCCGATGATACTTGAGTAAGTACTCGAGTAAACTTCAAAGGATACTCGAGTAGCTACTCGAGTAAGCATACCCAGAAATTTAGAAATCATTCAAACTTTCATTATATTGTTTCCTATATGATTAACCTTTCATTGTATTAGTATTCTTAGTTTATTTACAGAGAAATAATGAAGAAATTATATCAAGAGATGGAAGTCAAAAGAAACGTTCAAATACCAACCACCGCCAACGGATATTTTTCAAAAACTTGAAAAGTCAACAGTGGCTGTACAACTCTCCAACGGACGAAAGGAAATGTTCCAACGGTCTCCACCAACATATCTATATATATGGGAACATCCAAACAGAGAATGACCATCCAATACAACAAGAACACACTCAAATGTATCATCAAGTTCATTCCTCTGTTTTACATCATATTTGTAATTCTATGCTTCAGTGATTCTTATTCACTCTGTAAGAGAGATATTTCATTCAAACTCAATATTTGTTATTGAGATAACTTAAGGTTGTGGAACCTTGAGTTGGGATTGGATTGCAACTTGTAAGGGGGAGCGAGTGTCCAGGTGAAGGAACTTGCTTGTACTGTGGTGCCAAGAACCCACTGAATCTTGGAAGTTATAGTGAAACTCTCAGAGAAGCTCTGAGGACTGGACATAGGCCAAAGTGGTTGTGGCCGAACCAGTATAACTCCCGATGTACACTTCGGTGATATTTCTCCTTACTCTTTACTGCTTTATATTCACCGTCAAATTCTTATAATTGCAACGAAAATTTAGTATCACCCAATTCACCCCCTCTTATGTGAAACGCTTGCTCTTACAACAGCTAATGGCCTAGGTAAAGAAGCGGGATCCACTTTATTAAAGTAAGTGACACATGTCAATGAATCACTGGATCACTAAACAAATGGTACCACAAGAATGCGACACATGGTGGACAACTCCAAGACTCTATAAGGGCCATTAATTTCATCTATCATCATGAAAATCAAGGGAAAAATCAGATTGAATCATTAAAAATTGTTAGAGGAGAAACATAAGGTGAATAGTAACTGTTTTTGAGCTCCAGAGCAAATTTCACCTCTGAATCAGTGTTTTCACTCAAAATATCCTTCACAAACCTTCTTCTACTCATCCCAAGCTTCATTACTAGGGTTTAGATTTTTATTTGGAGGCATTTGGTGCCATCATGCTTGCCTGAGTACTATCGAATTTCTAAACTGGTTGGGGAAACGTATAGAGGTAAGCGTAGGCTTCATTTTGTACCTATTGATTTGTTATTCGGATGAGTATTTTTAAGGGTGGGTACTATTCATATTTCAGCCAAGGGGTGCTTTTTAAGGTTTAATCATGTATTTATAGTTAAATGATAATTTATGATGATTTTGGAAGTTGTGTTTAAATCTGCCTGAATTCATTTTCTGGAGGCAGAGAACTTGCAATGTGTTTTTGATCAGTCAAACTTAGTTCAAATGCTATAAAATTTTACATGATTAAAGTAGACTTAAATAGCTTTTTGTAAAAACTGGAACCAACCTATTTGGAGTTTTGTAGAATTAATATGAATTTTCAAATTTTAGTCTGGAAAAGTGAAGAATTCTGGAGGCAGTCTGATTGTAGAGTGTTTTTAATGGACCAAATCTTGTTCAATGGCCATAAAAATTTACATATTTGAAGTAGATATCCTAAACTTTAATTTGATATATAATAGGTGTCATTTGGGTTTGTAGATTGTAAGATATGAATTTTTGAAGTTAAGCACCGAATCTGCAAAAGTTTTCTGGACTAGTTGTGTTGTTCGATGATTCTGGGAAATTTAGCCCTGTAATTGGTTGTGGATAATATTTTTCCATTAAAGTAGACTTAATGAGGGTCACATATAACTTTGAACCACTGCATTTAGATTTTTCTAGAATTATTTATGATTTTTTAAATTTAAGTGAAAAATTTGTCAATTTTCTGGAATAGTGCGAAAATGAAAAGTAATGGCATTTGGTAATAAAATTAACTTCCAAGGATTAAGTTAAGCACTTGGAGTTAGTATGGGCCCATTAAATACCCATTGGGCTTACTGTATTAACTTTAAAGTTAGCCAATCAATGTGTCTTGGGTTATTAAAGTTTGGCACAAGTATGGGCCCAAAGAATAGAGACAAGTCCTAAAGGTTAAAGTAACCGATTGGATATTTATTTATCATGGCTCTAATAATATAGCCATTATCTAGGGCCACGAGATGACAAAGAGGAGACAATTGAAGCAACTTTAATGGTTGGAAGAAAAGGTATAAGGAGGGAACTTGAAGACAAAAGGTAGTTAACTTACTTGCATGTATGTGATGCTTATGCTATATATTGATTTGTTGTATTGCTTTACTTGATTGTGTGAAGCATGTATGAATGAATGAAGCTTTGTTTCTGTTATTATTGTAGCCATAAGTATGTTGCACGAAACATTAAGCATGCAGAATATCATTATGTGAACATGAGCCTATATGAGGCAAGTATATCATGCACAAGCATTCATCTTACATGTACTGCCTGTAATGTTTGCTACTAAGATTCCCCTGAATCTCACCCTCCCCCACCAACCATATAGGCAACTGAGCACAGAAAAGGAGTGCAGGACGCTATTCCTGGAAAGAAGTTGCAATGAAGAAGAGAAGAATTATTCATGCGCTAGTCCATTATGTAAATTAATATATTTGTAATGGATAACTGTATAACCCGTGTGACGAATGAATTAATTATCCAAGCGCGATAATTGAATTAGAAGTGGGTAATCGCACAGTACGAACGCATTAGTTAAGAATATCTAGTAAGAGTAATGGCTCATCAGTCGGAATTGAATAATAATCCCCAATAAGGATTATATAGAAACGCTTTCGTGTACATAATCAAGAGAATTAAGGAAAGATGACTCAAAATGAGTAGGGAACCATGGTGAACAATCTTCAAAATGTTTTAAGTTATTTAGAAAATCCCCTTCAAATGCAGGTTCGAATCCTATATTGAAGTTGGGATTTGAAATTTTTTACCAAAAAATATCACTTAGTGGTTCAGATTCATTACAAAAAACTCATCAGAACAATAATGTAACTAGGGTGTTACAATTTGACCATATCTCTACCCTTGAATTTCACTCTTATTACAATTCAACCCAAGTGCTAACACTTATGTCTACCCTTGCCAACTATACCAATTTACCATTAAAGCCATTATCACATTTTCGCATAGCAACCTACACTACCAGATTTTTCACTTATCTTTGGAAAATCATAACTTAATCTATAAAACTTCAATTGAGGTAATTCAAAATCCTATGTGATTCTATTTAAGTATATTTTGAAGGAAAAATATTTCTTTCAACTAAATACATGCACTCAATTCCAGAATTCTCAATTAATCCTCACTACCACAAAAATCATTCCATATTCAATGCCTAAATTTAACAATGTCATAACTCTTAGTGTACTGACCTAAATGACATATATTACGTATCAAATTAAAGGTTAACATGTCATATTATTCTAAAAACTATCATGGCCATTAGATCACATTTGGTCATTGAAAACCTCATTATAACATAGTTGCCTTCCAAAAAACGAAATCTGGCAGCACTATGTTCAAATCCAATTTTTAGATTTCAAATCCATTCTTTCTAAAGTTATGCCAACAACCTAGTCCTACAAAATTTTGCATAATGAATCCATTGGAGACCTCAAAAATAGCAAGATCATGCTCCTTCTTCATGCCTTGTTCAAACCAGAAAATTAGGGTTCCACTCATAATTCACAATTTAACCACCAAACTAGTCTCATATGCTTCCCAAACATCATATATCAACATGTATATGACTAAAGCATGATGAAACCATAAAAATCCTTAAACAACTGAGAGGCATCCAAAATAGCTCACCAAAACTCAACCAACCAAGACAACATATATATCAAAATGTTGCTCTTACTATCCTCTTGCTCTTTCTGAGCTCTTTTCTTGATTCTCCAACTTTGGCTCTTGTTGGAAGACTCAAAACACCTCCCCTTGAAATTCTAAAACCATAGAAATGAAGCTCTTATCAAGGGAAACAATGTTTATGAAGAGTATTTGAGCCATAAAAGTGATTTACAAGGTGAAAATCCAAGTAAAAGAGCTCACCTTGTTCTTGTCTA
The DNA here is from genome assembly GCA_963242795.1 of Inga leiocalycina. Lineage (NCBI taxonomy): Eukaryota > Viridiplantae > Streptophyta > Magnoliopsida > Fabales > Fabaceae > Inga > Inga leiocalycina. The sequence goes on along the minus strand of OY725321.1, from coordinate 46,559,477 downwards.
CTTTCTCTTTCCTTTAAGCTTGCTTGGCTGAATTTTGACAAGTGGGAGTGAGTGAGTTCTGATTTTTCTCTTCCCTTATCCCTTAATTACTTGGCCAAAAATTGGCCAAACAAAGAGGAAAGAAAAGAGTGGCTCTAATTCTTTTTTCTTACACAAGTTGGAGTTAATTAACCATGTGTTGGTTAATTTAAATTGTGTTGACTTATCCTTCCTTTTCCCTTCTTGCTTTTGGACAAAAATAGGTTGCCTAAATGGAGGAAAAATGTTGACCCAATTATCTCACTTTATCTTACCATATGTCAATTTTCCCAAGTTGGAAAAATTGTCAAACTTTAACTAATTGAACACACTTTTCTCTTCCTGTAATGCATGTTTCTTATGCCCCTTTATTATGTATCGGAAGCGATATCATTATTATTACATCTAAGGAGAATCAGTAATTAAACTCCCAGCCAAAAACCTACACCTTTATTTGTTGGAAATTATGCCCTAAGGGTCAATCATTGTACTTTGAATATTATTAATTTAATTAATTTTCTCAATTATCTTATCATATTATTTGCATGTTCACTGTGATGACTATATCCCTGGATAAATTGTAAAGATTGTCCTAAATATCCCTAGTTGGTCATCTATGCGGGAGCAGAGATGAAATAAGATCAGTATGACTTCAATAAGATATGGAGATATGAATCAAAGTCTTAGGCACTTATAAGAGTACAACGTGCTGGATCGACCCGCTATGAGAAAGTTGTATTGATCAAGTCATAAGCTTATCTCATTTATACCCACGTCACAATGCCCTTCGACCTGAAGTCATGATGGATTCCTATATGAGAGTTGCTAAGCCTTGAACTGGTCAAAACTCACCTTTGACCGGTTGATGATAAAGGCTACGATCGGGCTTGGTGGTTTTTCATACAGAGGAATATGAATGGTCAAGATGGAATTTGTCCCTCATATTAGTAGAGAGATATTACTAGGCCCCTCGATGAGTGAGTCTAAGAAATGTATGGCTATACTACGATGAAAATGAGTTTCTATTTCTATTGTCAGACTACTCAAGAATCGAGAAAGTAATGGTCAGGAATATGAGGATGATATCATTCATGCCACATCCTTGACTGAAATATCATGTGATAAAAGGGACGTGACATGGTTGTATGACAGGTTACATCGTGTTAATGATCCTCATATGAATTGGGCAGTCATAATGTCTTGCTAGAGGCCGCTTTGTGACTTGTGGGTTACAGTTATTGGCTCACTGCCAACTTCGTATGGGCCTATAGGGTCGCACACAAGAATGGCCCAACGCGAGACAATGTTTAATTCAGGGTGGGCGAATTTTATATTTAAATATATGATATAAAATTCGTGAAAAGAAAATTAATAATATTATATATATATATATATGTATATATATAGCTGGTATCAGAGCCAGAAGGGGAAGTAGGGATGTATTAGGTGTCTTGAAGTTCTGGAAAATTTATGAAGTTCTTATGAATATTTCTGGATAAGTATGCTCTGTGGTTGCGACTTCGGTTGATCTTCCACATCAGAAACATGTTAATATAAAGCTAAGCCTCTGCTTAATATTATTTTATCTGATAGCATGCAAGCTAGTTGATCAATGATAGCATATGAACTTCGTCCGTCTTTTCTAGGGCTATGGCAGTAAGTCCCGATGGATAGGGCAGATAAGTCCAGACGCCTATTGTTCGAATGTTCATATGATATTAGGGTTCAACGTTGAAAGGCATTGGCTAAGTGATAATAATATTTGCAGATTTTTATCTTTATGAGAACATACAAAGAAATATTTATAATAACTCCATAAGTAACCCAGAAACTTCATCAGATCTAGCATATCTCTACCAACTGGAAGGTAATGGTATCAGCAGTAAAGTTAATTATGGCTTTCCTGTTCAGATCTAGCTCCTTTCGCTCCAACTCCTCTCGTTCTTCTCGCTCTTCTTCTTCTGCTCCTCCTTCTTCTACACAGCAATCTGGTCCTATGACCAACAAAAGTTTTGGGAATTCTTCCCTCCAAAATAATATTTTCAACAATGAAATCCATTTTGAAGATATTAACCAAAAATTTAGTGATTGGACTATTCCAATCATCAACCAAAATGATTTATACAAACCTGAGGATAAAAAGTTTTTTAAAGCTTCTGATTATATAATTAGAACAGTTGAAGAAACAATCCATCTAAAAGAAGAACCAACTGACATGTGTATCTTGTCAGAAGATTCAATCTTAAAACATCAAAAGAAATTTAAATTTATTCACATTGGGTGTGTTCAGGTAGCTGTCATTCCTTTGGTAAAAGCTGGTCTTGATGTCTCGACATTAGTATGTGTTAGAGATGGTAGACATGAAATCTTTTCAAGATCACTTTTTGGAATGGTTGAAGCAGGCCTTAATGAAGGACCAATTTACTTCAACTGTTTCCCAAATTTAACAGCTTCATTACATGATGATCCTGTTATTGAATGTTTAAAATTAAGTTTGAAATTGCACGGATTCCATATGAAACTTGGAGTTTGACCTGTAGCCTTGGTTTACAGGATCCAGTATAAAGTTATGAATTCGTCAACTTCAAATGTCAAGATGTTTCCTCAAGGAAAAGAAACATGTCTATTTCTAACAGATGCTACTAGAGCAAATGTTAATATTCCAAAACCAATAAAATGGGAAGACATCACTCTTCCAGATGACTGGGAAATGACTAAAATTGCTCCTGTCATACCAAAACCTGTAAATAATTCTTTTAATGTTACTCAAAATATTAATGGAGATGTTAGAATTACATTTGATAGATCCAGAAGATCTTTCTCCTGTGCTTCTAGAACTCCATCAATTGCAGAAAGCTTTAGGACTGCTCTAGAACAGCCTTCTAGGCATTCTTGTAGTTCTTCTGTTAAAGACCAAATTATTTCACCCTCAGTAATGCAAGGTCTTAGTGAATCAGCCAGTGTTGTAAAACCTGTCTACCAAAACTTAGACCAAAATACTGAAGATGAAACCCAATCTTGCTAATCTCCAACATACTCTGACATGAATATGATTGAGCAACAATTTGAATTAGATAAAGAACTCTTGAGAAAAGATTTCTATTCTAATGAAAATACTAAAAGACGAAAATGGTTTTTCCAAAAATTCGAAACTGAAGATTTGAGAAAACCAATTCAAGAAAAGTTTTACAAAATGCTTGAAAGGTATAAACTTCATATTCCTTTCTTTCTCTGGTTTGAGGCCTAGGTGAAAGATGAGAATATAGAGGATTATCCTTTTAAACCATTTGAGGGAGTCAATGCTTCTTGGATTTTGAAAAATGAAGAGAAAATTGAATCTGAACTTCCTCCAAAACAATCTTACCAGATCTCTGGTGCAAAAATTGGTGATACGACTGTTATTGCCTCTCCTTTCAAAATTAAGGATCCAAAATCTGAGATAAGTATGGGTGATGTTAAAAACATCATTGAACAAAATAATTATACAAATTCTTATCTTCAGACGCTTGGAGAACATATTTTAAAAAAACCTGTTACTAGTGAAGCTAGTAAGCTAGTCTTACCGAGTTCCACCAGCACACAACCAATTTTTAAACCATACACTATCCCTGCAAATACTGCAACCAGTGTTAAAAAGAAAAGTTTGCAAACAAGGATTGAGGAAGAATTAAAAAAAATTACAATTCCTGAAACTCCTCAGCCTACCAAAACCTCATCTTCAACAATAAATGTTGTAAAAGACAATGAAACAAGTGAAAGTGAAGATTGTCCAAAAATTCATGAAATAAAACAAGAAGGTTGGAGAAATCCAACAAAATTGTATTATCCGAGAGCCACCCCTCCGGATATAATGCTCGAAGAAAGGGATTCTGCTCTTCGACAATTTAATGCAAACAACATCTATGTTTGGAACATAGATGGCCATTCTGAAACAAATATTTTGGAAATATGCCAACAAATGACGATGGTCAGTAATGCCTATGCAATATATAATAATTGTCAAGAGGAAGACGTTATTCATATATTGATCTCTGGCTTTACTGGACAACTCAGAGGTTGGTGGGATTTCTATCTCACAAATGAACAAAAAAATCAAATCTTACAAGCCATAAAAACCACTCAAGATGGCATAGTTCTCAGAGATAGTATTGGTGAACCAATGTCTGATGCTGTTAACTGTCTTATAGTTAACATTATAGCTCACTTTATTGGTGATCCAACACTATGGAGGGATAAATCGGCAGATCTTCTGTCAAATTTGAAATGTAAAACTCTATCCAATTTCAGATGGTATAGAGATAACTTCCTCCTGAGAGTTATGGCCAGAGAAGATGGAAATCATCCTATCTGGAAAGAAAAATTCCTTGCTGGTCTTCCTAGGTCTCTTGGAGATAAGATCAGAGAAAAAATTAGAAACCAAACTGGTGATGGTCAAATCCATTACGAAAATTTAACATATGGACAGTTAATTGCAATTGTTCAAAAAACTGCTTTAAAAATTTGTCAAGAAGATAAAATTCAACATCAACTTGCCAAAGAAAAAGCATCAAATAGGAAGGATCTAGGAACCTTCTGTGAACAATTTGGTTTTCCTGCTTGTAAAAAATCTAAAAAACCTAAATATAAGCACGAAGACAAAGAATACAAGGCTAAAAGATATTACAAAAAATATCGAAAACCTTGGAAGAAACCAAAAACAAACAAACCCAGAAATTTGAAAAATGAATTCAAATCAAGACCTCCTATGGATCTTCCAAAAGGAAAAATTGTTTGCTTTCGATGTGGTAAAGAAGGCCACATGGCAAGATATTGTAGGCTTAATAAAAGAATTAATGCCTTACAACTTGAAAAATCAACTCTTCAACAATTAAACAATCTTTTGATTGAAGAAACCTCTTCTGAAGAAGAATATGAGATATCATCATCTGAAGGAGAAGTGAATGAACTTCAGGGCGAAATGAATAAGCTTCAACTTGATGATATTTCATCTTCATCTGAAGAAGATGATTTTCAAATAAACTGTCTTGACAAGTTTGCTGAGAGTTCAGAAAAGTCTGTTCTTGATGACCCAATCAAGGAATCGGTCTTAACCGGTCCCGGGATAGACAGTTTGCAAATAAATGTTATTGAAGAAGATTTAGTTTTTGAAATAATTAGCTCTCTTCCAACTAATGAAGAAAAGGTTAAGTTTTTCAACAAACTAAGAGAAAACACTGCTTCTTCTTCCTCTTCAAAACCAAACCAAAAATATTTGCAAAAGAATTTGCAAACAAGATATGATTTTTCTGAAATAATCAAAAGATTTTAGTCTAATCCAAAACCTGTTTCAATCTCTGACCTTCAGAATGAAATAAACAATTTAAAAGAAGAGATAAGAAACCTGAAGAATACTCAGGAATTCCATTCTCTTATTTTAAACCAAATTCAGGAAGAAAGTCTTGATAAAGGAAAGAAAGTTGAAGAAGTTAAAACCTCATCGCAAGATGATGAAACACCTTCTGAGAATTTCTTGAACATTATATCAAGAGTTTTAGTCCAAAAATGGCATGTGCCAGTTAAAATTATTGTTGCTAATACCTTTGTACTAGAAACAATAGCTTTATGGGATACTGGTGCAGCTTTAAGCTGTATTAGAGAAGGTCTAATTCCAACAAAATTCTTTCAAAAAACCACAGAAAGGCTTTGTGGACCAAACAAATCTCCATTAAATGTCAACTATAAGCTTTCAAATGCAGTAGTTGAAAACAATGGTGTCAAAATGGAAGAAGTTTTTATCCTGGCAAAAGTTTTATCTCAAGATGTAATTCTTGGGTCCCCTTTCATCAGTAGACTTATACCATATTTAACATATGATAAAGGAATTGAAACTGATGTTATGGGCAAAAGAGTTTTCTTTGAACTTGTTAATCCACCTTATATGAAATTTATAAACCAAATCGAGTATAAGGAAAGTCAAATCAATTTCTTAAAAGAAGAAGTTTCTTACAAAACAATTGAAAACCAATTGGAGAAACCTTTTCTAAAACAAAAAATCCAAAATGTTTTGAAAAACATCCTAGACATAATTTGTTCTGATTTTCCAAATGCTTTTTGGGAAAGAAAGAAACACATAATTGATTTGCCTTATGAAAAGGATTTCAATGAAAGAGCAATTCCAACAAAAGCTCGTCCAATTCAAATGAACCAGGAACTCTTGGAACATTGCCAAAAGGAAATTTCTAATTTACTTGATAAAGGTTTAATCAGAAAAAGCCAAAGTCCCTGGCCTTCTATGTAAACAAAAATTCTGAGATTGAAAGAGGAACTCCAAGACTTGTAATAAATTACAAACCTCTTAATCAAGCTCTTCAATGGATTAGGTATCCCATACCCAACAAAAAAGATCTTTTGAATCGCCTTCATCAGGCCAAAATATTTTCAAAATTTGATATGAAATCGGGTTTTTGGCAAATCCAAATCTTAGAAAAAGATAGGTATAAGACTGCATTCACAGTCCCATTTGGACAATATGAATGGAATGTTATGCCTTTCGGGTTAAAAAATGAACCCTCAGAATTTCAAAAGGTTATGAATGAAATTTTCAATCCTTTTACAAAATTTATCATTGTCTACATTGATGATGTTTTAGTGTTCTCAGAATCAATTGATCAACACTTTAAACATGTCAAAGTCTTTGTAGATGTTGCTAGGTTTAATGGCTTAGCAGTTTCTAAAACCAAAATCAGTCTTTTCCAGACAAAAATTCGGTTTCTTGGTCATCATATATACCAAGGAACTATTGTTCCAATTGATCGAGCAATTCAGTTTGCTGATAAATTTCTGGATCAAATTCTGGACAAAACTCAACTACAAAGATTCTTAGGTTGTTTGAATTACGTAGGTGATTTCATTCCTAACCTAAACAATATCATTAAACCGCTTCATGAGCGTCTTTCAAAGACTCCTCCTCCTTGGACTGATAATCATACTAATGTGATTATCAAAATTAAATCCTTGGTCAAAAATCTCCCATGCTTGTATCTTCCGAATCGACAAGCATTCAAAATTGTTGAAACTGATGCCTCTGACAGGTTATGGTGGCATTCTTAAACAAAAAATTGATGGTAAAGAGCATAGCATTGCATTTACTTCAAAGCATTGGAATAGAGCTCAACAAAACTATTCCACAATTAAAAAAGAAATTTTAGCAATTGTTTTGTGCATAAATAAGTTTCAAAGTGATTTGCTAAATCAAAAATTTCTTATCAGGGTTGATTGCAAAGCTGCAAAAGATGTTTTGCAAAAAGATGTTAAAAACCTTGCATCAAAACAAATCTTTGCCCGTTGGCAAGCAATTTTAAGTGTCTTTGATTTTGAAATTGAATTTATCAAAGGTGCTTCAAATTCCCGACCAGACTTTCTAACTAGAGAGTTCTTGCAGGCGAAATAAGGTGATAAATGAGTGATCGAGATAAAAGAAAGAAGCAAAGGGCCAAAGCCCAAGCAAAAGAAGATCCAGAAAGGATCGCAAAAGAAGAAGCAGCCCAACTCAAGGCTGCAATCAAAATGTCAAAAGGGTCATTGACCCAAGGATCTTCAATCCACCAAAAAGGGTCCCCTTCAGGGACCAAACCCATCCAAAAATCTTCTGGAACCATAATGGAACCATCTCATTATGGATTTCCAATTGAAACCCTTTTAGCCTTACAGGCTAATCAAAATTTGGCCAAATTGCCAACCAAAACATGGGCTAATGTTACCGAAATGGAGCATTCCAAAGCCTTAACCCCATTTACTTTGGATCCAGAGTCTCTTGCTTTGGCAATCCAAAAAACTTCACAAACAATTTCAAAGGCTGGTTCAACCTCAAAAGAATTAGCTATCTATTCCCAACCAACACAAACCACTTTTGTGATAAAACCAGAAAAGGTCTTAAACCTTTTTCACACAGAACCAGGTTTCTGTGACAAAAATCCCGTTGCATTAGCAGCAAAAATTTATCCGAAAGGATTCCATTTTACTCCAAAATCTTTGGAGAAAACGCAAAAATTTTATGAATTCATTCTTGTAGATACAGAATCTACAGAAATAAGACATTTTGTGGATAAAAATCATCCTGATGATAAAAGTATTCATGGTTATTCTACTTTCAGATTCAGGAAATTTTTATTACCAAAAGATTGGGGTCAGGACCTCAACAAAAGGAAAAAATTTCCGATAAAAGATGCGGATCCAATTATTTCACATACTGGGATTATTTGGATGCGTGGTGGTGTACCTTTTGGTACCAAAACCCAAGTTTTAGTCATACTTGGCTTTTTATGTTCTCGTATGATTTGGAAATAAATTACCAGTTTCCACTGTGGTTTAACCAATGGTGGGACTATTTTGGTCCTATCCAAGAAATTTTACCAACCACAGCGAAAATTGGGTTCGACTATTTCAAGAGTCGGATCAATCTTAGTGAAGATCCCTTCCCCGCAGATCTTCATTACTTTTCAAAATTTGGTTTAGCCTGGGTTTTCAAATGGAGCTACAAATATGGTCCTTCAAAGTACCAAAAATTGTTTCCAATGCTACAAAGAACCTCTTCTGTTAAATGGTGGGCAAAGTTTCCTCACATTAACAATGTGTCAGAAACGAACCTTAAGAAGTGGTTTAGAAGAAATCCAAAATCGCTAATGGCAGGAGATCACGAATCAGCCGTGTTCCTTAACCAAAAGGCAAAAATTACAGCATGTTTAGCTTCGGCAACTGACAAGCAGGCTCTAACTGAACAGCTGCACAAAATACTGGGGCTTCTCCAAACCCAAGAACAAAAGTCCAGTCCATCGGCCCAATCCTCAGAAGAATCAGATCCTGAAGACCCGGCCCGATACTTTAGACATGAATCGGATGATGAAGTCATTAGCCTCGGTGAAGACTGATTCCGGTACAAAACTGTCAGCATATCCATCTAAGACTTGCTGACTCAAAAGATTCTCTGCTTTTGGAAAAGTTGTACCTTTACTTTACTTTAGCAGACAAAATGATGTAACTTACTTTTACTTTAGGTAAAAGCAAAAGTAAAAGTACTTTTACCCGAGTAACATGTTTTCTACTCAGGTTAAAGTAATTTTACCATGGTGCATAGTAACTGGTTTGGACGCCTATAAAAGGGCACTTCGCTTCAGTTGTTAGGCACCCCGAGTTGTGTTGACGACTCAATTCTCTCTCCCCTCCTCCTCTAAGGTTGATAAACCTTTGTGTGTTTTCTTGCTTTCTCTGTAATTTCCTTTATGTCTGTATCGTTTTAATCATTCAATAAATATCAGTCTTTATATACCTTCATCTCTTTAAATGTTCATTGCATCATACTGCATCTAATAACTTAACGATTCCGATCGGTCTCTACTTCTCTCCCTTTCTGTCTCTTTAGTTTTTTCGATCATTACGTAGGATTAGCTGGTAAAATACATATATATATATATGATAATATTATTATATTATGCTATTTTTAAATTTAATTTTATTAGATAAATTAAATTTAATAACTAACATGATAGAGATATAATATCTCAGATTTAATTTATAAGGATAAGTTAGATCTATTGGCTCTTTATTCAGATTAAATAAATAGGTTAAATTAAAACTATATGACAGATTTAATTAAACTAAATTTATTTAATTAGCTTATCAAGATAATTAAAGGGTTAATTAATTTTGAAATTAATCAAGATTAATTTCAAAATTCAAATATAGTCCTCATAGGTTATAAAAAAGGATAGAGTAGAAAAACTCATGCACGGATGAGAATTCAGAGCCGCGGAAAACCCTAGCAGACGTTAGAGGCGCTAGCACGTAGTCCGTGTTGGAGTAACATTCGTGTGGATACCGGTAGAGGGAGCCAATTGGAGGTGTTGGTTCCTAGAGATCGAAAACCCTAAATTTAAAAAGGTACGATTCTTCCTAACTCTATTTAAACACTATTGATAGATCCACGATTGGAATTGGAAAAATTTTTAAAATTACTTCGCTGTGCCTGCCAATCCTAACATTATTCTTGGGCATAGTTTATTCGTTAAAGGACGTATCTACCATATTGTTTATCTTTTTATTTGGGGTTACTATCTTCGCTCCATTTATTACTATCAGAGTTCTTACTATACTTTTATTCATTTCTATCAGAGTTTTGCTCTGATTATCCATTCCTAGCTCAATTAATGTGCTCAGATAATTAATCCCTTCATCATGCGGGTTATACAGTTAACCACATCAAATGCTAATACAGCGGTAATAATTCATCAACTCTTCAACTGCCACTTTTTTATCCAGTACATCGTCCTACACTCCTTTCTTATGCTCACCTGCCTAGATGGTTAGTTGGGGGAGGGTGAGATTTGGAGGAATCTCAGTAGCAAATAATACCAACAATGCATGTAAGATAAATGCTAGTGCATGATATACTTGCCTAAGTAGGCTTAAATTACAATAATGACATATTTGCATGCTCAATGCTTGACATTTCTTACATATGGCCATAGCAATAATAGAAAACAGAGCTTCAATTATTCAACCATGTTACACGTAGACAAGTAAAGCAATCATGCACATCAATACATAAGCATACATGTCAATACACACAAGTAGGGTAAGTTCACTACATTTTGTCTTCAAGTCCCCTTTTTGGTACCTTTTCTTCCAACCACTAAAATTGCTTCAATTGTCTCATCTTTGTTATCTCATGGCCCTAGATAAATAACCATATTATTATAGCCATGAAAAATAAATGTCCAATGGGCTACATGGGCCTTCAACATCTTTAAGGACCTAATCCTAACCCTTAGAGTTCCTAATTGTTACATTTGTGCCATTAAGACATAAAGCTGTCAGATTTTTCATTGTACTTTAAAAAATCATAACTAATTCTATAAAACTTTAATTGGGTTAGCTTATAGCTCAATGTGATCCTTATTAAGTCCACTTTAAGGGATAGTTAGCATTTCCAGTTACATGCACACATTTCCAGAATTCTCAATTATTCACTTCTGTCACAAAATTCTGCCCAGAATTAATGCCCAAATTCCAACAATCATAACTTTTTGTGTACTTATCCAATGATTGAAAATTACCTATCCAATTAAAGATTATTGGGTATAATTTATTTCTGGAAAATTTCATAGACATTGGAATTCATTTGGCTAGACAAAAACATGTCACTATCGGTCTGCCAAAGAACAACTTCTAAGTTTAATGCCCAATTTTCAAAAATCATAATTAATTCTGGAAAACTCCAAATTGACTTATTCCAAGGACATTGTAAACCTCTTAAGTTTGCTTTCAAAGAAAAATATCATGTCCTAGAAATTGTAGCTACACAATTTCCAGAAATTCATCAAACTATAACTATTCTAGAATTGGTTCCTGAAACAGGGTCCAACTTTGAAAAATCATAACTTTAAATCCACTAGTCCAAAAATTACATTCTGCCTATCAAAATGAATCTCAAGATGTTTACTTTCATTCTGAAAATTTTCATAGCATTTGGACCACGTTTGGCTAATCAAAAACACGCCACAACTTCGCTGCGTTCCAAAAAATGAAATATGGCAGCACTACTCTTAAGTTCCAAATTTGTGATTTCTCCTTTCTAAACCTTATTTAACAACATTTACAAGACCAAACCACCATGAACTCTAAGAATAACTATATAACTGAAAATTAGGGCAAAAATACCCATTCCACAAAGCTCAATCAAACGACACTATATGGTTTAAAAGAAAGCTTTTACTCACCTCTTGCTTCTTCTAAGCTTTATTTTTTGATTCCACAACTTTGGACCTTGATAAATGCCTTAAAACACTTCCTCTTGAAAAAATTTATTGAAATTTCATATTTTTCTTTCTCTCTCTTGCTCCTTGCTTTTAGACGTTCAACATGATGAAGAAGGAGGGTGATGTGGTGTTTTTAGTCACTTATTTCCCTTCATTATGGGCTGACCAAGATCCTAAAGAAAATGGAAGGCCAAGCTCATATCTCACTTTAGTTTGATTTGTTATCAAGGTGACATGTGTCTTGATTAACTCCATAAGTGACAAGTGGCTTAATAAAAATCTCTTCTTGCTTTTCTTCTTCACTTAACTAAACATGACAGAGAATGGAGTAAAAATAGACCATTCAATTGTCCAATAATCTTGCAAGAAAAGCACCAAGATTATTAACCAATGGTTAATTAGGCTTACTTGGTTATCTTGAAGATTGGTCTTGTTAGGGTAACTAATTAAGGTTTAGTTCAATTGAAACCATTTCCTCTTCCATTTGGTTGGCTTAGGCTGAAATTAGAGAGGTAAAAGAGGGAAATGCTTTACCCAATGGCTTATGGCTTTTTGACCACTAGGTAGTTAATTAACCATTGGTTTATTGGATAACTCCTCTTGTTTCCCTTGCCTTTATTTAATGGTTTTCTTAGTGAATTTTCTTGTCTTTTCTTGTCTTCTATTTTATTTTCTCATAATTACTCTTACTTTTTCAAGAACAAATCCTAGCCCTAAATCTTGGGTTCCAATTTTAACCTTAAGATCCAATGGCAAATGACTCTTTTGACCTTGATTATGGCAACATTATTTCTTGTGCCATTAGTTCTTTCAATTCTCTTTATTAATGCTTTCCAGACACTTCTTCCCTTTTCCTTTGGATCCGGGTTAGGTTTTATGTCATACTGACATATCTAAAAGGAATCGGTTACTTTCTTTTGACTAATTCGCACGAAATTCATATTCTATTCTGAGTACGGTTTCTAAAAGTCATTATGTTTCTTATGCATTCCTGGGACTCTTACTAAACTAGACTCAGTAGTCTACTTTATTCAGGCTTATACTCTAGCCTCTAGTCCCAAAATTTGGGATATTACACTTCCATCTTTTAACCTTAACTTGGCGGTTTTAAGGCTTAAAGGAGAGTTACAATTTTTCTTTTCATTATAATAATTCCTTCTTACTTTTGAAGAGCAAATCTTGGCCCTTCATTTTGTCTTCCAATTTTGACCTCAAGATCAAGTGGCAATTGTCTCTTTTGCCCTTGATTATAGTAATATTATTTCTTGTGCCATTAATTCTCTTAATTACTTCTTTCTAAACACCATTTCCCTTTTCCTTTGGATCCGAGTTAGGTTTTATGTCATTCTGACACATTCTAAATGAATCAGGTACTTTCATTCAACTGATTCGCATCGAAATTCATATTCTATTCCGAGTGCAGTTTGGGATTCTTACTAAGCTAGACTTAGTAGTCTACTTCATTCACGCTTATTCTCTAGCCTCTAGTCCCAAAATTTGGGGTATTACAATTCTCCCCACGTTAAATAAATTTCATCCTCAAAATTTTGAACATCTATATCTCGGGGAATCAATTCTCATTACTCAGTCTACATTTATTTCAGGTGCAAGCTCACAAGCCATACAATACAACCATTTCACTCTTAACAAAGATCTCATATAGTATTCAGCATTCCTCATTCAATATTCGCATTCAACAATCAGTGTGCGACATAAACTAGCATAGGACATATTGGCCCAGTACTACACAATTGACATATAAGATTGTATAGCCGAGGTTCTCTGCCCCCATTCCTTGGGTCATTGCCCGACTCAATTTTGAATACATCTGCCAGCCTAAGGACACACTAGTCCACTAGGTCTTAGGGCCTCTGGACATACAGGTCCACTATAATATAACTGGCATGTAGGATCTTACAGCCTAGGGACACTGCTCCATGTAATTTTGCACACTGGGCCTTACTACCTAAAAGAATCACCTATATACTTACAAGCAATTCAGGACTTACTGCCTCGAGCCTCCGCTCGTCATCATTCTTAAATATATAATATTCTGCCAGCCTAAGGACATATATATCCATAAAGTCTTATGGCCTTAGGACATACAGTCCTCAAAATACATAGTTCATCATCTTTACTGAATACATATCGAAACTAACGACCTCAGGGTGTACAGCCCACTAGGTTTTCTGAATTCGTTCCAGGCTCCACCTCTTGCTACTCAACCCTTCATATACTTATGTAACGTTCACGAAGCATGCTAAACGAACCATCTCATAACAAGCATTCGGACATCATAGGACATACTGTCCCAGACAACATAACATAACAATTCGAATGCATTTTCTACCCTAAGGACATATTGTCCACTAGGTCTTAGGGTATTTCATAACATAACAATTCGAATACATCTGCCAACCTATGGACACACTGCCCACTAGGTCTTAGGGCATTATATAACATAACAATTCCTAACATAAATTTTGTATATTCATAAAACAAATACACGTGATGGTAAATACATAAATGCAGAAGCATTACACAAGATACGATAGTAAGAGTTACTTTCCTTTATACCGTCGAGCTTATTCTTTCTTAATTCCCTTCTTCTGTCTTTCTTTCAACACATAGCGCTGGAGCCCCCATGGTTATACACTAGGTGAAATAAATGTTAGAACCGGCTGATACCCAAGAGGGGGTGAATTGGGTGTAAGATAAAAATCTTAAGAACTTTGAAAATCTTTTTGCATCTTAGAGGAAGCAATAAATATGAAAATAATGAATCATAAATCAATAGTTAATATATGCTGGAAATATAAGAGTTTAAGGAAGAAATTGTGCAAACTGTGATTTATCCTGGTTCGGTCAATCTGTGATGGCCTACGTCCAGTCCCCAGGCTCCTCCTGAGATTTTCAAATCCACTATTTTCTTGTTTAATCTAGGCACAAGAAAAGCCTTTACAAAGTTCTCACCAAGTACTCCCCCTTACAACAAGTCTTACGAGCAGAGCAATCCCGAAGACCTTTCCCTCCTGCTTACCTATGCAAGTCTAACGAGCAGCAATGTTCTCTTCTGCTTACACCACTGTAAGTCTTACGAGCAGCAACGTTCTCTACTACTTGCACCTTGTAAGTCTTACGAGTAGAAAGTCTTACCGGCGATTCTCTCTATAGCTTCCCATAAGGAAATTAACCCACTCAAGGTTCCTCTACCTTGAGATCAATTCAGAAATATAAGTGTTTACAAACTCTCTCACAGAGTGGATAAAATACTTACTGAAGTACAATACAAATAACTTCTCTCTCAAAGGTAAATAGTATAGAAGCTAGAGAAACAGAGAGTATGTGTGATGAGTGTTGGTGTCAGGATGTTGACATTTCGATTATGTATGCACACTTAGTCCCTTCTATTATGGATGATCTTCTATTTATAGTTGATGAAGGTTGATGACCGTTTGAGCATTTCAATATATCCGTTGGAGTGTGGCTTCTTCAATTTGAAAACTAGCCGTTATAACGTTGATGCTCCGCTTTCATAAATTCACCTTTTGACTCTTCACATCATATCTTCATTGTATTCCTGGAGAAATACATTAAACACTAATACAATGAAGTGTTAGAGTAATTAGAAGCAAGAAGAATAAGTTATATGATCATTTCATTGATTTCCAGAATCTTTGAGACATTGTTCTGTTTTCCTGGGAAGCATTACTCGAGTGCTCACTCGAGTAAACATCAAGTTTCTTCACAGGCTACTCGAGTGGCTACTTAAGTGGCCTTCCATTTTTTGCATAGCTTACCCGGGTAGTAACTTGAAGTTCTCTTCTAAATAATTCTGCGTACTCGGGTAGTAACTTGAAGTTTGACTTGAGGTTTGGGTAGTAACTTGAAGTTCAACTTGAAGTTCGGGTAGTAACTTGAAGTTCGACTTGAAGTTCTCTTCTAAATAACTCTATGTACTCGGGTAGTAACTTGAAGTTTGACTCTGGTTACTTCAAGTTTCTGTCTCTTTACTCGAGTACTGACTCGAGTAACGTTGGTAGGCTGAGAACAACTGGAAGTTTTCTATTTGATTACTCGAGTATCGTTGGTAGGACGAGAGCAACTGAAAGTTTTCTATCTGATTACTCGAGTACTTCCTCGAGTAAAGTCTTTTGTTATCAACTAGTTACTCGAGTGGTGCCTTCAAGTGAATTGTTGATTTTGACTCAAAACATGGCAAATTATATATCATCAGAAAGCTCTCATCGTTTACATTCCAACGCAATAAGAATCAACTCCAAACACATTGTATACTGAAAGTTATGATCCAAAGAGTATCTACTGTTCTTAGACCATTTCTGAACTCACGAACCATCACGAGCAGCAACTTCCAGAAGTCATAGCTCTTAGGATATAGCTTCAAATGTGACAAATTATATATCCATGGAAAGCTCTTTGAGTCTACTTTGATATGGAACTGGTTTTGTTGCAATCCAATGTGTATTTTGGGAGTTATGTCCAAAATACCGAAGCTGTCCAGGAATATGACGCTGATTCATGTGTCAACTTTCGAAGCTTATATCTCTCTCATATGAACTCCTTCGAATGTGATCTTGATTTCAAAAGTTCATATTGGAAGTCTAGTTTTATATGCCACCGGTTTCAGTTCGATCCGATATGTGTTTGGAGAGATATCATCAAAATACCGAACCTCTATTCTGTCGCGCGAAAACAGAGTGCCCATTACTTCAAGTGCCGCCTTGAGTAATTCATCAAGTAACCCGGCAAATTACTCGAGTAATCACCTCCAAAATGAGGCAGTACCCTATTACTCGAGTGATTACTCGACTAATCATCCCCAGAGGCACCATAACTTCCGTATACATCATTTTAGCTTCGTATTGACCCATTGCAACTTCCGTTTGACCATAGAAACCTCCGATATCACTTATAATAGCTTGGATCTTGATATTCTCATGTGATCTTGCAAGTTCTTCTTTCTTTAATCTCTTTCTTCTTGTTTTGCCACTTGATGATCATTCTTTATCACCCAACTTCAACCTTCTTGATGAATATCTTCAATCTTCATCTTTCTTTCTTCTTTCTTCAATTCCTTGCCTCTTGATTTTTTTCTTGATGATTGTTCTCCATTTATGAGGCATTATAACATCAACCCACCATTGGGTTTATGACTAATCTACAAGATATACAATATTAAATATGGTAGTTAGTCAATGTAGAAGATAAGTATATTATACAAAATTTTTGCTCATATTTGACATCTATATTTGACATCATCAAAACTATTCATATCTAACAATAAACCCTTCTTCTAGGAAACCCATCCGATATGGGACTCATTACAATGCACCACCTTTGAGAGTCGACGTCCCAGTAGCTCTACTTTATGGTTAGACGTCATGGCGGCTGTACTCTACAGTTCGACATCACGGTGGCTACATACTCTACGGTACTTTACTTGGCACTTTACTCAGTCCACTCTGACTGGTCAATCCCTCTATTTTTAACCCTCGTAGGTAGCCCTTTCCAATCAAAACCCCCTGTAGGTAGCCCCACCGATCAAACTCTCCATAGGTATCTCTCTCCGATTGACCATCTCTGAATGGAAATACCATTATAACGAGAAACCCAGATCTTATAAAGTCCCTCTTCTACAGCAATTTCATACTCTATTTTCTTTAATTCTGCCATCTCTTCTAGGGTCATTTTGTATAAACTTTTAATATCGGTCTAGCTCCAAGAATAATTCTACTTCCCTTACTGGGGAAATCTACCCACCTTGTACAGGGAATTCATAAGCAACTAGCATAACTTCTATTATCTGCCTCAGCCATGAGACCATAACTTGAGGCTTTTCTCAATCTTTTAAATACTTTGTTCCATTAGGGATAAAACTCTTAATCGTTCTTCTATAGAAAGATTCTGTAACCAAGATATTTCCCTATACTAAATCAGCAACTAGCAACCTTAAGAAAACCTCATACACATTTTTTACAGATTCTAGTACCTTAAAATATTTGGGTCAATTCAAATGCCTAAAGAATCAATTCAACTATTGTTTGATTCTTAGGTTACAATTCATTGAGTAATAACTCTCTGAATATGCACCCAATCTTCTAAATTCATAAATGAATCTAGAACCTCAGCAACACCCGAGTCAAGAAATCATTCTCCTCAAGTATACCTAATACGCATTCTTAAGTCATGATTCACAATTCCTATTCTAATTCTTGAAACATTCATAAAATATTCTCTTAGCATCATCATTCCTTAAAATCAATATAATCGCTGCCAGATCTAATTCATGAGTGGAGTGTTCTATCTCATGAGACTTCAGCTGTCGAGAGGCATCTGCCACCATTCTGCCCTTCTACACTAGGGCACATCCCAATCCTGAATACTTATTACACTGTAAGCCTTACAGGTCGCTTCACTTACAAACCACACAAGTTGCATCTCTACAGACTATATTGGTCGTACTAGGATCTGGGATAATCAATATTGGTGTGAATGTCAGGCTCTGCCTCAACTCTATAAAGCCCCTATCATATTTACATAACATCAAACTCTTTCATTCACATGAGCTCTATCAATGGCAAGGCGATTCAGGAGTCAGGATATCTCCCCAACAATATCTGGTAAGACCCAAAAAACTACATATCTTTGTACCAGTTTCTAGCCTCTTCCAGTTCAATACTTTCAATCATACATGTATGCCTTTAAATACAAATCATCTAACTAAGATGATCATTAGTCATGGAGAAATCTTAAGACAATCACTATTCCTCGGTCTCCATAGCCTTACCAACTTAACTTCCTAAGGGGTCACCCATCCCAAGAATACTCTCACCTGAGCATGCTTAACTACTGAATTCTACTGGAATCTGGGTCACAGGCCAGCTCCACATCAAATTCTCCGGAGCTCAGACCCTTCTCTACTATGTATACATTGCGCTGCTCCATTTCATTCTCTATATACAACTCCTACCCCTTCCTTTCATAGGCTGTTAACAAACAGGGGCAGCCTAATTCCATGGTATCTTATACTCGTCACACTTTCTAAGGTATTTGTATACCTATTCACAGCAGTAGAGAACTAGTCAAATGCTAGAATCTTTGCTCTGATACCAAACTATAGTACCCTTACCTTCATGGTCATCTAATGAGTTTAAATTCATAGTGAGTTGAACCACTAATCCAAGAATTCAGTCTTGAAACAAATATAATTTAGAAAAGAGTTATAAATCCTAGCTTCAAATCAGGGTTCAAACCTGTAATTAAATGATTTTTTTTATGAATTTAAAAATTTTCAAAATGGTTTCATTATGGTTTGTAATTCCATCATAACTCATCAGTCTTAATTCCTTTTATCAAAGTATTCAAGCATCTCTCCACGTATTACTCTTTATCTCATCATTTGGTTATGGGACTTTTTAGTATATAGATTCCCTAACCCAGTTCCTTTATCGTAACAACGTACGTACCAATTTACCATGTGATTATATGGCTATTTCTGCTACCACTACTATTAATACTGTAGTTATGTTCCCAAGTCATAAACAACATACACAGAATCAAAACAAGATAACCAACTAGACTTTTAATCTTGAGCGCAATCCTACACTCGTTTATGACTATCTTCTTGGCCCTCGAGCCCCTTGCCCTTACTGTAGGTTAGTTATAGGAAAGCATGAGATTCAAAAGAATCTCGGTAGTAACAATTCACTCATATGATATATAAATTCACAGAGCATGTAAAACAATCATCGAATAATATTATTCATAACAGTCGTAACATTCTTGACATTCTTAACATGTGTAACAATTGATGATATGAAGATACATACAAAGCATTATACATGATATAAGAGAAAGAGTCACTACCTTGAAGCCTTTCCAACTCTTGATCTTGTTCCCAGTCTCTTGGGTGCCCCAAGTAGATATCAAATCCTATGAATTAATATTTATGAATGGACAAGTTTCTACTTATCCAAGTTCTTCAATATCTCAAGATACTAGGGTTGGTTATCTTTAATGTTCGTGTATTATGCAAAAGAGGTGGTTAATTTGCCTACACTAACATCATGTGCTCATCTTGACCCTTGAAGTTAAATTTTATTACCATCTAACCTAATATACTTTACCCTTAGTCATCCATCTTATTACAATTTGCCCAAATGTTTGGCCATATCTCTACCCTTGGATTTTACTCTTATCACTATTCAACCCAAGTGCTAACACTTATGTCTACACATGCCAACCACACCTATTTACCATGCAAACCATTATCATATTTTCGCATAACAACCTATATTCCCAGATTTTTCACTTATCTTTGAAAAATCATAACTTAATCTACAAAACTTCAATTGAGGTGATTGAAAATCCTATGTGATCCTCTTTAAGCTTATTTTGAAGGAAAAATATTTCTTTCAACCAAATACACGCACATAATTCCAGAATTCTCAATTAATCTTCACAACCATAGAAATCATTCTAGATTCAATGCCTAACTTTAACAAGTCATAACTCTTAGTGTACTGACTTAAATGACATATATTACATATCAAACTAAAGATTAACATGTCTACTTTTGTTGTGGAAAATATCATGGGCATTGGATCATATTTGGTCATTAAAAACCCCACTATAACCAAGCTACCTCCTAGAAAACAAAATTTTGCAGCACTATGTTTAGTTCCAATTTTTGGATTTCAAATCCATTCTTTCTAAAATTATGTCAACAACCTATTCCTATAAAATTTTTCCCAAGGAATCCATTGGAAGCCTTAAAAGTAGCAAGCTCATGCTCCTTCTTTATGCGCTCTTCATACCAGAAAATTAGAGTTCCACCCAACAATTCACTATTTAACCACCAAACTAGTCTCGTATACTTCCCAAACATCATATAACTACATGTATATGCCCAAAGCATGATGTAATAGGATGGGTTGGAACAGTAGAAAATTAATATGAAAAGTTTTTCAATCCCTACTACGGATCTGTCAACGACATTTAAATCGAGGGAGAAGCGTACCTATCTTATGTGTGCAGTCTTTCTTTTTTATCCCAAGGAGCTAACAACTCAGATCATCTCTTCTACCAGTATCTACACGTATAGGAATCCAACACGAATAGCGTGCTAGCAGCACCAATATCTCTCTCTAGAGTTTTCTTTTCTCATGGCTCTTTATCTTGCTTTTTTTCCCCATTACCTGCAAAAAACCCAAGCTCACCCTTTTAAATAACTAGTTAGGGCTTTCTATTTTATGATTGATATTGGATTTTTAAAATTAATCTTAATTAATTTCAAAATCCAAATCATATCAATTAACATTTAATTGTTTTTTGATAAGAAAATTAAATAAACATGGTTTAATTTATCTAATGCTTGTTTCTTAACATATACCTCACATCCCCAAATTTTGAGAAAAGATAAGCTAGGTTTCTTTCCAGTCCATATCTCGTATTGTGTCTTTTCAATTGCCTTAGGTGGAACACGATTTAGTGTAAACGCATCTGTATCTAGGGTATAGCCCCAAAAGGAAGATGGAATATCTGTTTGACTCATAATTGATCGAACCATATCTAATAGTGTTCAATTCCTCATTCAAAAATGCCATTCCATTATGGTGTTCTTGGAGGAGTCAATTGTGAGATTATCCCACAACCCCTAAGATGGTCAATGAACTCTTGGCTCAAATATTCATCGCCTCGATCAGATCGAACTGCTTTAATCATTTTGCTAAGTTAGTTTTGTACTTCATTTTGGAATATTTTGAACATTTCAAAAGATTTAGATGTATGTTTCATTAGATAGATGTATCCATATCTACTAAAGTCATCTATAAATGTAATAAAGTACATATAACCTCCTCTGATAGTTATATTCAATGGTCCATATGCATCTGTATGTATGTGGCCCAATAAATCATGGCCATCTCACTATGCCTAGTAAAATGTGCCTTTGTCGTCTTTCCTAATAAGCAAGAGTCACATGTATCATATGATTCAAAATCAAATGAGTTAAGAAACCCATCTTAATAGAGTTTAGAAATGTGTTCCTCATTTATATAGCCTAGACCACAATGACATAGGTAGATCGGATTCAAATCATTTGACTTGATCCTTTTGGTAGTTACGTTATAGATATTTTCACTATTAGGATGTTCCAAATTTAATATATAATGACCAACATACAAATCACCATTAGCATAGAAAACGTCATTATGATAAATAGAACATTTACCATTCTCGGTAATGGAAGTGTAACCTTCCTTATCCAAATAAGAAAGAGAAAAATTGTTACTAATCAAAGCAGGAACATAATAGCAATTGTTCTAAATTAACAAAAACCCATTGGGCAGAACTAATTCATAAGTGCCTACAGCTAAAGTATCAACTCTTGCTCTGTTTCCAACTCGTAGGTCTACTTCGCCCTTCTTCAGCTTTCTACTATCCATAAGACCCTGCACATTCCTACAAATGTAAAAACCACATGCAGTATCTAATATCCATGTAGAGGACGTAGAAAGATAAATATCTATAACATAAATACCTGAAGAGATGACCCCGATATCCTTCTTGTTCTTTTTCAAATCTTCAAGGTAGAGTTTGTAATTCCTCTTCCAATGACCAGATTCATTACAGAAGAAGCATACTCCTTCCTTAGGAGCCTTTGCCTTTTGGGTGCAAGCTTGGTTTCAGGCTTGTTTGACTCTTTGGTCTTACCACTTAATGTTCTGCTCAGCAGTTTTAAGCATCTCGTGCAGTTCAGAAATTGATTTCTCCATATTGTTCATATTATAGTTTATAACAAACTAGTCATAACTTTCTGACTGTGAGTTCAAGATCAAATATATAGCTAACTCCTAGCTTATGGGAAATCCAAGCCTCTCAAGGTCATCAATATAGCCTTTCAACTTTAATACGTGAGCACCAACTGATGCACCCTCAGCCATCTTATAGGAATGTAAGGCCTTTATGGTCTCATACCTTTCTTGCCTTACTTGTTGCTGGAACATTTCCTTGAGATGCATAATTATCTCATGAGCCTCCATAAGTTCTAGATCTCTTTGGAGCTCTGGAACCATGGTGGCAAGCATTAAGCAACCTATATCTACAGAGTCTTCCTTATCCTTCGTTAAGCATCTTTCTGAGCTCTTGGAGCATTGGTTGTAGGCTCCTCAGGAATGGGCTGATCTAGGACATATGCTTTTCTTTCCTGTTTGAGAACAATTCTCAAGTTCCTAAACTAGTCAAGAAAGTTTGTCCTATTGAATTTGTCCTTCTCAAGGACTGATTGTAATGATAGTGTAGCAGTATTGCTAGTCGACATGATTCTACAATGAAATATGCAAAGTTGGCTAGTAATCTCCCACTAAATTAACAACCTTCAATGTAATAATTAGTGGCCTAAGCTCCATATTTTGCTTAAATTTAAGTATGCTTTGGCAAGATGCTTAAATCAAGTTATTTAAGTAGGTAACCTCTTTACCAATTACATCACACATAACTCTTAGTTCTTTATGGGATTCGATCATCATATGGTATGGCATGTTTAATCTCATATAATACCTTGAAAGCCAAAATTGTTTTGTTAATCTCAATTAAGTCAAAACAATAATGAATCTTTGTGAGTAGCACCATTACTCACGGTTGTCTCACCAAGATAACTCAAATGCATCCACTTTGATGGAACCTACAATTGAGTGATATAGGTTTTGACAAGTATTCATTAATTGACGGCATTATGACTAAAGATTTCATTTGGAGGGCTTAATTAATTATTTGGTTTATATAAATACATATATTATGGTTGTATCTCATATAAATATACATATATCTATATATATATGTGTGTGTGTAAAATATGCATGTAATGATCTAATCAAAAGAAACATAATTTAATCATAATACAATAAGGCTCACCTAACCTAAATCCTCTCAAACCAATGAGAGGACCTCGCTAATAAGAAAAGAGATTCCTCTATGGTAACTTAAAATAAAAATGATGAAAACTAAAATGTTCAATGTAGTGCAGTGTGTTTCGATGAGTAAGAAAGAAAAAATGAGGGAGTAGGAAAGAAAATTGATAGAGTAGGAAAGAAGTTTTGAAAGAGTAAGGAAGAAGTTTTGGGTTGCCTCCTAAATAGCCATCCTTCTTTAACGTCTTTAGCTAGACAAAGATAATTTTTTTTCTTTAAATTTTTTTTTTGCATTTTTAATTGTAACTACCAAAGTAGTATACATCATCAAGAGATACTATAAATCCGACAAAATCATAACAAAACATCAAACCAAACCTTGGGTTGCCTCCCAAGTAGCACTAAATTTATAGTCTTCAACCTGACTTCTCAAACACAAACTACTAATCAAAAGTATCAAACACCAGAATTACCTTCTCTTCATTTCTTTTCAAGCAACAATGTCTCAAACACCAACAATGATCATTCAAAGTAAATAATTGTACTTCTTCAATCATCAACAATTTTAGAGTACAATTATTTACTGAATTCAAATAAAGCACAACATGCATGTATTTACAAACAGATTTAGGAATTTCCAAAATTTTAGAGCATCCAACAAAATCCACTTGACTCTCATCAGTAAGAGTCAACACTTCAACAGGAGAGACATGAACAACAACTTTTGGAATATCCACATTAGTTTCAATATCAAAATCACAAAGATTAGGCTCCATAGGTAGAACCTCAATTAGACATTCACTATTCTCTCCAAAAGTGATTTCAAGTTCCTTATCACATTCCACAAGAGCTAAGGTTTCATCCAATTTCACATCCTCAACTTCCTCACAATAATTATCATTAACACAAGGAGTGGTCATCATGCTCAAAGAATTATCTTGCCTCATAGTTTCAAATGACAAAATAATTTGACTTGCATATATTCCAATATTTTGGACCCTTGACTCAACTCTAGTGGCACTTTCCTTTTGCTCTCTACAAAATCTCTTTGTTGATTCTGCAAACTTCTCACATAATCTTTCTAAATCAGACTTTTCCTTATACTCAAGGGTATGTTCTTCAATATATGGATAAGAGTAGAAAGGAGGATTAGGAGAATACCTGACATATGAATCTAAAAACTCTTGTTGTTCCAAAATTCCACAAGAATAAAAGAAATGATCAAAATGAGTTTGGTTCATATTGAAATCATCTCTCACATAATGACTGGTATTGCTATATGGACAATGTTTATAAGAATGACACTCTCCACAATAAGCACAAGAAAAACAATTATAAGGAGAAGAATTTTCAATCCAACCTGCATTTATATTTCCTTGTCGCATTCCATTCACATGCATTCCAAAAAAAGAATCAAGATATTACAAGTAATAACTGATTAAACCAAATGAATGTTATGAATAATCCATTTTTTTGTAATTTTTTTTTTAATTTTTACATGAAGACTAAATTAGTATTAAAATTACTTGGTATTGATATTAATGACAACAATCCCCGGCAACGACGCCAAAAACTTGATACGGGTGTAGATAATGTATTAAATAGTACAAGTGTACACTGTCGTAATCAAGTAATATAGAAGTAAGTAGAGTATCGTTCCCACGAGGATTGAGCACTAAGTACCAAAATAGGTAATTTTAATTTTATTTAGTCGATCGATTAGTTGGTGATTGAGAGTACAAAATAAAATAAAAACAATTAAATATGAGTGCAGATGATAAGAAAGCAAATATGAGAAAAAGTTCTAGGGGTCAGGTTTCACTTAACAAATTCTGGATTCAACCACTTATCTATTCTAGCCCAATTTATTTCACATAATTAATAGTTGAGTTTCCCTAATTTAATTACTAGCCTCTTCCAAGGTTAAGCAATTCTATAATCAATTGCTAATCCAATATATTCCTATATGAATTTAAGCAATTAAGTATGCATTAAGATTTATGGAACTTAGTAAGACTACACAACTCATATGAATATATTCCTATTTCATATGTAAGTCATGTTTTAATTATAGGGTCTACACACATGTATCTCATTCCGGTCTCAACATGCATATTGAAATCATTCAAAAGATGGCCAGTCAATCAAAAGCATTAAGAATAATAATTAAAACTCAATCAAACTAGATTTAATAAGTTATGATTCAATCCGTCATTAGTAAGCTACGTCATCATCCTAGGAAAATGAAAGTTTAGCACATAATGAAATTAAAAAAAATAAAAATAAATTAACATTATATAAAACTTGAATATTAAATTCTCAAACATAAATATAAAACCAAAAGATGCATGAAAATTGAAGAAATCTAGCCATCCATTCAAGAGGTAAACCCTTCCATACAGGCTGCATGCAAAATGTAATACAATCCTAAGCCTTTCAAGATGGAGGCATGCAAAATGTAATAAAATCCTAAGCCTTCCAAGATAGAGGCATGCAATGCGTGAAATTAAATCTAAAAAATAATACAATGAACTAAGAAATGTTAGAGAAAGATCTCTCCCGGTCAGAGAAGGAGCTTTCCCTGTCGGAGAAGGAAACCTCTGCTTCTCTTCCTCTCCTCCTCCTTTGAGCTTGGCCTTGATCTCTATTTATAGGGGGAAACAAATGTACCACGGTACTACTACAGTGATCTGGCGGCTGCTACAGTAATCTTGCTGCTTCTATAGTGACTGTCGGCAACAGCCACAGTATCTGGCAGCTGCTACAGTAGTAACTTCCGTCCGCTACAGTGTAACCATATACTACAGTGATCCTGTTGCTACAGTACTTTCATTTTTATATTTATTTTTTTAAATGCTATTTATTTCAAAAATATTATTTATTTATCAATCACACCCAAATTTATTATATTAAACTCAAATATCCCCCATAAAATAATCATATAAGGAAAAATAAATATGCAAATATTTTACTTATCAGTCCCTTATATTGAATTTGTATGAAACAAGGACAAATAATTTCAACAATTCTTTTTTTTTTTGGAATGAAATTCCAACACTATAACAAAAATATAATGCATTTTTGCTATATCATATATATAATCTTTTTGGTTAAATAAAATTTAACCATACTTTTATTCATCAACCACTAGCTATAGTATCTGACTCCATAAATTAAGTGTCCTTAGGCAAAAGTGAACTTTTCCATTCTTTAACTGTCATTTTAATCCCTTAATATAACACCGTTAACAAGCTGTCATTTTAATCCCTCAATAATATCACTGTTAACAGCAACAAAATGTTGACATTGAAGTTTCAAATATTGACAAACCTTCCCCAATGTTAAAATGCTCAATTCAATATTTCAAAATAACAATGAATGTTATGAACAAATCATTATTTAAAACTTTGAATTTTAAAATCAAAACACTGAAAAAATACATTTTAATTTAAAACTAAAAGATCAAACCGATACCTTAAATTTAGTTAGTAGACCAATGCTGTATGTTTGTCTTTCCTTTTTAAAGGAATTCATTGGATTATATTACCCAAGAGAAAACAGCTGCTTTCTTTTTTATACAAGAACCATTAGCTACATCATTTTCTTGTTTTTTTTAATTATTTTCTTTTTTGATTTCTTAACTGTTTCCTCCTCAAAAGTTTGCTGAGATGAAAACGTGCAGCTATCTTTTATGCTAGGGCTGGCTAAGTCTGCTGCCTGCTGCTTCCCCACTTCTTGCATCTGTATTAAATTTTGAATAAGTAGGGCTTGCTGCTGCACAATCTCTTTCAAATAGGATTGTTCTTGTATTTGTTGTTGGAGGTCCTCCACTTTCTGGTATTGTTGCGCAAGCATTTCTCTCAATCGAGCAATCTCTGCCGAATCTTGTGACTTCAAACGCCTTGGTTTCTCAAAGTAGTCTCTGAGTGACACCAAAACCAAGACCCCTAACACGACCAGGGTACTCGATACCACAGATCGCCCTAGCCAATATATCATCATGCTTAGTGGGGATCTCATATTCTGATAGGGCAACCTATGTCATATAAATAAGAAAGTAAATGTTATTAATTACTAGTGAACCAAAAAAAAAATTAAAGCTGATAATTTACAATTCAGAAAAATATTACTTACACATCTGTCCCAAACTTGTTGGACATTTTCATTGTCAATTTGGCCTTCCTTATTGACATGACCTTCCTTCCAAAGCTCATGACGGGATAAGGTGGTAACCTGTGATCCTTTTTGTGCGATCTATGGATTAGGACAAATAAAAATCATTAGCATATAAAATTATATAACAAAAGACAATTGGAATACGACATATATTTGTACATACCAATTGTTGCTCTAGGTCAGCTTACAGGGACTTCTCTTGCATTTTATCTTAATTTTTCAGGGTAAGGCGTTAAAATAGATAAGGTTTTAAAACCTGGGCTGATTTACAGGATTGGTTAGGATATTGAGTTAAAGGTTATTGGATTAAATCGGAGTTAAATTGAAGCTCAAATCAATGAGAAATTGAATATTTTAGATTTTTTCAGTATGAAATCCTAAAGAAAAATTTTTTTAAAAAATTGATTTAAAAAAAATAAAAAAATACTGAATCGGTCTAGTTTGGTTCCATGCCAGGTTCGCCGGTTCCTGGGCCGGACCGGCCGGTCCAGTCGGGGTTTCAAACCATGGAAAATAAGGGAAAAATTTAAGAAAACTACATTTAAAAATAAGAGAAGATAAATTGATGTTGCGAATTTATAAATCTCAAATAAGAACTAAAGTAGGAATATTTGATTTCCAATTCTAATCAAATTACCCTTAATTTAGCTGTAAAACATAAAAATGAAATCGTTAATGTAAAATCTAATATTGTTAACATATATACAAATGTTGTTATTGACCCTTTAAATTTGTGCCCTCAAAATTCCTGATTTTTAGGATATGAAGTTGTAAAACATGAAAGTAAAGTCATTAATGTATAAAATTTAATGTTGTTAATATAGATACAAATGTTGTTATTGACCTCTAAAACTTGTGAACTAACCTAAGGGCATTTTGGTCATTTAGTCAGAATTGGAAATCCCAGATTCCTACTTCAATTCTGACTCGGGATATGATAAATTTGCAACATCAATTTATCTTTTGTCATTTTTAATTGTATTTTTCTAGAATTTCCCCTTAAAATACCCTTCAACTTTTATCAAAAGTGTAAAAGTAACTATAAACTATTTTTTAGAGCAAAAGTAACTATAAACTTTTAAAATTGAGACAAAACTGTGAAACCCAAATAACTTCCATATATTACAATGGGAAAAATGAATATTTTGGCTCTTAAAGTTTTACGAACTTATAACTCAATCCCTGAACTTTTGACTCGCTTACAACTCATTCCCTGATATTTCTTATCAAACCCCTTAACATTTGATATTCGTAAAGTGATAAAGGCACAATTCCATATACATACAGAAATAGCATAAATATACTGATATTAAGTACATATTTACATACAAGAATCTCTCCGCAGGGTTTGAAAGTATATATACAAATTGCCCAAAAATGACAAAATAAACTAATAATATAACCAACAGCTCCACTCTCCTAACCCACATACCTCAGCTGGTGGTATTTGCTACCTTGCCCTTGGAGCCACTAGCTTCTGTTGGAATATTTTAATTTTTGAACAAGCGTAGATTCAAACGAATCTCAATAGTAACATACAATCAATCATATAAAATGCAAAAATTAAATATGCAATGCACCATATAATGTAAAATGAAAATTCATACTATATCATGTGAGTGCACAATGCTCAGGGCCAAATGTCTATTTGGAACCCCTACTTGTCTGTGTACCTCAACTGAGTCCCAAACCACAACTAGATAATGTGCCCCAAGCACATGTTCATATCACAGAATATAACAATATACAATATATCAATATTCACATAGTGTATGAAAAATAAAGTTACTACCTTGTGTCCCTTTTTTGCTACACATAAATAGTTCTTCAAATTACGTGCCAACGGCTTGGGCAATTAATCCGGTCCTAAAATTTCAAATGTACAAGAATTACGTTAAAACTCATTTATGTACTACTTTAGACACTTCCAAAGTATTTTTGTTGGTTATATTAGCCTAAATTGCAAAATTATGAAAATGCCCTAGTGATCCGATCCAGGTCCCTTTGTACCTGATCTGACCGTACTTTTCAAGAAATTTTGATCCGTGCTATTCGTAGACAGTTTTGCTTTTAGAATCCATTTTAGCTCCTCTCTAAGCTCGGCTATCATATCCCGCTGATCTCTTATCAGACCCATTAACTCTTGCATCGGGTCCGGTGGATTCTTATCGACAACCTCCACCTCGGGATTTTCTTGTTGTATTCTGGGGTGACCTTTCGTCCTTTTCATTCTACAAAGAACTCACCCCATTAATGCAACAATTATGATATTCACATAATTTCCACAAAGCACATATATCCACATAACCAGACAGATAATGTATACTGTAATATCCCAATTTTTTATTAAGGGAAAATTATGATTATTGTGGATGATTATGAATTTAAATTGAATTATTATGTGTTTTATGGCAATATTGACTAATACGTCATAATTATTGAAAAAAAATTGGAAGAATGGAATTATTGGCCATGAGTTGGTAATTAAGGGAGAAATTAATTACTAACTAAGAGAAAATGGGAAGTTTGATTAAAATGGCTAGTGAAAGGATTAAAGTGACTAATTAGGTGGTTGCTTTATGAGAACAAATGAGACTATGACACATGGCAATTTGAGAGGAAGCAAGAGAGTGTGTGAGAAGTCAAAATGTCATTATTTTATTTCATTTCTCTCTCTTCTTCCCTTGTTGTTCGGCTGACATGAAAGATTAGAGGGAGTGTGATCATTTTGCTTCTTCATCAAGCTCATCTCTCTCCTCTCTTCCATTTTCGGTGGTCCTTCTGCAGAAAAAAAGAGGAAGTGCCAAAGGTAAGTTCTTGTCATTTTGACCCTCTTAATGACTTCTAATGGAAAAACTCCCTTCATTAAAGTCGATCCTTGAGTTAAGAGCAACATTTCTATGGTTGTAGTTTATCCATTGGTTGTGGTTTGTGGCCACACAAAATTTTGGGAGGTGGTGAATCAAGAACTTCCTTTGAGAAAGTTGATAAGGTGAGTGAGACCTATCTATCTATCTATTTTTTATGCCAAATGGATTAACTTGGATTTTCTGGAATTTTTGGGCCATTTTTGAAAATGAGGGCCATTGAGAGTTTGGTATATGTTTGGTATGGAAATTGTATGTTGTAATGCATTTTGAATATATAGATTTGATTGGGTTTGAAATTGTTAAGTTTGGAGATTTTGAGAGTTGGTGTTTAATGTTACCCAAAACCAAAGCATAATAATGGAATAGGATTTTGGTGATTTTGACATTTCCATTGGATTCCTTGAGTGATTTTGTGTGGGAATAAGCTTGGTTAGTGATTTTGGGTTCATTTGGATCACTTGGGAAAAGTTGGAAATCTATCTTGTTTAAGCTCTGTTTTGCACAGTCCGTTTGCACGAGCGTTTTGAATGACCAAATGGTATTAGAAAATTATGAAACTTTTCAGTCTTAAAGATCACATCCCAAGCTTCAAAATGGACATATATTTTGTGTAATTTCGTTTAGTATTCTAGGATATATGATTGTCCAAAGTTTGGGATGGAAACAGAACTATGTTTTGGAGTAGTGTTTAGTTTTTGGTGATTCTGTATTTGTGTAGTGATTTCCAGTGAGGGGCTATATTCTTCCTTGAAAGAGGACTTATATAGATTTTATTTGGCTTTGGAATCACTCCGTTTCGATTTTTCTACAATTAGTTATGGTTTTTCGAAGATCAGCCAAGAGTCAGGAAATTTCTTGGCCGCGGCCCAAGAGTGGCTGGCCGCGGCTCACGACCTTCTGACCATATTTGGGCCGCGGCCCAAGGAAGGGCTGGCCGCGGCCAACCCCTGTGTTCCAGCACTTTGTGTTTTCGAAAAGTAACCTTTAACCTATTGTTTCCCAACCTTTTAGGGCTTTTATTAGAGGCATTTGGGGCCTCTTAAGAGTCCTAAATGATAACCAACTTAGTGTATTATGGAAATAAGTAATTGGAAGAGAGATTGATCAATTGTCCCTAATTTGCTATAGGATTTGATATTTTCCGAACGCGTGAGCCCACTGTGCCAAAGATTGTCAGGAAAGATTCAGGTAGCGACTCCTCTCTTATACTTTGTGTAAATGTATGGTATGTTTGCTTGTCATTCATTGTGTGGATGCTGCTGCTGCTGCTTTGTGATACCCTGTGCATTGAGATACCTTGTGGAGTTTTGTGATACATTGTGCTTTGAAATGCTTTGTGGTGCTTTGTGCTTCGTGTTGCTGCTACATAGTGTTCACCGCGAAAGCGGGCGTTGTGCATAGTGATTACAGCGAAAGCTGGCATAGTGCATTGTGATTACAGCCGCGAGTGCTGTCGTATGTGGCGCAAGCCAGAGATCATTGTGAAGCTTCTGAACATGATGAACATACATGCTTTATGTTTATATATCGTATGAGTGTCTTATTGCTACTTGGATTCTTTAGAATCTCACTCTTTCCATATGACTAACCTTTTCAGACAGGGCAAGTGGCTCGAAGGAGAAGCGACCAACCCGGAGTGGTTAGGATCTTTTAGGGACATTCAGGATATTGGGATTGTTGGGTATCTATTGTAGATTTGGGATTACTATATATAAATTGTTCATAGTGAATTTTTTTGACTTGTAATCCCCATTTGGGAAAATAGTAAACCCATTCGATATATAGAGTAACCCTGGGGTTTGCCGGGATTTTAGTTTCCGCACTATGATATTTCTTATGTGATTTGATTTCTCAAGTAGTTATATCCGCACGTGAATGTGATACCCGGAATTATTATGTTTTGAATTGATTTTGAAATACCTCATCCCGAGTTGAGGGATTATAAATTGTTGATTTCATTTTATTGGTCTCTATTTCACTTAAATTTTGAAATCCGGATGTGATTACCATGAGGGGGTTACATTTTTGGTATCAGAGCTGTAGTTCCTGGCAAGGGTAGAGTTTGCTAGGATAGCTCATATAGTGTGGTCTTAGTGATAATAGATCATCTGTGAATGATTGTTGTATACATATATGTGCTTTGTGTTAGGGATATATATATGAGATTTGTGAACAATGTGTATACATTATCTGAGGAACTGACCTAGTGAATGATTTATAGAATGAAAAAGATAAGGGGTGTAACCCTCTTCACGATTAAGGCCGAGATTAGTTCGTAAAAACATAATTAATATGGAATTAGAGACTGTAATAGATTTTGGGACTTAAACAAAGTCAATCTTCCCAAAATCATGGCTTACAAAAACTTTTACAAAACATGTTCATGACGGTCTCATATTCACATTTCAATACTAAATGGCCTGTACAAGTTGATTTCATTCACAAATATCAGAGTATAAACAAATTCCCAACACACTCGAGTTCCATTCATTAAATAAGGGATTTACAAAGGCACAAAGCCCACAATTCGTTACCCTTAACTTGGGGATTACACAAAACTATACTACCAAACTCAATATACATAATTGTTTCCCAAAATTATCCAAAAGATATACATGATAACCAATAACCCAAAATATACATCTAAATCAGAGCTTAGCCGCTTTCATCGCCCGCTTTCTCTTTGATCCTTCTGCCCTGTCTAAAACATGGTTTTTGGGAGAGTGAGATTCTAAGGAATCCCCATAGTAACAAATCAATCATATAATGTACAATAATAATGCATGTAAGCAAATCATTAACCACAACAAGCAACTACAACGGCAATAGTTAGTATGACACATGTCATCCCTTACGATTGCTCACGCTAAATTGCTCACGTTGCATTGTATCACAGCAATCCACACAATACATTTCACCACAGCTGGGATTCATATAATGCATTTCATACACAAGCCATACCGGCAAGATACACACAGCCCACGGCTGGATTCACAAACGCCGCCCCACGGGTCGGATTCACAAATATCCATGTCGATTACGACGGCAGTTCAACGGCCGACCTAGAGATGACCACCGTCAATCCCTATATGGCTCACGCTGACCTGCTCACTTCGTAATGGATCATGGCACACATTTCACAAATTCAACGATAAGTTATGCATGCCAAAACATCATACATAATGTGAGAGAAGAGTCACTACCTTGATCCTTCCGGGCGTACTCTGGCACCGGTCTCTCCCGCCTAGGGCAAATGTCGTATCCTAGAATCATGATTAGGGACGAAGAGTTATATTCTATTCCAAGACTAATTTAACTTGAAACACTTAAATTCGGTTATCATAATTGACCCTTAAGAGGCAAAAAATGCCTCTAATAAAAGCCCTAAAAGGTTGGGAAACAATAGGTTAAAGATCTCTTTTCGAAAACTCAAAGTGCTGGAACACAGGGGTTGGCCGCGGCCAGCCCTTCCTTGGGCCACGGCCAAAATATGGTCAGAGGGCCACTGGACGCGGCCAAGAAATCCCCTGATTCTTGGCAGAACTTCCAAAATTCATAACTAATCCTAGAAAAATCGAAACGGGGTGATTCCAAAGCCAAATGAAAGGTATATAAGTTATATTTCAAGGAAAAATATGGCCCATCACTGGAAATCACTACACAAATACAGAATCACCAAAAACTAAACACTACTCCAAAACAGAGTTCTGTTTGAATCCCAAACTTTGGACAACATATCTCACAGAATACTAAACGAAATGAAACAAAATATATGTCCATTTTGAAGCTTGGGATGTGAACTTTAAGATTGAAAAGTTTCAGAATTTTCCAACACAATTTGGTTATCCAAAACGCTCGTACAAACGGACTGTGCAAAACAGAGCTCAAACAAGACAGATTTCCAACTTTTCCCAAGTGATCCAAATGAATCCAAAATTAATAACCAAGCTCATTCCCACACAAAATCACTCAAGGAATCCAATGGGAATGTCAAAATCACCAAAATCCTATTCCTTTATTATGCTTTGGTTTTGGGTAACATTAAACACTAAACTCTCAAAATCTCCAAACTTAACAATTTCAAACCCAATCAATTCTATCTATCCAAAATGCATTCCAAACATACAAATTCCATTCCAAACACATACCAAACTCCCAATGGCCCTCATTTTCGAAATGGCCCAAGAATCCCTGAAAATTCAAGCTATTTCGAATGGTATGAAACTTAGATAGATAGATAGGTCTCACTCACCTTATCAACTTTCTCAAAGGGAGTTCTTGATTCACCACTTCCCAAAATTTCGTGTGGCCACAAATCAGCACCAATGGACCAACTACCACCACCAAAATGAAGCTCTTATGTCAAGGAACAACTTTAAGGAAAGGTGCTTGAGCAATAGAGATCATTTTCCTTACCTTTTCAAAGCTTCTCTCCCTTCCTTTTGCTGCCAAAAATGGCGCCCAGCAGAGAGAGAGAGATGAGAGTGAGAGATGGAGAGAGAGGACGAGAGAGATGAGAGGGTAGAGGAGTGAAGAAAGAGAGGAAATGATTATATTTCCCTCTCCCATGCTTGTGCAGCAGAAAAAGAGGGAAGAAGAGAGAGAAAACACATTTTAAAATACTTTTGACTTTTCTCATATTCCTGCCCACATGTGAGCTTGCCATGTGTCCACTCCTCATTGGCTCTCACTCACTAAATGCCCAATTAGCTTCTCTAATCCATCCATTAGCCATTCTAATTACACATCCCATTTTCTCTTAGTTAGTAATTAATTTCTCCTTTATTACCAACTCATAGCCAATAATTCCATTCGTCCAATTTTTCAATAATTATGACATATTAATTAATATTGCCATAAAACACATAATAATTCAATTTAAATTCATAATTATCCACAATAATCATGATTTCCCCTTAATAAAAAATTGGGATATTACAATTCTCCCCCGTTCAATAAATTTCGCCCTCGAAATTTTTTACACATCATGGGGCATAAAATCAGGAAATTTTTTCCTCATGTCCGCTTCGCCTCCCAAGTGGCTTCCCTTGGTGACATTCCCTTCCAGACCACCTTCACAAATGGTAAGCTTCGATGCCTGAGCCGCTGCTCTTCTCGATCAATGATACACTCTGGCTCTACCGCATAAGTGAAGTTATCTTGCAACTCAACCTCTTCATACTCAATGATATGCTCAGGGCCTGGTTGGTACTTCTTGAGCTGCGAGACATGGAATACATCATGCAATCTACTCAAACTCGGGGGTAGGGCTATCCGATATGCTACAGGTCTGATTCGTGCCAGAATCTCAAATGGACCAATGTATCTTGGACTTAGCTTCTTCCGCTTGATCGCTCTCCCGATGCCTATGACCAGAGACACTCTCAAGAAAACATGATCCCCCACTTCAAACTCAAGAGGTCTTCTCCTCTTATTAGCATAGCTTTTTTGACGACTCTGTGCTATAAGGAGCCTCTTCCTGATAACTCGGATTTATTTAGCCTTTTGGTCAACAAGATCCGGCCCATACAACTTCCTCTCAGACAACTTTAACCAGCACAACGGTGACTGGAACTTTCTCCCATACAGTGCTTTATACGGAGCCATTTGAATGCTCGCATGGTAACTGTTGTTATAAGCAAACTCAGCCAATGGAAGATAGTAGTCCCACTTTCCTTTGAAGTCTAGGACACGCTCTTAGCATATCTTCTAAAGTCTAGATAGTCCTCTCTCACTATCCATCTGTCTGAGGATGGTAGGCCGTGCTAAACCTCAATTGAGTACCCATAGCTTCGTGCAGAGCCCTCCAAAATCTAGAAGTAAACCGAGGATCTCTATCAGAGATAATATTCTTCGGTGTACCATGGAGCCTCACAATCTCTTTGATATAAATCTCAGCTAGTCTATCAGAAGTGTTGATAGGTATGAAGTGCGCAGACTTCGTGAGTCGATCAACAATCACCCAGATCGCATCGTAATTCTTGATCCTGGGCAAACCCACCACTAGCTGGTCACACTCTACCATTTCCATTCAGGAATTTCTGGACTCTGAAGCAAACTTGGCGGTCTCTGGTGCTCAATCATCACCTTTTGACAGGTAAGACACCGCGCCATATACTTTGTCACATCACTCTTCAACCCTGGCCACCAGTACATAGACTTTAAGTTATGATACATCTTGGTCATACCGGGGTGAAGAGTATACTGACTCTTATGAGCCTCATCAAGAATTCTCAATCTCAACTCCGCCTTCAGTGGTACATAGAATCTCTTTTGATAACGCACCAGTCCACTTGGTGACAAGTCATAGTCTCGAGTTCCTCCTCGATCAATCCTAGCTCGGATTGACTGGGCTAGCTCAGCATGCATTTGAGCCTCTTCAATCTCAGTCCTCAGGTCATTATCTCCTTGGACCACACCATAACTGCACACAGGATTTCCTTCGAGAGATTTAAATCCTGAAAATCCTCTATCAGTTTCCATTCCTGGATCATCATTGTTGCCACTAGTACTGCCTTTCGACTTAAAGCATCCGCGACAACATTAGCCTTACCCGGATGATATTTGATCTCCAGGATATAGTCTTTCAGCAACTCCATCCACCGACGCTGTCTCATGTTCAACTCTTTTTTATCATACAGATATTTGAGACTTTTGTGGTCGCAGTACAGTTCCACTGTCACACCATATAGGTAATGACGCCAAATTTTCAATGCAAACACAATTGCCGCAAGCTCCAGATCATGAGTGGGGTAGTTCATCTCATGCGGTTTCAGCTGTCGAGAGGCATAGGCCACCACACGTCCCTGCTGCATCAGGACACACCCTAACCCCTGCTTACTCGCATCACTGTACACGACGTAAGCCTCACTGGGATCAGGTATAATCAACACTGGTGCCGTAGTCAATCTCTCCTTCAGCTCAGTAAAACTTCACTCACAACGATCATCCCACAAAAACGGTTGATCCTTCCTCGTGAGCTTGGTCATTGGCATGCAATACGCGAGAAGTTCTGAATGAACCTCCGGTAATAACCAGCAAGACCCAGAAAGCTGCGAATCTCAGAAATAGTTTCTGGTCTTTTCCAATCAAGTACTGCTTCCACCTTACTGGGATCCACCGATACCCCGTCTCGAGAGATTACATGGCCAAGGAACTTCACTTCCGTAAGCCAAAACTAACATTTGCTCAGTTTGGCATAGAGTTGCTTTTCCCGCAGAATTCTCAACACAATTCTCAGGTGTTGCTCATGATCCTCCCTACTCTTGGAATAGACGAAGATGTCGTCGATAAACACAACCACGAACTGGTCAAGATACT
This sequence comes from Inga leiocalycina, assembly GCA_963242795.1. NCBI lineage: Eukaryota > Viridiplantae > Streptophyta > Magnoliopsida > Fabales > Fabaceae > Inga > Inga leiocalycina. Next base: position 46,521,371 of record OY725321.1, on the reverse strand, counting down.
GTCCAAAGATGCGATTCATATAATCTATGAATACCGCCGGTGCATTCGTCAAACCGAAGGGCATCACAAGGAACTCATAGTGCCCATATCTCATTCTGAAAGCAGTCTTTGGAATGTCGGCCGCCTTCACACGCAACTGATGATATCCCGACCTTAGATAAATTTTGGAGAATACGCACGAGCCAGACAATTGGTCTAACAGGTTATCAATCCTTTAGAGTGGATACTTATTCTTAACAGTTGCCTTGTTAAGTTCTCAATAATCGATACAAAGCCTCAAGCTTCCATCTTTCTTTTTCACAAATAACACTGGAGCTCCCCACGGCGATACACTGGGTCTGATGAATCCTTTCTCAAGCAATTCTTCAATTTGCTTCTTCAACTCCGCCATTTCATTCGGGGCCATACGATATGGGGCTTTCGATATCGAACCAGCTCCAAGCACAATTTCAATTGGAAATTCCACTTCCCTTTCCAGAGGCAATCCATTAAGATTGTCTGGAAATACCTCAGGGAATTCGTTTACCACAGGTATACTCTCTATAGCTTCACTTGACTCTCCCTGAACAGAGAAAAACACCATATACCCTTGGCATCCTTTCTCAAGATATTTCTCAGCTTTAGCCGTTGAAAGTAAATTCAAACTGGCATTTACATTGCTATCCCGCTGTGTACTACGGAAAATAATCCTCTTATTACCACAATCAAGCAATACATCATTTGCTGTCAACCAGTCAAAGCCCAAAATAACTTCCAATTGTTGAAGTGGCAAACAGATTAAATCTACTGTAGACTCACGACCCTCAACAACTATCACACAATTTAAACAGGCTTTGGCCGCCACGGCCTTGACACCCATCGGCGTCGACACAACCAAATCAAATGGTAGTCTATGCACATGCAATCCCAGGCGCTTTACACAGTCATAAGCTATGAACGAATGACTTGCACCCGAGTCGAACAAAGTATCTAACTCATTATCACCAAGAAGTATTTTACCTTGGATCAATTCAGGTGACTTCCGGGCTTGCTCATGTGTCATCGCGAACACTCGACCCTGATTCCTGGGCTTTTGCTCTGCTGGCTGTCTTGGGCACTTAGAAGAAATGTGACCCACTTGCTTGCAATTGAAACAAATCACCTCTCCAGCACAGGTTCTTCCTGGATGGTACTTTCTGCACTGATTGCACATTGGTCCCGCTGGAGGTCTCTGATCACTACGACCCCCAGGTTGGTAGGGCTTCTTGCTACCACCCCCATATGAGGATCCTTGCCCCTTCCGCTTCTGGGAAGTATTAGCCTTGCTAGGCTCACTGTGATTGCCACTACCCTTGGATGGGTACAACTCCCTCAAGTTATACTCCATAATTCTACACTCTTCCATGGCTTTATTGAAGTTAGTAAATTAATGAGCAGCTAACCTCTTCTTTAATTCGCGCCTCAATCCCCGGATTAGCATAGCGGAGCTCCACTCCTCATTATCTCTTTCCTGAAGATAGGCAGAATACTGTGACAATCGAGTGAAACGGGAAAGATATTCGTCAAACCTCTCCGTATCTCCCTGTTTGATAGCCAGGAACTCAGACTCTTTCTCAAGCCTCACCGACTTAGGGAAATACTTCTCGTTGAATTTTTCTTCAAATACCTCCCAAGTCAATGGTATATTCTGGTTCTTCAATGACGTGGCGATGTTCCTCCACCACAGGTCGGCGTCCCCTTCTAGCTTATACATAGCTAGTTTTGCCTTCACCTCTGTAGGGCACTCGAGGACTTCGAAAATCTTCTCTAACCGGTTCAACCAGTCCTCAGCAGCTTAGGGATCAATGTAACCCCCTCCGTAATTATATCCGAAATACGCGATTAAAATGAAATAGAGACCAATAATAATCAAATAACATTTACTAACCCATCACATGATGGGGTTTTCAAAAATACCTTTCGAAATCATTTATAAACTTGGTCTCATATTCACATTTCGAATACAATTACTACGCGAAGATAAATCACATTCATATAAACATCAGAGTGCACAACATAATCATCCCGGAAATCTACGGGTACTTAGCTTCAATAAAGATATACAGGGCACGATTGCCCATTACAATTCTTCAAATGGGGATTACACAATCTCATCTCGAATGAGTCCTGCCGCTCCCTCCACGAGCCACTTGCCCTGTCTAAATTGTTGGTAAGGGAGGGTGAGATTCGAGAGAATCTTAGTAGGGAAACATTATCAATGTGCAGGCAAGATAAGTGTTTAATGCATGACATGCTTGCATCACATAACTCATGCACACATACAATGACAAATCTGTAAGCTCAATGCTTCGAACGATACACATATGGCCATAGCATATATTGAAACATAGCTTCAAATCATTCATACATGTTCCACATAATCAAGCAAAGCAATAACATGCATCAACACATTAATACAGTTATCAGAGCATGCAGGAGAGATAAGTTCCCTACCTCCAGTCTTTTCTCCTCGATTTACGTGCCAGCAACTCGGGGCTTCACATTCGATCCTACAATGTCAAATGTACCATTTAGACACATCCATAGTGTTTCTGGGGGTTATATGAGGCTATATTGAAAATTTACTAAAATACCCCCGGGGACCCGGCCCGGCCCCGCCGTACCCGGTCCGGCTGTACTTTTCTTGAAATATTGACATGGGCTATTCTAACATATTTTCGCCCAAGGAATCCATTTCCGGACTCGGAATTATCAAATTCAATGTCAATTTACAAATTTACCCTTGGCAGTCCCACTTTAAGGGTTTCAAGGGCGTTTTCGTAATTATGCTTTTTCGGCCTTTTCCGAAAAAGTGCCCAACTGTAACCCCACCTAATTTTCGCTCCTGAACTCAATGGAACCATCAAATCATTGAAAATCCAACTCTAAGACCCATTTATAGTGCTGGCCGAAATATATGGGTTTTCAGGGGAAAATTGGGGTTTTTCGGTTTCGGCTCCGTAAACGCGTTCCTTTCTACTCCTAACCACTTTATTGACTATCCCATTAGGTTAAAACTACCATTTAGTATCAATTTGGGCAGCATAACAGCCCCACACACCCATTTTCCATTTTTGAAACCAATGACAATCCGGCGAAATTTCACCGATTAAATTGTCCACAGCAGCCAGAATAGTCAATACATAAGAGTTTGGAAGTTACCTCAAGCTCCCACTAGCTTTTCCTTGTCTTGGCTGAAAACCCTAACTTCAAAACACCAAAAGAGGAGCTTCCAAACCTTAAAGAACATAAAGGAGTAGCTTAGGATCGGAGTTATACGCGTTAGGTACGAATTCACCGAAGAAATCGACCTACCTCGTGAGTTTTCTTCCTCTTCTCTCTCTAAAACTCCCTCTCTCTCTTTCTCCATGGTGCTGCACGGTTTTTGGCTGATGGAGGAAGATGATGATGACTTTATAACATTTAGCTTATGTCATCTTTAATGATGATGATGTCATAATTCCAAAATTGGCATTTTCGGATTTTCTGGCAGATTTTCTGCCCAATCTTTGAAAAATCATAACTAATTCTAGAAAAATCAAAATGAGGTGATCCCAAATCCAAATGAAAGGTATTGAAGTCCTATTCATTGGAAAAATATGATCCATTACTAGAAATCACCACACAATTCCAGAATTACACAAATTTCATCACTGCCCCAAAACAGAGTCCATTTTCGACCTCAAACTTTGGACAGTCATATCTCTCAGTTCCCAAAACGAAATGGCACAAATTATATGTCCATTTTGAAGCTTAAGATGTGAACTATAAGACTGGAAAGTTTCATAATTTTATGGCATCATTTTCCTTGTAAAAACGTCCACACGAGAATACTGCCCAGACAGAATTCACACTGGACAACATTTCTAGTTTTGCAACCAATGTGTCCAATCCAATTTAAATCAATTCCAATGATTAAATACCACAACATGACACCATTTCCATCACAATACCCCATTCAATTATTCCCTCTATTCTAAGTCAATTTGGATGTTAATCCTCAATTGAACTCAAATATAGGGTTTTTGCGTTGCTCATAACACAAGCGACTACAATCCACTTTATATTCTCTAAAAAGGTTCATTAATCACTAACCACGTCCACTTTTGTAGTCATTAACTCCTAATCACAATTTGGGATCTTGCTAAACTGGGGCTTAGCAATCCACTAATCTCAAGCTTATTCTCTAGCCTCGAGTCTCAAAATTCGGGGTGTTACAATCAAACCTCCCTCTGAACACCGGAGGCATATGCTTGCAAAACTTGGAGACCCAAGAATGCAAGTCCCTTCCTTCACGAATCGGCACCCCTTGAGACTCTTGATTAGGCACCGTGTGAGGTAGGGATTCGTGAGATCCATTGGACCCCTCAGCTGTCTCCTCATGATGAGTCTCTAGTTGAATCTCCTCATGAGTTGACTGGGCCCTTTCCTCATTTCGCTTAGCCTTTTCCTCTCTGAGCTCTTCTCTCAGCTCAGCAATCATGTCCCTTTGTTCCCATACGAGATCCATCATCTCTCGCATGGGATCAAGAGGATTATCATTAAGTTCCTCTACCTCTGGGTCCTGTTGCCTGACTCTAGTAAGAGGGCGAACTATTTCGTCTTTATCACTACAAATGATTCACCACGTCAGTACCTTAGCCAATGTATACACAAAATCCATAAAATTCATCTCAATCCATAATTAGTAGAAATACTCATGTGTATACGCAACAAGCACTTATCAATCAATAAGCTACCATAAACTCAAGGATTAAGGTCAACTAAGGAGCTATCCTAGCAAATCCTCACCTTGCCAGGAACTATGGCTCTGATACCACAAATGTAACCCCCTTCACGATTAAGGCCGAGATTAGTTCGTAAAAATGTAATTAATATGGAATTAGAGACTGTAATAGATTTTGAGACTTAAACAAAGTCAATCTTCCCAAAATCATGGCTTACAAAAACTTTTACAAAACATGTTCATGACGGTCTCATATTCACATTTCAATACTAAATAGCCTGTACAAGTTGATTTCATTCACAAATATCAGAGTATAAACAAATTCCCGACACACTCGGGTTCCATTCATTAAATAAGGGATTTACAAAGTCACAAAGCCCACAATTCGTTACCCTTAACTTGGGGATTACACAAAGCTATACTACCAATCTCAATATACATAATTGTTTCCCAAAATTATCCAAAAGATATACATGATAACCAATAACCCAAAATATACATCTAAATCAGAGCTTAGCCGCTCTTCGTCGCCCGCTTTCCCTTTGATCATTATGCACTGTCTAAAACATGGTTTTTGGGAGAGTGAGATTCTAAGGAATCCCCGTAGTAACAAATCAATCATATAATGTACAATAATAATGCATGTAAGCAAATCATTAACCACAACAAGCAACTACAACGGCAATGGTTAGTATGACACATGTCATCCCTTATGATTGCTCACGCTGAATTGCTCACGTTGCATTGCATCACAGCAATCCACACAATACATTTCACCACAGCTGGGATTCATATAATGCATTTCATACACAAGCCATACTGGCAAGATACACACAGCCCACGGCTAGATTCACAAACGCCGCCCCACGGGTCGGATTCACAAATATCCATGTCGATTACGACGGCAGTTCAACGGCCGACCTAGAGATGACCACCGTCAATCCCTACATAGCTTACGCTGACCTGCTCACTTCGTAATGGACCATGACACACATTTCACAAATTCAACGATAAGTTATGCATGCCAAAACATCATACATAATGTGAGAGAAGAGTCACTACCTTGATCCTTCCGGGCGTACTCTGGCACCGGTCTCTCCCGCCTAGGGCAAATGTCGTATCCTAGAATCATGATTAGGGACAAAGAGTTATATTCTATTCCAAGACTAATTTAACTTGAAATACTTAAATTCGGTTATCATAATTGACCCTTAAGAGGCCAAAAATGCCTCTAATAAAAGCCCTAAAAGGTTGGGAAACAATAGGTTAAAGATCTCTTTTCGAAAACTCAAAGTGCTGGAACACAGGGGTTGGCCGCGGCCAGCCCTTCCTTGGGCCACGGCCAAAATATGGTCAGAGGGCCACTGGCCGCAGCCAGCCACCTTGGGCCGCGGCCAAGAAATCCCCTGATTCTTGGCAGAACTTCCAAAATTCATAACTAATCCTAAAAAAATTGAAACGGGGTGATTCCAAAGCCAAATGAAAGGTATATAAGTTCTATTTCAAGGAAAAATATGGCCCATCACTGGAAATCACTACACAAATATAGAATCACCAAAAACTAAACACTACTCCAAAACAGAGTTCTGTTTCAATCCCAAACTTTGGACAACATATCTCACAGAATACTAAACGAAATGAAACAAAATATATGTCCATTTTGAAGCTTGGGATGTGAACTTTAAGATTGAAAAGTTTCAGAATTTTCCAACACAATTTGGTTATCCAAAACGCTCGTACAAACGGACTGTGCAAAACAGAGCTCAAACAAGACAGATTTCCAACTTTTCCCAAGTGATCCAAATGAATCCAAAATTAATAACCAAGCTTATTCCCACACAAAATCACTCAAGGAATCCAATGGGAATGTCAAAATCACCAAAATCCTATTCCATTATTATGCTTTGGTTTTGGGTAACATTAAACACTAAACTCTCAAAATCTCCAAACTTAACAATTTCAAACCCAATCAATTCTATCTATCCAAAATGCATTCCAAAAATACAAATTCCATTCCAAACACATACCAAACTCCCAATGGCCCTCATTTTCGAAAATGGCCCAAGAATCCCTGAAAATTCAAGCTATTTCGAATGGTATGAAACTTAGATAGATAGATAGGTCTCACTCACCTTATCAACTTTCTCAAAGGGAGTTCTTGATTCACCACTTCCCAAAATTTCGTGTGGCCACAAATCAGCACCAATGGACTAACTACCACCACCAAAATGAAGCTCTTATGTCAAGGAACAACTTTAAGGAAAGGTGCTTGAGCAATAGAGATCATTTTCCTTACCTTTTCAAAGCTTCTCTCCCTTCCTTTTGCTGCCAAAAATGGCGCCCAGCAGAGAGAGAGAGATGAGAGTGAGAGATGGAGAGAGAGGACGAGAGAGATGAGAGGGTGGAGGAGTGAAGAAAGAGAGGAAATGATTATATTTCCCTCTCCCATGCTTGTGCAGCAGAAAAAGAGGGAAGAAGAGAGAGAAAACACATTTTAAAATACTTTTGACTTTTCTCATATTCCTGCCCACATGTGAGTTTGCCATGTGTCCACTCCTCATTGGCTCTTACTCACTAAATGCCCAATTAGCTTCTCTAATCCATCCATTAGCCATTCTAATTACACATCCCATTTTCTCTTAGTTAGTAATTAATTTCTCCTTTATTACCAACTCATGGCCAATAATTCCATTCTTCCAATTTTTCAATAATTATGACATATTAATTAATATTGCCATAAAACACATAATAATTCAATTTAAATTCATAATTATCCACAATAATCATGATTTCCCCTTAATAAAAAATTGGGATATTACAAGGGGTCGTCCCAGTGGACAGCGAGTAGACCCTGAGGTGGAAGTGGTTAATGACAATCCACCGGACCCAATGCAAGAGTTGATGGGCCTGATAAAGGACCAACGAGATATGATAGCGGAGCTTAGAGAAGAGCTTAGAGCGGAAAAGGCCAAGAACAATGAGGGCCAGGGTCAGTCTACTCATGAGAAAACTCGAGAGGAAACCCGGGAAGAGACTGCTGAAGGGTCGGTACGACCACTTGAATCCCTTCCTCATGTGATTCCGAACCACGAATCCCATGGAGTGCCAGTCAGAGAGGATTAAGAATGAGCCATTGACCTGGGAGGTGTTCCAACAACACTTCAACGAGAAATATTTTCCCAAGTCAGTGAGGCTTGAGATGGAAACCGAGCTTCTGAATATCAAGCAAGGGGACACCGAGTCTTTTGACGAATATTTGTCCCGATTTACCCGCCTATCCCGATATTCCTCTTATCTTCAGAAAATGGATGATGAGGAGTTGAGCTGAGACATGTTAATTCGGGGTTTAAGGCGTGATATGAGAAAGAGACTCGCCACCTATCAGTTTTCCAAGTTCAACAAGGCCGTTGAAGAATGTCGGATCACTGAGAGCAATCTTAGAGAGTTGTATCCGGCCAAGGCTGGTGGTGGTCATAGTGAGCCTAGTAAGGGCAGTGCTTCTCAGAAGCGGAAGGGCTCAGGATCATCCTCTTCATATAGAGGGGGTAGTAAGAAGCCTTATTAGTCTGGGAGTCGTAATCAGCAGAGAACTCCTAGTGTATGGACATGTCCTCGTTGCAACAAGCCACATCATGGCAAGACTTGTGATGGTCGGGTGATTTGCTTCAATTGTAAGCAAGTGGGGCATACATCTGTTGAGTGTGGACAGCCACGACCAGAGCAGAGAGAGAGGACTCAGGGCCGAGTATTTGCTATGAGTCACGAAGAGGCCTAGAAATCCCCAGAGCTGATACAAGGTAAAGTCCTTATCCATGGCATTGTGTTACAAGCGTTATTTGATTCGGGTGCAAGTCACTCCTTTATTGCTTATACTTGTGTGAAGTGTCTGGGAATGAATGTGAATAAGTTGCCATTCGATTTGATTGTGTCAACACCAATGGGTGTTAAGGCTGTGACTACAGAAGCTTGTCTAAGCTGTGTTGTAACTGTTGAGGGTCATGAATCTGTAGTAGATTTGATTTGTTTGCTGCTCTGCCAATTGGAAGTCATTTTGGGTTTTGATTGGTTGAGAGCTAACAATGTGTTATTAGATTGTGGGAACAAGAGGATAGTATATCCGACTACTCATAGTGTTGAGAATCCAGCTGCTAGTTTGAATTTCCTTTCAACAGCTAAGGCTGAGAAATATTTGAAAAAGGGCTGTTCGGGATATGTGGTTTTCTTTTCTATCCAAGGGGAGACCAATGAAGCATTGAGTAGTTTACCCATAGTGAATGAATTCCCTGAGGTTTTTCCGGATGACTTAAGTGGATTACCTCCTGAGAGGGAAGTTTAATGTTCGATTGACATTGTGCCTGGAGCGGGTTCGATATCTAAAGCTCCATATTGTATGGCCCCAAATGAGATGGCGGAATTGAAGAAACAGATTGAAGATTTGCTTGAGAAAGGGTTTATTAGACCCAGTGTGTCGCCTTGGGGTGCTCCAGGTTTGTTTGTGAAAAAGAAAGACGGGAGTCTTCGTTTGTGTATCGATTATAGAGAGTTGAATAAGATTACCGTTAAGAACAAGTACCCTCTCCCTAGAATTGATGACCTATTAGATCAACTATCTAGTTCGTGTATATTTTCGAAGATTGATCTAAGGTCGGGATATCATCAGCTGTGAGTGAAAGTGGAAGATGTTCCGAAAACTGTTTTCCGGACTAGGTATGGTCATTATGAATTTTTGGTAATGCCATTTGGGTTAACTAATGCGCCTGCGGTTTTCATAGATTACATGAACCGTATTTTTCTTCAATACCTAGATTAGTTCGTTGTAGTATTTATCGATGACATTCTGATATACTCCAAGAGTATGGAGGAGCATGAGCATCATCTGAGAATCGTATTGAATATATTGCGTGAAAAGCAACTCTATGCCAAACTGAGTAAGTGCGAGTTTTGGCTATCAGAAGTAAGATTCTTAGGCCATGTTATCTCGCAAGAAGGGGTCTCTGTAGATCCTAGTAAAGTGGAAGCAGTACTGGACTGTAAGAGGCCATAAATGTTGTTGAGATACACAGTTTTCTGGGTCTTGCTGGTTATTACCAGAGATTCATTCAGAATTTCTCCTGCATTGCGTTGCCGATGACCAAGCTCACGAGAAAGGATCAGCCTTTTGTGTGGGATGAGAAATGTGAAAATTGTTTTATGGAGCTGAAGGAGAGGTTAACTACGGCACCTGTGTTGATTTTACCCGATCCCAGTTTGACGTATGTTGTGTATTCTGATGCCAGTGGGCAGGAATTAGGGTGTGTCCTTATGCAGCAGGGACATGTGGTGGCCTACGCCTCTCGACAGATCAGGCCTCATGAATTGAATTATCCCACTCTTGATCTGGAGCTTGCGGCTATTGTTTTTGCCTTGAAAATTTGGAGGCATTATTTGTATGTTGTGATGGTAGAACTGTACTGCAACCACAAGAGTCTCAAGTATTTGTATGATCAGAAAGAACTGAATATGAGACAGCGTCGTTGGATGGAATTGCTTAAAGACTACAACCAGGAAATTAAATATCATCCGGGTAAGGCAAATGTAGTCGTTGATGCTCTTAGTCGAAAGACTGTGGTTGTGGCAGCTATGATGATACACGAGGGGAAATTGATTGAAGATTTTTGTAATTTGAATTTGACAAACCAGATCATCTGTGCCAACTACACTGTTTCCCAAGAGGAAAGTGATCTTAGAGCTGAGATTGAAGAAGCTCAGAGGCAAGATCTCTGGATACAACGCAATTTGACTCGAATCGAATGGGGAGAAGTTCCGGGCTATGATGTGTCACCTCGTGGATTAGTTCGCTATCAGAAAAGAGTGTGCGTTCCACTTAAGGTGAAGTTGAGACGGAAGATCTTAGATGAGGCGCATAAGAGCTGGTATACCCTTCATCCTGCTATGACCAAAATGTACCATGGTTCGAAATATGTATATTGGTGGCCGGGTTTGAAGAGTGATGTGACGAAATATGTGGCGAGGTGTCTCACATGTCAGAAAGTGAAGATTGAGCACCAGAGACCACCGGGTTTACTTCAGAGTCCTGAGATTCCAGAATGGAAATGGGAAAGTGTGACCATGGATCTTGTTGTGGGATTGCCCAAGATCAGGAATTATGATGCGATCTGGGTTATTGTGGACCGGCTAATGAAGTCAGCACACTTCATACCGATCAATGCTAATTACTCTCCCGACAAGCTAGCAGAGATTTATATTCGTGAGATTGTGAAACTCCATGGTTATTGTGGACCGGCTAACGAAGTCAGCACACTTCATACCGATCAATGCTAATTACTCTCCCGACAAGCTAGCAGAGATTTATATTCGTGAGATTGTGAAACTCCATGGCATACCGAAGAATATCATTTCCGATCGTGATCCCCGATTTACTTCGAGATTTTGGAAAGCATTGCATGAGGTACTGGGTACTCAGTTGAGATTCAGTACTGCCTATCATCCTCAGACCGACGGACTGTCAGAGATGACTATTCAGACCTTAGAGGATATGTTGCGGGCATGTGTTCTTGACTTTAAAGGGAGTTGGGATCGTTTTCTTCCACTTGCTGAATTTGCTTACAACAATAGCTATCATGCGAGCATTCAGATGGCCCCGTATGAAGCATTGTATGGAAGAAAATGCCAATCGCCGTTGTGTTGGAATGAATTATCTGAGAGGAAGCTATATGGGCTGGAGCTTATTGATCAAACCTCAGCCCAGATTCGTGTTATTCGTAAGAGGCTTCTTACAGCTCAGAGTCGGCAGAAAAGCTATGCTGACAAGAGGAGAAGGCCTCTAGAGTTTGATGTTGGTGACTATGTATTTCTTAGAGTATCTCCTGTCACCGGTATTGGGTGAGCAATCAAACGAAAAAAGCTGAGCCTGAGGTATATAGGTCCTTTTGAGATCCTTGGAAGAATTGGGCCTGTTGCTTATCGAATAGCCCTACCCCCGAACTTGAGCAGACTCCATGATGTGTTTCATGTTTCCCAATTGAAGAAGTATCAACCGGATCCGTCTCACATCGTTGAGTATGAGAATGTAGAGTTGCGAGACAATTTCACTTATGCGGTGGAGCCTGAGCAGATCATTGAACGAGAAGAACGACGACTCAGACACTGATGCATCCCTTATGTGAAAGTGATCTGGAAGGGAATGACCCAAAGAGAAGCAACCTGGGAAGCGGAAGAGGATATGCGAAGGCGATATCCAGAGTTTATGGCTCATGTTGTGTGACAAATTTCGAGGGCGAAATTTATTTGACGGGGGGAGAATTGTAATATCCCAATTTTTGATTAAGGGAAAATTATGATTATTGTGGATGATTATGAATTTAAATTGAATTACTATGTGTTTTATGGCAATATTGACTAATACGTCATAATTATTGAAAAAAAATTGGAAGAATGGAATTATTGGTCATGAGTTGGTAATTAAGGGAGAATTTAATTACTAACTAAGAGAAAATGGGAAGTGTGATTAAAATGGCTAGTGGAAGGATTAAAGTGACTAATTAGGTGGTTGCTTTATGAGAACAAATGAGACTATGACACATGGCAATTTGAGAGGAAGCAAGAGAGTGTGTGAGAAGTCAAAATGTCATTATTTTATTTCATTTCTCTCTCTTCTTCCCTTGTTGTTCAGCTGACATGAAAGATTAGAGGGAGTGTGATCATTTTGCTTCTTCATCAAGCTCATCTCTCTCTTTTTCTCTTCCATTTTCGGTGGTCCTTCTGCAGAAAAAAAGAGGAAGTGCCAAAGGTAAGTTCTTGTCATTTTGACCCTCTTAATGACTTCTAATGGAAAAACTCCCTTCATTAAAGTCGATCCTTGAGTTAAGAGCAACATTTCTATGGTTGTAGTTTGTCCATTGGTTGTGGTTTGTGGCCACACGAAATTTTGGGAGGTGGTGAATCAAGAACTTCCTTTGAGAAAGTTGATAAGGTGAGTGAGACCTATCTATCTATCTATGTTTTATGCCAAATGGATTAACTTGGATTTTCAGGAATTTTTGGGCCATTTTCGAAAATGAGGGCCATTAAGAGTTTGGTATATGTTTGGTATGGAAATTGTATGTTGTAATGCATTTTGGATAGATAGATTTGATTGGGTTTGAAATTGTTAAGTTTGGAGATTTTGAGATATGGTGTTTAATGTTACCCAAAACCAAAGCATGATAATGGAATAGGATTTTGGTGATTTTGACATTTCCATTGGATTCCTTGAGTGATTTTCTGTGGGAATAAGCTTGGTTAGTTATTTTGGGTTCATTTGGACAACTTGGGAAAAGTTGGAAATCTATCTTGTTTAAGCTCTGTTTTGCACAGTCTATTTGCACGAGCGTTTTCAATGAACAAATGGTATTGGAAAATTATGAAACTTTCCAATCTTAAAGTTCACATCCCAAGCTTCAAAATGGACATATAGTTTGTGTCATTTCGTTTATTATTCTAGGAGATATGATTTTCCAAAATTTGGGATGGAAACAGAACTCTGTTTTGGAGTAGTGTTTAGTTTTTGGTGATTCTGTATTTGTGTAGTGATTTCCAGTGAGGGGCTATATTGTTCCTTGAAATAGGACTTATATACCTTTCATTTGGCTTTGGAATCACTCCGTTTCAATTTTTCTACAATTAGTTATGGTTTTTCGAAGATCAGCCAAGAGTCAGGAAATTTCTTGGCAGCGGCCCAAACCTTTCTAGCCTGATTCTGGCCGCGGCCCATGAGTGGCTGACCGCGGCCCATGACCTTCTGACCATATTTGGGCCATGGCCCAAGGAAAGGCTGGCCGCGGCCAACCCCTGTGTTCCAGCACTTTGTGTTTTCGAAAAGTGACCTTCAACCTATTGTTTCCCAACATTTTAGGGCTTTTATTAGAGGCATTTGGGGCCTCTTAAGAGTGCTAAATGATAACCAACTTAGTGTATTATGGAAATAAGTAATTGGAAGAGAGATTGATCAATTGTCCCTAATTTGGTATAGGATTTGATATTTGCCGAACGCGTGAGCCCACTGTGCAAAAGATTGTCAGGAAAGATTCAGGTAGCGACTCCTCTCTTATACTTTGTGTAAATGTATGGTATGTTTGCTTGTCATTCATTATGTGGATGCTGCTACTACTGCTTTGTGATACCCTGTGCATTAAGATACCTTGTGGAGTTTTGTGATACATTGTGCTTTAAAATGCTTTGTGGTGCTTTGTGCTTCGTGTTGCTGCTACATAGTGTTCACCGTGAAAGCGGGCGTTGTGCATAGTAATTACAGCGAAAGCTGGCATAGTGCATTGTGATTACAGCCGTGAGTGCTGTCGTATGTGGCGCAAGCCAGAGATCATTGTGAAGCTTCTGAACATGATGAACATACATGCTTTATGTTTATATATCGTATGAGTGTCTTGTTGCTACTTGGATTCTTTAGAATCTCACTCTTTCCATATGAATAACCTTTTCAGACAGGGCAAGTGGCTCGAAGGAGAAGCGACCAACCCGGAGTGGTTAGGATCTCTTAGGGACATTCAGGATTTTGGGATTGTTGGGTATCTATTGTAGATTTGGGATTACTGTATATAAATTGTTCATAGTGAATTTTTTTGACTTGTAATCCCCATTTGGGAAAATAGTAAACCCATTCGATATATAGAGTAACCCGGGGGTTTGCCGGGATTTTAGTTTCCGCACTCTGATATTTCTTATGTGATTTGATTTCTCAAGTAGTTATATCCGCACGTGAATGTGAGACCCGGAATTATTATGTTTTGAATTGATTTTGAAATACCTCATCCCGAGTTGAGGGATTATAAATTGTTGATTTCATTTTATTGGTTTCTATAAAACGGGGTTTGAATGGTTAGAATCCCAAATTGAGATAATAGAAATGCTAGATAAGGCTATTTTAACACTCTAATATAATGACCCTAATTCTCAGACTAAATATAATTCTCAAATAAAGTTTCTTACTCGTAGGAAATTTTGAGCAACTGAATAGAGATAAAATTATGAACATCTAGTATTGGTAAATAATTTTGTTTCAATTAATTTTCTTATTACTCTGTAGTTGAGTTTGAGATTTGTGATATGGACTTTTCTTGGTTGCAACTTAGAGAATATTAAGTACCATGGTCCTATCTATCTTAATTATTGGTGTTGCTTGTGGGTTTTTCTGAAAACTACACAAGCCTAGATTGAGTAGAGTTGGTATGAACCCAACAATTTTGAGACTAAAATTGCCTTGTGGGACCTTTGTATGAACCCCTAGGATTGGATAGATTGGAATGTGTGATAATTAAAGACAATTATAGGCCTGCATGTGTGAACTAAGTTGAATTTCCTATGGTTGCGACATATGCTTTGTTTCGATAAACATCACTCCTGTCGAAGGAAGTTTGAGGTAGCATGCCTCGGTGAGGGACATACTTGCCTAGGTTTATGGCCCAATAAGGGCAAAAAGTGATTGCCATGTTATGATGACCATGATACTGCTATATGATTTATTCATATGTGTTTATGTGCAAGCATGTGATCTTTTGATATATTGAGAAACTATACTTAGTACATGCATGTGATAAGAGTTGAGTTTATGACATTGATTGACATGGATGAGTATGAGAACATATGGAAACCCCTTGAGAATAATGTGATATAAATGAAAGAGTTAGTGATTGGGTTGTGATTTGGAAAAACTAAATATCACGTGGCATGCCACTAGTTTGATTATTGTGTACTATTAACTGGCATCTACTTTAAAGGGCAGTATTCCTAGGGCCTGGGCAGTATTCTTGAGGGCAATAACCCTACTGGAGGAACCCATGGCCCTTGTATGCTCTGTAGTGCATTGGTCGATCTAAATCACACTTATGGAGAGCTTGTTAGAGTAACCAGTAACCAGTAACATGGAATGTACTTAGCCCATGGGTTCAATCAGAGGAAATAAGGAGGATATAAGGATGGTCAGGGGTTGATGAAAGATAAAGAGTAATCATTGTATTATGACTTGTGATATAGTATGTTGTGCTATGAAAAATGTTCTTTGAGGCATATAAATCAATCCTATTATACTCCTGCTTATTATGTTTGCTTGCCAACCTGCTTATTATATATGTTTAACATATATGTATATTAGTCCCACTTGGCACCCCATGGGTGGTACTGGTAAAGGTGGGTAGTGACCATGTTACTAAGACAGTGGTCTTATCCCGTTACTTCTCAAACCTTTTAGGTGAGAGCTTGAGGAGCGACATAACTTGAAAGGAACATGAGGCCTAAGGCAGCAGCTGTTAGTAGCTGCAATGTACTTGTTTGATTCTATTTATTGCCATATCTATGATCTGCATTTTAAATTCATGATTATGTTGAAATCTGACTAGTCCTTTATATAGATTTTAGTGGTTGATAGCCTGAGGCCTAGGGTTTTCGTAAAAACGCATTATTATAGATTATGAAATATTATGTGATGGATTTTGGACCTACAATTGTTATATTTAGCTGTGTGAAATTTGTGGGCTAGGGGCCTGAAGCTCCAATGGATTTTGATATTTGTTATAAAGGCACAGTAACTATACCCAATGCATGACCATAAATGAAAAGTTTTCTTAAAATTCCCTGTAAGAGTATGGAATATGAGATAGGGCATTGCATTTTGGTATCAAAGTTGGTCGGCCTTATGGCTGACGCTCTTTGTTGCATTACAACATGGAGGAATGTGGAAATAACTGAAATCAAACATAACTTCCCTGTTGCCCTATCGTTGTTGATTGACTTGTGATTTTTATTTCATATTTTTTCCCTTAGCTTGGGGCACTTAAGATGACTCATGTCCTTATCTAGGGAGAATGATAAGACTTGAAAGAAACAAACTAGCATACAACTACAAGTTACAAGTCTTTGATAGTAGACTAATGTGGCACAACATCTAGACAACAAACTCTTCTTGGCTCAAGCAAAGGTCTTGACTTGCAAGGTTCAATCATCTAGTGCCAATTTTTTATCAAGATGTTATGGCTTTAGAGCAAACAAGAAATATGGTGTTGAATCTTAATGAGAAGTTTAAGTTTAAGGAAGCATAACTAGAGAATAAAAGCCTATGAAAGATTTAAGATATTTTGAAATTAAGTAGATCATATACTTTATTCATGTTGTTTAATTGACATAATACTTTAACAATCCACCTTCACCTTAATATAAGGATAATACCTTGATGGAAATGAGAGAACTAGTTATAAGCATTGTTGTGCAACTGAAGGATGTGAAAATGTGTCTTGACAAAAGAATACATGTGATAGAATACAGAGTTTGGATAGAGAAATGTCTTAAGATGTGAGGCCAAGTGGATAACAATCTAGATAATATGTAACTTAAGGTGATAAGGAAAATGAATAGGAAGCTCTAGTAGCGAGAACAAAAATTGTGAATAAGGATGGTTGTATGATAGGTTTTGTTCTTAGAATGTGAGTAGATAGAAGATAGTTATCTTGTATTGGTTAAGTCTAGAAAGATTTAGACCACTAGATCATGACATGAAGGCCATTATTGAGTGAATTGAATGGGATTTGGGGTTTAAAATGTGATATAAAATAGTATGAGAAGTTCAGTAGAAGATTAAGGTAGTGGACGTGAACATAAATCTAGCAGCCCAAACAAGATGTCTAAATAAGAACATCCATGCCCAAACTGATAAACTATTCATGCCAAAAGGGGTTATATCCATTGATAAATTGTGATAAGTTTAACCATAGATAATCTTTTAAACATCCCATCAAATAGGTAAAAGATTCATTAAACCATGAAACATTACCCTGCCACAATGTAATACGCTTCCAATACCAATAAAAAGTAGCCTATCCAATGGTATTTACATCAAAAAATGGCCAGATAAAATGTGTCCTGAGTCAAAACATCACAAGTACCAACTTGTCTTGAAACATCACAGGGAAAACTATAACCAAAAATCTTTTTATTTGGCATTAACTTAGAACCACAGTTTACAAAAAGTAAACTTTTAAGAATAGGGCAGGCATAGTGGGTTAAAGAGTTGAAAAATAAGAGAAATTAGTATATAACCACAAAAATATGAATTACTTTAGTATCTTAAGAATGAGAAAGGAGAGACAAAATAAAAGGTGCATTGGCAATGTGTGAAATTTGAGGAAGTCAAAAAGTGATAGACAATACTGGTATGAATAAAGTGAACAATATAATAAGATAGATAGATAAATAAATAATGTAATGTAAAAGTGAAGGTATATGATGTGTATAATATTACTATACATAATAATAAATTACATGTATGCATAAGTATTACTTAGTCTTTACTAAACTCAATTTGAGATTTGATAACCATCGAACAACTAAAACTAAACATTCCTAGGACCATGTTGCATAAAGATAACAAGGCCTTTACATCCTATACGAATAAGTCATGACCATTTTCATCAAGAGGATCTCCATTTACTTCAAATGCAAGGAAGAGTTGAAGGAATACGCCTAAGTAGTTTTCGAATATTGAGAGAGCATTAACCTTATGCCAAGTTAAATAAGACTAAATTCTAGCTTAAAGAAGTAAGCGTATATGGCCATGTGGTGTCAACAAAAGAAAATAGTTGTCAACCCCAAAAGAGAAGACTCAGTAAAGTGGGATCTGCAATACTATTGACCAAGTGGTTATGAGGGAACAACCCTTCATGTGAATAGATGGGCATGAAGTGAAAACCTAAAAATTAGAGGTGGGGTTGACCATTGTGCTTGTGCTAACTATCTAACTGCTCGCCTTTGTAAGGTAAAGCACCCTTGGAAGATTTGGGTCATATTCTCATGTAAGGGGACATAGTGCAGCTTATGCCCCAAGACAAATGGGGCCATTCGAAGAGAATCACTCCACTCGTGACCTAGAACTTGGAACACCCTTCATTTATATCCCTTTACTATGCAATCAAAAGCATTAACGTTCTTGTTATGTGATGACTCCCTATTTTTAGATAATTTTGAGAAATATTTTAATATATTTGGGAGTCATCTATAATAAATTAGAGGGATTTTAGTCATATTTTGATAAGATACCGATTTGAAGAGATTTCATGATAAATATCAAATTCTTAATAAAATAATGATAAATAATAATAGTTTAATAATCTGAAAAAAAATATAGATTAAAATAAGATAAAGATATTTCAGATTTGATTATTATTGTTATTATTATTATTTTAATATTTTTACTTTTCCTCCTATTATGCTTCAAAATCATGTGTGTGGAGATATATGATAATAACTCAAAGGTAATATCTATTTGCATATACTGGGAAAGAGAGAAAGATATCAAGCATGGGAAAAACATGGGTCCCACGTGAAGAAAAGAAGAATATGAAGGTGCAGATCGCATATATTATATCTTGAAGAGATTGGAAACGTGGGCCCCGCAGCAAAAACAAAGAAAGCACCTAAGTTATATGTTATATTTATAAAGAAGCGAACACAGCAGAAAACAAGAGCGGGGATGCAAAGGCAATACAGCAGAGAACACTAAAGGGTTGAGACGCGAGATAGAATGCTCAGGCAGAGACGAGGAGCAGAGCGAGAAGCAAAGCAGAAATTAGGGAGCTGGGACTTGAAGATTCAAAGAGATTTGGAGCTTTAAATTTCGTTTTCCTTTAATTTTCTTCTCTTTTTTTCTTAGTTTCTGATATGAACCAAATTTTTATTTATTGTTTTAATTTGTTGATGAACATGAGTAGATAATTTTCTCGTTCTAGGATTTTCTTGAACCTATTTATGGATTGAATTATTTATTTACTCTCTTTTTGCATCGAATGAAGTTTTTGTATTGATTTTATCTTGCTCTTAATGCCTCTAAATGCATGATCACCATTTAGTTGTCTTGTTTATTTAAATTAATCTTGAGAAAGATAATTTAAGTGTATAACTTGGGTAAAATCATGTTAGACTTGAAGTTTAGGAATATTAAATGGATGGTTTGTTAGTATCATAGAGATATAGTTACTAACCTAACATTGTCAGATTAAGATTAGTGTTTAAAGTTAGTCCTTATAAATTAATATAAGAGATTGATTAGTTTATTAGGATAAATATTTGGTTTAGACTCAAGAGAGCGTTATCGAATGTCTTTGAAACTTAGACAAATACATATCTTCATTTTATTGCTCATTGAGGATAAATTAATTAGTTCATGAAATAAATGGGGGATAGATAATCCTAGATTCCTCTTGTCTTGAAGTTCTCGATTTAATCAATTAATTCTTAAGTATAAAATTTCTTTCAAAATATTCTCACTTAACCTGATTGATAACTTAATTAAGATAATTAATTCATTTTTGTCATAGTCCTCATGGGAACGATCTTTTTATATTACTTGTGACCCGTACGCTTGCAATAAAGCTAGACAGCTAACATTATGGCTTAGGAATATCAATAGTTAAAGCACCCAAACCAAAACTAGCAATTTATATTTTTCTCGGGGTTACTATTCACTTATTAATATCAGAGTACTTCTCTGCATATACATGTACATGCATTACCCATGGCATGTTATTACAATTAATCAAAACATGCGATAACTTAAACATAACATATTATCATATAACAATCTTCAATCCTCTATCAGTTCCCCTCTTATGCAACTTTATGCACTCCTCTCGTATGCTCAATATACCTATATGGTTAGGTGAGGGAGGGTGAGATTCGGGAGAATCTCAATAGCTAACAATACTAATTATGTATGGAAGATAAATTCTTAGTGCATAACATGCTTGCCTTACATAAATTCATGCTAACATAATCACATATATGCATGCTCAATGTTTTACATATCACACTCATGGCTATAGCATAAACAGAAACAGAGCTTCAATCATTCATATATTTTTAACACAATCAAGCAAAGCAATCACATATATCAATGTACAAGCATACATATCAAATACACACAAGATAGGTAAGTTTACTACCTTTTGTTCCTATGTCCTCCTCTTGTTCTCTTTTATTCCAACCATTATAGTTGCTTGTAAAGCCTTCTATTCCCTCTTCTTTGACATCTTATGACCCTAGATATAAAATCACATTATTAGATCCATGAAAACAAGTCATTATACATGACTTGTCTCTCTTACATAATCTTTATAACTTTTCTTACTTTATGTCTAACACATTATGTGCTATAGTCCCTTGTGAGTTCTGTCTCTATTGTGGTCACATTAGGTTCTAAGACATGTCTCTACTCTTTAGACCCATACTTGTCACAATTTACCTCAAATGCTATAAATTTGTAGGTCAACCCTAATATGCCAAATTTCATTAGTCAACTTTGAAAATTCATAACTTAATCTAGAAAATTCCAAATAGGATGGTTCAAAGTTCTATTCGAAGCTCTCTAAGTCCTTTTTGAAGAAAAAATATCTCTTACTAAAATTATTCTAGTTTTAATGCCTGACTTTAACAAATCATATCTTACAATCTAATAACCCAAATAACACATTCTATATATCAATTTAAAGCTTAAGACGTCTACTATCAATATGGAACAAATCATAATCAATGGACAACATTTGATTATCCAAAATCATGCCACAAGCCATCTGTCACCCAGAAGAACACAATCTGGCATCACTACGTAAATTCCAAATTTAGGGTTTTCTATCTAATCATCTAAAAATCATAACCACAAGTCATTTCCACATAATTTTGCATGTAGAATTCATTGGAAACATTAAATTTATCAAAATAACATTCCTTGCCTCAAATTCATACTTGGCCGAATCTAACCCAAAATCACCACAAGGTGATTTCTTGCAAATTTAACAAAACTTATGAAATATCATCTTTAACTCTTGTTTAAATCATATTCATAATCATAAGATTATTAAAGCCTTAATTCCTCATGTTGGCTGAAAGCCTTAGGCAAAAGTATGACCTCAAACCTCAAAATATTATATTCAAATTGAAGCCTACGCTTACCTCTATCTAGTGCCTTAGTTCATGCTTGATTATGGTAGCACCTCACTTTAGAGGTAGCATAAAACTCCTATGATCAAGAATATGAAATCGTAGAATCATAGCCCTCGACGAATAGAAGAAGATTCATGGAGGCTTGATCGGTCAGAAACGTTGATTCTGGCTTGAATTGGGTAAGAACACTTTCTCTTTCCTCAAGAACACTCCCTTTCTCTCCTCTTTCTTTTTCTCTTGATTTTCTCTATTTTTTCCCTCCTTTCCATGCCTTGGATGAAATTAATGGAGGTAGGGAGGTGTTGGATGATCTTATAATGACATATGCTTAAGTATTTAACTCTCAAGGTGGTCGGTGATCTTTCTTAAAATCTGACCGACTAACTCACCAAGGAATTCAACCAACTAGCCTAAAGGGTGTCCGAGGAAAGGACACATGTCAAGATATAATCATTCTCTTTAGTTTCTCCTTTTGATCGACCCACAAACTAAGGGAGGGAAGTTCAATGATTTTCTTCAACTTTCACATTTGGTGTCGAGAAAGTCTAACATGTGACTTGACCGGAGACTGATGAGTAATCCTAATTAATTCAACATGTGATTCCTGAGCTAGCTGAGTGGTGACTTCTCCATATAGCAACAAAAAAGCTATTTTATAAAAGAGCTAAGTGGCATCTTCTAATTGGGCCAACCCAAAAGCAAATGCTAGGTGGCATCTTCTCATTGCACAAACCCAAAAGTTGTAATATCTTGAATTTGGGCCTAGGAATTTGAGGAAAAGCCTGTATTAGGTAGACAACTAAGCTCATTTTGGGAAGATCCCAAGAATGATAAGAGGTAGAGTGACTCTCAAGGACTATATGACTTGGCCCTCTAATAGAGAGTGACTCTTTGGATTGTATAAAGGGTTGATATGTGAAAGACATCGAGTAGAATATACCGGCATAGATACATGGCACCATTTGTTCGGCTTCGATATACATGTTACTGTCCCTAGTAAAACCCAAGTTGGATTCTGAGTAAACATCGATAAAGTAGTTTTATTAAAGTAGCTTTAATAAAGTAAGTAATGATATTAATGATGATTTCACTTTATGGTTGGAACCACAAGAGGGTGACACTTGTCCCTCATCATTATACTCACCATTTCTACTTTTACGTTGGCCCCTCCAGAAGGCACTACCTAGCTCTTGTGTCAATGGAATCCAATAGTCTCTAACCTAATTATGTACTTGACATTCTCAAACACCAAACATGAAGTTAGGGGAATTCATCAGGCCTTCCTTCCCTTGACAATATGGCACCTAAGTATTTAATCTTAGACACATGGCACCTAAGGATTTAAACACTTGACAAGTGTGGAATTAAATCCAAGACTCTTTAGCCTTTTTATTAAATTCAGCCAGCAGTCCATAATACAAGAGAAAATGGATAAAATGGAGAGAAAAATAAATAGGAGAGAAGGTGGAGAAAAATTTTGTGTTCTTGAGCTTCGGAGACGATTTCACCTTCGAATCAGTGTTTCTAGCTCCCAGAGTCTTCTCTAATGTTGTTCCTCTTAGTGAGAACAACATTTCAATGATTTTAGATTCTTGATTAGAGGTGTTTGATGGTGTGGTGGAGGTGCTTCCAAAATCAAGAACCAGATATGGAATCGTGTAGAGGTACGTATAAGCTTCGATTTGAGCCGAATATCTTTAGGTTTTCCTAAGTTTTGTTATGCTTTTGGGACTACCCTGATTTCATCCAAGAGAGGTTTGAGGCTTAAAATAATCCAATGTTTATGAATATTAAGTTAAACAAGAGTTAAAGATGATATTGCACAAATTTTGTCATTACATTTTTAAGAAATCAACTTGTGGTAATTTAGGTTTCTATTCAGCCAGACCTGAATCATAGAGAAGGAATGTGATTTTGGTGTTTTTGAAGTTATAAATGGATTTTACACACAAAATTTTGTGGTAATAGGTCGTGAACATAATTTTAGAATGGTTGGATTGAAAACCCAAAAATTGAAACTTAATGTTGGGTGATGCCAGTCTACGTTTTTTGGGAGACAGACTGGTTGTAACATATTTTTAAAAGGCCAAATGTTATCTAATAGCCATAAACCATTTCAGATTCATAGTAGACGTCTTAGGCTTTAATTTGATATATAATGTGTAATTTGGGTTAGTAGTTGTATGATATGAATTTTTGAAGTTGGGCATTGAATTTGGAATGATTTCTGTGGCAGTGAGGATTGATTGGAGTTTCTGGAACATGTGCGTGTAAGTGATAGTGGGAGGTATTTTTTCCTTAAAGTATACTTCAAGATCTTCACCTAGGACTTTGAACCATCCCATTTAGAGTTCCTTATATTAAGTTATGACTTTTCAAAATTAGGTGACAAATCTAGTAGATTAGGGTAGCCCACGAATTTATAGCACTTAAGATAATTTGGGACGAGTATGGGTCCAAAGATAAGAGACATGTCCTATAGGCTAATGTAGCCATATTGGACATTCATTGGTCATGGTTCTAATGACGTGGTTATATATCTAGGGCCATGAGACATCAAGAAAGAAAAAGAATGGAAGAATTTCCAAGCAACTACAATGGTTGGAAGAAAAGGTACAAGAGAAGGACTTAAAGACAAAATGTAGTAAAACTTTCCTGACTTGCACTTGATAAGTATGCTTATGCATTGATGTGTTGAATTGCTTTGATGAATTATATGAAGCGTATGTGAATGAATGAAGCTTTGCTTTGCTTATATTGTGGCCATTAGTGTAATGTGTTAAACATTGAGCACGCAAGCATGCCATTATGCTAGAATGACTTTATGTAAGCAAGCATGTCATGCATTAAGCTTATATCTTCTACACATAGTTAGCAAAGTTTGCTATTGAGATTTTGTCGAATCTCACTCTCCGCTCACCAACCATATAGGCATGTGAGAACAGAAGTGGGATGCTGAATGATGTGCCTGAAGAAAAAGTTGCAGTGTAGAGCTGAGAATTTATACTCCGTTATGTAAATATTGACGTTTGATGTGGTTAATTATATGACCGGCATGATGGATGAATGTTTCCTAAGAGCGATAAATGAACTAGGAATGGGTAATCGCATAATACGAGCCCATTAGTCAAGTATGTAGAGCGATTTATTAAGTAGAGAAATACTCTGATAATAATAAAAGGAATTAAGAAACAATGAGTTACAAAGAAGTTATGAACCACTTTATGATAAATGTTTAAAATTATTCAAAAAAAAAACACTTAACTACAGGTTCGAGTCCTATCTTGAGGTTGAGAATTGAAAGAACTTTATAAAGGAATATCGCCTAGTGGTTCAAATTCGTTGTGTAAAGCTCATCAAATTGATTATGGAAATAAGGTGTTATAAAAGTCACTTTAACAAAGCTATTTTAATAAAGTTACTTTATTAAAGCTAATTTAACAAAGCTACTTTATCGATGTAGGTTTTAGACCGTGCTATGTGTATGTGCCGATATACTTTTTCTGGCCAATTACACACTTAGTACACTGGTTGCTATATGGGACCTACATGGCGACACATGTACTCGGGTATGTCATCAAAATTGTGCCAAGTGCCCTCTTACACTCTAAGGACACCACATGTACTCAAGAACATGCATTAGTTTATTTCTCTGAATAACTGCACACACTGAGCCCTTGGTGTGTCACCAAAATGGCGCCTAAGTGTGCTCAAGTACACTTGCATTGGTATATTTTATCTAGTGGGCTGAATCATAGAGTTCCTGTAAAAGCATTCTATTTCTCGATTATTCTTAGGACTCTTACTAAACTGGGCTTAGTAGTCTACTTGATTCAAGCTTGTTCTCAAGCTTCTAGGCCCACAATTCGGGATATTATAGAACTAGTTACATTCATGCTTGATCTAAAGGGTTAAATATGCTACCTCGATGACTCAAGGTGGAGGTATTCAGTGGCTGCAAGAGATATAATTGCATAGCAGACCAGGAAGAATTAAATAGTAAACAATGTGAATGGACAAAATCCTTAGAGTATTTTCCTTTGGAATTACAGTATTACTTGAGAAAACATATGTATTTAATAATGACTTAAGGAGGAAGAAAGCTATTGTATTCTAATTAAGCCTTTTTAAAGGCCATTGATTGGGCTGATTAAAGGGCATAAAAGTGATGAGGTGCTAGACCGGAAAACAATCTGTAGCATTTACAAATTGGAAGTGAGTTCTACACATTATTTTAAAAGACACAGCTAGATAAGGAAGCACTGTTATGGGTAAGAATAAGGACATAAAGAAGTGAGGGCATATAAGGTAGATAGAGACACACCTTAAGATATAAAGACTAGATTGGATGACAAAAAGTCAAAGGGGTATCTCCTCAAACAAGCTCATGCTAGTAGGTACACAATTCACTTGGGAGAAATTAAAGATGTATCATAACCTGAAATGGATTGTTGATTATCAAAGCTGTAGAAAGACATAATAGACTATGGAATAAACTGGTTGACATGTCAAGAAGTTAAGCTTAAACACCAGGAACCACTTGAGTATTCTAGAGCATAGACATTCCTACATTGGAATAAGAGACCATCTTCATAGATAAGGATCATATTATGAAAATTGACCACATACATCAATAGAATAGTTGCTACTCAACTATTATGGTTTTGCTAATAAAATTAGGTCGTTGTTGCCTAATTAAACAATCTCCTCTTGAAAGATATTGGCCCAGTGAGAAGTCATAGGAAATCGTAAGTCATATGGAGTAAGTGAAGACACCATGGCCAATTGTGATATGAGTATACTTTAGAAATTTTGGAAGCCTTTTCCTAAGGCTATAGGAACTAAGCTACATTAGTAATTTTCTATTACTTGCTCATAGATAGATGGATAGAGGAAAATTATCCAAACATAATATTTCATGCAAAGGGCGGGCATAATATAGCTAAAGGGAAGTTGGGGTGACTAATCACTTTTAGAAGGAGATTCTTAAAGCGACAACGAGGATTTGAGTGTTTATATGGCTCCATGTGAAGCACTGTATAGCTAAAAGTGTGAATCACCCGTGTATTGAACTAACCTTAGCAAAAGAACTACTGATTCAAACTTGGGAGATGAAACAAAAAAGAGAAATTGAAATCAACTTATTAAGGCATTTGATAGAAGATTAAAACTATAACTATAATAGTGGTTTAGATAAAAGTATATTGTGACTAGATTTGGGAAAATTTATTCATTTAGAGTCATGCAACTGTAGTAGGACTTTGTAAATAGAAGAAGTAAATAAAGAAATATTTGTGATAATGCGGAGGTTGAACTTGGAGAAGACGTATGGGAAACATGGAAAAGAAAAATAGAGATCATAAAAGACCTATTAGCATATGATTTTGAGGCAAACTTCTTAAAAGGTCGAGAGAATTGTAATATCCTAAATTTTTATTCATAAGACTTGGGTAATATTATGAAAGAAATATTTAGTGATAAATAATAAGTAAATAAATAATAAAACAAAAGGGGAATAGAAAGTCCCGTATCGACTAAATAAGGAGAAGAGGGAGATCTTATACCCTATATATAGGAATGGTGAGTTGGATTTAAGGTGCAACAATTTCATTTTCATATATAACTAAGATAACCTTGGTAAAATGTTATTCTCCTTTGTTGACCATTGGATTGGGCTGAAATTTGGTCACCACATCCAAGACATCCAACTCATCATATTCAATGGTTGGATTAGCCATTGGCATTTCCTTTTAAGTGTTACAAAGCATGAAACACGATCAGTATTCTGGGATGGAAAACAAACCCCAAAAGAATGAATTGACGTTTACAACTTTGTCTACTATTAGATCGTTATGAAATTTTGTGAGAAGGTTTGAGCTATCCCTTTCAGAAATTTCAATAGTGGGATCAACAATTGGATAACTAAGGCAAGATAAATTATCATACTCTAACTCTGCCACTTGAAAAATAGGAATTCTATCATAAATTTGGGACCTTTCTAGAAAATAGGGTTCTAAAGGTTAAAATCCCAACTTGAGATAATAGAAATGCTAGATAAGACTATTTTAACACTCTAATGATCTTAATTCTTAGACCTAATATAATTCTCATATAATGTTTCCTACTTGTAGGAAATTTTGAGCAACTGAATGGAGGAAAAGTTATGAACATCTAGTATTGGTAAATAATTTTGTTTTAATTAAGTTTCTCGTTACTCTGTAGTTGAGTTTAAGCTTTATGATAAGGACTTTTCTTAGTTACAACTTTGAAAATACCAGGTAACGTGGTTCTATCTTTCTTAATTATTAGTGTTGCTCCTAGGTTTTTTTAAAAACCACACAAGCCTAGATTGAGTAGAGCTGGTGTAAACTCTATAATTTTAATACTAAAATTGTCTTGTAGGACCTTTGTATGAACCCCTAGGACTAGATAGATTGGTATATGTGATAATTAAAGACAACTATACGCTTGTACATATGAACTTAGTTGAATTTCATGTGGTTGTGACACATGCCTTGTTTTGGCAAACAACACTCATGTCGAAGCAAGTTTGAGGTAGGCATGCCTTGGTAAGGGACATACTTGCCTAAGCGAATGGCCCAGTAAGGACAAAAAGTGATTTCCATATTTGATGACCATGATACAATTGTATGATTTATTGATATGTGTTTAATATGCAAGCATGTGATCTTTTTATATATTGTGAAAGCATACTTGGTACATGCATATGATGAGAGTTGAGTTTATGACATTGATTGACATGGATGAGCATGAGAACAAATGGAAACCCCTTGAGCATAATGTGATATAAATGACAGAGTCAATGATTGAGTTGTAATTTGTAAAAAGTTGAATACCCCGTAGTAGGCCGCTAGTTTGATTATTGTGCACTGCTAGTTGGCGTCTATTTTACAAGGTAGTATTTCCTGATAGACACGCTGGGGGCTTCTGGGCAGTATTTCACGAGGGTAGTAGCCTTACAGAAGGAACCTATAGTCCCTTGTGTGCTTTGTAGTACTTTGGCCGGTCTATTACACACTTGTGAAGAGCTTATGAGAGTAACCAGTAACATGGAATGTAGTTAGCCCATAGGTTCAGTCGGAGGAAATAAGCAAGATATAAGGATGGTTAGGGGTTAATGAAAGATAAAGAATAATCATTACATTATGACATTTTGTGATGTGATATGTTGTGTTATGAATAAATGTTCTCTGAGGCATATGTATGGATACTATTATACTGCTGCTTATTATGTTTTCTTGCCAACCTATTTATTATATATGTTTAACATGTATGTATATGAATCCTACCTGGCACCCACAGGTGGTACCAGTAGTTAAGATAGGTAGTGACTATATTACTGAGATAGTGGTCTCATTCTGTTACTTCTCAAACTTTTTAGGTGAGAGCTCGAGGGGCAACATGACTGGGAAGGAATTTGAGGCCTGAGGCTGCAGTTGTTAGTAGCTGCAAAGTAATTGTTTGATTCTATTTATTGCCACAACTATGACTGCAATTTAAATTCATGATTATGTTGAACTCTGAGTAGTCCTTTATCTGGATTTCGTTAGTAGACGGCTTGAGGCTTGGGGTTTTCATCAAAATGCATTATTATAGCTTATGAATTATTATGTGATGGATTTTGGACCTACAATTATTATATCTGGTTGTGTGAGATTTTGTGAGCCAGGGTCCCGGAGCTCCTATAGATTTTGATATTTGTTATAAGGGCATGGTAATTTTGCCCAATGCATGAAGATAAATGAAAAGTTTTCTTAAGATTCATACTAAGAGTAGGGAATATGAGATAGGGTATTACATTTTGAATATTATATGCACTACTGTTTTCTATCCCACTTGACACCTTACTAGCATATGTTGGTATGTACGACGGTTATTGATGTTTTTGTCTCGTCCTGTTGTTTTTAACATTTTTTAGGCAATATTATGTGCTGGTTAGTCAGAGAAGGCTCTGGAAGCTTGATTATTGTGTTAATCTTTGTAAAGCCTCCTCCCTTTTATTTATGTGGTGAATTGTTTTGTATTGTTATTTAAGGGCTCATGTTGCATACTCTAATGTGATATTATGTTTTGAATTTACTATTTTCTATCATGGATAACTAACTCAAGTGGATATTTGAGCAAAAAAATTGTTGTTTAAGTATTTGATAATCAAGTTTGATATTGAACTTGTGGTCAAATGATTATATTATGGACTCCGAGAAGTCCAATGCCTAAGTGTGTTGATTAATAATGGTTTAGTTTGTGAAACAATAAGAAGAGTTTTATTGTCCATGATAGGTTTTAAATGTTTGATTGATAATTGATTTTTGACATTTTATAAATGTTTGTAAAAGAATATTATTCAAAATGAGTTTATCCCTAGGCTTATGGTTGAATACTATATTTTGAGCATCAAGATGGTTAAGGAACTATTATAGAAATCGCGATATATGATGTTTATTATCGGCCATGAATCACAGTTCCAAACCATCATATATACCATAAATGCTCAGCATAGATACATTACAGTTTCAAACTATGATTTATTTAATATCTATTATAACGATTCTAATATAACACATGTTATGTATTGAGGTGTGGTGAGGCTATGCTATGTGTAATGCTATAATGATAATAAAACAGGCTCATGTAAACAACCGTTATATATACCATATTGTTGGCATCATAAATAATGGTCTCAAGTAAACAACTGTTATAAACTCTATAATATACATAACGGTGCTTTGACAATAATTGTTATATAAAGTTTAGCATAGATAGCAGTCATTACGCGCAACTATTATTTATTTGCTATAAATTCTAATGGCTTAATGAAATAATCGTCATATATAGTGTATACACATATAATTGTTAGGATCGGCAGACACAACGGAAGAATTTTAAAATTTTACCGATTCTAATCAAGGATCTATCAACGGTGTTTAAATCGAGTTAGAAAGATTCATACCTTTTTCAACTTAGGGTTTTCATGATCTCTAGGAGCCAACACCTCAGGTCAGCTCCCTCTACCGGTATCCACACGAATGCTCTCCAACAGAGATAGCGTTCTAGCGCCTCCAATGTTTTTAGGGTTTCCCTTGCGGCTCTAAATTCTCATGCACGTATGAGTATATCTGCTCTATCAAGTTTATAACCTATGAGGGCTATATTCAAATTTCAAAATTAATCATCATTAATTTCAAAATTAATCAACAATTAATTATCTTGATGAGCTAATTAAACAAATTCAGTTTAAATTAAATTTGTCTAACAGTTTTAATTTAACCTATTTATTTAATCTAAATAAAGAGCCATTAGATTTAATTTATCTTCATAAATTAAATATGAGATACTATATATCTATCATGTTAGTTGTTAAATTCATTATATCTTAATAAATTAAATTTAAAACAAACACAATATAATAATATCATATAATATATATACATATATATATAATATGTATTTTGAAAATACATATCTATATAATATTATTAACGAATTTTTATATTACATATATATATATATAAATATAAAATTTGTTCACCCTAAATTAAATATTATCTCGTGTTGGGCCATTTTTGTGTGTGACCCTGTAGGCCCATATGAAGTTGGTAGTGGGCCAATAACTATACTAACCTAAAAGTCCCAAGCAGCCTCTAGCAAGACATTACAACTATCCAATTCATATGAAGATCATTATCACCATGCAACCTATCATACAACCATGTCACGTCCCTTTTGTCACACGATACATCGATCAAGGATAAGGCATGGATAAAGTCATCTTCTTGTTCCTGACCATTACTTTCTCGATTCCTGAGTAGCCTGACAATAGAAACGGAAACTCCTTTCCATCGCAGTATGCCCATACATTTCTTAGACTCACTTATCGAGGGGCCCAGTAATATCTCTCTACTAATGTGAGGGACAAATTCCATCTTGATCATTCATATTCCTCTGCATGAAAAACCACTAAGCCCGATCATAGCCTTTATCATCACTAGGTCAAAAGTGACTTTTGACTAATTCAAAGCTTAGCAACTCTCATGTAGGAATCAATGATGACCTCAAGTCTAAGGGCATTGTGACGTGGTTATACATGAGAAAAGCTTATGACTTGATCCATATAGCTTTCTCATAGTGGGTCGGTCCAGCACCTTGTACTCTTACAAGTGCCTAAGACTTTGATTCGTATCTCCATATCTTATCAAAGTCATACTGGTCTTATTTCATCTTTGCTCCTGCATAGAGGACCGACGAGGGAAATTTTAGAATAATCTTTATGATTTATCCAAGGATACAATTATCATAGTTAACATGCAAATAATATGATAACAGAATGGAGAAATTTCGTTAAATTAATAATGTTCAAAGTATAATGATGGGCCCTTTGGGCACAATTTCCAATAATAGCAACTTTTATTTAAGAACCATTAATTTTTAAGGCAAGTTTTTTTTTAAAAAAAAATGGGGATTTTCCTTTCAATATCCCCTTGCATGCATATAGAACAAAAATGTATGCAAATATATATATATATATATATAGAAATAGAACAGAAGTTCACACATCAACTATAGCCATGTAATTTGGGATTGATCAATAAGTTTCTAGCTTTATGTCTAGGTTTAATGGAATTCCCTACCGTAAAGGGCTCAAGGGGTATCCCATATTCAACATTGAGCAAGACTTGATAGAGAAGGAGGGGTCAGATCTTACTATAGTACGCCATCTACTCCTTCCATTTAATTGGTAGCATATGGTGTTCTATAGTAACATATGATCCTCCTTCTATTACACAGTCCAACCCAACAAGCAAAGAAAAAGCATAAACTCTATCTAATATATATATATATATTACAAGATGATGGTATACCTTTTTGTCTTAGATGGTATGACAATAAGGTGGTTAGGCCATGCAACAAAGCCAAGCACAACTCTTCCTACTAGCATATGTGGTGGCCACTGAGAGGGAATACTTATGATCGATGGTGGCCTTTATCTCTTTAGGCTAACATGATTCTAAGGGAATGATGGCGGCCTTTAGCTCTATAGTCTAACATGATTCTAAGGGAGAGATGAGTCATGAATTGTGTTCCTCGTTTGTAAGTTATACATGTGGCTTGTAGAGATGAGTTGTGAATTGTGTTCTCCCCTATAAGTTATACATATGGCTTGAAGCAACTGTATGCCGCTTGGGGTTATCTGCCACACACTCAACATTGTGAAATATTTGTAAATTTTTAACAACCTCCTATAATAGGAAAGTAACCTTCGATCAGAGTAATTGATGTTTCCAAAAAAAAACATAAGCAAACTGAGGTAACCTAGCTACAAAACACGAAATAAATGATAATGGAAAATGCAAAATGGAGAAGGGAAATCATACCTCCATATGATTTGAACATACCATGAAAAGAAATATGACCTGGCTAGGGTTGAAGAACAAAAGCACGAGTTAGGACAAGCAATACAACTCACGCAGCTGTTGCGGTGAACAATTTGGATTGTGTGGCTCCATTGAAAATGATTGATAAATATTGAAAAGTTGAACCAGAGAAGTAGGGTTATGAGGTTGGTTGGTTATAATAAACCTTAAGACAAGTGTAGTAATGAACAAAAACATGTGTTAGGGCTTGTGCATCTATCATTAAGTAGCATGGAGAAGGCTTTATGGATAGTGTGCTTTGATTGAAAACAAAGTTCGATGATCATGAAAGATGACCAAAGTAGTAGGATTTATAGGTTGGTGGGTTTAGGGTTTACATTTGGCTTAAGATAGTTGTGTTAATTAATGAAATATAGAAGTGGATAGACATTTATACAAAGAAGAAAGTTTAATTTTATAGCAGATTAAATACCCATAATGTATTACACCATTGTTACATATATTATAGTTATTGTAAGAAACGTTAAGTATTTTAGAAACATAATAACTATTAAATATCTGTAACATTCTTTTTTAAAAAATTAGGGGGTACTGCTATTGATTTCCACCTACCTTCATAAACAACAATACAATATATCATCCATTAAAACACAAAAATTAACCTAACTCAGCAGTAGGAAAACAATAATACACAATCAACACACAAAAATTAAGTGTCTCTTGTTTCTTTTCCTAATCTTAGCTTTTTATAAGTTACTTTTTTTAGCTTGAATTCTTCTCTTCTTGTCAAGTAATAATTTCCCCCTCTTTGAAACCCAAATGCCATCATTTTTATCATGCTTGATGTACAAAGCATCTTCTTCATCCAAATTTAATGGTTCAAGTAACCTCCCATTGAATGGATCATCCTAAACTCCGTCACCTATCTCCTCATCAATCACTTTATTTGTCAACAAAATAATAGACTATCCATGTTTAGAAGGATCATAGATGTAGAACACTTGTTTAGCCTGAGAAGCTAAAATGAAAGGATCTTCTTTATACCCTTCTTCAAATTCAATTTTATCAAGCTATGATTATTGTTAACCCACCTGTAACCAAATATGGGAACCTGGAAGCCGATACAATGCAACTCCTAAACATGCTCAATTACCCCAAAATATGACATCTTCGCACAGATAGGGTTTCTATCTTCAGAACTTGATACATACATGGTGTTAGCTACAATAGTTACACCACTATTTTGAATTTTCCTTTGATCATCTTGCTTTTTATTATAAAAGGTAAACCCATTGATGACGTAGCTTGTGTAAGATGTCACTTGATTACTTGGACCGTATGCTAAGAACTTCAATTTGCTAGAAATTGATAAAAGATCAGCTCTATAATTTCTAAATGACTTGATCTTTAAACCATGTCATAAAATGTTTATTGTATTGTTTGGCATACTAACTTTATCCTTTTCAGGGATTTTACCTCTAAATGGATGCATATGGTTGTGCACATACTCCTCAACCTCCACAGAGTTGTGCAGCACATATAAGTGTCTTGCTTCAACTGTTGGTTTAAGATGGTGACAACTTTCTTGCCGTGATCCCTTCTCTATCAGTCCTTCTTCCCATATATTAAGATATGGGAAGCCCAATATCACTTGCATGTTTTAAGTATACGGTAGAAAATTCAACGACCTCTTCATAGATATATCATTTAACAATGCAAGCCCCCGGACAACTCTGTTTTCTCACAAACCCTTTCATTATCTTCAAAAAATGTTTAACTGAGTACATCCACTTTAAATAGGCTGGGCCATAATATGTGTACATGTCATCATGCAAGCCTTCAGACGACCCTGATTTCTCTAACTAAGTGAGTTGTCAGGTAGACCATATAACCCCCTCCGTAATTATATCCGAAATACGCTATTAAAATGAAAAAGAGACCAATAATAATCAAATAACATTTACTAACCCATCACATGACAGGGTTTTCACAAACACTTTTCAAAATTATTTATAAACTTGGTCTCATATTCACATTTTGAATACAATTACTACGCGAAGATAAATCACATTTATATAAATATCAGAGTGCACAACATAATCATCCTGGCAATCCCGGGTTCATACCTTCGCTAAAGATACATAGGGCACAATTGCCCATTACAATTCTTCAAATGGGGATTACATAATCTCATCTCAAATTCATAACCATATATTAAACCGAATTATATACAGTCTTCAACACTCATTGATAACCAACTACCAACTCTCATCTCGAAGGAGTCCTAGCCGCTCCCTCCACGAGTCACTTGCCCTGTCTAAATTGTTGGTAGGGGAGGGTGAGTTCGAGAGAATCTTAGTAGGAAACAGATACCATAATGCATGCATGATAGATGCTATGTGTCTGACATGTTAGCTTTATCTAGATACATGCCCTATAATGACATTTCTGCATGCTCAATGTTTCATGTAACAAAACTATGGCCATAGCAAAACAGAAACAGAGCTTCATTTATTCAAATATGTTCTACACAATCAAGTAATGCAATCACATACATCACTACACAAGCAAAGATATTAAATACATGCAAGTAAGGTAAGTCCTCTACCTCCAGTTTTTTCTCCTCGATTTGCGTGCCAGCAACTCGGGGCTTCACATTCGATCCTACAATGTCAAATGTACTATTTAGACACTTCCATAGTGTTTTAGGGGTTATATGAGGCTATATTAAAAATTTACTAAAATACCCTCGGGGACCCGGCCCGGCCCTGCCATACCTGGTTCGGCTGTACTTTTCTTGAAATTTTGACATGGGCTTTCTCACATATTATTGCCCAAGGAATCCATTTTCGGACTCAGAATTATCAAATTCAATGTCAATCTACAAATTTACCCTTGGCAACCCCACTTTAAGGGTTTCAGGGGCTTTTTCGTAATTATGCTTTTTCGGCCTTTTCCGAAAAAGTGACCTACTGTAACCCCACCTAATTTTCGCTCCTGAATTCAATGGAATCATCAAATCATTGAAAATACATCTCTAACCTCTCCAAAATAGCCTTGGCCAAAATTCTCATTTCCCCAGGAAAAATTGGGGGTTTTTTGGTTTCAGCTCCGCAAACGTGTTTCTTTCTACTCCTAACCACTTTATTAACCATTACATTGGGTTAGAACTACCATTTAGTATCAATTTGGGCAGCATAACACCTAGGCCAGCCCATTTTCCAAATTTACAAATAAAGACAATCCGGTGAAATTTCACCGATTAAATCAACCACAGCAGCCAGAACAATCAAAGATTGAAGTTTTGGAAGTTACCTCTGTTAGGACCTGTAGGCACAGCGGAAGAATTTTAAAAAATTTTCACTGATCCTAATCGAGGATCTATCAACGGCGTTTAAACCAAGTTGGAAGGATTCATACCTTTTTGATGATTCAGAGTTGTCATGATCTCTAGGAGCCAACACGTCAGGCCCGCTCCCTCTACCGGTATCCACACGAATGCTCTCCAACCGAGACTGTGTGCTAGCGCCTCTAATGTCTCCTAGGGTTTCACTTGCGGCTCTCAATTCTCATGTGCATATGAATATATCTGCTCTATCAAGTTTATAAACTATAAGGGCTATTTTCAAATTTCAAAATTAATCATCATTAATTTTGAAATTAATTAACAATTAATTATCTTGATGAGCTAATTAAATAAATTCAGTTTAAATTAAATCTGTCCAACAGTTTTAATTTAACCTATTTATTTAATCCAAATAAAGAGCCATTAGATTTAATTTATCTTCATAAATTAAATATGAGATACTATATTTCTATCATGGTAGTTATTAAATTTAATATATCTTAATAAATTAAATTTAAAACTAACACAATATAATAATATCATATAATATATATATACATATATATATAAGATATATATATTCCGGAAATATATATATCTATATAATATTCTTAAATATAATAATATTATATAATATATATATACATATATATATATATATATGTCAAAAATATATATATCTATATAATATTATTAATGAATTTTATATTATATATATATATATATAAATATAAAATTCATCCACCCTAAATTAAACATTATCTCGTGTTGGGCCATTCTTGTGTGCGACCCTGTAGGCCCATATGAAGTTGGCAGTGGGCCAATAACTATACTAACCCAAAAGTCGCAAGTGGCCTCTAGCAAGACATTACGACTACCCAATTCATATGAGGATCATTATCACGATGCAACCTGTCATACAACCATGTCAAGTCCCTTTTGTCACACGATATATCGATCAAGGATAAGGCATGGATAATGTCATCCCCTTGTTCCTGACCATTACTTTCTCAATTCCTGAGTAGCCTGATAACAGAGACCGAAACTCTTTTCATCATAGTATGGCCATACATTTCTCAGACTCACTTATCGAGGGGCCCAGTAATATCTCTCTACTAATGTGAGGGACAAATTCCATCTTGATCATTCATATTCCTCTGCATGAAAAACCACTAAGCCCGATCGTAACCTTTATCATCACTAGGTCAAAAGTGACTTTTGAGTAGTTCAAAGTTTAGCAACTCTCATGTAGAAATCCATGATGACCTCAGGTTTAAGGGCATTGTGATGTGGTTATACATGAGAAAAGCTTATGACTTGATCCATGTAGCTTTCTCATTGTGGGTCGGTCCAGCACCTTGTACTCTTACAAGTGCCTAAGACTTTGATTCATATCTCCATATCTTATCAAGGTCATACTGGTCTTGTTTCATCTCTGCTCCCGCATAGATGACCGACCAGGGACATTTTAGGACAATCTTTATGAATTATCCAAGGATACAATTATCACAGTTAACATGCAAATAATATGATAACAGAATGGAGAAATTTCATTAAAATAATAATGTTTAAAGTACAATGATTGGCCCTTAGGGCACAATTTCCAACAACCTCAAGCTCCCTCTGGCTTTTCCCTAAAATGGCTGAACCCTAACTCATTTTCAATCAACAAAATTCTTGCTTCAACACCTTAAATTACATAGAGTAGAAGCTTAGGAGAAGTATTGCACCAGTTAGGAGCTAAATCATAGGATGAATCGCCTTACCTTGCAATTTCTTGCTCCTTCTTTCTCTAGAAACCAAACCAGCTCCTCTCTCACATGTTGCACGAAAAATGACGGAAAATAACTTAAGTAGATGAGGCAATATGTTTTAATTCCATGCTGATGTCATGTTTTATCTTGATGATGTCATAATTCCCATTTTCAGATTTTCTGCCTAAACTTTGAAAAATAATAACTAATTATAGAAAAATAGAAATGAGGTGATCCCAAAGCCAAATGAAAGCTATTTAAGTCTTCTCTATAGGTAAAATATGGGCCATTACCCAAAATCACCACAAAATTCCAAAATTACATAAAACTCATCAGTGCCGCAAAACTGAGTTCAATTTCCATCCCAAACTTTGGACAGTCATATCTCCTAGTTCACAAAACGAAATGGCACAAAGTACATGTCTATTTTGAAACTTAGGATGTGAAATATATTACTGGAAAGTTTCAGAATTTGTAGAAACCATTTGGTCATTCAAAATGTTCACACAAACTGACTGCCCAGATAGAGTTTCACTGGACAGAATTTTAGATTTTGCATATTTGCTTCCGTTGGTTCCATTTTCATACCAAACATCATTCCCACATAAATTTTTACAAGGAATCCATTGGAAACACCAAATCAATCAAATTCACATCACATTTGTTAGAACAAGCGTTTCACCCAAGAGGGGGGCTGAATTGGGTGATACTAAAATTTCGTCGGAAATATAAAACTTTAATAGTGAAATTAAAACAGTAATAAGTAAGGAGAAATATCACCGAAGTGTACACCGGGAGTTATACTAGTTCGGTCACAATCACTTTGACCTACGTCCAGTCCACAGAGCTTCTCCGAGAGTTTCACTATAACTTCCAAGATTCAGTGGGTTCTTGGCACCTCAGTACAAGCAAGTTCCTTCAGCTGGACACTCGCTCCCCCTTACAAGTTGTAATCCAATGCCAACTCAAGGTTCCACAACCTTAAGTTATCTTAATAACAACTATTGAGATTAAATGAAATATCTCTCTTACAGAGTGAATAAGAATCACTGAAGCAAAGAAATATAATTTCACCGTGAAAACAGAGCAATGAACTTGATAATTCGTTTGTGTATGTTCTTGTTATTCTTTCTCTGTTTGGATGTTCTCATATATATAGATAGGTTTTTGATGACCGTTGGAACATTTTCTTTCGTCCGTTGGAGAGTGCGCAGCCACTATTGACTTTTCAAGTTTTTGAAAAATATCCGTTAGCGGTGGTTGGCATTTGAACGTTTAATTTGACTTCCCTTTCTTGACATGATTCCTTCATTGCTTATCTGTAAATATGCTAGAAATACTAATACAATGAAAGATTAATCATATAGGAAACATTTTAATAAACGTTTGAATGATTTCTAAATTTCTGGGTAAGCTTACTCGAGTAACTACTCAAGTATTACTTGAAGTTTACTCGAGTACTTACTCCAGTATCATCGGGAAATCTTTGATCAACTGCAAGTCAATGAATAAATACAAGATTACTTGGGTAGTGCATGGAATAACCAATTTTCAAACCTTTGGAAATATCTGTTTACTCGGGTACCTACTCGAGTAATGCACTCACAACTTTATGAGTTACTCGGGTACCAACTCCAGTAAACCTTCAAATAAACTTGTGGTTACTCGATGCTCTACTCCAGTAATGTTGGCAGGATTTCAAGGCCGAGAGCACTTACCTCATTACTCGGGTACTGACTCGAGTAATGCACTTATTTTTGCATAGGTTACTCGGGTACCACCTCGAGTAAATGTACTTTTTGTGCATGACTTACCTGAGTAATGACTTGAGGTTTTCCTTGAAAATATTTCTGCATACTCGGGTACTTACTCGAGGAATCCACTTAAAATAGAACATTAAATACTTGCATACTAGAGTAAGGACTCGAGGTAAATGAGATAAATTAATATCAAGTTAATCGGGTACCACCTTCAAGTTTTTACTTACTTCAGTGCGTTACTCGAGTAGCTCCTCGAGTAACAATGGCAGTAGTACTAAGTGCCGAGAGCTCCACATTTTCAGAACCAGAGTTACTCGAGTAGCTACTCGAGTATCATTGGCAACTTGAAAGCAACTGGAAGTTTTTCACATGGTTACTCGAGTAGCGCCTCGAGTAACATTAGCAGGCTGAGAGCAACTTGAAAATACTTACACTATTACTCGAGTACTTACTCGAGTAACGTTGGCAGTATACTGGAAGGTGCCGTTGGTTACTTCAAGTTTTGTCTCATTACTCGAGTAGCTCCTCGAGTAATGCCTTAGAAAACTTGCTTCTCATCAAGTTTCTCAGCTTTTTCTCTTGGTCTTTCTTCATTACTCCAATGCTTACTTCAAGTGATGCTTGTTCCTGTCATTACTTTGTTCAAACTTGTTTATTAATCATTTCCTTTTCAAACCATTCTTTTGTTATCATCAAAACATGAGATCTAACATTCTCCCCCTTTTTGATGATGACAAAACTTGGTGATTTTGAACATGGGTTTTCAAATTGGATTCTCAATTAAATATGTCTTTATTAAGTTTGAATTCATAGCATACACCTTGCATACACAACAACTTCATTAGTCCAAACATGTATCATAATTTAAAGCTTAAATGAACTTAAAATGAAATCATAACTTAAACACACTTGCATTAAACTTAAAATTTTCAAATTATAAGATAAAGTTTAAAGAAATTCAAAATGCTCCCTAAAAACCCATGTACAACCAAATGCCCAAAATAAACTAGGACACATCCACAAAATCACTCTCAAGCTCTTCTCCCCCTTTTTGGCTTCATCAATTAAGTGGAGGGCTAGGAGGCTTGACCATGGAAATGGGTGTCACTGGAAGGACCATAGAATCATCTGAGTCCAAAGAATCAAATGAGCTAGAGGGAACTGGGTCAGGCAGATGGACTGGAGGGATATGAATGTCATCACTGGGAGGAGAAGGTTGGAAGACAACCATAGTAGAGGTTTCTCCTTCTGGGGTGGTCTGAATCTCAGGAGTAGTCTCAGCCTCAGGAGTATGATGTTCAGAGGAGGAAGAGGGAGATATTTCCTCAGTTTGGGTAGGTGATGGAATCGGTTTAGGAACGGTTTCTGGCTGAGGTTTTGGAGGAGAGTCATCAATAACGATATGAACGGTCTCATTGGTATCTGGATTGTCCAATATATACAGAATGTCTTTGGCTTGGGACTCAGGTGGACTAGATACCAGAGGGGTAGATGGTTCATCCTCAGGGATAGGAGTGTCAGAAGGAGGGTTCACTGGAGGAGGTGGTGGCGATGAAGAAGAAGATGGACCGGCAGAAGGTCCGGGACCTAAAGAGTCCAATCGTGCCAGAATCAATCTCAGTGTCTCGCCTTGGGCACGTTGCTCAGCTAGCAACTCCTTATGCCTCTTGTCCATTCTCTCAACCAACTCTCCCATCTTGGTATTCATGTGGGTTATCAGTTCAGCATTCGTGTTGGCGATATCCACATGGAAACCTCTGAGCATATTCTCCATGAAGTACTGGAGAGTGGCATTGAGGAAGGATGGTGATGAAGTGGTAGCAGTTGGAGCCGATGACTGAGTGTCATCCAACTTGCTGGTCTCTGCCTCAGTGGTCTTCCTCTTCTTCTTGGACCCAGACTCCAATGGGCCTTTGAGAGGGATTTCAATGTTTAATTTTCCAATTTGGTTTCTCCCAACCGGAGTCAACCTCTCAATGGGCTCTTTGCTATCCGAATACCATATCTTGTTCTCTTTCAGGATCAGTGACACGATCTGAGGATATGGCATTGGTGTTATAGCCTTCCCATCCACCTTGTACCTTTTCATTTCTGAGAAGATATACTCTCCCAGATCCTTCTGCTCCTTCAGAAGAAGTGAAGCAAACCACCTAAAGTCCCTATCGAAGAAGTGGGTATAGTTGTTGGCTTTGTTCACTAGGGACCTAGAGTAAATGTACCAAAGGACCCTATGATGATCACACATATCACTGGGCTTGAAATTTAGAGGGCCAACTAACTCTTCGGGTTTAAGGATAGTAAAGATTTGGTTTGGTTCAAGATGGGAGTAAATATCATCCGGGGGGTTCTCAATTCCTAACCATAAGTTAATCCTAGAGGGCGATATAAGTATCTTTTGGCCTCTAACTGTGGTAGTCATCTCTTTCTCAACTGAGGTTCGGTTAGGCTCATCTATGATCTCTAAGTTACAATAAAAGTGAGTGATCACCTTTGTGCAAAAAGGCAATCTAATGGATAACCAAGGCATAAAGGGATCTAAATAAGGACTTAGGTCATGCTTCACTACCTCTTGAAGTAGCCTGAGATCTACATAGTGTGTCTTGCACACTTTCCTCCTGGAGAATTGAGACAGATACTTCAGAGATTCCACCAACTTGCTGACATTGAATCCCTTTGGTGGGTTGGTGATCTCTTCTTCCGGCACTTTGGACTTCTTGGAAGATTGTCCCTTCTCCATTTGATCAATGATGTTTGCCACAGCTGCAGCCACATTCCTATCATATTTAGGCTTTTTGGTAGGCTTTGGAGTGAAAGAGGGGGTAGAGGAATCAGAGGGAGGAGGTGAGGGAGATTTGGCACTCTTCCCTCTTCCGGTTGAGGTACTCTTCTTGGATTGAGCCCTTGTAGCAATAGGCTCTTTAATCACCACACCTTTGGGTTTCGGTTGAAGAGGAATTTTAGCTTTTGGTCTCGGAGTGAGTTTTCTTCTCTTCTTGGGAGGAGAAGAAAGAGGATCAGAGTGTTGTTATGATTCAGAGGAGTCTATAGGAGTAAGATTTTTAGTTCTCATCTTTCTGAATGATTGTAAACTAAAATCTTCAGAAAAATAGAGACTCAGACGTGATTTAGGGCACTGGGATTTTGAGCAAAATAGGAGGTTTCTAGGAATGAAAATTGTTGGGTTTTGACGGAATTGGGGCAAGGAATTACTTGTGAAAAATTTTTGTGAGAGAGAATAGTGATTTACTTGAGGAGATTTTGTGGAAATGACCGAGTTTGCGACAGATAAAGCTCTAGAACCCGACGTTACTCGAGGCCTTACTCGAGTAATCTTCAAGTTTACTCGAGGCCTTCCTCGGGTGTTCATACAGAAAAATTATAAAATAATTCATTTAAATTGCGTACCTGTCATGAATAATATAGTAATTATCCATGGATGTTCCCTCGATCATTT
This sequence comes from Inga leiocalycina, assembly GCA_963242795.1. Classification (NCBI taxonomy): domain Eukaryota; kingdom Viridiplantae; phylum Streptophyta; class Magnoliopsida; order Fabales; family Fabaceae; genus Inga; species Inga leiocalycina. The sequence continues at coordinate 46,477,943 of OY725321.1, read as the reverse complement.
ATAACCCATTCTCATCAGATTTTAGTTATTTTTCTTCAATTTGAGTATCTGGACTCCGACAATACTCGAGGCCTTCCTCGAGTAAGCTTCAAGTTTACTCGAGGCCCGCCTCGGGTAACCTGCTTTTCAACTTCTGACTCTTCATTTCTTTGAAAAACTGAACCGTTAGATTTAAATTTCAAGTAACTTGATCCATTACTTCCAGTTTTGGGGGCCATTACTCGAGTACATACTCGAGTAAAGTGTTACTTTACTTCAAGTTATTCCTCGGGTATTGTCTCTCTGTTAGTCATTACTTCAAGTTGATACTCCAGTAATGATGTCCTCTGATAATCTCTGTTTTTGTTTCTCAAAACAGAGTTTCTTTCTTCCTACAAAATAATTTTCTATATACTCCGATGCTTAAGTTAGTGATCATCAAAACATTATCAAGTGACTTCATCTAATATTATGAAATGCTGAAATAACTTATAACTCATTGGGATTTACCATTCCCAATTCTCTCCTAATGTAAAGAAATTGATCTTTTACAAGAGGTTTTGTGAAAATATTTGCTAGTTGAAGATGAGTAGGAATAAATATCACTTTTACATCTTTCTTTTGAACATGATCTCTGATGAAGTGATGTCTGACATCGATATGCTTGGTTTTAGAGTGTTGAACTGGATTCTTTGCCAAGCTTATCGTACTAGTATTGTCACAATAGATTGGTATTTCTTTGAGATAAATGCCAAGATCTTGTAGTTGTTGTTTTAACCATATTACTTGTGCACAACAACTTGAGACTGCAACATATTCGGCTTCCATTGACGAAAGAGACACTGTATTTTGTTTCTTGCTGAACCATGATACAAGAGATCCTCCAAGAAATTGTCCTTGTCTACTGGTGCTCTTTCTGTCTGTTTTGTATCCTCCATGATTTGAATTTGAGTATGCAACAAGATATTCACTTCTTCCTTTCGGATACCACAAACCCAATTCGGGTGTGTCAGCAAGCTATCTAAAGATTCGTTTGACAGTTTCAGCATGTGATTCCTTTGGTACCAATTGATATCTTGCACATATGCCAACACTAAATTGGATGTCTGGTCTGCTTGCCGTGAGATAGAGTAATGATCCAATCATTCCTCTATATTTCGTGATGTTGTAGTCTTTTCCTTTGACATCAGTATCAAGTAACGTAGTTGAGCTCATAGGTGTGTCCGTGCCATTTGCTTCATCCATTCCATACTTCTTCAATAGCTCTTTCAAATACTTTGTTTGAGATATGAAGATTCCATTCTTTCTTTGTTTGATTTGCAAACCAAGAAAGAAATTTAATTCTCCCATCATTGACATCTCAAATTCTCCCTACATTATCTCAGAAAATTCCTTACACAGAGATTCATTAGTAGCACCGAAAACAATGTCATCAACATATATTTGAACAATTAAAATATCATTGTGTTTTCATTTTATAAAGAGTGTTGTATCAACTTTTCCCCGTACAAAACCTTGACCAATAAGAAACTTACTTAGCCTTTCATACCATGCTCTAGGAGCTTGTTTTAAACCATATAAAGCCTTTTTGAGTTTGAAAACATGGTCAGGTTTAGTAACATCCTCAAAACCTGGAGGTTGTTCTACATACACTTCTTCCATGATGTAGCCATTTAAAAATGCACTCTTAACATCTATTTGATAGAGTTTGAATCCTTTGATGCATGCAAAGGCTAAAAGTACACGTATAGGTTCCAATCTAGCCACTGGAGCATACGTTACCTCATAATCAATCCCTTCTTCCTGATTATAGCCTTTGGCTACCAATCTTGCCTTGTTTCTGACAATAATTGCGGATTCATCGAGTTTGTTCTTGAATACCCATTTAGTACCAATGATCAGATGATCCTTGGGTCGGGGTACCAAATCCCAAACTTGATTTCTCTCAAATTGATTTAGTTCTTCTTGCATTGCTATAACCCAATCATTGTCTGATAGGGCTTCATCAATGTTAAAAGGTTCAATCTCAGAAATGAATGCAGAAAAACTTACTTCATTAAAAATTCTATTTCTAGTTTTGATCCCTTCATTTACATCTCCTAAGACTTGATCTAAGGGATGACTCCTATTGTATTTCCAAGCTCTAGGTTGACTTAGGGATTGCTCTTCTTCCTTAGTTTCATCAACTTCTGGAATAAGAGAATTAGAAATAGATTGACCATTCTCTTGATTTAAAACAATTTCCTGTTCTTCATCAATGGTTTTGTCAGAGGATTCAAATTCATCAAATACAATATGAATTGATTCTTCAACAACACAAGTTCTTTTATTGAAAACTCTATATGCTTTACTTCGGTTAGAATATCCTAGGAAAATTCCTTCATCAGTTTTAGAATCAAATTTTCCTAAGTTAACTTTACCATTATTATGAATGAAACACTTACAATCAAAGATGTGTAGATGAGCGATGTTTGGCTTTCTTCCTTTGTATAGTTCGTATGGTGTCTTTCCAAGTTTTGTTCTGATATATGCTCTATTAGAAATGTAACATGTTGTACTCATAGCATCAGCCCAGAACGCTTGAGACACATTCTTTTCATTCAACATTGCTTTATCCATTTCAGTGAGTACTCTTTTTTTGCGTTCCACAACTCCATTTTGTTGAGGTGTCCTTGGAGCAGAGAAATTGTGATCAATGCCATTAGTATCACAATACTCTTCAGAGGCTTGATTTTTAAATTCTCCACCATGATCAGTCCTAATACCTGTAATGGACATTCCTTTCTCATTTTGCACTTTCTTGGCAAAAACAATAAATTCTTCAAAGGTTTCATCTTTTGATGATAGAAAAATAACCCATGTAAATCTAGAGAAATCATTAACAATGACCAATGAATATAGGTTGCCACCAAGACTCTTTACTCTTGCTGGACCAACTAAATCCATATGTAGTAATTGTAATGGTCTATTTGTTGAAATCTCATTTTTCAATTTGAAAGACGATTTAGTTTGTTTACCCTTTTGACATGCATCACAAATCAAGTCATTTTTGAAATTAACTTTGGGTAATCCAAGTACTAGATCCTTTTTGAGTAGTTTGCCTAGTTGACGCATATTGACATGAGCCAATCTCTTATGCCATAGCCAACTTTCATCGGCATTACTCAGAAAACAATTTTCAGATTCATTTCTGCTAATATCTAGAGTGTAACAGTTACCTTCCCTTTTTGCTCTGAGCTTAGCCTTGATATTCTTCTTATCAAGCTGTAAGTCATTCTTGTTGATGATTAAGCATTCTTCTGAGTCAAATATTACCCAGTTGTTTTTATTTGCACTTTGACTTACGCTCAGCAAATTGTGACACAAGCCTTCAACATAATATACATCTTTGACTTGTATTCCTTTGTCATTTTTGATTTCACCAATTCCTGCTATCCTTCTGGATTGATTTCCTCCAAATTTTACCTTTCCACCTTCCTTAGGTTGTAATATGGTAAAACTTTCTAAATCTCCGGTCATATGTCTAGAACATCCACTATCTATGTACTGTAATATCCCGATTTGTGATTAGGGCTGATAACTCTGATAATCATTGAGATTAGTGTGATTAAGCACTTTTGGGATTAATGTAATGTGATTTTGAGAATTTATGTGTATGGTACTTAAGATTAATGGTTGTGATTCATTGATAATGGGTCGGGATCCTACGCTTTGCGATTGTGTGAGTTCATGAAGGAGTGCTTAAGATCATGACATGTGGCATTGTGGTAGTGGTTGGATGATGCACTAGAGGACAAAAACCACCTTTTTACTCCCTTTCCTCTCTCCAATTCGGTGGAGTGTGTGTGTAGGCAAGGGAAGAAGTCTTCATCATCATCTCCTCCCATTTCTCTCTCTCATATTTTCTCTCTTTCCTCCATTGTTTCGCTGAACAAGCAAGAAGAGGAAGAAGAAAAGCTTGATTTTTGGTAAGTTGTGATTCTCTTTTGCTCCAATCCCCTTCTCTAACATTGTTCATCTCAATGAGAGCTTTATGGTGATGATTGTAGAGCCTTGAATGGTGTAGATTGGGATTTTGGCCAAAATTTAAAGTTGAGGAATCAAAGTTCTGAATTGAGCAAAGAGAAGAGGTAGGCATTTAGAGCATTTTGATATATTGTCTATGATTTTTGGCTAAGTTTAGTCAAATCTGGAATTTTGCCCTAAATATGCCTATTTTTGGAGATATGAAGTTCATTGTGATTTATAATTGGAAATGATGTACTATGGAGTTAATTGAGTATTGAATATGATCTGGAATGTTGGAATGAGTTTGGATGAAATTTGGGTAATGTGTATCTTAGAGACCTTAGTGTTTGATTGTGGTCAAATTGAGTTTTGGGGTGTTTTTGGTGTTGCCATTGTGTTCCCTAGTTGGTGCTTAGAGTGTGAGAGCATTGGGAAGAGTTTGGGAACCATTTGGAAGTGATTTTGACCATCTGGCGTTTTCTGGTTTTCTGCACTTTTGGGTCTCTGATAGACATCACTCGAGCAGAGGAAGAACGTGCTCGAGTGATGCGCAAGTTTTTCCCTTTGTGCTTCGAGTTGCCTGGGTTTTCTATGAACACTGCTCGAGCACATCGCTTTGTGCTCGAGTGAGGCTGTGCTTCTGGTGGGAGTTGTGCTTGCGGGTTCTCACTCGCGAGTAAGGTGCTCGAGAGTGCCTTCTCACTCGCGGGTGTGAGGTGTGTGCTCGCGGGTGTGAGGTGTGTGCTCGCGGGTGTGAGGTGTGTGCTCGCGGGTATGAGGTGTGCTCGCGGGTGTGCTCGCGGGTGAGAGGGGTGTGCTCGAGGGATCCTGGTCTTGGAGAGCATTGTGTGCTCTCGGGTCCTCACTTTCTGAGTTTCTCTCGCGGGTACTCGAGTGATGTCCGTACTTGTGCTCGAGTGAGGATTTGTGCTCGAGTGAGCCAGTTCCTGCAAGTGTCTTTGTGCTCTCGGGTGCTCACTCGCGGTCTCACTCGCACTTGTGCTCGAGTGATGTCCGTACTTGTGCTCGAGTGAGAGCATCTGTGCTCGAGTGAGATGACCAAAAATCTGTGTTTTGCCTTCGAGTAAGGGGTCTTTTGGGTAGGTTCTTCCAACCCTTTAGGCATATGTTTAGGCCTATTTTAGTCACCTAAAGAGTCCTAAACGATAACCAACTTAGAGTATTGTTGAAATATGATTATGGAAAAGAAATTGATCAAGTGTCCCTAATTTGAATAGGATTTGACATCTGTCGAACGCGTGAGCCCACTGTGCCAAAGATTATCAGGAAAGATTCAGGTAGCGACCTCTCTCTTATACTTTATGTAAATGTATTGTATGTTTGCCTATCATGCATTGTGTGCTGTTGCTGCTTCGAGATGCATTGAGATACGTTGTGGAGCTTTGTGTACTGTGGAGCATTGTGCCTTGTGATGCATTGTGTCTGGAGATGCTTAGTGATACATTGTGCTTTGAGATGCTTTGTGGTGCTTTGTGCTTTGAGTTGCTGCTACATAGTGTTCACCGCGAAAGCGGGCGTTGTGCATAGTGATTACCGCGCGAGCGGGCATAGTGTTTGCAGCGAAAGCTGTCATTGTGATTACCGCGTAAGCGGGCATAGTGCATTGTGATACAGCCGTGAGTGCTGTCGTCTGTGGCGCGAGCTATGGATCATTGTGTTGCTGATGATGTTGGTGAACATGATACATTACATGCTTTGTGTTTATATATTGTATGAGTGAGTTGTTGCTCTGGGATTCTCAAGAATCTCATTCCTCCATATGACTAACCTTTTCAGGCAGGGCAAGTGGCTCGAAGGAGAAGCGACCAACCCGTAGTGGTTAGGGTCTCTTAAGGACATTAGGGATTTTTGGGATAGTTGGTTATCCTTACTTTGGATTTGGGATTGCCAAAGTGTAAATTGATGTAAATGATTATTTTGATCGTGTAATCCCCGTTGTTGGGAAATATAAAACCCATATTATTTATGTAAGTAACCCGGGGTTGCCGGGATTTTAGTTTCCGCACTTTGATATTTATTATGTACTCTGATTTCTCAAGTAGTTATATCCGTACATGAATGTGAGACCAGGAATATATAAGTTTTGAAATGATTTTTCGAACGCCCCATCTCTTGGATGAGGGATTATAAATTGTTAAACCATCTTATTGGTCTCTATTTCATTTAAATTTCGTAATCCGGATGTATTTACGGTGAGGGGGTTACATGTACCACTTGCTATTTTTGGATGCTTTGAGAAATACCTGCAATGAAATGACTAAGTCTTAGGTACCCACATCTTTTTGGGTCCTTTTGGGTTAGTACAAATAATTTTCTGAATATATGAACCTTTAGGTACCCATTTTTAGGTTCCTATTGTTCCTTTCTTCTTATGAACGCATGAAGAGGTATAATGTCCTTTTCTATTACAGTAGTTACAAAATGCAAAAGGGTTTGATGTATGCACAGAATGTTGGAAATAATTCAAATAAGACTTACCTCCTGCTTTTTTTTCCTTTTCTTTTATCTGATTTTTGATCATATCCAATTCCAGATCGATCATTTACAAACCGTTGAGCTTTTAAAATAACATTTAGCATCTCACTTCCTTGTGTAAATTTTTCAAGAGTTTTTGTGAGATCAATGTTTTTCTTTTTCAAAGATAAACAATTTTCACAATCCTTTCCCTTAAGTTCAGTTTCAAGAACTTTATTTTTCTTTTTAACAACGATCAATTCTTTAACCACTTTGATGAATTCAGAATGTAAAGCATTATATTCGGAAAGTAATTCATCATAGGTAGGTTCAGAATCATTTACCTCTTCTTTTGTTTCTTCTTGAGTAACAAGACATATATTAGCTACTTCTTCCTCATCACTTTCTTCGTCTGAGGAGCTGTCACCCCATATAGCAGATACAAAGGCCTTCTTTTTGTTGAAGAATTTGTCTTTTCTCTTTTCTTTGCTCTTTTGGTTCAAATCTGGACATTCTGACTTGATATGTCCTGGTTTCCCACATTCATAGCAAATGATATGATCTTTGCTACTATTTCCTCCTTTCTGAAAATGTTTGAATCCTTGACCTTTCTTGTAGAATTTTCTGAATCGTTTTATGATTAGGCCCATTTCATCATCATCAAACTCCTCATCCTCATCGTGATTCTCTTCTTTCGCTTTCAGTGCTAGACCTTTCTTTTTCTTGTCACCAATGTCATCTAGTTCTCGTTTGAACTTTAGTTTGCTTTCATATTTAGAAAGACTTCCAAATAGAGAAGCAACTGATCTCATTGATTCTCCTTTTGCTTCTTCTATAGCAGTAACTTTTGCTTCCCACTCTTTAGAAAGAATATTCAAAATCTTTCGTACTTGGGTGTGCTGATCATAGACTTTCCCAAGAGCTGCAAGTTGGTTAACAAGATGAGTGTATCTAAGTTTAAATTCAGAAATCGACTCACCTGATTTCATTCGAAGTAGATCGAATTCGGTGACCAGAGTGTTGATTCGATTCTCCTTTATTCCCAAAGTTCCTTCATGAGCTATTTCCAGAGCTTCCCACATTTGTTTTGCTGTTGGAAGTATGCAAATTCTGAAATATTCACTTTGACTCAAGGCGCTTTGTTACATCAGAATTGCTTTGCTATTGAGAGTGATAAGTTTCTTGTCATTCTCATCATATTCCGCTGGCGTCTTTGGAATTTTCTGAGAATCTACAATCTTTGTAGGTTGATAGTTTCCACTCTCAATTACATCCCATAGTCTATATTCAGTAGCCATCACGAACACTCTGAACTTAGCTTTCTAGAAAGAGAAGTGTTCTCCATTGAAACCAGGGGGTGTAGTGATGGACACTCCGTCGGGAAGAATTCCTTCACCCATGCTTGCCATTGGATCCTTCTTAGGCTGTTAAACCTTAACAAGAAGACCTACGCTCTGATACCAAATGTTAGAACAAGCGTTTCACCCAAGAGGGGGGGTGAATTGGGCGATACTAAACTTTTGTCAGAAATATAAAAATTTAATAGTGAAATTAAAACAGTAATGAGTAAGGAGAAATATCACCGAAGTGTACACCGGGAGTTATACTGGTTCGGTCACAATCACTTTGACCTACGTCCAGTCCTCAGAGCTTCTCTGAGAGTTTCACTATAACTTCCAAGATTCAGTGGGTTCTTGGCACCTCAGTACAAGCAAGTTCCTTCACCTAGACACTCGCTCCCCCTTACAAGTTGTAATCCAATCCCAACTCAAGGTTCCACAACCTTAAGTTATCTCAATAACAACTATTGAGATTAAATGAAATATCTCTCTTACAGAGTGAATAAGAATCACTGAAGCATAGAAATATAATTTCAACGTGAAAACAGAGCAATGAACTTGATAATTCGTTTGTGTATGTTCTTGTTATTCTTTCTCTGTTTGGATGTTCTCATATATATAGATATGTTGGTGATGACCGTTGGAACATTTTCTTTCGTCCGTTGGAGAGTGCGCAGCCACTATTAACTTTTCAAGTTTTTGAAAAATATCCGTTGGCGGTGGTTGGCATTTGAACGTTTAATTTGACTTCCCTTTCTTGACATGATTCCTTCATTGTTTATCTGTAAATATGCTAGAAATACTAATACAATGAAAGATTAATCATATAGGAAACATTTTAATAAACGTTTGAATGATTTCTAAATTTCTGGCTAAGCTTACTCGAGTAACTACTCGAGTATTATTTGAAGTTTACTCGAGTACTTACTCCAGTATCATCGGGAAATCTTTGATCAACTGCAAGTCAATGAATAAATACAAGATTACTCGGGTAGTGCATGGAATAACCAATTTTCAAACCTTTGGAAATATCTGTTGACTTGGGTACCTACTCGAGTAATGCACTCACAACTTTATGAGTTACTCGGGTACCAACTCCAGTAAACCTTCAAATAAACTTGTGGTTACTTGATGCTCTACTCCAGTAATGTTGGCAGGATTTCAAGGCCGAGAGCACTTACCTTATTACTCGGGTACTGACTCGAGTAATGCACTTATTTTTGCATAGGTTACTCGGGTACCACCTCGAGTAAATGTACTTTTTGTGCATGACTTACCCGGGTAATGACTTGAGGTTTTCCTTGAAAATATTTCTGCATACTCGGGTACTTACTCGAGGAATCCACTTAAAATAGAACATTAAATACTTGCATACTAGAGTAAGGACTCGAGGTAAATGAGATAAATTAATATCAAGTTAATCGGGTACCACCTTCAAGTTTTTACTTACTTCAGTGCTTTACTCGAGTAGCTCCTCGAGTAACATTGGTAGTAGTACTAAGTGCCGAGAGCTCCACATTTTCAGAACCAGAGTTACTCAAGTAGCTACTCGAGTATCATTGGCAACTTGAAAGCAACTGGAAGTTTTTCACATGGTTACTCGAGTAGCGCCTCGAGTAACATTGGTAGGACGAGAGCAACTTGAAAATACTTACACTATTACTCGAGTACTTACTCGAGTAACGTTGGCAGTTTACTGGAAGGTGCCGTTGGTTACTTCAAGTTTTGTCTCATTACTCGAGTAGCTCCTCGAGTAATGCCTTAGAAAACTTGCTTCTCATCAAGTTTCTCAGCTTTTTCTCTTGGTCTTTCTTCATTACTCCAATGCTTACTTCAAGTGATGCTTGTTCCTGTCATTACTTTGTTCAAACTTGTTTATTAATCATTTCCTTTTCAAACCATTCTTTTGTTATCATCAAAACATGAGATCTAACAACATTGACATGTTTTCACAACAATCTCAACATGTCAACACAATTCACATTTCAAAACCTAACATTGCAACTTTTCCATTCTAAAGTTCCAAACCAATTTCAATGACATCAAAACACACTATGGCACCATTTCCAACACAATACCCCATTCAATTCTTCCCTCTATTCTAAGTCAATTTGGATGTTAATCCACAATTGAACTGAAATACAAGGTTTCAGCGCTACTCACAACACACACGAATCACATTCGAGTGCCAAATCACATCATATTCTCCAAAATGGTTATTTATCACTAACCACATCCACTTTTAAAGTCATTAATCCTTAATCAAAATTTGGGATATTGTTAAACTGGGGCGTAGCAATCCACTAATCTCAGGCTTATTCTCTAAGCTCAAGTCTCAAAAGCCGGGGTATTACAGACCATGATGTTAAATAATGCTGGCGAAAAGTACATGTCATGCTCACATAATGTGTGTATGATTCGATTTTGCAATCTAGGCAATTTACGAGGGTTTATCACTTTACTACAAAGTGAATTAAAGAAGAAAATAACTTGTGATAGTAGCTCATACCTCATAAGGCAAGATACCTCATATAGCCATTAGAATCAAGTTCTCCATCAAGAAATGGCAGTCATGAGATTTTAATCCCATTAGTTTTTTGTTCTTCACTAACATGAGTCTTTGATGTTTGAAGAGTAAACATCTAGCATCATAAATGAATCAAGGAATTGACAAAAACTAGTTTTTTCTTCCTTTGATAGTGTGTGAGCTGCGAGAAGAAGAAATGTATGGGCTTCGGTATCCTCTAGTGCTAATTCTTCCCTTATTCCCAACTCAACCATATCTAGCCTAGCATTTAAGCCATCTTTGGTCTTCCTTGGTATATGGAGTAATATGCCATCAATAATTTCTCACACATTTTTCTTAATGTGCATAACTTCAAGAAAATGTTTCACATTTAGGGTCTTCCAATAAGGTAAGTCAGGGAAAATGGACCCCTTCTTCCACCTGCTTGTCTTAAAATCCCTTGTAAAAGGTTTACTAAATAGACATTTTATATCTTTTACCTTTTGATATACCTATTCACCAGTCATAGGTTGAGGTGACCTACCTCTTCTGATTTCCTATTGAAATAATTTTTAAATGCTGGTAAGGAGCTCTCGAAGAACTATCTTCAATGTCCCTTGTAGGAATTTCTTCATGACATGCTTCAATCTAATTGAATGTCCAAGTTAGCCTTTAAGTTTTATCTTGACAAATTACCATATGCAAGAAAGTCACTGATAGTTCCAAAGAGCATGACTCTTAAGTTGAACATTTCTTTGTTATGAACATCATACACCATGACCACATTATCCAATAAGCACTTCAAGGCTTCAATTAGTGGAGCTAGGTAGACATTGTTAGAACCGGCTATCACCCAAGAGGGGGGTGAATTGGGTTTATAATAAAAACTTAAGAACTTTGAAAATCTTTTTGCATCTTAACGAAAATGGTAAGTATGAAAGTTTATAAATCAACAGTTGGATTAAATAATATATGCTGAAAATATAAGAGCTTAGGGAAGAGAATATGCAAACTGTGATTTATCCTGGTTCGGTCCAATCTGTGATGGCCTACGTCCAGTCCCCAGGCTCCTCCTGAGATTTTCAAATCCACTATCTTCTTGTTTAATCCAGGCACAAGAAAAGCCTTTACAATCCCACAAGTTTAGCCAGGTACTTGTGAAACCTTTTACAAATCTCTCACCAAGATACTCCCCCTTATGGCAAGTCTTACGAGCAGAGCAATCCCGAAGATCTTCCTCTCCTGCTTACTCATGCAAGTCTTACGAGCAGCAACGTTCTCTCCTACTTACACCCCTGTAAGTCTTATGAGTAGCAACGTTCTCTACTGCTTGCACCTTGTAAGTCTTACGAGCAGAATGTCTTACTGGCAATTCTCTTTACAGCTTCTCCGTAAGAAAATCAACCCTCTCAAGGTCCCTCTACCTTGAGATCAACTCAGAAATATAGATGAAAGTGTTTACAGACTCTCTCACAGAGTGGATATAATACTCACTGAGGTACAATACAAATGATCACTCTCTCATTAATAAGTAATATAGAAACTGGAAAACAGAGAGTGTTTGGGTAGAAGCAGAGGATTCATATTTCTATCATTTTTCATGTAGTTGCTCACTGTCTCAGTTTTCTCCGTTACCCATCGATGCTGAATGCTTTCTCATTTATAGTTGATGAAGATAATGACCGTTGTGAGCATTCGTCCGTTGGACTCCCATTGCTTCATTTGAACGTTTGAGCATATTTAAAAAAACAAGCTACTGTCCATTGTGGAGCAAAGTGGAGCATCACGTTGAACAGCAGGAAGATTCATTTTGAGCTGTATGTCACGTTGTGGAGCGTTTTGTGTTTCAGACAATCTCTTATGGTGGGTCAGTTACTTGTCGTTGGTTGGTAGCCGTCATTCGGTGTATAATGATGAAGTTCACCGTAATTGACTTTTATTTGAATTTGTAATCCGAATGTTTAATATCCTGTTTCACACTTGAAATATATGTTAGCTAACATTTAGAATCAATAACAAGTGAAAACACACTGATTCAATAACATGTAACCATATTCAGATTGTTCGCAGTGAGACTTGGTGTTTTTGGTCTTCTGCCAGAGTATCACTCGAGCATGAATTGGCTCACTCGAGTGATCTTGCTAATTTTCTCCTTGTCCTTCAATTTTGAGCTTGCACTCGCATAGAATTTCAGAGAGACAAAATTCTCACTCGAGCACAACTCCTTCTGCTCGAGTGGCCTTGCATTTTACACTGGGAGACTCTTCTCTGGACAGCACTCACATCAGAATTAGAGAGAGATAGATTTCTCACTCGCGAGTGCTGATGTGTAACTCGAGCATATGAAACTTTGCTCGAGCATACTTGTGCTTCTCTGATTTTCATGACTCTTGGCCAAGCACTCGCTGCTCTTCACTCGCATTTGCTCGAGTGAATTCTAGACATCACTCGAGCACAACCATTCATGCTCGAGTGCGTTTCATGCTTTCACGTACAAGCTTCTTCTCAGGTTATCACTTCCATATCAAAACTTGTATGTGCTCGAGTGAGAAATCATCCAATGCTCGAGCATGGATCCTAGTGCTCGAGTGATGCAATTTTCTTCACGTTTCAGCTGCTTCTGGACATCACTCGCACAACATTTTCAGAGAGAAAGTTTTTGCACTCGCGGGTGATGTGGGGCCACTTTAGAAAAAATTTGTTTATTTGATTCAAATGATGTATCATAAGAATGCTCTTGCCATATGCATTCCAATGCAAAAAGAATCAGCTCCAAACTTGTTGTATTCTGCAAGTTATGATTGAAAGAGTGTATATTTCGCTAGTCTGCACAAGCATCAACTTCCAGAAGGCATAGCTCCTAGAATATACTTTCAAATTAGGCAAATTTCCTATCCATGGAAAGCTCTTTGAGTCTAGTTTCATTTTGCACTGGTTTCGTCTCAATCCTATGTGTGGTTTGTAAGTTACGTGCAAAATACCGAACCTGTCTTGAAAAGTGACGGTGATTTCAGTTTCATCTTCAACGAATCATATCTCCTTAATTTGATCTTCTTTCAATGTGCTCCTGGTGCCAATTTTACGTGTTGTGAGTCCTCTTTCATATGCCACCAGTTTCGGGTCAATCCGACGTGTGGTTTGAGAGATATGATCAAAATACCGGACCTCTGTCAGACTGAACGTAAAACAGAGTAGAACAGAGTATTCACCCCGTGCTCGAGTGAATTCATTTGTGCTCGAGTGAGTTCTTCCTGTGCTCAAGTGAAACACCTCGTGCTCGAGCATAACTCCCCTAGAAGTGCCACAACTCACATATAAGTCATCTTAGCTTCATATTAACCTATTCCAACCATTATTTGATCATAGAAACCTCCAGTATCACTTCTAATAACTTGAATCTTGATATTCATGATAGATCTTCCAAGTTCTTCATTCTTCAATATCTTTCTTCTTGGTTTTCCTCTTGATAATAATTCTTCATAATCCGAGTAGGCATCTCCTTGACTATCTTCAATTTCTCTTCTTCTTCTTCGTCTTGTTCATTTTCATTAATTCAATCTTCTTCATTCTTTGCTTGACTAATCTACAAAATATGTAACATTAAATATAATAGTTAGTCAAAGAAATACATTATATAAACTTTTTGCTCTTATCATTTCACATCTATATTTGACATCATCAAAACAAATCATATCTAACAGACATCTATGTCATTCTTGGCTTGTTTGGGCCCTGAATTAGTATGGACAATGTAACCCCCTTCACGATTAAGGCCGAGATTAGTTCGTAAAAATGTAATTAATGTGGAATTAGAGACCGTAATAGATTTTGGGACTTAAACAAATTCAATCTTCCCAAAATCATGGCTTACAAAATTTTTTACAACATTTGTTCATGACGGTCTCATATTCACATTTCAATACTAATGGCCTGTACAAGTTGATTTCATTCACAAATATCAGAGTATAAACAATTTCCCGACACACTCAGGTTCCATTCATTAAGTAAGGGATTTACAAAGGCACAAAGCCCACAATTCATTACCTTTAACTTAGGGATTACACAAAACTAGACTACAATCTCATTATATACAATTGTTTCCCAAAAATATCCAAAAGATATATATGATAACCAATAAAACCAAAATATACTTCTAAACCGGAGCACTATCCGCTCTTCGTCGCCCGCTTTCCCTTTGATCCTTCTGCCCTGTCTAAAACATGGTTTTTAGGAGACTGAGATTCTAAGGAAGCCCCGTAGTAACAAATCAATCATATAATGTACAATAATAGTGCATGTAAGCAAATCATTAACCACAACAAGCAACTACAACGGCAATGGTTAGTATGACACATGTCATCCCTTACGATTGCTCACGTTGCATTGCACCACAGCAATCCACACAATACATTTCACCATAGCTGGGATTCATATAATGCATTTCATACACAAGCCATACAGGCAAGATACACACAGCCCATGGCTGGATTCATAAACGCCGCCCCACAGGTCGGATTCACAAATATCCATGTCGATTACGATGGCAGTTCAACGGCCGACCTAGAGATGACCACCGTCAATCCCTACACGGCTTACACTGACCTTCTCACGCCGTAATGGACCATGGCACACATTTCACAAATTCAACGATAAGTTATGTATGCCAAAACATCATACAAGATATGAGAGAAAAGTCACTACTTTGATCCTTCTGTGCGTGTCCTAGAGCCGGTCTCTCCCGAAGAAGGCAAATGTCAAATCCTATGTTCATAATTAGGGATGAAGGGTTATATTCTATTCCAAGACTTATTTAACTTGAAACACTTAATTTTGGTTATCATAATTGACCCTTAAGAGGCCACAAATGCCTCTAATAAAAGCCCTAAAAGGTTGGGAAACAATAGGCTAAAGATCTCCTTTCGAAAACTCAAAGTGTTGGAACACAGGGGTGGGCCGCGGCCTGCCCTTCTTTGGGCTGCGGCCCAAATATGGTCAGAAGGTCTTGGGCTGCGGCCCTCCACTCATGGGCCGCGGCCCAAATCAGGCCAGAAAGGTTTGGGCTGCGGCCAGCCATTCTTGGGCCGCGGCCCAGAAATTTCCTGACTCTGGGCTAAACTTCGAAAAACCATAACTAATTCTAGAAAAATCAAAATGAGGTGATTCCAAAGCCAAATGAAAGGTATATGAGTCCTATTTCAAGGAAAAATATAGCCCTTCACTGGAAATCACTACACAAATACAGAATCACCAAAAACTACACACTACTCCAAAACAGAGTTCTGTTTCAATCCCAAACTTTGGACAACCATAACTCACAGAATACTAAACGAAATGACATAACATATATGTCCATTTTGAAGATTGGGATGTGAAATTTAAGACTGGAAAGTGTCAGAATTTTCTAATACCAATTGTTCATTCAAAACGCTCGCCCAATCAGACTGCGAAAAACAGAGCTCAAACAAGACAACTTTCCAACTTTTCCCAAGTGATTCAAATGAACCCAAAATCAATAACCAAGCTCATTCCCACATAAAATCACTCAAGGAATCCAATGAGAATGTCAAAATCACCAAAATCCTATTCCATTATCATGCTTTGGTTTTGGGTAACATTAAACACTAAAATCTCAAATTCTCCAAACTTAACAATTTCCAACCCAAACAATTCTATCTATCCAAAATGCATTCCAAACATACAAATTCCATACCAAACATATACCAAACTCTCAATGGCCCTCATTTTCCATACCAAACATATACCAAGCTTACAAATTCCATACCAAACATATACCAAAATTCCAGAAAATTCAAACTATTTCAAATGGTATGAAACTTAGATAGATAGATAGGTCTCACTCACCTTATCAACTTCTCCAAAGAGAGTTCTTGATTCACCACTTCTCAAATTTTCGTGTGGCCACAAACCACAACCAATGAACAAGCTACAACCATAGAAATGTAGCTCTTAACTAAAGGATCAACTTTAATGAAGGGAGTTTGGGCAATAGAGGTCATTTACTTACCCAAAGATCAAGCTTTCTTCTTTCCCTTGCCTTCAACAATGGTGGACGAGAGAGAGAGAGAGAGAGAGAGAGCAAGAAGGAGAGAGAGAAGAGAGAAATGAGAGTGATGATGAGGAAGCACAGAATTTTTTGCCCCCTTTAGCCCCTTCATGCGCATAAGAGAGAGAGAGAGAGGGAGAGAAAACAATAAAATATAGATATTTGACTTTCCCAACAACTCCCATCATCATATAAGCTTGCCAAGTGTTTCAAATCTATTGGCTCTCATAAAGTAAGTAACCAAATTAGTTACTCTAATCCCTCCATTAGCCATTTTAATCACACATCTCATTTTTCATTAGTTAGTAATTAATTTCTCCCTTAATTACCAACTCATGGCCAATAATTCCATTCTTCCAATTTTTCAATAATTATGACATATTAATTAATATTGCCATAAAACACATAATAATTCCAATTACATTCATAATTATCCACAATAATCATGATTATCCCTTAATCAAAAATTGGGATATTACAGACAACATGCAGTACTTACACTTCTTGTAAAGCTATTGGGGAAGGTTCTATATAAACAATATTACTAGCCATGTGCTGTAGGTATTACTTTGTATCTGAAATGGGTTCATCCCATCAGTAGCTAATGTAAGGCATAGGTTACTATCATCTTTAGTAATTTGGGGTGGTTTATATCAAACTTCTTCTATTATAGAGAATCAATAGGATGTCGAAGCATGCCATCATCTGTCCTTTCATCTGCATGCCACTTTAAATTTTTTTCAACATGAGGATTTCTATACAAGTGTTTAAATCTAGGTATAATAGGGAAGTACCATAATGACTTATTCAAGCTCTTCTTATTTTGTTGGTAGTGTGGCTCCTCACACCTGGGATAATGAGTTAGTGATGTATATTCATTCATGAATATGACACAATCATTGAGGCAAGCATGTATCTTCTCGTATCTATAGCTGATAGAATGCAACATCTTTGTGGCATATGTTTTGGGTGGAAGCATATTGTTGGTCATTAGCATTATACTCAAATCCTTGAGCAATTATGTGAAGCTTGTATCAGACTACCTATTTCTCACCTTCAAGTGTACAACATCAATACAACTTAATATGGTAAAGTCGATGTACCCCTCACACAATGGCTTCACCACGTTGGCCTTCAAAGTTTCCATCATTTTAGGATAATCCTAAAGGTCCTCTTCTAACACCTTGGCCACATCAATGAGATAGTTAGCATCACATGAACTTATGTGAAAATCATGTGATGCACAACTTTCCATATATTTAACCACCCCATTGCTTGTCTCTTTATGCCTCGTTAAACATGTATAAGTAGGATCGGTTCCATAAATCACTAATGCCCTATTTAGTATTATGATTCGGTTTTGATAGAAATGGAAATGGATATGGATATGGATATGGAGATAGGGTTTAAAGGCATGCTCGGTATATCTTGGAATGAGACTTAATTTACATATGAAAAGGCCAAAAGGACCTTATAGTTAAAAAAATAAAAAAATCTTCTCAAAATAGCAGCCATAAAACCAGATTATGAGAACTACCATTAGCTATTAGGATTTCATCCTTAATCCCCCTTGCCAGAAAAATCAAACCAGATCCAGGGAACCTTTGCTTAAACATTAAAATTATACGAGCAAAACCCATGGATTTTTTTGGCTGATCTTGACGTGAGGATGAATTACTATCTCTTAATGAAATACTATTGAAAGATGAGACCAGAGAACTAAGTGAAGCATCCCTAACTACAAAAGGCACCCAAATAAGGAATTTAGGCTAAACTTGAGCTTTTATCAAAATAATTATAGATCTGACTTCATATTAGCAATATCTGTCATCTTCTTCGGTTTTGGGTCAATGACAACAATGATAGGGGTTTGGGTCATGACAACTACAAGTTTTGATGAGATCTACAAATGTACTCAAAGCTCGATGAAGAAGGCGATAAGGTGTACTTTAAAGGTTGGGTAGCCTAAGGTGCGCATCGTTGAGGACTTCAAGAGGTCGCCACCATTATCGCTGTCAAACTATCGAACTCTTTAATGTTTGATTTGTTAATTCATCTGAAGAGGCTTTATCTGGATCACACATTATTGAGGACTTTGATATGTGAGTTCATTTGATCAACACCAATAAAGGGAAGATCGCCGCATGGTGGGTGAGAAGATTGCTAGTGGTGTATGAGGATGGTGCCAATGGTGCGAAGTTAGAAGCTTGAAGATGAAAAGGGAAGTGTAAAAGTAGAATGATGGAAGCAAATTCCATTAGTTTTGATGTAATTGGATTCCATATGGAACCTAATTGCATGACTGACTCTTTGTACTAAAAAAACTTCATCATGGAAATGAATTTCATTTCCATATCCACCCACCCCAATTCTAGCATACCAAATGGGCCCTAAGTGTGACATACAAGTTTCTCAGCCATACTAATGTGCATTACCCCACTTTGTATTATCTTGAATTTTGGGCCTAGAGACTTGAGGATAAGCCTATATCAAGCAGACTATTAGGCCTAGTTTGGGAAGAGTCCTAAGGAAGTCGAGAGATAGAATGACTCTCAAGGACTGTATACTTAGCCCTCTGGGTAGACAGTGACTCTCCAGATTGTATAAGGGCTTGATATGTGAAAGACACCAGGCAAAATATACTGGCACATAGACATATAGGGCCATTTGGCTAGCCTCGATATACATGTTGCAGTCCTGAGTAAAACCTAAGTAGGATCCCGAGTAAACACCGATAAAGTAGTTTTATTAAAGTAACTTTAATAAAGTGAGTAATAATAAGTAATGATGACTTAACTTTTATGGTGTCTCCATAAGAAAGTGCCACGTGTTCCTTCATCATGAGATGCACTATTTAACTTTTATGTTGGAATACTTATGAGGCGCCATATGTCCATTGATCATGAGGTTGACTTTTTGACTTTTGTGTTGGCATGCTCATAAGGCACCACATGTCACCTTAGTCAGGAAAATCCATTAGTCCCCCGTATGGATACATACTCAACTTTTCTGAATACCGAACTCGGGAGTAAGGGGAATTCATTAGACTTCCTTTCCCTTGATAAAGTAAAGTTTGTCAAGAAGAAAGAGAAAGAGGGATGATGAAATTTTAGACACTTGGCACTATACGATTTAAAGATCAAGACACATGGCATGTTGTGATTTAATCTCTTAACATAAGTAATTAAATAAATCAACCACCTCCTCTCTGTAATACCTTAAATTTTGGGATTGGAGGCTTGGAAATAAGCCTAAATTAAGTGAACTGTTAAGCCCCGGTTTAGCAGATGTCCCAAATTTATTCTCTAATATTTCTTATATCTTTGAAGTATTAAAGGGAATAAAATAGTGAATTAAAGAGTATGGGACATTTGTATACAAAAATGGAATTTATTGAAGTTGCAAGTGCTTGTTGTTTCATTGCTTCCAGTGAGGCAGTGTTGTTATGCAATACATTTTGGTAATCAAATGATGATAACAAATTATGAAATTTTACAGGATGAAAGTAGACATCCTAAGCTTTAAAGTTATAGGTCATATGAATCATTTAAATCTATATACAAAAAGTTAAGAATTTTTGAATTTAGCCCAGAAAAACTAGAAAGTTTCTGGAACAGTATCCAAAGAATTTTAATTCTGGGAATTTTGTATTTCTAATTGGTTAAATTCTATATTTTTCCTTGAAAATAGACTCAATACGGGTTCTATAGTCTTTGGAATCACTCCAATTCGAGGTCTACAAATTTATTTATGAATTTTTAAAGTTTAGGCAAAAAATCTGCCAAAATTTGTATAAATCCGAAAATAAAAAATATTTTGGTAATAAATTGATATCAGCCCATTTTGGCTCCAATTTGGACCCCCAGATGTGTAAAGGGCTTACTAAAGAGGAGGGAAATATTAGTTGTATGATAGTTGGGCTTAATGTCATAGCTACATGCAAGTTAAAGGTTATGTACCCAAAAGTGCAATTTTTGGAATTTTTGGAAAGTAAGTAAATGATTAAAATATAATATAAAACATTATAAAATCATTTTTTCCTTCATCTTGCACCTCCAAATTGTGCAGCCATAAAGGCTCAAGAGAGAGAAAGAGGAGAAAACTCACAAGGTATGTCGATTTCTTCAGTGAATTCATACCTAACGTGTATAACACTGCTCCTAAGCTTCTCTTTCATGTATTTTAAGGTGTTGGAAGCTCAAAATCTTGGTTGTTGAAAAGCTAGGGTTTCAGCCACTTTAGGGAAAAGACAGAGGGAGCTTGAGGTAACTTCCGAAACTTCAATATTTGATTATTCTGGCTGCTGTGGACAATCTAATCAGTGAGATTTCGTTGGATTGTCTTTGATTTTAAATTTTGGAAATGCAATGGGTTAGGTGTTATGCTTCCAAAATTGGAACTAAATGGTAGTTCTAACGTAATGTAATAGTTAATAAATTGATTAGGAGTAAAAAATAACACGTCTGCAGAATTAGAATAAAAAAACCCCAATTTTTTCTGGAGATTTGTGCATTTAGGCTAGGGCTATAAATGGGGCTAGGAATTGGATTTTCAATGATTTAATGATTCCATTATGTTTAGGAGGGAAAATTAGGTGGCATTACAGTTGGTCACTCTTTCGGAAAAGCCCGAAAAAGCATAATTACAAAAATACCCCTGAAATAGGGGCGGCCAAGGGAAATTTCATCTTTTGGTAGTGAATTTGGTAATTCTAAGTCTGAAAATGGATTCCTTGGGAAAAAGTACGTCATAATAGCCTAGGTCAGGATTTCAGGTAATGAACGGTCAGACTGGGTACGACGGGGCGGGGTGGGGCCAGGTCCCCAAGGGTATTTTGGTAATTTTCAACATAGACTCATATCACCACCAGAAATACTATGGAAATGTCTAAATTGTACAGTTGGAATTTTAACACCCAATTGATAGCCCAAGCTACGGCATGAAGTTTGAGGATCCTATTTAAGGTACAAGAAAAGGACTTAGAGACTGGAGGTAGGGGACTTACCTTATTTGCATGTATTTGATATCTCTGGTTGTGTAGTGATGTATGTGATTGCTTTACTTGATTGTGTTGAGCATATTTGAATAATGAAGCTCTATTTTTGTTTATACTGTGGCTATAGTTTTGTTTCATGAAACATTGAGCATGCAGAAATGTCATTATGGGGCATGCATCTAAATAAAGCTAACATGTCATACACATAGCATCTATTATGCATGCATTGTATCTATTTCCTAATGAGATTCTCTCAAATCTCACCCTCCCCTATCACCAATTTAGTCAGGAGGAGATAGAAGATATACTGAGAACAAAGAAGAGAACCGTATGAGGAGATTGTAGTGGTGGAACAAAGACGGGAAGATATCTCCATTTCACTAGGATGCGTTTAGATACCCTAGAGCCCTCTGTGGCCAAGGTTTGTAATCATTATGTATGAACCCCTATGGAGAATTTCTTTAATCGTGCACATATTATTAGTATATTTATGCTATTCCTGTATTGCCCACTGAACCGCGTATCAATTTCTGTGAAGACTCTGAGAAAATTCAAAATAAGATAAGGGTGTAACACTCTCACTCTCTTTAAGTTCAACCAAGAGATGTTTGAGGATTAAAATGATCCTATGATTATGAATATGAAGTTAAACAAGAGTTAAAAATGATATTCCACAAGTTTTGTGGTTAAATTTGCAAGAAATCAACTTATGGTAATTTAGGGTTCAGTTCGACCAAACTTGAATCATAGAGAAGGAATGTGATTTTGGTGTTTTTGAGGTTAGAAATGGATTCTACACATGAAATTCTAGAATTGTTAGGAAATGCTTTCATTTTTTCCCCTTTCATCATTGTATAACATAATTATTTTATATCCTCTTACCTAGTTCATCTAATGATTTATGTCATTTCATAACAATATATTATTCCTCTTTCACAACAATAAACTTTATGTTCTCATTATGATACCTTGTTATTATTGAAGGGTATCTATTTCTCGAGAAAGGATAAAGGTTTCACCCCACTTGATAAGGTTTTTATCTTCTAAACTTGTCATTTTTTGAACTACCTGGCCCTTTAACCTATTTGCAAGGGAGCAGATCCTTCCAATTTAGGGGGTAAATTATATATTTTATTTTATGTGAAAGAAGGTAAGAAAAAAACTAAAACCTAGGCTCTATGTCCTCTTTGTCTCTCTCCTTTTCTCTCATGAAAGAAAATGCATTGTTTTAAGAGTGTAGGAGAGCTTAAATTCTTCCACAACACTTTTTAATTTCTCTTGTTTTGTTTTGTTTTTTGATAAGATTTTTGTTTTGTTATTTTGCCTGAATTCTACTATTCTATAATAGAAATTGTTAGGACTTTCAATCATTTTAATTGTATTGTTATAAACTAAAGGTTTCGGGCGTTTGCTTGGAGCCTGGAATAATACATTGTTTATGGTTGATAAACAATATTTTGATTTGCCTAACCCTTCTCTTACTTCAAGGTCAGGCTATTTTAAGGCCAATCATTAAAGAAAAAGAAGCCCAAAATTGGCTAGAAAATGGACTTGTTGTATTGACCACATCTTAATGATTTTCAATCTCCAATCTCTTAATATTAATAGTTTACATGGCTTCAATGTAGTGATTACTATATGTTTTTCAGAGATTATAATAGGAAAGTCACTCCTGCAACAACTGAGATTTACTTGAATATTACTTTAGAAAATGAGTGAATTTAAGAACTCATAGGCAACCTTTCCAAAGGTAGAGATATGTGATAACAACGAACTTAGAAAAGATTATAAGGAAATGGACTGGAAGGAGGAAAAATAGGGGAAATCTCTATTAGAAGCTCAAGTATCTCACTCGCACTCACTAATAGCCTAGAAGAATCTCCAATTCAAGTGTTTTACTTTGTAATAATTTGATGCCTTATTGCTCTAGGCCAAAGTCCTATTTATAAAGGAAGAATTATAGTCATATTGAATAATAATAAATCCTGGGAAAATCAACTATTCACTAAAATGTCATCAAAAAACACAAGCATAA
Source organism: Inga leiocalycina (assembly GCA_963242795.1). Taxonomy (NCBI): domain Eukaryota; kingdom Viridiplantae; phylum Streptophyta; class Magnoliopsida; order Fabales; family Fabaceae; genus Inga; species Inga leiocalycina. The sequence goes on along the minus strand of OY725321.1, from coordinate 46,454,540 downwards.
ATATAAATGAATGAGGAAGACATGCACACAAAATTTTTGAATGGTTAGGAAATTCTAATTATGTGGTGGATAGAGCCCCTTGACATCAAATCTTGTTTATGTAAATTGTATTGTAGATTTAGATTGTAATTTAGACAATAAAAAAAGACTAGAAGAGTGGACTTATCTCAATTAATAGCTCTAATAGGAAGAAATATTGAAACTAATATAGCCAATATGCTAGTAGAAGCAAGTTTTGTAGGAAATGTACAAAATTGATGAAAAAGTAAAACATATGAATTTAGAGAACAAGCAAGATCAGATAGAACCATATCAAAATAGAAAATATTTTTATGCATTACTGATAAGGAAATATGAACAATTATTAAGAATTGAGTTTATAGGAAGAAGTGTAGGAGCAAACAACAATACAAAGATAGAAAAAGGCATTATGAAATTACATCAAATAGAAATATGTTCCCTAGACCCTAAATATTTGAATCAATATATTTGTGAATACAAAAAGTATTATTATGCAGGAAGAAAATTTTGAAATGCAAAATTTTTATATGGAATTATTTTATAGAAAATTACCAAAATTAATAATTGAAACTATAATTGAGCATTTGGACAAAGAGGTGATCTAATGCCATTTATAGATACTATGGGAAGAAGAGAAGATTATTTAAGAGAATATTTATCAGAAATATGTAGACAAGCATGGAGAAATATAAATATTATAAAACAATACTAAAATGTGGAGAACTAGAAACACCACATAGAGGGGTTGAAATGATGAAAAAATCAAGAAAAAGGAAGAAAAGGAACAACTAAATATTAATTCAAAAAATATCCTAAGAATAAATTCCATAAGAAATATAAACCCAGGAAATATTTTAAGAAAGAAAAAAATAAATTATAATAAGAAACCAAAGAAATGTAGATGTTATAATTGTGGAAAGATTGGACACATATCTACAAATTGTATAGAACCATTGAAAAGGAAAGTTATGAATATATTAGAACAGGCTAATGAATATAATTTAGAACCTTTAGAATTTGATGAACCTAGATCTAGTGATATAGATAACTCAGACGTATAAATATATAAATTAAAAAATATAAGTGATTTTTCATATGATGAATCTGAATACTCATATATTGAAGAAGAATATCAATTTTATTTGATGAATGTAGTAAATGATGGAGAAGAATCTTGTAATGTAGAATACGATGAATTAGAAGAATATAGGAATGCTTTAGAAGGAATAATAGAGAGAAGAATGACTTTTAATCAAAAACAATATGATAAGATAAAGGATATAAAATTAGATATGAAACCAAAAGAATTGAAAAATGAGAATTTTATGAAAAAAGTATGTAGAATATTAAAATAGAAGAAAATTGAAAAAAAAAGTCATTATTTATAAGAAACGCCCTATATAATCAACATTAACAGAAGAAATGTTAAGAATACTAATAAGTAACACATTAATAGAAAATGAAATATCTAAATTACCATTTAAAGATGAAGTAACAAGGATATATATTACAAGAGTACAAATATTAGTAAAAGCATATTTTAAAGGAGGAATAGATTCACCAATAGAATTATTAATCAACTTGCAGCACTTGGGAAAGTTTATGGTCAACATACCCAAGTATGAAAGATTATGAATATTCTTTCTAAAGACTGGGAGGTCAAAGTCACTGCAATTGAGGAAGCAAAAGGTGAATCAATGCGATTGGTTGCTTCTCTATTCAGAAGTTTTTCTGAATATGAAAGTAAATTAAAGTTCAAACAAGAACTAGATGATATTGGTGACAAGAAGAGAGGTCTAGCACTGAAAGCAAACGAAGAAGATCAAGATGAAGATAAAGAGTTTGACGATGATGAAATGGGCCTAATGATAAAACGATTTAGAAAGTTTTACAAGAAAGGCCAAGGATTCAAAAACTTTCAGAAAGGAGGAACAAACAGTAAAGAACACATCATTTGTTATGAATGTGGAAAGCCAGGTCATATCAAATCAGAATGTCAAGAACTAGCTCAGAAGAATAAAGAAAAGAGAAAAGGCAAGTTCTACAATAAGAAGAAAGCCTTTGTATCTGCTATATAGGGAGATAGTTCGTCTGATGAAAATAATGATGATGAGGAAGTAGCCAATGTCTGTCTAGTCTCTCAAGAAGAAATAGAAGAAGCGGTAACTGATTCTGATCCTACCTATGATGAATTACTTTCCAAATATAATCCGTTATGTAATACCCCGAATTTTGAGACTCGAGGATAGAGAATAAGCCTGAGATTAGTGGATTGCTAAGCCCCGATTTAGCAAGATCCCAAATTGTGATTAGGAGTTAATGACTACAAAAGTGAACATGGTTAGTGATTAATGAACCTTTTTAGAGAATATAAAGTGGATTGTAGTCGCTTGTGTTATGAGCAATGCCAAAACCCTATATTTGAGTTCAATTGTGGATTAACATCCAAATTGACTTAGAATAGAGGGAATAATTGAATGGGGTATTGTGATGGAAATGGTGTCATGTTGTGGTATTTAATCATTGGAATTGATTTAAATTGGATTGGACACATTGGTTTCAAAACTAGAAATGTTGTCCAGTGTGAATTCTGTCTGGGCAGTCTTCTCGTGTGGACGTTTTTAATAGGCAAATGATGTCAGAAAATTATGAAACTTTCCAGTCTTATAGTTCACATCTCAAGCGTTAAAATGGATGTATCATTTGTGCCATTTCATTTTGTGAACTAGGAGATATGACTGTCCAAAGTTTGGGATGGAAACTGAACTCTGTTTTGGAGTAGTGATGAGTTTTATGTAATTCTGGAATTTTGTGGTGATTTTTAGTAATGGAAAATATTTTTCCTATGAAGAGGACTTAAATATATTTCACTTGGCTTTGGAATCACCTCATTTTGATTTTTCTAGAATTAGTTATGATTTTGCAAAGATTGGGCAGAAAATCTGCCAGAAAATCCGAAAATGCCAATTTTGGGAATTATGACATCATCAAAAGGCAAGATTACATAAGCATGGAATTAAAACATCTTCTCTTCATCTTCAGCTGCTCATTCACGCACAGCAGCCTGAACCATAGAGAGAGAAGGTTGAGAGAGTTTAGAGAGAGAAATAGAAGAAAAATCACAAGGTAAGCCGATTTCTCCGACGATTTCGCTCCTAACGCGTATAACTCCGACTCTAAACTACTCCTCTTTGTTCTTTAAGGTTTGGAAAGCTCAAATTTGGTGTTTTGAAAGTTAGGGTTTTCAGCCATCTTTGAGAAAAGCTAGTGGGAGCTTGAGGTAACTTCCAAACTCTTGTGTATTGACTATTCTAGCTGCTGTGGGCAATTTAATCGGTGAAATTTCGCCGGATTGCCATTGGTTTTAATTTTTGGAAATGGGTATGTGGGGCTGTTATGCTGCTCAAATTGGTACTAAATGGTAGTTGTAACCTAATGGAATAGTCAATAAAGTGGTTAGGAGTAGAAAGGAACGTGTTTACGGAGCCGAAACCGAAAAACCCCAATTTTCCCCTCAAAACCCATATATTTCGGCCAGCATTTTAAATGGGTCTTAGAGTTGGATTTTCAATGATTTGATGATTCCATTGGATTCAGTGGGCGAAAATAGGTGGGGTTACAGTTGGGCACTTTTTCGGAAAAGGCCGAGAAAGCATAATTACAGAAACGCCCCTAAAACCCTAAAAGTAGGGCTGCCAAGGGCAATTTCGTAATTTGACATTGAATTTGATACTTCTGAGTCCGGAAATGGATTCCTTGGGCGAAAATATGTCAGAATAGCCCATGTCAAAATTTCAAGAAAAGTACAGCCGGACCGGGTATGGCGGGGCCGGGCCGGGTCCCCGGGGGTATTTTAGTAATTTTTCAATATAGCTTCATATAACCCCCAGAAATACTATGGAAGTGTCTAAATAGTACATTTGACATTGTAGGATCGAATGTGAAGCCCTGAGTTGCTGGCACGCAAATCGAGGAGAAAAGACTGGAGGTAGGGAACTTATCTCTCCTGCATGCTCTGATAACTGTATTAATGTGTTGATGCATGTTATTGCTTTGCTTGATTATGTGGAACATGTATGAATGATTTGAAGCTATGTTTCAATATATGCTATGGCCATATGTGTATCGTTCGAAGCATTGAGCTTATAGATTTGTCATTGTATGTGTGCATGAGTTATGTGATGCAAGCATGTCATGCATTAAACACTTATCTTGCCTGCATATTGATAATGTTCCCCTACTGAGATTCTCTCGAATCTCACCCTCCCCTACCAACAATTTAGACAGGGCAAGTGGCAAGTGGAGGGAGCGGCTAGGACTCCTTCGGGATTGAAGATTTGGTAGTTGGTTATCATAGTTGGGAATATGTAGATTTAGATGTGTATATATGTATGTGGATATGATCTTTGTAGATGTATTTAAGAGGATTTGTGTAATCCCCATTGAGGGTTTGTATGGGCTAATGTGCCATATGATTGTTTAGCGAAGATATGAAACCCGGGGTTACCGGGATGATTATATGGTGCACTCTGATATTGGTATAAATGTGATTTATCTTCGCATAGTAATTGTATTCGAAATTTGAATATGAGACCATGTGTATTATATTTCGAAAGGTATTTGTGAAAACCCTATCGTGAAGATGGGACTTTGAAATAGTTTTGTTTCTTATTGGTCTCTATTTCACTTTAAATCGCGTATTTCGGATATAATTACGGCAGGGGGTTACACGTTACACTCTGAATTCATCAAAGTAGTTAAAGAACTAGTTTGTTTCAAAAAGAAAAACAAAGTTCTTGAAATAGAACTTAAAGAAAGTTTAGATAAAGATTGTGAAAATTATTCTTCTTTGAAAAAGAAAAACACTGATCTCACGAAAACTCTTGACCAATTCACCAAAGGAAGTGAGATGTTAAATGTGACTTTAAAAGCCCAATAATTTGTAAATGACCAATCTAGTATTGGATATGATCCAAAATTAGATAAAAGGAAAGGAAGAAAGAAAACAAGAGGTAAGACATACTTAAGTTATTTTCAGCATTCTGTATATACATCAAATCCTTTTCGAAAGTTATTGTATACTGTAATTATTGTAATAGAAAATGTCATTATACTTCATCATGCATTCAAAAGAAGAAAGGAAAGATAGGAACCTACAAATGGATACCTAAAGGTTCATATGTTCAGAAAATATTCTGTACTAACCCAAAAGGACCTAAAAAGATATGGGTACTGAAGACTTAATCATATTTGACTGCAAATATGTCTTAAAGCATCCAAAAACAATAAGTAGTACATAGACAGTGGATGCTCCAGACATATGACCGGTGATTTCGAAAGTTTTACCACGATACAACCTAAAGAAGGTGGTAAGGTAAAATTTGGACGAAATCAATCTGGAAAGATAGTAGGAATTGGTGAAATCAAAAACGATAAAGGCATACAAGTCAAACATGTTTATTACGTTGAAGGCTTGTGTCATAACTTGCTGAGCGTGAGTCAAACTGCAGATAAAGACAACTAGGTAATATTTGACTTAGAGGAACGTCTAATTGTAAACAAGAAAAATTTACAATTAGATAAGAAGAATCTCAAGGCAAAGCTCAGAGCAAAAAGGGAAGGTAACTGTTATACTTTTGATATCAGTAAAAATGATTCTGAAAACTGTTTTCTAAGTAATGCCAATGAAAGTTGGTTATGGCATAAGAGACTAGCTCATGTCAATATGCACCAACTAGGCAAGTTACTTAAAAAGGATTTAGTGATTGGATTACCTAAAGTAAATTTCAAGAACGATTTGATTTGTGACGCATGTCAGAAGGGTAAACAAACTAAATCATCTTTCAAAGTGAAAAATGAGATTACAACTAACAGACCACTTCAACTATTACACATGGATTTAGTTTGACCAGAAAGAGTTAAAAGTCTTGGTGGCAACTTATATTTATTGGTCATTATTGATGATTTCTCTAGATTTACATGGACTATTTTTCTATCATCAAAAGATGAAACCTTCACATAATTTATTGTTTTTACCAAGAAAGTGCAAAATGAGAAAGGTATGTTCATTGCAGGTATCAGGACAGACCATGGTGAAGAATTTGAAAATCAAGCCTTTGAAGAATTTTGTGATACAAATGGCATTGATCACAATTTCTCCGCTCCAAGGACACCTTAATAAAATGGAGTCATGGAATGAAAGAATAGAGTACTTACTGAAATGGCTAGAGCAATGCTAAATGAAAAGAACGTGTCTCAAGTTTTCTGGGATGATGCAATGAGTACAGCATGCTACATTTCAAACAGAGCCTATATCAGAAGAAAACTTGGAAAGACACCATACGAACTATACAAAGGAAGAAAGCCAAACCTTGCTCATCTACACCTCTTCGGTTGTAAGTGTTTCATTCATAATAATGGTAAAGATAACTTAGGAAAATTTGATTCTAAAACAAATGAAGGAATTTTCCTATGCTATTCTAATAGGAACACATCATATAGAGTGTTCAATAAATGAACATGTGTTGTTGAAGAATCAATTCATGTTGTATTCGATGAATTTGAATCCTCTGACAAAACTATTGACGATTAGCAGGAAGTTGTTTTAAATCAAGAAAATGGTCAACCAAATTCTAAATCTTCTATCCCATAAGTTGACCAAACCAAGGAAGAAGATCAGTTTATAGGACAACCTAGAGCTTGGAAATACAATAAAAGTCATCCTCTAGAGCAAGTCGTAGGAGATGTGAATGAAGGAGTCAAACTAGAAATAGAATTTTCAATGAAGTTAGTTTTTTTGCTTTTATTTCTGAGATTGAACCTTCTAACATTGACAAAGCCCTATCAAACAATGATTGGGTAATAGCAATACAAGAAGAGCTAAATCAATTTGAAAGAAAGCAAGTTTGGAATTTTGGTACCCTGTCCTAAGGATCATCCAATCATTGGCACTAAATGGGTATTCAAGAACAAGCTTTGATGAATCCACAATCATTATAAAAAATAAGGCAAGAATGGTGGCCAAAGGCTATAATCAAGAAGAAGGAATTGATTATGAGGAAACACATGCTCCAGTGGCTAGATTGGAAGCTATATGAGTACTCTTAGCCTTTGCATGCATCAAGGGATTCAAACTCTATCAAATGGATGTAAAAAGTTCTTTTCTAAATGGTTACATTATGGAAGAAGTGTATGTAGATCAACCTCCAGGTTTTGAAGATGTAACCAAACCTGACCATGTTTTCAAACTAAGAAAAGCTTTATATGGTTTAAAACAAGCTCCTAGAGCATGGTATGAAAGGCTCAGTAAATTTCTCATTGATTAAGGTTTTGTACGAGGAAAAGTTGATACAACACTTTTTACAAAAGGAAAACGAGATGATATTTTAATTGTGCAAATATATCTTGATGATATAGTTTTTGGTGGTACTAATGAAACCTTGTGTAAGGAATTTTCTAAGATAATGTAGGGGCAGTTTAAGATGTCAATGATGGGGGAATTAAAGTTCATTCTCAGTTTGCAAATTAAACAAAGAAAGAATAGAATTTTCATATTACAAACGAAGTATTTGAAAGAGTTATTGAAGAAGTATGGAATGAATGAAGCAAATGGAATGGACATGCCTATAAGCTCAACTATATTGCTTGATGCTGATGTCAAGGGAAAAGATTACAACATCACAAAATATAGAGGAATGACTAGATCATTACTCTATCTCACTGCAAGCAAACTTGACATCTAATTCAGTGTTCGTATGTGTGCAAGATATCAATCAGCACTAAAGGAGTCACATGCTGAAATCGTCAAATGTATCTTTCGATATCTTGCTGACACGGCAGAATTAGGTATCTGGCATCCTAAAGGAAGAAGTGAATATCTAGTTGTATACTCAGACTCTGATCATGGAGGATACAAGACAGACAGAAAGAGTACCAGTGGATAAAGTCGGTTTCTTGGAGGTTCACTTGTGTCATGGTTTAGGAAGAAACAAAATACAATGTCTTTTTCGTCAACAGAAGCTGAGTTTGTTGTAGCATCAAGTTGTTGTGCACAAGTGTTATGGCTAAAGCAACAACTACAAGATCTTGGTATTTATTTGAAAGAGATACCAATATACTGTGACAATACTTGCACAATAAGCTTGGCAAAGAATCCGGTTCAACATTCCAGAACCAAGCATATTGATGTTAGACATGACTTCATTAGAGATCATATCCAAAGGAAAGATGTCAAAGTGATATTTATTTCAACTTATCTTTAACTAGCTAATATCTTCACAAAATCCTTAGCAAAAGATCGATTCTTATATATTAGAAGAGAATTAGGAATGGTAAATCCCAATGAATTGTAAGTTATTTAGTGTTTATAGAATGTTATAAGTTGTTATTTATTGATATTTTGATGATTACTAACTTAAGCATCGGAGTTTCTTAAAATTTGTTTTACAGGATCTTGATATGCTATTTTGGGGTATGAAAAGCAGAGGTTAACTGAGTACTATATCACTCAAGGGACAACTTCAAGTAATTATATTACCCAAGTGATAACTGGAAGCGATGGTAAACCTCACTTGAGTAACCACTAGAGTGATGAACTTGAAAATGAGGCAGAGAAGCATTAAAACGGCAAAACGGTTGAAGGTGATCAAGTCAGCTGCTCAAAAGGCTAATCACTCGAGTAGCCATTAGAATGATGCCATAGAGTCACTCGAGTAAGACATCGAGTGATCATGAAGGCAAATCTCAAATCAACTTATTTTCAACTCAAATCTATCTTAAAGTGCCATCAAATGATCGAGGGAATATACATAAGTAATTACAATATTACTTATGATAGGTATGCATTTAAATTTGCTTTATTTTTAAATTTTTGATATGATCACTTAAGTAGCTACTCGAGTGAAGCTCAAGATCACTCGAGTGATGTTGAGTAGCTACTCGAGTGAACCTTGGTTAAAACCGAAACCACCACTCCTAATAGTCCTTCTAAGTCTTCTAATCCTCATAATTCACTTGATTCTAATCCATCTCCTCCAGCTAAAAGACAAAAACTCATTCCTTTATCCAAAGCTAAAGCAATGCTGTAAGCAAAACCCAAGGTGAAATGGGTAGTGATCAAGGAACCCACTGCCTTCTGATTCCTCTTACATACCAATATTCTCTGAGAAGCCACCGAAAAAGCCTAAGTATGACAGAAATATTGCTAAGGCTATGGCAAATATACTGGATGAGATTCACCAATCTAGAGAAGAGAAGCATAGTCAATCCTCAAAGGAACCAGAGGAAGAAGAAATCACATTCCCTCTAAAGGGATTCAATGTGAAGAAGCTTGAGAAGTCTCAGAAATTTAAAGATCACTTTTCAAGAAGAAGAGTGTGCAAGATGCACTATATTAACTCCAATATTCTTCAAGAGGTATTGAAGTTTAATCTCATGCCCTACCTTAAATCTTACATGCCTTGGCTCTCAATTAAACTTCCTTATTGTACCAAGATAGTGAGGCATTTTCATTATAATCTTGAGCCTGTAAATGATCCTTTCCGAGATGCCTTAGAAGAAGAAATGGTTACTAAGGTTAGAGGTCAAGAAGTCCTTATCTCACCCACCAAAATAAACACCTGGCTAGGAATAGAGGATCCTCCTGAAGATATTCATCCTACCTTAGACTCAAGCCAGTTGTTCTCAATTCTAAGACCTAGAGAGATTATGGAACCTCTAAATTTCAACCCGAGTGATATTTGTGATTTTCATCGTGTTCTATGGTATATCTATTTGAGAGTCATATTCAACAAATCCAACAACTCCACTCATTTCATAGAGAGGGACTTCAGAAAATTTGCCTTAGTTCTCCTCAAAGAGAAAAAGGACTTGGGAGAATATATCTATACTGAAATCAAAAGATATAGATTTGAGGGAAAATCCACTACTCCTGTAACCTCCTGCCTTTAAAACCATAATTACGATTCGAAAATGCTTAATTAATATGAATTAGAGACCAATAGATAATCAAACTCATTTCAATCCCTTCCTGACGATAGGGTTTTCACAAATTCTTTCAAAACTTCACCCTTCCCTGGTTTCAATTTTAAAGTTCTGAATATAATTACCTGTGCAGTTAGTCACATTCAAATATATTAGAGTGTATAATAAAGTCCCAGGAACTCCCGGGATTTATTCACTAAGGGTTTAAAGTTTCCCATATAGGGGATTACAATACCATTCCAAAATATTATTTACATCCCCAAAAATAATATACAGGAATCCCAGATCCAAATGGATAACCAACAACCCAAAAGTAATATCCCTAAAAGGTCCTAGCCAATCTTGGTCGTCCGTTTCTCCTTAGAGCCACTTGACCTGTCTAAAGGTTAGCTAATGGAAAGAATGAGATTCAAGAGAATCCCAGTAGTAACAAATCACTCATACAATATATAAACACATAGCATGTAAGATCATGTTTAGCAGCAACACAATGGTACATGGCTCATGCCACATACGACATCACTCACAGCTATATACACAATGCGACAGCTTTCACTGTAATCTCTATACTCAATGCGACAGCTTACTCTGTAATCACTATGCTCAATACAACAACTTACGCTGTAATGGCAGCAGTATCTCAATGCATAACAACATACATACAATGTTCTATACATAGTATAAGAGAAAGAGTCACTAGCTTATTCTTTCCTGACTTGCTCTGGCAAAGTTCATTCATGACCAAGGAAAATGTCAAACCCTATAACCAAGATTAAGGACAATGGATTAATCTCTTTTTCAATCTCTTTTTCAAGTTCTTAATTCAATAACACTTCAAGTTAGTTATCATTTGAATTCCTTGGGTGGCTATTAGAAGTCTAAACACACACCTAAAGGGTTGGGGAAAACTACCCTGAAGATCCCTTTTTGGAAGTTAAAGCACTGATTTTTGGCTGAGTCACTTGAGTGATGAAAGCCTTACTCTAGTGTTGCCCCTGTCCCAGTAATTGAGACGCAAAAAGTGTGTACCCGAGAGCATCAACACACCTTGGAGTGGCCAGTTCACTCAAGCACTATCCTTGATACTCGAGTGATGACACATATTCACCCGAGTTTCATCGAGTGAGGTGCAGGTAGTGATAACCAGAGTGTAACTAAAACCCCAAAGTGACAAGTGCACTCGAGCACTAGCCCTAGCACTCGAGAGACTACCTAATACCCGCGAGCGCTCACATTCACTCTTGACAATTTGCCTGCGAGTGTTAACCCGATACACATGCCCATAGTGCTACATGCACATGCACTCAAGTGATACCCCACACACTTGAGTGATAACACATGCCACCCGCAGATAAGGAAGAGTACTCTTGGCTCTTGCCTGTAGACCTCACTGAAATACTGGAAATAACATACTACACTCAAATGAGACCCTACCTCACTCAAGTGATGCTTATCAGAAGCCAAATCGCAGCAACTGATATAACTTTCTAGACTTGCCAAATTTGCCTCTAATGGTTCCAAAACTTATACCAAAGCTCATTCCTTTATAAAGTTTCATAAAGAACCTATTAGGAACATCAAAACAACTAAATCCCCATTCAATCAACACCTACTCTATTTTTAATCAAAATACTACACAATCCTCCAAATTATCAAATCTCCCAACTAAACTCCAAACTAAATCCATTGACATCAAGACATCATTTGACACTTATTCTACCCCAAGACACTAGCTAATTCATTCATTTCAAAATTAGGCCAAAATTAGGGCAATAATCCAAAGTTCTCAAAACTTAACCAATAACTAAAACAATTACACCAAAATACATCAAATACTCACCTCTTCCTTCTCTCAAAGTTAGCTTCTTGATTTCATAACTTCCAAATTTCTTCAAGTGCTTAAACACCACCTTTCAAAAATCTAAAACCATAAAGATGAAGCTCTCAACACTAAGATCAACTTTATTGAACAGAATTTCATCATTCAAGGTCAAATAGAGCACTTACCACAAAATTCCTTTTCTCTATTTCCTTTTCAAGCTGAACGGAAATGTAGAATAATAAGAGAGAATGTGATATTGATGAAGAAGTATATTTTCCTCTCTCTCCCATGTACATAATCGACTCTAGGAGTGGGAGGGAAGAGAAAATAAGTTGAATCTTTGACCCTCATCCCATGGCTCATAATTTGCCACTTGTCATGATCTTATGCTTCCTTCCATGGACTCACATACACACTTGATTCCGCCCCATTGATCATTCAAGAGTTAATTCTAGCCATTGATCCTTAAGTTACCAATAAGTCTCCTCTTCGGTAACTGACCAATTGGTCGTTAACTTTACCATTTTGCCCTTGATTATCACAACGTTTATTAACCATCTTCAAACATATTTTTATCATGATACACATCATATTCTTCAAAAGTGTTTATTCATTAATAGTTACATCACTCTTGAAGTCATTAGCCCTTAATTTTAATTTAGGCTATTACAACTCCTATGCCTTATCCTCAGTTTATATCCTTGTTTCTCAAAAAGAACAAGATTTGGTATTTGGAGAAGGGTGAGCTAACTGAGAGGCTTACTCCAGTGGGAAGAAACCAAATTGAAAAATTACATATTGATATTCCCCTCAAAACTCCTCTTCCATCCGGTCCTAAGAAGAAAAGAACTGAGGCTGAATCAAGTAGAATGGATGATACTTAGTCGTTTGCTCCTGCCTCCACTTCTGCTCCATCTTTCATAAGTTTAACATTGCAAACATTCATGGAGAACATCCTTAAAGGTTTTCATGTGGACATTGCAAATAGCAATGTTGAATTGATAACCTACATGAATTTCAAGATGGAAGAACTTGTGGAGAAAATAGATAAGAGGCATGAGGAAATGTTGGTAGAATAGTGGGCACAGGGAGAGCTCCTGAGATCACTCCATGCTAGACTTGATGCTATGGCATTTGGCTCATCCATTCCTAGTTCATCTGTGCCTACTACTACTAAGCCAGTATCACCTTCTCAGCCTGGACCTTTTCAGCCAGGACTTTCTGAGCCTTGACCCTCATCCATCCCTCCTCCTATATTGCCTATCCCCATTTCTAAAAGCCTTCTATTCTCCTTGCCTGACCCAAAAATACTCGAGCTCATTTACATCACTATTGATGACCCAGTTCAGCCAGCCAAGCTTGTCCAGTCTAAGCCAGTGCCTACTCCTATTGCCTCACCCACAGGCATTGAGGAAGTGATTATTTCTTCACCTGTTGGTACAGAAGAGGTAGAGATTACTTCTTTGATTCCATTTCCTCAAAATCCTTCAGAGGATTTCCTCCAATACCTCCAGTGAATCTTCCTGAACTTGAACCTGAACCACCATCTTCAGTCTCTTCTAGTACCTCCAGTTCAGATGATTCACATATCTCTAGCTTCACACCTCTTCCTGTAAACCCCATCTCTGCAGCTAAGCCATCTAGACCTTCTTCTTCTCTTGATTAATCCTATTTCTTGTGATGAAGACAAAAAAGGGGAGGAGAACTTGGTGCGATTTTGTGAAAAGTGATGTAAATGTATTGGGATATGGGTATATAAGGTTTAAGGGATCTTTACTAGTTTAAGGTTATGTAATGAACTCTTTATGCAATTTCAATTAAAGTTAGATTTCATTAAAGTTATATTACATTGTGAACTAATGAGTTAATTGGAACATATTTCAAAATTATGAGTTCAAAAAGGTTTCAAAGACTAAATTTCTCAAGATCATTAGATTTGGATTCAAAAATATCTTTATCAAGATGTTTCAAAAGAGTTTTCAAGTTTAAATAAAGGATATCATATGAAAAGCTTATAAGAAAAACTTGATTGAAAACTCAAATTCAAAAACTTTGTTCAAAATCACCAAGTTTTGTCATCATCAAGGGGGAGAATGTTAGATCCCATATGTTTTGATGATAACAAAGATTGGATTAATGATTCAAAAGGTTTTGATAATAAACAAAAAGATTTGAACAAAGTAGTTAAGTGTTCTGTGGCAGACAAATAAGTATTACTCGAGTATATACTCAAGTAATGAAGATGATCCAAGAGACAGAGAACAGGAAAAAGGAGTACTATAAGATTTTTGAACACATTACTCAAGTGAGCACTCAGGTAATGGCCTCATTACTCGAGGTACTACTCAAGTAATGTGTGTTAAAATGTTCCAGTAAGCTCTATACAAACATGTATACTGGGACTATCGCCAACATGTCTGTCTTTTTGGTGTTCAAGATCAAATGACTATTTGACCCTTACTTGTTGTACTATTCTGGAGCAAATAACTATCTATTCGTACTTGTCTCATCTTCTTCCCTAATCCTCGAGCACATTATAATATTGACACTAAATCTATCACAATGTTTTATCCCTTACACATATTGTATAATCCAAACAATTACTCTCAGAGCAGTTTTCATACCCATAAGTATGATCACAATCAAATTATAAAACAACTCAAGTATGTCCAACCTAAAGTGTTTCACACAATCAAATACAATATAGGTATGGCTAGCCCCAATACCTATTAATATTTGCACAACATAATCCATCTTGGGTCATCTTAGGCGACTCTGTGCCTTCTCATGTGCCATGGTTGCCTAGTTGTGCAAGGTTTGCCATCATGTGACTTTTCTTTATTTTCACTTGGCTACAATTTCTCCATATTTAGGCATAATTATCTCCTAATATTTATTGCCTCTTGCTTCTTCCTTTTGGATGAAATATCCAAAAGAAAAGGGAAAAATAATTAACTTCTTGCTTTGTTGGCAATTGACCATTTTGCCCATACATTTTTATGGTTTTTCTTTTGCAGTAAATCAAATCATGTCTTTTCCTTTCCTTCTTCTTTTGGCTGAAAATCTCATGATTTATTAGGAAAAAAATTTTGCTCTTCCCTTCTTCATTTTAGGCTTCAATAATTAGCCTTTATGGGAACAAAATTGCTCCTTTGTGTCGTCATGTTGTGTGTGACCACTAATAGCCTTGTTTTTGTCACTGTACATGCACCATAATTCACCATTTTATTCCTTTCATTGTAACTAACATACAAGGGATGTTGGTGAATAAAAATTAGGATGTTACAGATCTCCCTCCTTAATAAAATTTCATCCTTGAAAATTGCTATATGCACATACTCATGAATTCCGGGTAACGCTTCTTATGTCTTCCTCTATTTCCCAGGTAGCTTCTCTAGGAGATAGTAGTTTAGAAAATACTTTAATGAATGGATACTCTTGTGTCTAAGTTATTTCTCCTACCAATCAATGATTCAATCTGGTGTGGCCTCATATGTCAAATCATCCCACACATCTGTATCCTCATACTAAATTACATGCTCTGGGTCGAGTTGATATTTCTTCAGCTGTGAGACGTAGGGCGTGGCTTCTTCACCTTTAACGCCCTACCAATTCTAGTGATAGATGAGACTTTCATGAATACATGATCTCCAACTTCAAATTCGAGAGGTTTCTGCCTCTTATCCGCATAGCTCTTATACCTACTTGAGTAGCTAACAATCTCTACTTTATTAGCTTAATCAACCCTATTGTCTGATCATCTATATCCAACCCATATTACTACCTCTCAAATAGCTCTATCTAGCAAAAGGGCGATTGACACTTCCTTCGATAAAATACTTTATATGGAGCTATCTGAATGCTCGAATGATAACTGTTATTGTATGCAAACTCTGCAAGTGGAAGGAATTGATCCCAACTTCCTTTGAAATCTAGTACACATGCCCTCAACATGTCCTCTAGTGTCTGTATCATTCTTTTTGTCTGTCTGTCTATATAAGGATGATAGGCCATACTAAATCTAAGTTTGGTACCCAAAGCCTTGTGTACTACCTTCCAAAACTTACAAGTGAATCAAGGATCTCTGTCAGAGATTATGTTCTTCAGTGTACCATGTAATTGAACAATCTTCTTAATATAGATCTCTATCAGCTTATTAGGAGAATAGTGAATACTAATTGATAGGAAATGGGCTATTTTTATGAATCGATCAACAATTACCCATATTGTATCATGGTTTCTGATTTTAGGTAATCCTATTACGAAATCCATAGTAATACTCCCCCATTGCCACTCAGGAATTTTTGGGTTTTGTAAGAGCTATGCTGGTCACCTTCTGAAAAGTGAGACAACGAGCAATAAACTTTGTCACATCTCTTTTCATCCTTGGCCACCAATACATGAACTTCAAGTTGTGATACATTTTAGTTTCTCCTGGATGTAGAGTATACTTACTCTTGTATGCTTCATCCAAGATTTGCCATTTCAATTCTGTTTGTGGTGGAACATATATCCACATTTTGTATTTGACTAGCCTACTCAGTAACAAGTCATATTCTTGAGTTTCTCCCCTTTCAATCATATTTCAGATAAACTGTGCTCTTCTATCCTACATTTAAACTCGGTAACAAGTAATATTCTGTCTATTGCTGCTCTCATATCATTTTCTATCTGGCTAACATTATTGCCACAAATCATAATCTGATTAAACAGATTAAGATCTCTGAAATCTTTGATAAGCTTCTGTTTATAAATCATTAGAGCTGCCACTTACACTGTCTTACGGCTTAATATGTTTACAATGACATTAGCCTTTCCTAGATGGTATTTGATCTCTAGGTTATAATCTTTAAGCAACTCCATCCATCTGCACCGTCTTATGTTCAATTCTTTCTTCTCATACAAGTATTTCAAGCTCTTGTGGTTGTAGTATAGTTCTAGGGTTGCCTTATAGAGATAGTGTCTCCAGATTTTCAATATAAACACAATTTCTACTTACTCAAGATCATGAGTGGGATATGCAACAACTCGGCCTTGTTGCATCTGAACACAACCCAATCCATGTGTCTCATGTAATATCCCTAAAAGTGATTAAGGGCTAATGACTTTAAAAGTGGATATAATTATTGTTGAATAAACACTTTTGGAGAATGTGTGATGGGAATTTGGATATTTTAATGATTCCAATGGCTTCCTTGTGAAAATTCATGTGGGGAGAGTGTTTATTGTGAAATTGGAACCATTGGGAACAATCGTGCAAAAGTTGAAAACTCTGTCCATTGAAACTCTGTACAGGGCAGCCAATTTGTATGGACGTTTTAAATAGGCAAATGGTGTCTAAAAATTCTGAAATTTTCCAGTATTAAAGTTCACATGTCAAGCTTGAAAATGAGAATATAATTTGTATCATTTTGATTTGTGACCTAAGAGTTTTGGATTTTTGAAGTTTGCCCAGCGAAATTAATTATTTTCTGGAACAGTATGCAAAGATTGAAATTCTGGGAATTTTGTGGTAATTTTCAGTAATGGACAATATTTTTCCTATGAAGAGGACTTAAATATCTTTCATTTGGCTTTGGAATCACCTCATTTCGATTTTTATAGAATTAGTTATGATTTTTCAAAGTTGGGCAGAAAATCTGCCAGAAAATCCGAAAATGTGAAATTAGAAATTATGACATCATCATGTGGTAAGGTGACATCAACATGGAATTAAAAGCAATTCCATCATCTTGATCAGCCATTCCCGACCCATTTCAGAGGAAAAAAAGACGTGAAGAGAACTTGGAGAAAAGAGAGAAGAAGAGGAAGAAATCTCGCAAGGTAAGCCGATTTCTCTGACGATCTAGCTCCTAACGCGTATAATTCCGACTCTAAGCTACTCCTCTTTATTCTTTAAGGTTGTGAAGCTCAAAATTTGGTGTTTCAAAGAGGCTAGGGTTCAGCCAGATTTGGGAAAAGCCAGAGGGAGCTTGAGGTAACTTCCAAACTTTCGTATATTGCTTATTCTGGCTGCTGTGGGCAATTTAATCGGTGAAATTTCGCCGGATTGCCATTGGTTTTAAAGTTTGGAAATTGAGTTTCCTAAGGGTTATGCTGCCCAATTTTGGTTCAAATGGTAGTTATAACCTAATGTAATAGTGAATAAAGTGGTTAGGAGTAGAAAGGAACGCGTTTACGGAGCCGAAATCGTAAAACCCCAATTTTTCCCGGAGAACATGTATATTTCGACCAAGGCTGTAAATGGGTCTTAGAGTTGGATTTTCAATGATTTGATGATTCCATTGGATTCAGTGGGCGAAAATAGGTGGGGTTACAGTTGGGCACTTTTTCAAAAAAGGCCGAGAAAGCATAATTACGGAAGCACCCCTAAAACCCTAAAAGTAGGGCTGCCAAGGGCAATTTCGTAATTTGACATTGAATTTGATAATTCTGAGTACGGAAATGGATTCCTTGGGCGGAAATATATTAGGATAGCCCAGATTAGAATTTCGAGAAAAGTGCAACCGGACCGGGTATGGCGGGCCCAGGCCGAGTCCCCGGGGGTATTTTTGTAAATTTTCATTATAGACTCATATGGAACCTATTCTAAGTGTTTGAAAGTAGGAATTAGGGGTAGGAAATTAATCCACCATTCTTGATTTTGTTTATAGGCTTTGATATTTGCCGCCCTCGTGAGCCAACTGCGCTGAAGGACGTCAGGAAAGGATCAGGTAGTGACTCTCTCTCTCTTATACTGTGTGTAATGCTTTGTATGTGTGTGTTATCATGGTTCTATGATGATTTCTTTGATGCTGCTGCGGTTACAGCTGGTGATAGCTGTCGTTTACAGCGCAAGCTGTCGTTATTGTGATTACAGCGTAAGCTGTCGTGATGAAGATTACATCGAGAGCTGTCGTATTGTGTATACAGCCGTGAGTGCTGTCGTTTGTGGTGAAAACCATGTATCTTTGAGATTGATGTTGCTGTTGTTGTTGGTTGTGATTTATATACATGCTTGGTATTTATATATTGTATGAGTGGTTTGTTACTACTGAGATTCTCTCGAATCTCATTCCTTCCTATGACTAACCTTTCAGACAGGGCATGTGGCTCAAAGGAGAAGAGGCCGACCCGGAGCACTTAGGACCCTTAGGGGTATAGTTGATTTTGGAAATGTTGGTTATTTCTTTTGAATTCGGGATTACTGTATAATCTGAAATATGAATAATATATTCGATTTTGGATGTAATCCCCTAGTGGATACTTAAACCTCAGGTTATATATGTATAGAATCCGGGAGTTGCCAGGGAATTGGTTTTACACTCTGTCATACGTGAATGTAGATAAACTGCACAGGTGATTATATTCGAATTTTGAAATGGAGACCAAGAACAGGAAAGAGATTTTGAATGATTTTGTGAAAATCCTACCACAAAGTAGGAGATTGAAACGAGTTTAAGTTATCCGAAGGTCTCAAATCTACTTTAATTATTTAATATCGAATTATAATTACATGATTAAAGGTAGGGTGTTACATCTCACATCACTGTAGACCATAAAGGTCAACATTAGATCTAGAATTGTTAACACTGGTTTTGTTGTTAATCTCTCCTTCAGCTTTGTGAATTTCCTCTCATAGCTATTGTCCTACACAAAAGGTTGAGTTTTCCATGTTAACTTTGTCAAAGGCAAAGCTATTCTAGGGAAATTCTATATGAATCACGTGTAACAACCGATAAGACCCAAAAAACTACGTATCTCAATAACAATCTCTGGTATCTTCCAGTTTAGTACGGCTTTATTTTGCTAGGATCCATCAAGACCCCTTGTTATGAAACTACATAGCCCAAAAATTTAACTTCTGAAAGCCCAAATTCACACTTGCTCAGCTTGGCATAGAGTTACTTATCTCTTAATATGTTCAATACGGTTCTTAAAATGCTATTCATGTTCTGCTCTGCTTCGTGAATACACTAAAATATCATCAGTGAAGGCTACTATGAATTGGTCTAGATACGGATGAAAAATTCAATTCATGTAGTCCATAAATACTAAAGGTGAATTGGTCAACCCAAATGGCATTACTAGAAACTCGTAATGGCCATATCTGGTCCTAAAAGCAGTTTCTGGTACATCTTTTTCTTTTACTCTAAGTTGGTGATACCCTGATCTCAGGTTGATTTTTGAGAATACACAAGAACCATATACTGATTGAGCAAATTGTCAATTCCTGGAAGTAGGTATTTATTCTTAACAGTCACCTTGTTTAGCTCCCTGTAATCGATATAGAGTCTCTCAGGCTTTCATTTTTCTTTCTGATAAAGAGCACTGGAGCTCCCTATGGCGAGATACTGGGTCGAATGAACCTTTTCTCTAATAGCTCCTCAATATGGTTTTTCGATTCTTCCATCTCATTTAGAGTCATCTTGTATGGGGATATGGATATTGGTCCTGCACTAGGCTTGGTTCAATTACAAACTCCTCTTCTTTATCTAGGGTAATCCACTGATATCCTCTAAAATCACATCAGGAAACTCGTTTACCACAGGGATATCCTCAAGTGCTATTACAACCCCTATCTGCATTAAGAAGAATAAGTGTAAAACAGGAGATTAAATATTTGGGTTGTATCTTCAAGAACAGAGGTCACGGCGAATATCTTCATTCAACGTGATGAGTCCCAGAAGCCAGAAATTCAGTTTTTGACCAATGAACCAACATACCCATGACTAATATTTCATCATATTAGTGATTAAGTATTTTGCAGTGTGAAACAAGAAATTTAACGTTGAGATTACATATTCAAATGAAAGAGTCAACTGTGGCGGGCGGCATCATTACACACGAGTATCAACTACCTACCTCGACAAACGTTTGACCCACTATGAGAGATTGTCTGGAAACTCAAACGTATTCATCCCGCTCCACAACGTTACTATAGCTCAAAATGAATCTTCCTGCTGTTCAACAAAACGATCCACTCTGCAACGGACAGTAGCTCATTTTCAAATATGTTCAACGGTCAAAATGACTCCAACGGACAAATGCTCACAAACGGTCATCATATTCATCAACTATAAATGAGATAGCATTCAACATCGATGGGTAACGGAGAAAGACAGAGAAAAAACAGAGCAATGACACCAACATGAGAATAACATGAATCCTCTGCTTCTACCCAAACACTCTCTGTTTTCCAGTTTCTATATTACTTATCATTGAGAGAGTAATTATTTGTATTGTACTTCAGTGAGTATTATATCTACTCTATGAGAGAGTCTGTAAACACCTTCAAATATATTTCTAAGTTGATCTCAAGGTAGAGGGACCTTGATAAGGTTGATTTTCTTACTGAGAAGCTGTAGAGAGAATTTCCAGTAAGATATTATGCTCGTAAGATTTACAAGGTGCAAGCAGTAGAGAACGTTGCTGAGCATAAGACTTACAGGGGTGTAAGCAGGAGAGAATGTTGCTGCTCGTAAGACTTGTATGAGTAAGCAGGAGAGGAATATCTTCGGGATTGCTCTGCTTGTAAGACTTGCCGTAAGGGGGAGTATTTCAGTGAGAGATTTGTAAAAGGTTTCACAAGTACTCGGCTAAACTTGTGGATTGTAAAGGCTTTTCTTGTGCCCGGATTAAACAAGAAGATAGTGGATTTGAAAATCTCAGGAGGAGCCTGGGGACTAGACGTAGGCCATAACAGATTGGACCGAACCAGGATAAATCACAGTTTGCATATTCTCTTCCCTAACCTCTTATATTTCCAGCATATATTATTTAATCTAACTGTTGATTTATAAACCTTCATACTTACCACTTTCGTTAAGATACAAAAAGATTTCTAAAGTTCTTAAGTTTTTTATTATACACTCAATTCACCCCCCTCTTGGGTGATAGCCGGTTCTAACATTTGGTATCAGAGCCCGGGCTCTTGTTTAAAGGACTTAACCGTCTCAAGAGTTACAATGGCTGACTTTGGGTGTTTTATACTTTCAGAAGGTTTTGATTATACAATTCCACCGCTTTTGAAAGATATTGATTTTTGGTTTTGGAAAGCTAGAATGACTAGTTTTATAAAAGCTTTTGATTTTGATATGTGGAATGTTTTTACAAGTGTTTTTGATTTCAAACCAAGAAAGGATTGGACAGAAAGTGAAAAGAAAATGTTTCGTTGAACATTAGGGCAATGAAAATTCTGTATAGTGCTTTAACCGAAAATGATTTTGAGAAAATTAGATTTTGTTCTAATGCTAAACATATCTGGGACACTCTTGATTCTATTTATGCTTCTAACAATTGTGTTGAAGTTGAAAGTGTTGACAGTTCATGTGAAACTACACGCTACGAATCTACTGTGCATGAACAATTGGAAGTTGATGATGAAGATGGAAAATTCATAGAACACTTCCATACAGTTAACATGGATAAACAAGAAGAAGAGGATTCCCTAAAAGAGCTCAATATGGACGAACATGAAAAATCACTCTCCGGAGCTCAAGATGAACTTAAGGTAAAAATTTCCAATTCTTTGTGTGATTTTCATAAAACTGATTTTCAGAGTCTACAAAAGTTTGTTTCTCAACCAATTGTTGATTCTATTGAGAAAAGCAAAAATGTTTTCAAATATGCTAGAAAGTCTGTTGGGAAGAAAGAATGTTCAAATCAAATCCATTCAAATTTCTACTCCCATGATCGACATAATATTTGCATGATATCCCATAATGCATATCTTGATACAATTTGCAATTATTGTGGTAAATCCGGTCATATTTCTCACACATGCTATATTAGAAGAAATTCCCATGTGAGAAATAAGTATATTTGGGTACCGAAGAAACATGTAAGGTTTAATACTAACAATCAAGGACCTAAGTATATGTGGGTACCAAAATGTCCATCTAGTACTTTATGTATGCAGGATGATCCGAAAAGAAATGGACATAAGGGTAAGGAGAAGATGAAAAAGAAGCCAAGAGTTTCTCATGCACCTAAATGGAGATTCACACCAATTAGAAGAACTCTCGAATCACCCATTGCTAGAACTGCAAAGTTTAACCACAAAGAAAGGCAATGGAGAAAAGGAGTACGTTCCACCTCAAGAATGAACTACCATAGAATACCATTCAACTATCTTGAGGAGAACAAGAAAAGGAGGATCTCTCAAGCATCAAATAAAAGACTCATGGAGTCTATATATTTTGAGAGAAGGTTGCCAGCACCCAAAGCAAAATATTCAAAGTATCAACATCATAGAAAGATGCAATGGGTAAGCAAAAGCAATCCTCCAAATATCTAAGGCAAAGGTACACAATGATAAAACCTCCTATGTTGTTTGTAATATTTGTTGAGGTTTTATATTTCGGAACCTTTGGAATGAGCATTGCAAATGATTTTTAAATTATGTTTTCGCATCTCTTAAAAAGCCATTTAATAGATTTATTTATAAAGGGATTGTAATGCTCAACAGGTTAATTCTTTATGCATGTATAATGATTTGAAAAGAAAATATTTCTCTTATGCATAAAGACATATTGAATTCATTATGCTCATTTGTTTCAAATTAACTATATTCTTAGAGCATTTGAATTATGATTCCTTCAAGCTAACCATGAGTGGATCCAAGTAGAATTGGATACCCAAGGAAGAAAAATGGTTATATGATTTTTGTAGGAATAATTTGAAAAATAAGCATGACACTAGAAAGCAGAAGTGAACATTCGAGTGCAAGGCATGTTAACACTCGAGTATTGGTTGGTCACTCAAATAATAGATTTGAATCCTATGCTCTGCTTTTAGATTGCAAAACAGGGATTAACAGAATGTGCAGAAACTCTAAGGACACTCTCAAATTCATCAATAGTACTGTCACACACTCGAGTGAGACGTGAGCATACTCGAGTATTTGAAGAACTCACCTGAAAGTGCATCAAGAACCCGCAAATGCCACAGGTATAAATGCATAAATTATCTTTAAAACATGGATTCCTCAAGTGATCTTGGAGGACTTGAGAACAAGGATACAAGGAGATGGAATTAACTTGGGTGTCTACAAGTTACACTCAAGCCAGGTACGCTGTATCAGTAATTTCAAAACTCAACCATCGTACTCATTCTTTCCAACTCAATTTGAGTGGTAAATTCTTGCTCATTACTATATACCATTAGCAATCAATGATTTATGGTTTTTCAAAATATTTTGAGATTGCTAAATGTATCGAAATAGAATTGTGCATGATTTTTCTATGCATTGGAAATTTGAAATACATATTTCACAAATTTACTTGGATTTCAATTCATTCTATTTATAAAAGTGCATACACATTATTTGGAAATTATTCATATCTTGTTTGCATTCAAATCGGTTTCAAAATTGGAAGTTAATATTTTTATACTGAATGTCAGAATGCTTCAAATTCATTTACCAAAGTATTCTCCCATTGTTGACATATTGTGCTATCCAATACTTGAACTCTTCAGTTTTTATTCCTTAATATGCTAGACCTTACGTCTAATAAGTTAACGATCTATATGAGTTTCAAGTGTATTCTCTAGAAAAGAATTCTATATGTGAAAGCCTTGTGCCTAATGCATAAATCATTAGTTGGCCCTGTTATTCCAATCATTATAAATGTTCATTAGTGCATTAAATCTTAATGCATTAACCATTATTGTGGAATAACTTACTGAGATAATATTATAGAACTCTAGTCATTTGGATCAATGAGTATGTGCTTCATCATCCATAAATTCTTATACTCATATTGTTGCTCATATGCATTACCATTTGTCTTCATCCATTTTTTTTAGTTACTAGAGCCTTCTATTCAAATTTTTGAGTTGAATATCCCTATTCTTCTAGACACATCTCTAAGAGTCAAGTTTATCTCTTGGTCAATAGCAAAGTCATTGTGTTTATATATATCCTTGAAGCTAAGCTTTGTGGCTAATTCATTTTCAATATGACTTTTTCTCTTGGGAAAAATTCTCAAACATGTTAAACTCCAATGTCTAACATGTTATCTTTAGTTGTTTTCTAAAAAGGAAGCTTTCTGGTATATGTATATTTAAACTGTTGACTTTCACCATTTTTAACATGAACATTGATTATAAATAGGTTTTAAAAATGTGTTTTGCATGTAGTCAAAATCATAATTTCACAATGCATTATTATGATTTGAAATTACATCTGAGATTTTGAAACAATTCGCATATCTTATTATCATTTTTAACAAACTTGTTTTCATTCATGATTTATCATTTCATAAAAGTTGGTCATTATGGATAGATTCTCTACTTTCTTTGATCCAACTTACATGGATTGCATAAAAATCATATCAATGACATATTTTCTATGAAATGTATTTACAAATTGTCATTGATCTTTGAAAATCACCATTCATTGATATCACTTATTCATTACTCTTCATGATCTAATGGTTTAAATTTATTTAAATGGGTAAAAATATATCTTGGTCTTTGTTGGTTTATAGTACTCTTTTCTCAAATATCATATTCTTAATTGTATAAGAGCATAAGAGTTGCTATGTCTAATATTGTACGGACCCAAAAGAAGATGGGTACCAGAGAGCATATGTTTATACTTTGACAGGAGTTGATCAAGATACTTTCATTTTGGATACAAAGGTCAGAGGCTAACAGAAAAGCCATGACTGATAGTATTGCAGTATGAGTTGAAGCAGAATATGTGATATTACTCAAATGACATCCTACCACTAGCAAATAACTAGCTAATGATACAATCAGAGAAAGAGAAAGAGAAGGAAGATCTCTTAG
Source organism: Inga leiocalycina (assembly GCA_963242795.1). Lineage (NCBI taxonomy): Eukaryota > Viridiplantae > Streptophyta > Magnoliopsida > Fabales > Fabaceae > Inga > Inga leiocalycina. The sequence goes on along the minus strand of OY725321.1, from coordinate 46,428,940 downwards.
TAGACCCAGTAGAGATTATTTCAAAGCAGCACAGAGCCAAGAATAAGTTTATCCAATATGAATCTTTGTTGCCTACCCACCTTCCTTATCGTTTCAAGGAGATCAGACATTTTCACAATGATATAGAGCCAACAGAGATGTTTAAAGGAAGATGCTGAGATGCACAGAATCATCAAGCTTGATGAGCCTATGAGGATTCTTAACTACTATCATAGCTCTATGTCTAAATTTTCACTGGATTATCTGCTATACCTATACTAGAGCTATGGTGAACAAGGCCAATAAATGAGAGACAACACTTTACTAGAGTTGGTCTCCATGATCCTTCATTTTTTGGTCCATTTGTCTAAGGATTTCTGAGAGAGGAGGTTCAACTCTTTCACACAAAGCTTGCTACAAACATGCTGAGTTCATCTTCTGTGAATGGTAAGATTAGACAACTATGTGACTTGATCAACTAGAATCCCAAGGCCTTATTCTGAGCTCATCTTGGTATCCTAAAGTGGTCACAGAAGACTACACTTTAGAATCCCTCAGTACCAGTCATATCATCCAATATTGACTAGGACATGATGCATCAATGAACTACAGAGGATAATAACTTGAGTGATTACGATATTACACGAGTAAGGTATTGTATTCTTGCTTAATTCAAAATCCTTGAGTTGTATTACTTGAGTATACAATCGAGTAATGATTGAGTAGAATCACTCAAGTAACCACTCAGGTGATATTGGGTTGTATCTCTTAAAACCTTTTATTAGCAATTGCCATTTAATTTCTCTCTAAATCTTCATACTTTCAAAATCATTTTCTCTATAAAGTTTCCAATGGTTTATCAAATCTAGGAGAGTTATTAACTATTTTCCTAATGAAAATTTCTAAATCCATGCATCAATTAAGGGGGAGCTTCACATTCATATGTGTTTTATATCTTGAAAGCTTATCTTCTATTGGAAAGAAAATCCTTTTAACATACTCATTTGTATTCACTATGTCTTGATTAGTTTTGATGATGAGTTATTCTTATATTGTTCTTTTCATGATCTCAATTTTAACATATCATATGGAAAGGAACAATTTGTTACTTGATTGAACTAACAATTCTCTTTGCAAAGAAAGATTTAAATTTATGACAGGAGAATTTGTTTTGTGCAATAGCATTCCTCAACATACTACAAGAAGACTCTATCAACCTTAAGGATGTTTTTAACGCTCAGTCAAGGAATATATATTGGCTACAACATTCATATGCCAATATAACTGAGCATTGAACATGCTAAACAGAAGCTCAACTCAGTTAGAGAATCCTGGCAACAACATGAATATATATTTGAGTTGCATAATAGAAGTGTGGTGTACATCATCATGAACTAGCATTGCCAAAGGATAAAGCAACGGACTTCATGGAGCGCTTCATCAATTTTCAAAATCTACATGAGCATTTCTAAACCTTTTCTCTTTACATTTCAAGAATACGCTTCATATATTCCATTTATCATGATTATAAAAGTTTTCTTGAAAACCTCTCCAAAATATTTTTTAGTTCCCTCTCATTAAAAATGAAAGTACTTTCACATAGGGGGAGTGTAAACTGTTTTCTTGGTTCATTCATTTTGATTAAAGTCATTTCTACTCTATTTACTTCTTCACAAGCCTTACTTCTTTATATATTTCAAACTTTTTGCCAATGTCAAATAGGGGGAGAAAAATGTAAGAAAAATATGTATGTTGCATTATATATAATATGTATGTTGCACTTTGCATTATATATGTATGTTGCACTTCATTCAGACATATTTTTCTTAAAGGATTTGCCATCATCAAAAAGGGGGAGAATGTTAGATATGATTAGTTTTGATGATGTCAAATATAGATGTGAAGTGATAAGAGCAAAAAGTTTATATAATGTATTTCTTTGACTAACTACTATATTTAATGTTACATATTTTGTAGATTAGTCAAGCAAAAAATGAAGAAGATTGAATTAATGAAAATGAACAAGAGGAAGAAGAGAAATTGAAGATAGTCAAAGAGATGTCTACTCGGATTATGAAGAATTATTATCAAGAGGAAGACCAAGAAGAAAGATATTGAAGAATGAAGAACTTGGAAGATCTATCATGAATATCAAAATTCAAGTTGTTAGAAGTGATACTAGAGGTTTCTATGATGATATCGGAGGTTTCTATGATCAAATAATGGTTGGAATAGGTTAATACGAAGCTAAGATGACTTATATGTGAGTTATGGCACTTCTAGGGAAGTTATGCTCGAGCACGAGGTGTTTCACTCGAGCACAGGAAGAACTCACTCGAGCACAGATGAATTCACTTGAGCACGGGGTGAATACTCTGTTCTACTCTGTTTTACGTTCAGCCTGAGCGAGGTCTGGTATTTTGGTCATATATCTCAAACCACACATCGGATTGACCCGAAACTTGTGGCATATGAACGAAGTCTCCCAACACATAAAATTTGAACCAAGATCAGATTGAAAGAAGCTCAAATGAAGGAGATATGATCTGTGGAATAGGACAGTGAAATCAATGTCACGTTTCAACACAGGTTTGGTATTTTGCATGTAACTTACAAACTACACATCGGATTGAGACGAGACCAGTGCCAAATGAAAGTAGACTCAAAGAGCTTTCCATGGATAGGTAATTTGCCTAATTTGAAGGTATATTATAGGAGCTAGGCCTTCTGGAAGTTGATGCTTGTGTAGTCTAACGAAATATACACTGTTTCGATCATAACTTGCAGAATACAAGGAGTTTAGAGCTGATTCTTGTTGCATTGGAATGCATATGGCTAGAGCATTCTTATGACACATCATTTGAATCAAATAAACAATTTTTTTCTAAAGTAGCCCCACATCACCCGCGAGTGTAAAAACTATCTCTCTGAAAAAGTTGTGCGAGTGATGTCCAGAAGCAACTGAAACGTGAAGAAATCTGTAACACTCGAGCACTAGGATTCATGCTCGAGCATTGGAGTATTTCTCACTCGAGCACTTGCAAGTTTTGACATAAGAGTGATAACCCGAGAAGAAGCATGCACGTGAAAGCAAGAAACGCACTCGAGCATGACTGGATGTGCTCGAGTGATGTCGAGAATTCACTCGAGCATATGCGAGTGAAGTGCAGTGAGTGCTTGCCTGAGAGGACGTCAGAACGTGAAAATATGAACTGCACTCGAGTGAGCCATATTGCACTCGAGTGAGGTCCTGACAGAAGCAACGTAGAAGTTCATACTCTCACGGCCATCAATCCAAACGTGGTTAAATGTTATACAATCATTATGTTTTCACTTGTTATTGTTCCTAAACATTAACTAACATATATTTCAAGTGTAAAACAGGAGATTAAATATTTGGGTTGTATCTTCAAGAACAGAGGTCACGGCGAATATCTTCATTCAACGTGATGAGTCCCAGAGCCAGAAATTCAATTTTTGACCAATGAAACAACATACCCATGACTAATATTTCATCATATTAGTGATTAAATATTTTGTAGTGTGAAATAAGAAATTTAACGTTGAGATTACATATTCAAATGAAAGAGTCAACTGTGGCAGGCGGCATCATTACACACCGAGTATCAACTGCCTACCACGACAAAAGTTTGAGCCACCATGAGAGATTGTCTGGAAACTCAAACGTATTCATCCCGCTCCACAACGTTACTACAGCTCAAAATGAATCTTCCTGCTGTTCAACAAAACGATCCACTCTGCAACGGACAGTAGCTCATTTTCAAATATGTTCAACGGTCAAAATGACTCCAACGGATAAATGCTCACAAACGGTCATCATATTCATCAACTATAAATGAGATAGCATTCAACATCGATGGGTAATGGAGAAAGACAGAGAAAAAATAGAGCAACGACACCAACATGAGAATAACATAAATCCTCTGCTTCTACCCAACATGCCAGTAAGATATTCTGCTCGTAAGACTTACAAGGTGCAAGTAGTAGAGAATGTTGCTGATCATAAGACTTACAGGGGTGTAAGCAGGAGAGAATGTTGCTATTCGTAAGACTTGCATGAGTAAGCAGGAGAGGAAGATCTTCGGGATTGCTCTGCTCGTAAGACTTGCCGTAAGGGGGAGTATTTCAGTGAGAGATTTGTAAAAGGTTTCACAAGTACTCGGCTAAACTTGTGAATTGTAAAGGCTTTTCTTGTGCCCGGATTAAACAAGAAGATAGTGGATTTGAAAATCTCAGGAGGAGCCTGGGGACTGGACGTAGGCCATTACAAATTGGACCGAACCAGGATAAATCATAGTTTGCATATTCTCTTCCCTAACCTCTTATATTTCCAGCATATATTATTTAATCTAACTGTTGATTTATAAACCTTCATACTTACCACTTTCGTTAAGATACGAAAAGATTTCTAAAGTTCTTAAGTTTTTTATTATACACCCAATTCACCCCCCTCTTGGGTGATAACCGGTTCTAACTCTCTCTCCTCCATTAAACTACTTTCCCTTTCTCATCATTTTAGTGGGTCCGTCGGCCCCCTTCCTCCATTTCCTATCATCTTCTCACTAAAAAACATACCCACATGCTCACTCATCACTCAAGCTAGCATCACCAATGTGGTCTCCCACTCCCTGCACTGGTCAATTAATAGATTTGTAAGAAGAAGACTGTTTCATTCTAGCTTGCTTTGTTTAAATTTTTTTTAGTCAAGATAAACCGTAATATAACGTTTGCCTTTTTGTTCCTAATTTAATAGGAAAGAGTGAAAACCTAGCTTGTTTCGTTTTCCTTTTTGCTTTGTTTAAATTTTTTTTCCGACAAGCTTGCGTTTTTTAGTAATCTTTTAATTTACTTAATTAGTTGTTGATGTACTGTGTTCACATATCAAGTTCTTGTATTGTGATATTTTTTATGTTCGCTTTGGAGAGTATTAATGTAAGAACATTATTGTTGGAGAACTTGAATTTTAAATGTGAAAATTATATATATATATATATAATAGGTTGAAATATAAAATAGAAAGATTGACAATTTGTGGAGATGATAAACACGAAAGCCACTCATTTTATATAAAGCTTCACAATCAGGAAGGATAAAAAAGGGCCACAGGAAAAAAAAGAAGAAGAAGAAGAAGAAAGAAAAAAAAAGGGACCCTCCTGTGGCGCTTATTTGAGGAAGTGCCACAGGAGGGGGGCCTCCTGTGGCACTTGTGTCAGCAAGCGCCATAGTAGGACCCCCCTGTTGTGGCGCTTACGTCCACCTCCTGTGGTACTTCCTCAAACAAGCGCCACAGGAGGGTATTTTTTTTATAAAAAAAATTTAAAATGTTGTGGCACTTCCAGGCGCCATAGCTTTTTTTAGTGGCGTCCAGATATGTGGCACTTCTCTAGCGCCACAGTAATGCAATTATAAGCGCCATAGCTTTACTTTTTTGTATTAGTGGCAAAAGCACAATTAATAGCATTAATGGGAAAAAACTTAGAAAACTCAGTAACAAATCTATTAGTAGAATCAAATTTTTTAGGGAATGTATTAAATTGGTGTAAAAGTACAAATGAAGATTAGAGAGAAGAAGTAAGAAGAATAAATAAATATTGTTAGATCCCATGTTTTGATGATAACAAAAGGATGGTTTGAAAAGGAAATGATTAATAAACAAGTTTGATCAAAGCAATGATAGGAACAAGCATCACTTGAAGTAAGTATTGGACTAATAAAGAAAGACCAAGAGAGAATGCTGAAGAACTTGATCAGAAGCAAGTTTACTAAGGCATTACTCGAGGAGCTACTCGAGTAATGAGACAAAACTTGAAGTAACCAGAGAGAACTTCCAGTAACCTGCCAACGTTACTCGAGTAGGTACTCGAGTAATAGTGTAAGTATTTTCAAGGTGCTCTCGGCCTGCCAATGTTACTCGAGGAGCTACTCGAGTAACCAGGTAAAAACTTGGAGTTGCTCTCGGCCTGCCAATGTTACTCGAGGCGCTACTCGAGTAACCATGTGAAAAACTTCTAGTTGCCTTCAAGTTTCCAACGATACTCGAGGAGCTACTCGAGTAACCGTGTTTCTGAAATGTGAAGCTCTCGGCACTTAGTACTACTGCTAATGTTACTCGAGGAGCTACTCGAGTAACGCACTGAGGTAAGTGAAAAACTTGAAGTTGCTACCCGATTAACTTGATTTCTTTTTATTTCATGTACCTCGAGTCCTTACTCTAGTATACAAGTATCTCATGTTGTATTTTAAGTGGATTCCTCGAGTAAATACCCGAGTATACAGAAATATTTTCAAGGAAAACCTCAAGTTATTACCAGAGTAAATAATGCACAAGAAGTACATTACTCGAGTTGGTACCCGAGTAACCTATGCAAAAGTAAGTGCATTACTCAAGTCCATACCCGAGTAATGAGGTGTAAGTGCTCTCGGCCTTAAAATCCTGCCAACATTACTGGAGTAAAGCATCGAGTAACCAAAAGTTTATTTGAAGGATTACTTGAGTTGGTACCCGAGTAACTCATAAAGTTATGAGTGCATTACTCGAGTAGGTACCCGAGTAAACATACATTTCCAAAGGTTTGAAAATTGGTTATTCCATGCACTACCCGAGTAATCTTATATTTATTTATTGACTTGCAGTTGATCAAAGATTTCATGATGATACTCGAGTAAGTACTTGAGTAAACTTCAAATGATACTCGAGTAGCTACTCGAGTAAGCAACCCAGAAATTCAGAAATTATTCAAACGGTCATTGATTTGTTTCCTATATGATTAACCTTTCATTGTATTAGTATTCTTAGTCTATTTACAGATAAACAATGAAGAAATCTCTTCAAGAGATGGAAGTCAAATGAAATGTTCAAATGCCAACCACGGCCAACGGATATTTTTCAAAAAACTTGAAAAGTCAATAGTGGCTGCGCACTCACCAACGGACGAAAGAAAATGTTCCAACGGTCATCAATAACATATCTATATATATGGGAACATCCAAACAGAGAATAACAATCCAATACAACAAGCACACACACAAACGACTTATTAAGTTCATTGCTTTATTTTCACATTGAAATTGTATTTCTATGCTTCAGTGATTCTTATTCACTCTGTAAGAGAGATATTTCATTCAAACTCAATATTTGTTATTGAGATAACTTAAGGTTGTGGAACCTTGAGTTGGGTTTGGATTGCAACTTGTAAGGGGGAGCGAGTGTCCAGGTGAAGGAACTTGCTTGTACTGTGGTGCCAAGAACCCACTGAATCTTGGAAGTTATAGTGAAACTCTCAGAGAAGCTCTGAGGACTGGACGTAGGTCAAAGTGGTTGTGACCGAACCAGTATAACTCCTGGTGTACACTTTGGTGATATTTCTCCTTACTCTTTACTGCTTTATATTCACCGTCAAATTCTTATAATTGCAACGAAAATTTTAGTATCACCCAATTCACCCCCCTCTTGTGTGAAACGCTTGCTCTTACATTTGGTATCAGAGCATAGGTCTTCTTGTTAAGGTATAACAACGTAAGAAGGATCCAATGGCAAGCATGGGTGAAGGAATTCTTCCCGACGGAGCATCCATCACTAGACCTCCCGGTTTCAATGGAGAACACTTTTCTTTCTGGAAAGCAAAATTCAGAGTGTTCGTGATGGCTACTGAATATGGACTATGGGATGTAATTGAGAGTGGAAACTATCAATCTACAAAGATTGTAGATACTCAGAAAATTCTAAAGACGCCAGCGGAATATGATGAGAATGACAAGAAACTTATCACTCTCAACAGCAAGGCAATTCTGATGTTACAAAGTTCCTTGAGTCAAAATGAATACTTCAGAATTTGCACACTTCCAACAGCAAAGGAAATGTGGGAAGCTCTGGAAATAGCTCATGAAGAAACTTCGGGAATAAAGGAGAATCGAATCAACACCTTGGTCACTGAATTCGATCTACTTCGAATGAAATCAGGTGAGTCGATTTTTGAATTTGAACTTAGATATACTCATCTTGTTAATCAACTTGCAGCACTTGGGAAAGTCTATGATCAACATACCCATGTACGAAAGATTTTAAATATTCTTTCTAAAGAGTGGGAGGCCAAAGTCACTGCGATAGAAGAGGCAAAAGGAGAATCAATGAAATCAGTTGCTTCTCTATTTGGAAGTCTTTCTGAATATGAAAGCAAACTAAAGTTCAAACAGGAACTAGATGACATTGGTGACAAAAGAAAGAAAGGTCTAGCACTAAAGGCAAAAGAAGAAAATCAAGATGAGGATGAGGAGTTTGATGATGATGAAATGGGCTTGATCATAAAACGATTTAGAAAGTTCTACAAGAAAGGTCAAGGCTTCAAACACTTTCAAAAAGGAGGAACTAGCAGCAAAGACCATATCATTTGCTACGAATGTGGAAAACCAGGACATATCAAATCAGAATGTCCAGAACTGAATCAAAAGAGCAAAGAAAAGAGAAAAGGCAAATTCTTTAACAAAAAGAAGGCCTTTGTATCTGCTATATGGGGAGATAGTTCCTCTGACGAAGAAGGTGATGAAGAAGAAGTAGCCAATATATGTCTTGTTGCTTAAGAAGAGACAGAAGAAGAGGTAAATGATTCTGAACCTACCTATGATGAATTACTCTCTGAATATAATGCTTTACATTCTAAATTCATCAAAGTAGTTAAAGAATTAATTATTTTCAAAAAGAAAAACAAAGCTCTTGAAATTGAACTTAAAGAAAGTTCAGAAAAGAATTGTGAAAATTGTTCTTCGTTGAAAAAGAAAAACATTGATCTCACAAAAACTCTTGAAAAGTTTACCAAAGGAAGTGAGATGCTAAGTGTGATTTTAAAAGAACAACGATTTGTAAATGATCGATCTGGTATTGGATATGATCCAAAAACAGATAGAAGGAAAGGTAAAAAGAAAGTAGGAGGTAAGTCATATTTGAATTATTTCCAACATTCTGTGCATATATCAAATCCTTTTGCATTTTGTAATTACTGTAATAGAAAAGGTCATTATATCTCTTCATGCATTCATAAGAAGAAAGGAAACATAGGAACCTACAAATGGGTACCTAAAGGCTCATATGTTCAGAAAATTATTTATACTGACCCAAAAGGACCCAAAAAGAAGTGGGTACCTAAGACTTAGTCATTTGATTGCAGGTATGTCTCAAAGCATCCAAAAATAACAAATGGTACATAGATAGTGGATGCTCTAGACATATGACCGGGGATTTCGAAAGTTTTACCACATTGCAACCTAAGGAAGGTGGCAAGGTAAAATTTGGAGGAAATCAATCCGGGAAGATTGCAGGAATTGGTGAAATCAAAAATGACAAAGGAATACAAGTCAAAGATGTATATTACGTTGAAGGCTTGTGTCATAATTTGTTGAGCGTAAGTCAAAGTGCAGATAAAGACAACTGGATAATATTTGGTTCAGAAGAATGTCTGATTGTCAACAAGAAAGACTTACTACTTGATAAGAAGAATATCAAGGCTAAGCTCAGAGCAAAAAGGGAAGGTAACTGCTATACCTTAGATATTAGTAGAAATGAATCTGAAAACTGTTTTCTAAGTAATGCCGATGAAAGTTGGCTATGGGATAAAAGATTGGCTCATGTCAACATGCATCAACTAGGCAAATTACTCAAAAAGGATTTAGTTCTTGGATTACCCAAAGTAAATTTCAAAAATGATTTGATTTGTGACGCATGTCAAAAGGGTAAACAAACTAAATCATCATTCAAATTGAAAAATGAGATTTCAACAAATAGACCATTACAACTATTGCATATGGATTTAGTTGATCCAGCAAGAGTAAAGAGTCTTGGTGGCAACTTATATACATTGGTCATTGTTGATGACTTCTCCAGATTTACATGGGTTATTTTTCTATCATCAAAGGATGAAACCTTTGAAGAATTTATTGTTTTTGCCAAGAAAGTGCAAAATGAGAAAGGTATGTCCATTGCAGGAATTAGAACTGATCATAGTGGAGAATTTGAGAATCAAGCTTTTGAAGAATATTGTGATGCTAATGGTATTGATCACAACTTCTCTGCTCCAAGGACACCTCAACAAAATGGAGTCGTGGAACGAAAGAATAGAGTGCTCACTGAAATGGCCAGAGCAATGTTAAATGAAAAGAATGTGTCCCAAGTATTCTGGGCTGATGCTATGAGTACAGCATGCTATATTTCAAATAGAGCCTATATCAGAACAAAACTTGGAAAGACACCATATGAGCTGTACAAAGGAAGAAAGCCAAACATTGCTCATCTTCACATCTTCAGTTGTAAGTGTTTCATTCATAATAATGGTAAAGATAACTTAGGAAAATTTGATTCTAAAACCGATGAAGGAATTTTCCTAGGATATTCTAACCGAAGTAAAGCATACAGAGTTTTCAATAAAAGAACATGTGTTATTGAAGAAACAATTCATACTGTGTTTGATGAATTTGAATCCTCTGACAAAACTATTGATGAAGAACAGGAAGTTGTATTAAATCAAGAAAATGGTCAATCTATTTCTACGTCTCTTATTCCAGAAGTTGATGAAACTAAGGAAGAAGAGCAATCTCTAGGTCAACCTAAAGCCTGGAAATACAATAGAAGTCATCCCTTAGATCAAGTCATAGGAGATGTGAATGAAGGGATCAAAACTAGAAATAGAGTTTTCAATGAAGTAAGTTTTTCTGCATTCATTTCTGAGATTGAACCTTCTAACATTGATGAAGCCCTGTCAGACAATGATTGGGTTATAGCAATGCAAGAAGAACTAAATCAAATTGAGAGAAATCAAGTTTGGGATTTGGTACCCCGACCCAAGGATCATCCGATCATTGGAACTAAATGGGTATTCAAGAACAAACTTGATGAATCCGCAATTATTGTCAGAAATAAGGAGGTTGGTGGCCAAAGGCTATAATCAGGAAGAAGGGATTGATTATGAAGAAACGTATGCTCCAGTGGCTAGATTGGAAGCTATATGTGTACTCTTAGCCTTTGCATGCATCAAAGGATTCAAACTCCATCAAATGGATGTAAAGAGTGCATTTCTAAATGGTTACATCATGGAAGAAGTGTATGTAGAACAACCTCCAGGTTTTGAGGATGTTACTAAACCTGACCATGTTTTTAAACTCAAAAAGGCTTTATATGGTTTAAAACAAGCTCCTAGAGCTTGGTATGAAAGGCTCAGTAAGTTTCTTATCGATCAAGGTTTTGTACAAGGAAAAGTTGATACAACATTATTTATAAATCAAAAACGTGATGATATTTTAATTGTTCAAATATATGTTGATGATATTGTTTTCGGTGCTACTAATGAATCTCTGTGTAAGGAATTTTCTGAGATAATGTAGGGAGAGTTTGAGATGTCAATGATGGGAGAATTGAATTTCTTTCTTGGTTTGCAAATCAAACAAAGAAAGAATGGAATCTTCATATCTTAAACAAAGTATTTAAAAGAGCTATTGAAGAAGTATGGAATGGATGAAGCAAATGGCTCAAACACGCCTATGAGCTCAACAACGTTGCTTGATGCTGATGTCAAAGGTAAAGACTACAATATCACAAAATATAGAGGAATGATTGGATCATTACTCTATCTCACGGCAAGCAGACCAGACATCCAATTTAGTGTTGGCATATGTGCAAGATATCAATCGGCGCCAAAGGAATCACATGCTGAAACAGTCAAACGAATCTTTAGATACCTTGCTGACACACCCGAATTGGGTCTGTGGTATCCCAAAGGAAGAAGTGAATATCTTGTTGCATATTCAGATTCAGATCATGGAGGATACAAAACAGAGAGAAAGAGCACCAGTGGACAAGGACAATTTCTTGGAGGATCTCTTGTATCATGGTTCAGCAAGAAACAAAATATTGTGTCTCTTTCGTCAACAGAAGCCGAATATGTTGCAGTATCAAGTTGTTGTGCACAAGTAATATGGTTAAAACAACAACTACAAGACCTTGGTATTTATCTCAAAGAAATACCAATCTATTGTGACAATACTAGTACGATAAGCTTGGCAAAGAATCCAGTTCAACACTCTAGAACCAAGCATATCGATGTCAGACATCACTTCATCAGAGATCGTGTTCAAAAGAAAGATGTGAAAGTGATATTCATTCCTACTCACCTTCAACTAGCTGATATCTTCACAAAACCCCTTGCAAAAGATCAATTTCTATACATTAGAAGAGAATTGGGAATGGTAAATCCCAATGAGTTGTAAGTTGTTTCAATATCTCATAATATTAGATGAAGTCATTTGATAATGTTTTGATGATTACTAACTTAAGCATTGGAGTATATAGAAATGTGTTTTACAGGAAGAAAGAAACTCTGTTTTGGGAAACAAAAACAGAGATTATCAGAGGACACATTTACTGGAGTACCAACTTGAAGTTATGGCTAACACAGACGTAATACCCGAGGACCAACTTGAAGTAAAGTAACACTTTACTCGAGTATGTACTCGAGTAATGGCCCACAAAACTGGAAGTAATGGATCAAGTTACTTGAAATTTAAATCTAACGGTTCAGTTTTCAAAGAAATGAAGAGTCAGAAGTTGAAAAGCAGGTTACCCGAGCGAGCCTTGAGTAAACTTGAAGATTACTCGAGTAAGGCCTTGAGTAATGTCGGAGTTTAGATTCTCAAATTGATGAACAATGACTCAAATCTGATCATAATGGATTATAAATGATCGAGGGAACATCTATGGATAATTACTATATTATTCATACCAGGTACGCAATTTAAATGAATTATTTTATAATTTTTCTGTATGAACACTCAAGGAAGGCCTCGAGTAAACTTAAAGGTTACTCGAGTAAGGCCTCAAGTAAAGTCGGGTTTTAGGTCTTTATCTTGCTCAAACTCGGTCATTTCAACAAAATCTCCTCGAGTAAATCACTATACACCCTCTCAAAAACTTTTCTCAATCGTTTCCTTGCCTCATTTTTGTCAAAACCCAACTGATTACAAGTCCAGAAACTTCCTATTTTGTTCAAAATCTCTGTGCCCTAAGCTCGCGACCGTGACCCTGTTTTTTTTTTTCTGAGAATTTCAGTTTTCTCAATCCTTCAAGATGAGAACCAAAAATCTTACTCCCATAGAATCCTCTGATTCCCAACAACATTCTGATCCTCTCTCTTCTCCTCCCAAGAAAAGAAGAAAACTCATCCCTAGACCAAAAGCTAAAATCCCTCTTCAAACTCAATCACAACCGAAAGTCAAAGGTGTGGTCATTAAAGAGCCTATTGTGACTAGGGCTCAATCCAAAAAGAGTACATCTACCGGAAGAGGCAAGAGTGCCAAATCTCCCTCACCTACTCACTCTGATTCCTCTACTCCTTCTTTCACTCCAAAGTCTACCAAAAATCCTAAATATGATAGGAATGTGGCTACAGCTATGGCAAACATCATTGACCAAATGGAGAAGGGTCAATCTTCCAAGAAGTCCAAAATTCCGGAAGCAGAGATCACTACCCCACCAAAGGGATTCAATGTGGGCAAACTGGTGGAGTCTCCCAAGTATCTATCACAATTCTCCAGAAGAAAAGTGTGTAAGACACACTATGTTGATCTGAAGTTGCTTCAAGAGGTAGTGAAGTATGACCTAAGTTCTTATCTAGATTCCTTTATGCCCTGGCTTTCTATTAGATTACCTTTTTGTACTAAAGTAATCACCCATTTCTATTGCAATTTAGAAATTATAGATGAGCCTAACTGAACCTCAGTTGAGGAAGATATGACCACCACAGTTAGAGGTCAAAAGATTCTGATGTCTCCCTCTAGAATTAATTTATGGTTGGGAATTGAAAACCCCCCTGATGATATATATTCTGAACTTGAGCCAAATCAAATTTTTACTATTCTCGAACCTGGTGAGTTAGTTGGCCCTCTAAACTTTAAACCAAGTGACATGTGTGATCATCATAGGGTCCTTTGGTACATATACTCTAGGTCCCTAGTAAACAAAGCCAACAACTACACCCATTTCTCTGATAGGGACTTTAGGTGGTTTGCTTCACTACTTCTGAAGGAACAGAAGGATCTGGGAGAATATATTTTCTCGGAGATGAAAAGGTATAAAGTGGATAGGAAGGCTACAACTCCATGCCATATCCCCAAATTGTGTCTCTAATCCTGAAAGAGAACAAAATATGGTATTTGGATAGCAAGGAGCCAATTGAGAGGTTGACTCCGGTTGGAAGGAACCAAATTGGAAAATTGAACATTGATATCCCTCTCAAAGGCCCTCTGGAGTCTGGGTCCAAGAAGAAGAGGAAGACCACTGAGACAGAGACCAGTAAGTTGGATGACACTCAGTCATCGGCTCCAGCTGCTACCACTTCATCGCCATCCTTCCTCAATGCCACTCTCTAGCACTTTATGGAGAACATGCTCAGAGGTTTTCATGTGGACATCGCCAACACCAATGCCGAACTGATAAACCACATGAACACCAAGATGGGAGAGTTGGTTGAAAGAATGGACAGAAGGCATGAGGAGTTGCTAGCAGAGCAACGTGCCCAGGGAGAGACATTGAGACTGATTCTGGCACGATTGGACTCCTTGGGTCCTGGACCTTCTGCCGGTCCCTCCTCATCTGCACCACCACCACCTCCAGAGAACCCTCCTTCTGATGATCCTATTCCTGAGGCTGAACCATCTACCCCTCTGGTCTCTGATCCACTTGAGCCCCAAGGCAAAGATATTTTATTCACAGTGGATGATCCTGATACCCATGAGACCACACATATCATTATTGGTGATTCACCTCCCAAACCTCAGCCAGAGACCGCTCCTAAACCTATTCCCTCTCCTACCCACACTGAGGAAATATCTCCCTCTTCCTCACCTGAACATCATACTCCTGAGGCTGAGACTACTCCTGGCATTCATATCACTCCCTCAACCTCTACTTTGGTGGTTTTCCAACCTTTACCTCCTGGCGATGACATCCATATCCCTCCAGTTCATCTGCCTGACCCTGTGCCCTCTAGTTCATTTGATTCTTTGGATTCAGATGATTCCATGGTCTTCCCAGTGACACCCATTTCCATGGTCAAGCCTCCGAGCCCTCCACTTAATTGATGAAGCCAAAAAGGGGGAGAAGAGCTTGAGAGTGATTTTGTGGATATGTCCTAGTTTAGTTTGGGGTATTTGGGTGTACATGGGATTTTAGGGAGCATTTTGATTTCATTTTGAACATTATCTTGTAATTTGAAAGTTTTAAGTTTAATGCAAGTGTGTTATGATTTCATTTTAAGTCTATTAAAGTTTTGAATCATGATACATGTTTGGACTAATGAAGTTGTTGTGTATGCAAGGTGTATTCAAACTTAATAAGACATATTTAATTAAAAAATTCGATTTGAAAAACCATGTACAAAATCACCAAGTTTTGTCATCATCAAAAAGGGGGAGAATGTTAGATCCCATGTTTTGATGATAACAAAAGGATGGTTTGAAAAGGAAATGATTAATAAACAAGTTTGATCAAAGCAATGACAGGAACAAGCATCACTTGAAGTAAGTATTGGACTAATAAAGAAAGACCAAGAGAGAATGCTGAAGAACTTGATCAGAAGCAAGTTTACTAAGGCAATACTCGAGGAGCTACTCGAGTAATGAGACAAAACTTGAAGTAACCAGAGAGAACTTCCAGTAACCTGCCAACGTTACTCGAGTAAGTACTCGAGTAATAGTGTAAGTATTTTCAAGGTGCTCTCGGCCTGCCAATGTTACTCGAGGAGCTACTCGAGTAACCAGGTAAAAACTTGGAGTTGCTCTCTGTCTGCCAATGTTACTCGAGGCGCTACTCGAGTAACCATGTGAAAAACTTCCAGTTGCCTTCAAGTTTCCAACGATACTTGATAAATCCCAATTTTAATATATTTTATCCCACCTTATTCATTTATTTTGGAGATTATTTTAGGCTAATTTGGATTTATTAGATAATATTTGGATAATTAGCCGATTTTGGGAAATAATATAAATCTGAATTAATTATGATATTATTGAGCTTAATTTATTATTATTTTGATTGATATCTTGTGATTGGAAAATATTTTCAGTTATATGATAAATCACGATTTTATTTAATTCTTGCAGAGTAAGGAAAAGCACATTAGAAGATCCTACGGTGCAGAACTTTTCTGAGAAACTCAAAAAGAATCCAATGATAGAATTTTATTGGGCTTTCGGAATTTTAATAGGCCCAAATTAGTACCCAAAACTCTCCCCTCCCTTCTTAAAAATAACCTAGCCGCCAAAGATGAGGGATGGACTGGAGAGGTGGCCGAGACACAGCAGCTGGACGCGCAGACAAACACTCGAATTGCTGCTGGATGTTCTTCTCCATTAACCATCAATTCACCATTCCTTTACTCCATTCACGGATTATCCATGCGGGTCCCACGGCACCAATCAACATCAATTAATACTTCACAAAGCAATTTACATGGCTGTGACGTGCTGCTTGGGGCGTGAAGGAGAAAGGATTTCCATGGAGGCTTAAATTCTTTTAGGAGACAACTTGGGAGGAGCATGGAGGAAGCTAGAGCCTAGGAGCTTACACTTGAAGACTACAAGGGAGTGTCTTTCTTTTATCTTTTCGATTCAAGACTTGGGATTATTTAGTTTTAAATGATTTTGGGTTGTGTTAATTGAGAACAATCTAGTTTTAGATTGTAGACTTATTTTTATTTGGATTGAATTGATAATTTGGATTTGATTTATTCTTAATTGATTATTGGGATTTTTGTTTGCAAACCTTTGATTGTCAATTAGATTATTAATCGAGTTTTCATTATTAATTTAATTGTCGATTTGGGTTTAATCTCTTGATTGTTTAATTAGGTGATTAATTGTCGAATTGTTTAATTAGGCAATTGTAAACATAATTTCCAAAATATCTTAAGCAATTGTGATTGGTTTTTAATGGATTTAATTAACCACCATTTTTCCATTATGAGTTTTCTAGTGGATTAGGTGTTATTAAGCTTGAGGGTTTCCCATGTCTTGATTAGGTGATTAAGTTTATTAATTCCAACTTCTCATGAACATCCCTTTGGTCTAATAAATTGAATGGCTAAGAAAGCTAAATCCATGTGAATCCTAAGTTGTCCCCTTTATCACCATAACTGAACGAAATCCTTGTTGATTGTCTTGCTTTTGCTTATTTTCTTTGCTTAGTATCTTAATTCATTTTTCATAAAAAACCCCAAAGATTGCATTCCAATTCATTTAGGTTAGTTTCATTCTCATATAGGTTTTAGAATCATTTGCATTTAGGTAGCAGAGTCTTGCATTTTAGTTTAGGTTCATTCCATTACATTTTTTATCACCTAAATTCAATTCTAGAGAAAACCCACATATTGCTCCTTGGGAGAATGACCTAGGTTGCCACTATATTGCATTAGTAGGTTGTCCTAGTTATTAATTGATTGCTTTAGCGACAGAAGTACGCATCAATACTCGAGGAGCTACTCGAGTAACCGTGTTTCTGAAATGTGAAGCTCTCGGCACTTAGTACTACTGCTAATGTTACTCGAGGAGCTACTCGAGTAACGCACTGAGGTAAGTGAAAAACTTGAAGTTGCTACCCGATTAACTTGATTTCTTTTTATTTCATGTTCCTCGAGTCCTTACTCTAGTATACAAGTATCTCATGTTGTATTTTAAGTGGATTCCTCGAGTAAATACCCGAGTATACAAAAATATTTTCAAGGAAAACCTCAAGTCATTACCAGAGTAAATAATGCACAAGAAGTACATTACTCGAGTTGGTACCCGAGTAACCTATGCAAAAGTAAGTTCATTACTCGAGTCCATACCCGAGTAATGAGGTAAGTGCTCTCGGCCTTAAAATCCTGCCAACATTACTGGAGTAAAGCATCGAGTAACCAAAAATTTATTTGAAGGATTACTCGAGTTGGTACCCGAGTAACTCATAAAGTTATGAGTGCATTACTCGAGTAGGTACCCGAGTAAACATACATTTCCAAAGGTTTGAAAATTGGCTATTCCATGCACTACCCGAGTAATCTTATATTTATTCATTGACTTGCAGTTGATCAAAGATTTCACGATGATACTCGAGTAAGTACTCGAGTAAACTTCAAATGATACTCGAGTAGCTACTCGAGTAAGCAACCCAGAAATTCAGAAATTATTCAAACGGTCATTGATTTGTTTCCTATATGATTAACCTTTCATTGTATTAGTATTCTTAGTCTATTTACAGATAAACAATGAAGAAATCACTTCAAGAGATGGAAGTCAAATGAAATGTTCAAATGCCAACCACCGACAACGGATATTTTTCAAAAAACTTGAAAAGTCAATAGTGGTTGCGCACTCACCAACAGACAAAAGAAAATGTTCCAACGGTCATCAATAACATATCTATATATATGGGAACATCCAAACAGAGAATAACAATCCAATACAACAAGTACACACACAAACGACTTATTAAGTTCATTGCTCTGTTTTCACATTGAAATTGTATTTATATGCTTCAGTGATTCTTATTCACTCTGTAAGAGAGATATTTCATTCAAACTCAATATTTGTTATTGAGATAACTTAAGGTTGTGGAACCTTGAGTTGGGTTTGGATTGCAACTTGTAAGGGGGAGCGAGTGTCCAGGTGAAGGAACTTGCTTGTACTGTGGTGCCAAGAACCCACTGAATCTTGGAAGTTATAGTGAAACTCTCAGAGAAGCTCTGAGGACTGGACGTAGGTCAAAGTGGTTGTGACCGAACCAGTATAACTGTCGGTGTACACTTTGGTGATATTTCTCCTTACTCTTTACGGCTTTATATTCACCGTCAAATTCTTATAATTGCAACGAAAATTTTAGTATCACCCAATTCACCCCCCTCTTGTGTGAAACGCTTGCTCTTACAAATATGATTATATAAGTAGAAAGGAATTTTATGCATCATTAGTAAGAAGATATGAACAAGTGATAAGAAATGAATTTGTAGGAAGAAGTTCAGGAGGAGCCGATGAAAAAACACAAAGTAGAAGAGCAATAGAAAAAATATATCGAATAGAAATATGTTCTTTTGAACCAAAATATTTAAACCAATATATATGTGAATTTAAAATATTATTATGAAATAAGAATGAATCCAGATGAAAAAAGGAAAATATATTTAGATTTATTTTATAGAAAATTACCCAGAATAATAGGAGAAACTATAATAGAAGATTATTTTAAAGGATTTAAAGATAGAGGAGATTTAATACCATTTGTAGATAGCCTAGGAAGAAGAATATATTTCTTAAGAGAATATTTGTTAGATAAATGTAAACAAGCATGGAGAAATATGAAGTATTATAAAACCAATAAAATGATAATAAGATGTGGAGAATATGAAAAACCTCATAGAAGGGAATGTGATAAAGAAAGAAAAATAAAACGAAAATCTAGAAAATATAATAAGTTTAGAAAACCAATTAGAAGATATAATAAGTATAGATATACATTTAAAAAATATCCTAAAGAGAAATTTTATAAAAAATATAAACCAAGAAAATATTTCAAGAAAGGAAAAAAATAGATTACAGTAAAAAGCCTAGCAAATGTTGATGTTATAATTGTGAAAAAATAGGACATATATCTATAGAATGTAAAGAACTAAGGGATATGAAGACAATGAAAATATTAGAACAAGCTAATGAGTATGATCTAGAACCTTTAGAATTTGATGAAGAAATATAAAATGATATAGAAAATCCAGAAATAGATATTTATAAAACCCGTCCCAGTGAAATGGAGATATCTTCTTGATTTCGTTCCGCCACTGTATTCCTCCCATTTAGTTCTCCTCTCTGCTTTCAGTACACCTCTTGTTTTCACTTGCCTAATTTGTTGGTAGGGGAGGGTGAGATTCGAGAGAATCTTAGAAGGAAAATAGTACCAATATGCATGCAGGATAAGTGCTTAATACATGATATGCTTGCATTATATAAACTCATGCTAACACAATAGCATGTCTACGTGCTCAACATTTCAAACAACATACTTATGGCCATAGCATAAATAGAAACAGAGCTTCAATCATTCATATATATTCCACATAATCATGTAAAGCAATAACATGCATCAATACACCAGCACAAATATCGAATACATGCAGAAGAGGTAAGTTCCCTACCTTAAACCTTTTCCACCTCGAACCTTGTGCCTCGATTTGCGTACAAATCCCTCGGGCTCTCAACTCGGTCCTAAAACGTCAAATATATAGTTTAGACACTTCCATAGTATTTTTAGTGGTTATACGAGTCTATAATAAAAATTTACCAAAATTCCCTCGTAGGCCCTGCCCGGCCCCGCCGTACCCTGTCCGACCGTACTTTTTCCTAAAATCCTGAATTGGGCTATTTTGATATATTTTCACCCAAGGAATCCATTTCTGGCCTCAAAATTACCAAATTCACTGCCAAAAGACCAGAATGCCCTTGGCAGCCCCTATTTTAGGGTTTTAGGGGTGTTTTCGTAATTATGCTTTTTTGGGATTTTCCGAAAAAGTGACGTGTTCCTTGACGTGTGGAATAAAAAAAGTGACGTGTTCCTTGGCAGCCACCTAATTTTCCCCTTGAACCCAATGGAATAAAAAAATCATTAAAAATCCAAATCTAAGGCCCCTTTCTTACTCTGGCCGAAATGTACACATTCCCCAAGAAAAATTGGGGTTTTTTGATTTCGGCTCCTTAGACGTGTTCCTTGCTACTCCTAACCACTTTATTGACTATTTAATTAGGTCAAAACTACCATTTTGACCTATTTCAACAGCATAACCCCTAGGCCAACCCATTTCCAAAAATTAAAACCAATGACAATCCGGCAATATTTCTTCGATTGAATTATCCACAGCAACTAGACTAGTCAACATATGAAGGTTTGGAAGTTACCTTAAGCTCCCTCTAGATTTTCTCAAGAGTGGCTAAAACCTAACCCTTCATCATAATAGAAATTGAGCTTCCCAAACCTTAAATACATTGAAGAGTAACTTAGGAATGGAGTTATACGCATTAGGAACCGATTTACCGAAGAAATCACTTACCTTTACAAGTTTTTCCTTCTCCTTTTCTCTCTCTAAAATTTTTCTCTTCCTCTCTCTTCCAAGCTAAAATGGTGTTAGATATGGGCTGAAGAAGGGTGTATTAGCTTTTATCATATATTTTTATCATATTTCAATCATTTGTCAAATTTCCAAAAATCACATTTTATGTACATAAACCCTATATACATGTAACCATGCCACTACAAAAAAAAAGGGATTTTGTAGCGGTGCAATTGTAGCGGTTATATCAAACCGCTAAAAATTACAATATTTGTAGCGGTTTTAACCTAAACCGCTACAAAATTATAGCGGCAAGCTATTAGCAGCATTTTTTGTAGTAGTTTGTTAGCCAAAACCATTAGAAATTTGGCGCGAAATTCCCACCAAAACTTGTAGCGGTTAATACACAGAAACCGCTACAATATTACTGCCACTTCGCGTGACCAAACCCTGCCAACAATGTAGCGGTTACAGCAACAGAACCGCTACAAAATACCAAACGTCAGCTATTTGTAGAAGTTATAGGGATATAACCGCTACAGAATTTCAGGAGTCTCCACTTTTGTAGCGGTTCTGGGCAATAACCGCTACAAAATTTCAAAGGTTCTTGTAATTTGTAGCAGTTATTATAGAACCGCTACAAATTTAAGGCAACGTGGGTGATTTGTAGCGGTTACAGTAGCGGTTATTGGAGTAACCGCTACTAATATATGGCCTATTTAAGTCACCGCCTCCCTCATTTCTCCGTTTGCTCATTTTGTTTCCTAGGATTTCTCTGAGTGGTTTCTTCAAGATTTAAGCATTCAGACGTCTGTGTAGGAGTTTTTGCTATAGTATTTCTCAGTATTTGCACTTGAGGTACGTATATAATATGATTTCTTTATTTGTATTTGTATTTTTATTATATTTTTGCATAATAATATGACTAAATTTTTTTAAAAAAATTTTTTACAGTTGATTTGGCTTCAAGACAGGATAAGGGGAAGGCCCCTGAGGTCCCTAGACCGATTTTACAGGGTGGCAGCAGCTGATCAGGGGGCAAAGGGAGGGGGCAGAACGGAGGCAGGGTGACTGTGACATCTCAGCCTATCCCCCCACAGGAGTCGGCCCTACCACAGGCACCGTAGACGATCCCATAGGAGACGACCGCACCAAAGGTGCCTGAGGTTGGGGGGCCAGATATTAGCGTCGAGGACTTCCTCGATGAGGAGGAGTTTGAGATCCCGATTGGGATCAGGGAGATGGAGCAGTTCCTCGATGAGGAGGAGGCTCGGGAGCAGAACAACCCACGAGGGTTGTCTTCGCGGTCTACTGGGTTTGAGGTGCAGGTCCAAGGTCAATTAATTTTTTAATTTAGTAAATTATTTATTTAAATTCGAAATGTTAACTTTGAATTACAATTTATCTAATGTGCGGTAAACTGTGCAGATAAGCAAGGGAACATTTCGACGAGGAGGCTAGACGTGGCCGGTGTGAACAGCATGGACCGGAGCCTGTGAGTTATAGTACCGTGGAATGAGGGCACTGACCAACCCATCCACAATGGGGGTCACCTGCTCAACTGTTTCGTGAACGACCTGGGCGCGAATTGGATGCGGTTCCCCCTTCACTTCAAGACGTGGAGGCACGTTCCGAGGGGGCCGAAGGACTAGGCTAGGGAGGAGGTGGTTCAGGTAATTAAAATTATTTAATTAATATTTTTTGTAATTAATTCTATTTAATTAATATTTTTAAGTTATGTTTTTTGTAATTATTGATATTTAAATAATTTTTTTTCAGCTGTGGTTTGCCGTCCGGGCCAACCGGAAGAGGTACGCCCTAGTGAAGATAGGTGACGCCTGGAGGAACAGGAGGAACCATCTCTTCCACACGGTGAATAAGGACGGGACGATGCCTCTGGAGCAGCTAATGGAGAGTGTCACGGACGGCGTGCCGCCGAATGACTGGGCGAGTTTTGTCCAGTTCAGGAGGAGCCCTGAGGGGCAGGTAATGTATTTATTATATTTTTTATGTATAATTTTGTAATTGTTAATTATTAAATTATAATTTCAATTTAATTGTATTTAATTTGAACTTATTTAATTTTAAATGTTTCTTATTGTTTTAATATATTTCATATTGTTTTTTTCCAGGAGATTTCTCAGAGGAACACTAGGATCCGTGCGCAGCAGACGATCCACCACACAGCAGGATCGAAGACCTTTGCTATGACCTATAGTGAGATGGTAACTTTTCAAAATATCACTGACTTTTAGCAGATTATTTCATAATACTAATTATTGTTTTGTAATTGTTTCAGGAGACGAAGGCACAGCAGGAGAATCGTCAGACGAACTATGGGGAGCTGTACGCCATCACACACAGACACCGTGACTGGACTTTTAGCAGGCAGAGGTGGCCATTGTAAGTAATTTTATCATTATAATTTTTATAAAACCAAGTTAATAATGAAAAATGCTAATTAGTAATTGTTTCATATAATGGCAGGAGCGGATGCAGCAGTCGCAAGCTAAGCTGCGACAGACCCAGCCTGAGGAGTCACAGGGGTCAGTGGACCCGCCGGCTCCTTTGAAGGCGGGTCTGGCTCAGGCTGAGCACCCCGGATGCGTGCGGGGGATGGGCATAGGTGCCAGACCTAGCATGGTCTACGGCATAAGCGCCGCCTCTGAGGCTAGCAGCTCTAGAGGGGTCAGATGTCCGAGGGAGGAGTCTATTGATCAGCTGCGGTCAAATTTAGAGCAGCAGATAGCATAGCAGTAGGAGCAGGAGCAGATACAGCTACAGCATATGCAGCAGATACAGCTGCACGCTGATTTGATCTACGCTCATCAGACGCAATGGCGTGAAATCGCGAACAACATGCTTGAGCAGTCATGGAGTAGCCTATTCTCGGACGAGCATCATCCATAAGTTCCCCCTATCCCTCACTACGTCGTCCCGAGTACTACTCCTCCACCTCCTCATCCTGCTCCTGCTGATGATGATGGTGCGATTCACTTTGCGCAGCGGCCTGATCTAGCAGCACCTAAGGGAGCCCCACCTGAGGGAGCACCAGATGATCAGCCCCCAGGTACTTAGTTTAGGACATTTTTTGTTGTTGTTGAAACATTTGTAAATATATATATATATATATATGATGAGTTTGTATTTCAGAACTTAAATTCTTATTGTGTTTAGTATAATTATATTTATATTATTAGATCGCGTTGTTGAATTTATGAATTAATTGCAACAATATTATTTATATTTCTAAATTAAAAAAAATAAAGCATATATATATTTGTAGCGGTTTTAAATCAAAACCGCTACAAATATATATATTTGTAGCAGTTTTTACTCAAAACTGCTAGAAATATATATTTGTAGTGGTTCTAAAATAAAAACTGCTACAACAAATGTATATAGTTGTAGCGGTTTTTCTTGTAGAACCGCTACAACTATATGTATATTAGTAGCGGTTCTACAATAGAAACCGCTACAAATATGTATATAGTTGTAGCGGTTTTACAATAAAAACCGCTACAAATACTCATCATTTGAATTTTGAAATTTGCCGCCTTTGTTCACATTTGTAGCAGTTATGTTATGTGTAACCGCTACAAATAAAAAATTATTTTTAAATTTGCTGTCCAACGGCTTTAATGTTAGTAGCGGTTTTATACACTTAACTGTAATACCCCGAATTTTGAGACTTGAGGCTAGAGAATAAGCCTGAAATTAGTGGATTGCTAAGCCCCGGTTTAGCAAAATCCCAAATTGTGATTAAGAGATAATGACTCCAAAAGTGGAAATGGTTAGTGATAAATGAACCCTTTTGGAGATTATGGTGTGAGTTGGCACACGATGTGATTCGTATGTGATGTGAGCAGGGCCAAGATCCTGTAGTTAAGCTCAATTATGGATTAACATCTAAATTGACTTAAAATAGGGGGAAGGCGCATATTGTGGCTAAATGAAAAGATGTGAAATGTTGGTGGTGATTCAGTGAGAATTACCGCAATCAGGGGCAAAACGGTAAAGTTACCGACCGATTGATCGGTTACCGAAGAGGAAACTCATTGGTAACTTCAAGATCAATGGTTGAGATTGATTTGTGCAATAGATCAAAGGGTGGAATCTCATGTGGTGTGCTCATGTGAACTCATGGTTGATGGAACAAGATTGAGACAAGTGGCAAAATGTGGACCTTTGGATTGGGTCAAGATGTCAAACTCTTCCCTCTCTCCTCTCTTCCCTTTTAGGTCGGTTTTAGTGACCAAAAACTGACTTGCTTCATCATTTAATCATTCTCATCTCTCTCTTGTCCTCCATGAACATCCAAAGCTAAGGGAAGGAAGAGAAAAGAATAAGGTGAGATTTGGCTTGTTTCTTGTCCTCTAATGCTCTAATACCCTTCTTTAATATTATTCATAGTGATGAGAGCTTCATTGCTATGGTTTTAGATTTGTGAGAGGAGGTGTTTTGTGGCTTGAGGAAATTTGGAAAGATGGAGAATCAAAGAATTGGTTTGGGAAAGAGGAAGAGGTGTGTATTTGAAGCCTTTTGATCTAAGTTTTGTGAGTTTTGGTTGAGCTTTGTGAATTTCGAATTTTGCCCTGATTTTCTTGTGATTTTGGATTGGATGAATTGGGTTGTGTTTTATGTTGAAAATAGCGTCATGTTGTTGTATTTAATCATTGGAATTGGTTTGAATTGGATTGGACACAATGGTTGAAAAACTGGAAATTCTGTCCAGTGAGAATTCTGTCTGGGCAGTCTGTTTGTGTTGGCATTTTGAATGGGCAAATGATGTTAGAAAATTCTGAAACTTTCCAGTCTTGAATTTCACATCCCAAGCTTCAAAATGGACATATAAATTGTGTCATTTCGTTTTTTGAAATGGGATTTATGTTTGCCTAAATTTTGAGGTCTAAACTGGATTCTGTTTTGGAGCAATGTTGGATTTTGTGTATATCTGGATTTGTGTGTTGATTTTTGGTAATGATCCATATTTTTCCTATGAAGAGGACTTAAAATTATTTCATTTGCCTTTGGGATCACCTCGTTTCGATTTTTGTGAAATTAGTTATGAATTTGTGTGGTGATTTCTGGTAATGAGCCATATTCTGTGCACGTTTTGGCCGCAGCCAGAAATTATTGGCTATAGCCAAAAACCTTCTGTGCGTGTTCTGGCTGCATCCAGAGGATTCTTGGCTGCAACCAACCCCCATTTTCAGCATTTTGAGATTTTGAAAGGTGATTTCCAACCTAGTACGTCCCAATCCTTTAAGCTTTCGTTGAGCTTATTTTAGGCACCTAAAGGGTGTGAATGATAACCAACCTTAAGTAATATGGAAGTAAGGATTTGGAATAGAGAATAACCCTATGTCCTTGCTTTGGTTATAGGGTTGATGTAGCCCTGGTTGTGGTTCGATGTTCATTTTGTTCGTGAGCAGCTATGCTGGAGCTTACGTGGAAAGAGAGTAGGGAACATATCTCTTCTGCTTGTATTTGATATATGTGTTAGTGTGTTGGTGCATGTCTTAGCTTTGCATAATTATGTGTAATTTGAAGCTATGTTTCAATTTATGCTATGGCCATAGGTATATTGTTCGAAGCATTGAGCTGGCAAATTGTCATTGTGTTATCATGAGTTATGTGATGCAAGCATATCATGCATTAAACAGTTATCATACATGCATATTGATATTGTTTTCCTACTGAGATTCTCTCGAATCTCACCCTCCCCTGCTAACCTTTCAGACAGGGTAGTGGATCAAGGATGGAGCATGCAGCTAAGGGCGATGAGGACTTCCTTCGGGTTGTCATTCTGGTAGTTGGTTATCATTCTGGATGGGATATTTGAATTTTGATGTGTACATTTGGATGAGTATATTTGATTATGTATTTGAAATGAGTTATTGGATATTTGTATATGAATGACAAAGATTTGTGTAATCCCCATATGAGGGCTTGTATGGGCAAATGTGCCCTATAAAGCTTGAGTTAATATATGGAAACCAGAATTGCCGGGATTATTATATTGTGTACTCTGATATATTTAAATGTGATTTATCTTTGTGTAGTAATTGTATTCGGAATGTGAATGTGAGACCAGGTTATGAATGATTTCGAAAGGTATTTATGAAAACCCCATCTGGTAGATGGGTTTGTAAAATGTAGTTTTGCTTCTTATTGGTTTCTATTTCACTTTAATCACGTATTTCGGATATAATTAGGGCAGGGGGTTACAATAACCGCTACAAATACTCAACGTGCAAATTTTGAATTTCCCACCAATGTGTAACGGCTTGAAAATTGGTAGCGGTTTTATGTATATAACCGCTACTAATATTTTATAACTGTAGCGGTTAGTGTAGCGGTTTTAGAACCGCTACAAAATTATAAATGTTGGAATTTCAGAATATATGGTTCTTGGCATTCGTCATTCTCTTCTCACTCATCTTCTTCTCTATACTTTCTTCTCTCTCACTAGTAGCTATAGATAAATCATGGATCAGGTTGCCGCGCAATTCTCCTGAATATTTGTACGAATTAAACAGTTTCTTGGATTTTGCATTCACTCACGCGAGCTGTAACTGCAAGATCGTCTGTCTATGTCGGAAATGCAAGTTCAAGAAGTGGCATGCACGAAATATTGTGAAGGAACATTTGCCTGTGAGCCTTTCCCTGAGGACTATACGTTCTGGGCAGTTCATGGTGAGAAGGCCAGCATTAGATATGACGATGCTCTCCCTTAAAGTTCTCAAGTAGGCATTCAAGTAGATGAAGATGATCCTGTAAATGATGGTGTGCGTGATGCGTTTAGATTTCAAGGCCACAACTTCAATGAAGAAGTTCACGGCTCTGAGCCGGTTTTTATGGGGAATGAAGCAGCTCGGGATTTTTTCAGCTTGATGAATGAAGCAGATCGTCCTTTATATCAAGGTTGTCACAAATATTCTAAATTATCTTTCTTGATCAAATTGTATCATATCAAGTGCTTGTGTGGGATCACAGATAAGGGAATGTTGATGTTGCTCGACTTATTACAAGATGCATTCCCTGACGCTGAGATTCCCACAACATTCTATGAGGCCAAGAAGATTATCAACAGGTTGGGGTTGAATTATCAAAAGATTGATGCATGCCCAAATGATTGTATACTGTATTGGGGAGACCAGGGAGACTTGTAAGAGATGTCACACATCGAGGTACAAGACAATTCAGAAGGGGAAAAAGCAGAAGAAGAAACCTGCAAAGATTTTCAGGTACTTCCCTTTGAAACCTCGTTTACAGAGATTATTTATGTCGTCTAAAATTGCGGATCACATGAGGTGGCATGTTGTTGATAAAAATGAAGACGGTAAATTAAGACATCCGCGGGATGCAGCTGCTTAGAAAACGTTTGACAATGACTTTCCAGATTTTGCGACTGACCCCAGAAATGTTCGGCTTGAGTTGGCGACCGACGGTTTCAATCCTTTCAGGAATCTTAGCACAAGTTACAGTATTTGGCCGGTAGTCTTAGTTCCCTACAACTTACCCCCTGGATGTGTATGAAACAAAGCTCTTTCATTATGTCTATGATCATTCCAGGCCAAAAGGCACTGGGCAATGACATCGATGTGTATCTCCAACCGCTTATTGCGGAATTTCTTGACCTGTGGAATGTCGGCTTGGAGACATATGACGCTTATGGCAAGACTTTGTTCAACATGCGTGCAACCTTGATGTGGACGATTAGTGACTTTTCTGGCCTTGGCACATTATCTGGTTGGAATGTTCATACTGGGTCGGCGTGTCCACCTTGCAATTTTGACTCTGACGCAGTGCGCCTTCCCCACAGCCGAAAGTTGTGCTTTATGGGGCATCGGAGGTTTCTCGATGGAATGCATAAGTTCAGATTGCAACGAAATCGCTTTAATGGGAAACTAGAAAAAAGAGGACCACCTCAGACTTTATCCGGTACAGATATCTTACAGCAGCTTGAGCATGTTGACTTCGAGTTTGGAAAAAGCGATGATTCAGCACAAACTCGCCAAAAGACGCGCAGGACTTCGGTGCCTCAGCAGTGGAAGAAGATAAGTATTTTATTCACTCTTCCATATTGGAGATATAATTTACTTCACCACAGTCTTGATGTAATGCACATTGAAAAGAATGTTTGCGACAATGTGCTATATACGTTGCTTTACGAACCCGACAAAACAAAAGATCACCTTCAAGCGAGGAAAGATTTACACAATATGGGAGTTTGTGAAGATGCTTGGCTAGATGAGCATGATAGATTTCAACCGGCAAAGTTTACCCTCACAAAACCGAACAAGAAAGTCTTCCTCGCGACGTTGAAGAAATTAAAAGTTCCTTCTGGGTATTCAAGCAACATTTCTCGATGTGTTGACTTGCAGGCTCGAAAGGTTGCTGGCCTGAAGAGTCATGACTCATGTTCTTATGCAGTAGTTACTCCCTCTGGCTATAAAGAATACACTTCCTCCCGATGTTTCCATCGTTTTGGTGGAACTTTGTTCTTTCTTTCGGAAGTTGTGTTCTAAGGTTTTGATCGTTGAGGAGCTCGATCAGCTGCAGTCGAAAATCATTCTTACACTTTATCATTTGGATATGATCTTTCCTCCATCCTTTTTTACTGTGATGGTTCACCTCACAGTCCACCTAGTTCATAAAACAAGCTCGCTGGACCAGTACAATATCGTTCGATGTATCCGATTGAGAGGTACTCATTTTAAATATGTGCTTTAATTTATTCTCCGTATTTAATGTTTGCTAGTCGTCCTTTTCAGCATTTTATATCAATTTTCTCTTCTGTACTTCGTAGGTTCCTTAGGAAATTAAAATCTTACGTGAGGAATAAGGCGTGGCCAGAAGGTTCTATAGCTGAAGGCTATATAGGAGATGAGGTGCTATATTTTTGCTCAAGGTACTTTGATGATCTTGAGACGGCTTTCAACCACCCACCTCATGTTGATGATTGTCCTGAACCTGCACCAATATCAGCAGAATTTATCCCTCATGTTGGTAAACTAGTTGGAGCAACTGAGAACTTCAAACTAATGGCAACTGAGAAGTTGCAAGCACATAGACATGTCTTGATTAATTACACTCAAGTTAAACCTTTCATACGGTAAGAATTGTACACTCACATGTTATTCGATCTATATCTTTCGTAACATTTCTTACTTTCATTTCACTAACGCCTTTCCATTATTAATTGCAGGGAATTCAGAGGTCATGTTAAGCATCAACTCAGGATCCGTACAAAGACATCCTCGGAAGTTGATAGGAGGGTCCATAGAGAATTCCCGAGCTGGTTTTCGCGCAGAATACTAAATGACCACTACCCACACTCACCAGATTTCAGAGCTTTATGGCACATTTGGGACAAGGAGTTATGGAAGCAGCAGTGACGCCAACATGCAGTTTGGAGGCGTCCCTTACTATGGCAAGCTTCTTGATGTGGTCGAACTTAATTATCAAGGTCATTTCACTGTGACGCTGTTCAAGTGTTTGTGGGCAAATACAACTACTTCTCGAGGACTGACAACTGATGACTTAGGGATTACATCAGTCAATTTCTCACGGCCGATTCATACTGGTATTTCTCAAGATGATGAGCCATATATTCTAGCTTCAGAGGCACATCAGGTTTATTATGTCGAGGACGAGAGGCATAGGGATTGGCACATGGTCGTTCATTTAAAGCCAAGAGACCTTTACGACATGGGTGAAGGCAATAACATCGCCTACGAGAGTGAGCCATTTCAGCCAGTTGATTTTGAAAACTACTTCCCTGAAGGTGATGACAATTTACCTCTACTACGGTGAGTTTTTTTAAGTCCACGTCATTTGAATTAAATTTTTTAAATTTAATAATACATCCATAACAATAATTTTTCTACAAAATTTCTGTAGAGATGGCGACGACGAGTGATCAAATGAATAACTGCTACAAATATAAAAATGTAAAAAAAATTTAAAAAAAAATAAAATAATATCTGTAGCGGTTATTGAACCGCTACAAATATAACATTAACCCCTACTAAATGAATAACCGCTACAAAATGGAGACATTAACCTCTACAAATAGTACGTGGATCACTATAAATATTAAACCGCTACAAAAATAGAAATAACCGCTACTAACTAATAATCGCTACAAAATGGATACATTAACCACTACAAATAGTACGTGGATCCCTATAAATACCCTTACCACAACTCATTTCAAACACTCCCCAATTTCTTTTCACCTTACCTTTCTTTCATTTTCTCTCATTTACAACTTCTTTCGTATGAGTAGAGGAGCTGAATAATACGATCAAATATGGTAACAAGATTTTTAATTTTTTTTACAATACTTCTTTCCTTTCTATAAAATTTATTCTAACCATTTTTTTTCCACATATTTCAGAGCTGTATCTCATTTTCATCTATTTTTCATACACAATTACATTATATTAGACAACATAATAATTTCTTATTACCTACCTATCCTTAATAATATTATTAATATAAATTTTATACTAATCAAATTAAATTACATTTTTCCTTTTAATTTATTAATAAGTTAAACTATTGAATAATAAGCTAATTAAAATAGATAAAACAATAACAAAATAAAATATTTAATTTAATATTAAAGAACAGAAACAAATGATCGTATATTTTTTAAAAAAATTTTAAATATTTGTAGCGGTTATTAAACCACTACTAAATAACGCACCTTTTTAAAACTCAAATTAAATTTTTTGGCGCTAATTTTGAATTTCATGAAATTAGTAGTGGTTTTGATAACCGCTATAAATTTCATGAAATTCAAAATTAGTAGCGGTTTGTTAACCACTACAAAATAAAAAAATGTCATTTTTATTCGCCTTCAAATTTTCAATTTTTTATATTTGTAGCGGTTATATAACCGCTACAAATATCTCTGAAAAAAATTTTGTTCATGAGGGTGTTGGAGCGGTTGGATTGAACCGCTACAAAGTATGTAGCGGTTATTTTTGATTGAGTAGCGATTTTATATAGCCGCTACAAAACTGCTTGCAACATACGATTTAGTAGCGGTTCTAGTAACCGCTACTAATACTGTTTGTAACGGTTTAAACCGCTACTAATACCCATTTTTAACCGCTACTAAATCACGTTTTTTTGTAGTGTGCCATTGTGCCCAACTATTATTTCCTTCTTCATGATACATGTAGGAGAAACTAAAGGGTCCTTCCCTTGGGTCACAATTGGCTTCACAACTTGCTCTAGTTACATATGCACATAAAGTCATAATTTTGGTCAAATTTGCACTTTTGCTCCAATTTTCTATAAATTCATATTTATTTGACCAAAATATTCCAAATATATATTTTCCCCTTTATTTTTCTTAATTAATTGAAATTAACTTCAATTAATTAGAAAATAATTAATTTAGCACTTTGTCAAAATTACAAGTTTACCATTACATTTTTCTCTATTTTAGGATTTTTTGGCAATTTTTCTGCTCAAACTTTGAAAAATTATAACTAAAGTTGTAGACCTCATATTGGAGGAATTCCAAAGGATATAGAACACTTATTGTGTCTAGTTTCAAGAAAAATATAGCATTTTTCTAGTTAGAAGCATATCATTCCCATATTTTTAGTTTTGAGAAGCTGTTTCATAAACTTTCTAGTTTTTCTAGGCTAAATTCAAAAATTTATAACTTGTTGTATATAGCTTTAAATGATTCATATGACCTATCAAATTAAATCCTAGGATGTCCACTTTCACCTTGTAAAATTTCATAATTTGTACTCATCATTTGGTCACACAAAATCACATGACAAGCTGACTGCCTCACAGGAAATTTCACTGGAAGCATAATCACATTCTCCAAAATTCACCATTTTATTTTCTTAATACCCCAAAGATATAAGAAATTTTAGGGAATAGATTTGGGGCACCTGTTAAACCAGGGCTTAGTAGTCCACTTAATTTAGGCTTATTCTCAAGCCTCCAATCCCAAAATTCAGAGTATCACATTTGTAGCAACCAGATAAGATCTCTAATTGTGGGTACTGTGTCATGAAGTTCATAAGGACATTAGTCACTCACAATCCTACCTCATTTAATACTAAGGTATGTGTGTCTATATATATATGCATGTATGTGTGTTTAAGTTAAATTGAAAGTCAAGACATATATATTTTGACATATTTAATTTTTTTATGCCTGTAGACTTTGCAGACAATTATTGTGAGCAATATTTGCCTGACCAAATTGAAGAAGTCATAGAAGAGTTTCTATGACTATTAATCATCACTGGTTTGCTGCAAAACGGAGTTAGCTATAGTGTAGCCATTTTTATAGAGTAGTCAAAAAAGAGTTGGTTATGACTGTTAATCATAATTAGCTTCTTAGTTTATCTATTTCATATTTGGTTTTGGTTTTTCTTTTGCCTTTGGTTTTTGTTTTGGTTTCTCTTTTGCTATTTCAGATTTGTGTTTGGTTTCTAGATCTGTGTTGGTTCCAAACCGTTAATACAGGTAAAAATAACCATGAAATATAGACAAATATGTATTAGTGATTTATTAAATTTACCCTTTGCAGGGGGATTGTCTCTACATGAAGCTTGGTATCTGAATAGATGTTATGGTAATAAATTAAAAGTCTACAACATGCTTGCTACTTAGATATTGCTCAAGATTATAAAATTTTGCAAAGTCATATGTCTTTATAGAGTTAGCAATTAAAGTTAGGTGTGGGATATCTAGTGATGATTGGGTTTGTGGTTGTTTAAGAACATTGTAAACCTCTTATTATGATGACAACTAGAGATGAAATATGTTCCAATGACATAATTAATATGTGATCTCTAGGAATAGATTTAATTACCAAGAATTTCCCATACAAGCGAGTAGTATTTGTGAGATATGAGATAAGGAATATGTAGGGTTTAATTAGGAGATTAAGGGTTATCTGTTATGATTATTAAATAAGGATATTTATCCATCAGATTAAGATTTATTATTTTAATATTTGTAGTATCTCAATAAAATAGGATATCTAGTATCCTATGATCTTATTTAGGATTTATATTCAAATTTGAAATTTAAGTATAGTATTTATATTTGAATTTTGAATTGTTATTTTATTATTTCTAGCTCTCTATAAATAGAGCTTAGGGTTCTCAGTTGTAAGTAGCTTTGATTGATTGATTGAGTAAGACTTCCTTTTCCCTCTTAATATTCACTCCACCTTCTCCTTTTCTCTTATTTCTCCTCTTTCTTTATGTCCTACCTCCACTAGTCCCTCTCTTCTCCCCTTTCCCTAACCATTTCACATCAATTTTGGCATTAAAGCCAAGGTTTTCATACCCAGTTTGCTATGCAATGTCACTTCTTGGCTTTCGTTTATAGCCTTCCTGATGTCAGATTGTGACGAAACCACCTCCTTGAGAACCATATCAAAGAACATGACTCAGCCATTAGAGGAGCACCACCACCAACTGCCAAACGCACTGCCATACTCTAGTTAAAGTTTGGCTATAGTCTTCATGAGCCAGTGCCCCATAGTTCTTTCTAGATCACTTTTTTTTTCAAGATTTTGACCCTATTTCACATCATTTCTTCCATTGTAAACCTCTCCAAAGTTGAGATCAGAGCACTAAATCCATTAGGGTATGAATTATGAAAGAAGCAAATTTGTAGGCAACCGCTATATACATGTTGATATAATTATAGTGATGATATTGATTCACATTGATATACTTATAGTGATGAAGGCTATCATCATTATATACATGATGAGCACTGATATGAATACCCAACCCATCGACCACATGAGCATGATAATCATCAATGATAGTTGATACTGTTAGTGCAAGCGTTTCACCCAAGAGGGGGTGAATTGGGTGATACCAAAAATTTCGTTGTGTATATAAACATTGACTGGAAATTTAAAGCAATTAAGAGCTAGGAGAAATATCACCGAAGTGTACACCGGGAGTTATACTGGTTCGGTCACAACCACTTTGACCTACGTCTAGTCCTCAGAGCTTCTCTGAGAGTTTCACTATATCTTCTAAGATTCAGTAGATTCTAGGCACCTCAGTACACATCAAGTTCCTTCACTGGACACTCGCTCCCCCTTACACGTTGTAATCAAATCCCCAACTCAAGGTTCCATAACCTTAAGATGTCTCAATAACAAATATTGAGTTTGTAATGAAAAACTCTTTCACAGAGTAAATATATATAATCATTGAAGTACAAAGAATGAGTATAAGAAACAGAGCACAAAGAATGTATTGATCGATATGAGTTTGCTTGTTCTCATTTGTTATGTTATGTTCTTTGAATGCTCCATATATACAGATGATTTGTGGTGTCCGTTGGAAGCATTTCAAACTTGTTCATTAGAGTCGCGCAGCTTCATTTGACTGTTCTTTAAATTTGTAAACTAGCCATTTGCGGTAGGTAGGCGTTCCGGACGTTGTGGATGATATATTTGACTTCTCTTCTTAATGCATGATTAACATTACTCAAGTGGCTACTTGAGTGATCATGCTTCATTACTCGAGTAGTCCCTTGAGTAACTTCATCAAAAATAAGCTAGAGAGTAAGTCAACATTGTCTAACCTGAATATACCTTGCTTACTCAAGTAATCCCTCGAGTAAGTGTTCCATTTCTTCTGATTACTCGAGTGGTTTCTTGAGTAATGGTTCAAATAAATTTGGAGATTAC
The DNA here is from genome assembly GCA_963242795.1 of Inga leiocalycina. Classification (NCBI taxonomy): domain Eukaryota; kingdom Viridiplantae; phylum Streptophyta; class Magnoliopsida; order Fabales; family Fabaceae; genus Inga; species Inga leiocalycina. Next base: position 46,393,121 of record OY725321.1, on the reverse strand, counting down.
TCGAGTGATCCCTCGAGTAATAGCACTAAAATCTTGGCCAAGAGCAACTTCTGTTTTTGCTTACCTGATTACTCGAGTAAACCCTCGAGTAATAGAATTTTCATTTAATGTTACTCGAGTAATCACTCGAGTAAAGTTGCTTTTCAAAAGTAGTTACTCTAGTAACATCTGTTATTTCTTGGCTGAGAGCTACTGCATAATTTTTGCTCTGGTTACTCGAGTAATCCCTTGAGTAAGCTTCTAAATAACTTTGTAGATTACTCAATAAGACCTTTGTAATACCCAGAATTTTTGGATTGGAGGCTTGGGAATAAGCCTAAATAGAGTAGACTACTAAGCCCCAATTTAGCAAGAGCCCAAATTTATCCCCTAATGATTCTAATATCTTTGGGGTATTAAGAAAGTAAAATGATGAATTTTTGAGAAAGTAATTATGTTTTTGGTGAAATCGCCTATGAGGTAGTAAGCTTGTCACGAGATTTTGAATAATCAAATGATGACCAAAAATTATGAAATTTTATAGGATGAAAGTAGACATCCTAAGCTTTAATTTAATAGGTCATATGACTCAATTAGAGCTATACACAAAAAGATATGAATTTTTGAAGTCAGCACAGAAAAACTGAAATTTCTGGAACAATATGCAAAGATTGAAATTCTGGGAATTTTGTGATTCCATGTAGCAAAATTCTATATTTTTCATTGAAACTAGACTTAATAAGGGTTCTATAGGCTTTGGAATCACTCCAATTCGATATTTCTAGAATTAGTTATGATTTTTCAAAGTTTGGGTAGAAATCTGCCAGAATTTTGTAAGAATCCGAAAATTTGGAAAATTAAAGTAAATTATGATATAATAATATATCATGATCCTCTTCCTCTTGAACTAATTTCTGGCGTGAAACAGCAGCTGAAGAGAGAGAGAACGTTCAGATTTTAGAGAGAGAAAAGGAGGAGGAAAAACTTACAAGGGTAAGTAATTTTTTCGGTAAATCAGTTCCTAATGCGTATAACTCCGTTCCTAAGCTTCCTTTGCATATGATTTAAGGTTTGGAAGCTCATCTTTTGGTGTTTCAAGGGTTAGGGTTCAGCCATCCTGAGAAAAGCTAGTAGGAGCTTGAGGTAACTTCCAAACTCTTGTATATTAACTATTCTAGCTGCTGTGGGCAATTTAATCGGTGAAATTTCACCGTATTGCTGTTGGTTTTAATTAATGGAAATGGGTTGTAGGTGCTGTTATGCTGCCCAAATTGTCGTCTAGGCCACATAAATGAGAAACGCATTTCTAAACTCCATCAAGATGGATTTCTAAACTCAGTTGATTTTGAATCATATGATACATGCAAATCCTGCCTCTTAGGAAAGATGACTAAGGCACCTTTTACTGGGCACAGTGAGAGGGCTACTAAATTATTGGGTCTCATACATATAGATGTATGTGGACCATTAAATATAGCTGCCAGAAGAGGTTATGTCTACTTCATTACATTTATAGATGACTTTAGTAGATATGGTTATATCTATCTAATGAAACATAAATCTGAATCTTTTGAAATGTTCAAAATATTCCAAAATGAAGTACAAAACCAACTTGGTAAAACAATTAAAGCACTTCGATCTGATCGAGGTGGTGAATATTTGAGCCAAGAATTCATTGAGCATCTTAGGAGTTGTGGGATAATCTCACAATTGACTCCTCCAGGAACACCACAATGGAATGGCGTTTCTGAACGAAGGAATCGAACACTATTAGATATGGTTCGATCTATGATGAGTCAAATAGATCTTCTACCATCCTTTAGGGGACATGCCCTAAAGACAGCTGCGTTCACACTAAATCGTGTTCCATCTAAGGCAATTGAAAAGACACCATATGAGATATGGATTGGAAAGAAACCAAGTTTATCTTTTCTCAAGATCTGGGGATGTGAGGTATATGTTAAGCAACAAGCCTCTGATAAATTAGTGCCCAGATCTACAAAGTGCCTTTTCGTGGGGTATCCTAAAGAAACGAAAGGATACTATGTCTACAATCCCACCGATAACAAAGTGTTTGTTATTCGAAATGGTAAGTTTCTAGAAAGAGAGTTTGTCTCTAAAACAACCAGTGGGAGCGACGTACATCTCGAAGAAATTCGAGAGCCACAACATGGTACAGAACCACAGATGGAAATTAGAGAAGACTCACAACAAGTTGCTGAGCCTCCTCAAGTAACACAAGGTCCATGAAGATTTGATAGGACATGACATCAGCTTCAGAGATATGGATTTCTGATTACTGAAGGCCGTGATGTGTTGCTCATTGAGCAAAATGAGCCCACCACCTATCAAGAAGCCACAGTGGGACTAAACTCTGAGAAATGGCTAAATGCCATGAAGTTTGAAATGCAATCCATATACGATAATCAGGTATGGACCTTAATCGATCCACCTGAAGGTGTAAAAACCATTGGGTGCAAATGGGTTTTCAAGGAGAAAACTGACATGGATGGCAATGTAAATGTCTTTAAGGCACGACTGGTTGCAAAAGGATTCACTCAAACTCATGGTGTAGACTATGATGAAACCTTTTCCCCAGTTGCAATGGCCAAATCAATCAGAATCCATCTTGTCATTGCAGCATATTATGACTATGAAATATGGCAGATGGATGTCAAAATAGCCTTCCTTAATGGAAAGCTGCTTGAGGATGTGTACATGACACAACCTGAAGGTTTTGTGCGTCCAGAGGACTCTGGTAAAATTTGCAAGCTTCAAAGATCCATTTATGGATTGAAGCAATCATCTCGGAGCTAGAATCATCGTTTTGATGAAGTAGTCAAAGAGTTTGGATCATTCAAAACATCGATGAACCTTGTGTTTACAAGAAGGTTAGTGGGAGCATAGTTGTATTTCTAGTGCTTTATGTAGATGACATCCTACTCATTGGGAATGATATTCCTACCTTGCAGAGTGTCAAGTTTTGGTTAGGAAAGTCCTTTTCAATGAAAGACTTAGGTGAAGCCACCTATATCCTAGGGATTAGGATTTATAGGGATAGATCCAAAAGACTAATAGGCCTAAGTCAGAGCACATACATAGACAAGATACTGCATAGGTTCAGTATGCATGATTCAAAAAGGGGTTACATGCCCATGTCTCATGGCATCCATCTTAGCAAGGATCTGTGTCCTAGTACACCTGATCACCGAGATCGCATGAGTAAGGTTCCATATGCCTCGGCCATTGGATCTATCATGTATGCTATGTTATGTACTTGACCGGATGTCTCGTTTGCCTTAAGTATGACCAGCAGATAACAACAAGATCCTGGTGAGGGTCATTGGACTGTCGTCAAGAATATCCTAAAGTACTTAAGAAGGACTAAGGACTTATTTTTGGTGTATGGTGGATTGGATGATGAGCTCTGCATAACCGATTACACAGATGCAAGTTTCCAAAATGACCAAGATGACCTTAAATCGCAATCTGGATATGTATTCCTCCTGAATGGTGGAGCAGTAAACTGGAAGAGCTCCAAGCAGAGCACTATAGCAGATTCTGTAATAGAAGCTGAGTATATAGCAGCATCAGATGCAGCTAAAGAAGCCGTTTGGATCAGAAAGTTCATTACTGAACTAGGGGTGGTGCCTACCATCTCAAATCCAATAGATTTATTCTGTGACAATAGCGGTGCTATTGCACAGGCTAAGGAGATTAGGTCACATCAAAGGACCAAGCATATACTCAGGCGATTTCATCTTATTAGAGAAATCAATGATAGAGGTGATATAAAGATATGCAAAATAGCAGGAAAAGATAATGTTGCTGATCCTCTTACTAAGATATGAAGTTAAATTAAATCTAATGGCTCTTTATTTGGATTAAATAAATAGGTTAAATTAAAACTATTGGACAGATTTAATTTAAACTGAATTTATTTAATTAGCTCATCAAGATAATTAATTGTTAATTAATTTCAAAATTAATGATGATTAATTTTGAAATTTGAAAATAGCCCTCATAGGTTATAAACTTGATAGAGTAGATATATTGATGTGCACATGAGAATTGAGAGCCGCAAGTGAAACCCTAGGAGATATTAGAGGCGCTAGCATGCAGTCTCAGTTGGAGAGCATTCGTATGGATACCGGTAGAGGGAGCGGACCTGACATGTTGGCTCCTAGAGATTGTGAAAACTCTGAATCATCAAAAGGTATGAATCCTTCCAACTGGGTTTAAACGCCGTTGATAGATCCTCGATTAGGATCGGTGAAAATTTTTAAAATTCTTCCGCTATTCCTACTGATTCTAATAGTTTATTCATCACATCCCTATTGATCTTTTCGAAGTAACTTTTTGAGATATGGATACTTCCAAGCAGGGATGTATTTGCTTAGGAATCCATATCTCCAGAAAGTGACTTCAAAATAGATCAATAGAATAGGAATTGTGAATCAAAGCAATGGGTTGACAATTTCCTGTAACTGGAAAGGAACCTTCCAACATAGAAATAATAGAGTTTCCAAAAAAAACAACTTTACAAAAGCAATTTAGAGAACCTTCGATTAGAGCAATAATGGATTTTCTAAAAAAACATAACTTCATAAAGGTAACTTAAGGAAACTTTGATCAGAGCAATAATGGGTTTTCTAAAAAAACATGACTGCACAAAAGCAATTTAATGTCACCTTGGATGCTTTAACACATAAAGACTTCACAAAGGCAGGCCAACCGGCTAGGGCTCATGAACTAAAACAACTTGCGCGGCAATCGTTGAGATAAGGGTCAAGTGCATACACTAGTGTGGATGTCACTAGAAGTTAGATGAAGGCTTTTTATGGTGGGATTTGACTGCAAATGACTCCTAATAGCTGAAAAAGAAAACATAAGTCGTAATGTTAAGATGTTAGTGGGTTTCATTTTGAACAGATTAAGTATTAAGTGTATTTTGTTTTAGATATTTAAATGGAAGAGGAACAGTAGGTTTTTTTTAGGTTATCGTGCCTGAGACTTTACGTTGTAGTTGTTACGAAATAACTATTGTTTATTTGTTTACACTTATCATGGTTCTTTGTTAATAACTGTTATGTAATTCACATTTTTTTACTCGGTATTCTAACAAGTGATGGGTTTTATTTAATGACCATATGTATTTCACCTTTTTAAAATTTTTCAAGGTTGATTATGCAACCACCTTTTTTTAAAGCAAAATAAAAAAAACAAAAAGACAAAGTTTATAAACAAACTTAAAATAAAAAGCTATAGAGATGTTTTAAGAATATGATACATCATCAGATTCTTTCTTTTCCAGTAACTTGTCCACCTTCTAGTTCAAAGAGTGAATAAGATTGGTAAGTTCCTTCAAGCACTGGTCCACACGTCCTTGCTCTCGCACTTAAACCTAGACAATATGATGGAGCTTGTAGGTCGCGTGGACAAGCCTTTCAATTCTTGTTGGTGGAGAGAGTTGACCTTTTGGTTTGCCTGAGATAATAAGACAAAAGTTCTCTTGCATTTGTCCATAAGTATGGTGAAGATGTTGGCTATGGGAAGTTGAAATGGAAGTAGAGTAGTAGAGTTCAATTTTTGGACATTTATATAGAGAGGGTTTTGTGGATTATTGAGTCGTCATGTCCTTTATATTTACATATTATATCTTTATATTTTATAAATGGTGATAGTTAGTTTTTAATAACAATAACTAATTTTTCTAAGACTAATCATTTGTAAGTGTTACTAACGGTTGTTCTTTTATGACAGTAGTTAAGAATGAACAGTATAAGAATGATTATTTATTTTATTTCATGACGGCATTTTCTAACAACCATTCTATATATTCCTTTTTTTACAAAATATTTACTAAGATAAAATGATAAAATGAGAAAAAAAAAGAACAATGGCAAGTAGCTTGATGAATTGATGAGATTGCTATACTACCGTCACTAGAGGATTAGCTAGGATCATTGTTAGGATCATGGCCAATCCCATACTTATTAAGTATGAGATTAAGTATGAGATTAGCCTTTTGATTTATACAGAGAGTTATCCAGAAAGCCTCCTCATAGCATTATCAGTCTGTTGTGCATGCTACAACATTGCCTTATGTTGAGGAAGCATAGGATGTGGAGGCAGAGGATGAGGTGGTGGAGGCGGCAGTGGAAGAGTCGAAGGTGGTGGTCGAGGTTGAGGAGGATGAGAAGGAGGAGGTGGATGATGAGGTCGAGAGTTTTCTGGCATGTCTCTGCATGCTGTTTTATCTTGGCAATCGAGCTATAGAGAACAAAGAGGAGGACAATGAAGAAAACATAAGAAAAATATATGAACATGTGGAGTTTAAATAATAGACATCTGGAAGGGACATGAAAAAACCATCATTGCACACGTTAGAAGTTGAACAGTAGTGCATAATGAAAGGGTACCAGGTTCATTCTCATGATGACGAGGAGGCACCTATAGTCAGCCCACGGAAGGGGAAAGGCTTCGAAAGCTTTAATTAGCTTTTATTATGTTAGAATTATTAAGTATGTTGGCAAGAATACTATACGGTTCTTAATTAATAATAGTGAATTATTAAGTTGTTTTTAACTTCATCAATAACTTAACATTTATTAAGTTAGAACTGTTAAGTATGTTGGAAAGAATATTTTACAGTTCTTAACTAATAATGGTCAATTATTAAGTTTGTTTTTTCAACTTCAATTCCCTCCTTTGATGATGAGAATAAGGATGAGGAAGAGGAAGAGGAAGAGGAGGATGAGGATGGGAGTAGTGGTGATAACTGAACATCATCATTGTCACTGGACATCATCATTGTTTTCTTGCCTGTTGTAATATCCCAAAAAGTGATTAAGGGCTAATGACTTCAAAAGTGAATGTAATTATTGTTGAATAAACACTTTTGGAGAATGGATATTGGGAATTTGGATGTTTTAATGATTCCAATGGCTTCCTTGTGAAAATTCATGTGGGGAGTGTTATTGTGAAATTGGAACCATTGGGAACAATTGTGCAAAAGTTGGAAACTCTATCCATTGAAACTCTGTACAGGGCAGCTGACTTGTATGGACGTTTTAAATAGGAAATTGATATCTAAAAATTCTGAAATTTTCCAGTCTTACATTTCACATGCCAAGCTTCAAAATGATCATATAATTTGTGTCATTTCAATATTGGAACTAAGAGTTATGATTTTCCAAATTTTGGTATGGAAACTGGAATCTGTTTTGGAGCAGTATGGACTTTTGTGCAATTCTGTATTTTTGACGTTATTAAATTCAGTGATCAATATTTTTCCAATAAATAGGACTTAAATAGCTTTCCATTGGCTTTGGGATCACACCATTTGGATTTTTCTAGAATTAGTTATGATTTTTCAAAGTTTGGACAGAAATCTGCCAGAATTTTGTAAAAATCCGAAATTGATGGAAATTTGGTAAATAATTAGAAAATAATATTATATCATATTAAATCATCATCCACCTCTTCCATCAGCCCAAAACCGTGACATTCAGCTACAACAAGAGAGAGAATGTGTGAGAAATTCTAGAGAGAGAAGGAGAAGAGAACTTGTACGGTAAGTCAATTTCTTCAGTAAATCCTTACCTAACGCGTATAACTCCGCTCCTAAGCTATTCTTCTATATTCTTCAAGGTTTGTGGAGCACAAATTTGGGTTTTTTAAGGCTAGGGTTTTCAGCCACCTTGAGGAAAAGCTAGTGGGAGCTTGAGGTAACTTCCAAACATTCGTATATTGCTTATTCTAGCTACTGTGGGCAATTTAATCGGTGAAATTTCGCCGGATTGCCATTGTTTTTAAAGTTTGGAAATGATATGGCCTAGGGGTTATGCTGCCCAAATTGGGTCTTAATGTTAGTTGTAACCTAATATACTGGTTAATAAAGTTATTAGGAGTAGAAAGAAACACGTCTGCGGAGCCAAAACTGAAAAACCTCAATTTTTCTCAGGGAACTGAGAATTTCGGTCAAGGCTAGTTTGGAGGGGTTAGAGTTGGATTTTCAATGATTTGATGGTTCCATTGAGTTCAGGAGCAAAAATTGGGTGGGGTTACAGTTGGTCACTTTTTCGAAAAAGGCCGAAAAAGCATAATTACAAAAACGCCCCTGAAACCCTTAATGTAGGGGTTGCCAAGGGTAAATTTGTAATTTGACATTGAATTTTATAATTCCGAGTCCGGAAATGGATTCCTTAGGTAGAAATATGTTAGGATAGCCCAGATTAGAATTTCGGGAAAAGTGCAACCGGACCAGGTACGGCAAGCCTAGGCCGGGTCCCCGGGGGCATTTTTGTAAATTTTCATTATAGACTCATATAACCCCAAGAAACACTATGGAAGTGTCTAAATGGTGCATTTAGAATTGTAGGATTCGATATTTGCCCTGTTCGTGATCCACCAGTGCTAGAGCACAATCGAAAAGAACAAGGTAGTGACTCTTTTCCCCTACACTATATGTGATACATGGTATGTTTGTTTGATCATTATTTGTGAGTCTATCACCTGTGGCCCATCGGTGTTGACGGTGGGAGGATCGTACCTTCGGGCCAGTAGAATCTGGGGGATGAGACTATGTGAAAGCCGAAAGGCTATTTGTTAAACTTTCATCCGCGGCCCATCAGTATTGACGGTGGGAGGACCGTGCCTTCGGGGCGGTGGAATACGGGGGATGAGATTATGTAATTTTGTGCATATGTGGCAGCCAGCATGCTGTGCTTTATGCTGTGATACTGCTTGGTTATTTTCTTGCATGCTTTGTGCTTACATGTGGTATGAGTGATTTGTTACTACTGGGATTCTTTTAAATCTCATTCTTTCCATTGACAAACCTTCAAACAGGGCAAGTGGCTCCAAGGGAAAGGAAACGACCAAGGGCACATAGGGCTCTTTAGGGAGATTTATATTTTTGGTGTTGGATATCATGTTTTGTTGGGAGATCACCGTATATCTTATAAATGTTGTTTTGGAGACAATGGTGTAATCCCTTAATGGGAATTTATAAACCTTTAGTTTATGTGTGAAACCCGGGGGTTACCGGGATTTTGTTGTACACTATGATATAACTACATTCGAGTTGTGGAATTTGAGACCACGGTAAGGTAGAAACTTTGAAAATATTTGTGAAAACCCTTTCGTAAGGAAGGGATTATAAATGAGTTTGATTATTATTGGTCTCTATTTCATTTTAAAATACATATTTTGAATCATAATTACGAAGGGGGTTATATTTTGGTATCAAAGCTGTAGTTCCTGGCAAGGGTAGAGTTGCTAGGATATATCCCTTAGTTGGCTTTAGGGATATAAGATCATTTGTGAATAATTGTTGTGTATACACATGTACGTTCTATTGATATGGATATATACGAGACTTATGAATATATGTGCATACTATTTCTGCTATTTTAATGAGGTGAGTTATTTATAGAATAAAGAAAACTAGAGGACGCCCCAATACTCAACGTATGGATCCTGAGGTGGAGATGGTCAATGACAATCCAACGAACCCTATGCAAGAATTGATGGGTCTAATTAAAGATCAAAGGGACATGATTGCCGAGCTAAGAGAAGAACTCAAAATAGAGAGAGGGAAGAATAAAGAAGACCGGGGTCAGTCCTCATAAGAGGAGACCCAGGAGGAGACTTATAGAGAAGAAACTGCGGAAGGGTCGGCACGGCCACTTGAGTCACCTCCTTATGCTGGGCCAAACCAGGAATCATATGGAGTTCCAATTAGAGAGGAAAGAGATATGCCATTTTGGGTTTCAAGATTCTGTAAGCACTTGCCTATGGTGTTTGAGGGGGATGCAGATTGTTGGTGGCGAAACATTACCTTAACGTTGAAAAGCAAAAATATACAGTTGACTTGGGAATTATTTCAACAAGAATTCAATGAGGAGTACTTTCCCAAATCAGTGCGGCTAGAGAAGGAAACTGAATTTCTGAACATCAGACAAGGGGACACGGAGACCTTTGATGACTATCTGTCTTGTTTTATCTATTTGTCTCGGTATTCTTCTTATCTTTAGAAGGCGGATAATGAAGAGTTGAGTGCAGACATGCTTATTTGTGGTCTGCGACGAGAGCTGAGGAAGAGGTTAGTTACACACTTGTTCACCAACTTTAATAAGGCGGTGGAAGAGTGTAGAATCACAAAAAATAATTTGAGGGAATTGTATCCTGCCAAAGCTCCTGGTAATCACAGTGAACCCAGTAACGGTAATACTTCCCAGAAGCGGAAGAGCCAGGGATCCTTTTCGTCCAGGGGTACTGGTAAGAAGTCCTACCAGCCTAAAGATTGAGAGCCCCAGAAATCTTTGACAGAATGGGCATGTCCCCATTGCAATAAGCCACACTACGGTAGAAATTGTTGGGGCGAAATGATCTACTTTAATTGCAAGCAACCGGGCCATCTTTCTAGAGACTGTCGGTGGCCTCAGGAAGAGCAGCGACCGATGACTCAGGGTCGAGTATTCGCCATGGCGCATGAGGAATTCCAGAAGTCCCCTAATCTTATTCAAGGTAAAATTCTCCTTGATGGTAATGTGTTACAAGCGTTGTTTGATTCGGGTGCGAGTCACTCTTTCATTGCTTATGATTGCGTTAAGCGCCTGGGTATGCATCTACATAAATTGCCCTTTGATTTAGTTGTGTCGATGCCAATGGGTGTCAAGGCTATAGCTGTTAAAGCCTACCTAAATTGTGTCATAACTGTGGAGGGGCACTAATCCATTGTTGATTGGATTTGTCTGTCGCTCTATCAATTAGAAGTCATTTTGGGTTTATTATTGGTTGACCATAAATAATATGCTATTAGATTGTGGGAACAAGAGGATAGTTTATCCTGTTTCACAAAGTGTTGAGGATGTGAATGGTAGTCTGAATTTCCTTTCAATAGCCAAAGCTGAGAAATATTTAGAGAAAGGTTGCCAGGGGTATATGGTGTTCTTTTCTATTCAAGGAGAGACCGGAGAAACTTTGAGCAGTATACCCGTGGTAAATGAATTCCCTGAGGTATTGCCTGATAACCTTAGTGGATTGCCTCCAGAAAGGGAAGTTCAATTCCCAATTGAGATTGTGCGTGGAACTGGTTCTATTTCAAAGGCCCCGTATCATATGGCCCCAAATGAAATGGCGGAATTAAAGAAGCAGATTAAAGACTTGCTTGAGAAAGGGTTCATTAGACCCAGTGTGTCACCTTGGAGAGCTCCAGTGTTATTCATAAAAAAGAAAGTTAGGAGTCTACGTTTGTGTATTGATTATAAAGAATTGAATAAGATTACTGTCAATAACAAGTACCCTCTCCCAAGAATCGATGACCTTTTAGATCAACTGTCTGGTTCGTGTGTGTTTTCAAAGATTGATCTAAGGTCAAGATATCATCAGAAGCGTGTGAAAGCAGAAGATGTTTCGAAAATTGCTTTCAGAACTAGGTATGGGCATTATGAGTTTCTGGTGATGCCATTTGGGCTAACCAATACACCTGTAGTATTCATAGATTACATGAACCGTGTCTTTCGACACTATCTAGATCAGTTTGTTGTTGTGTTTATTGTTGATATTTTGATATACTCCAAGAGTATGGAGGAGCATGAGCATCATTTGAGGATTGTGTTAAACATCTTGCGTGAGAAGCAGCTCTATGCCAAATTGAGTAAATGTGAGTCTTAGTTGCCAGAAGTAAAATTCTTAGGCCATGTTATCTCATAAGAAGGGGTCTCTGTGGATCCCAGTAAGGTGGAAGTAGTATTGGACTGGAAGAGGCCAGAAACTGTTGCTGAGGTATACAATTTTCTGGGTCTTGCTGGTTACTACTAGAGATTCATCGAGAATTTCTCTCGTATTGCTTTACCGATGACCAAGCTCTCGAGAAAGGATCAGTCATTTGTGTGGGATGAGAAATGTGAAAATTGCTTTGTGGAGCTAAAGGAGAGGTTGACTATGGCACCTGTGTTGTTATACCTTATCCTAGCTTGACTTATGTTGTGTATAGTGATGCGAGTAAGTAGGGATTAGGGTGGTCCTTATGCAGCAGGGACGTGTGGTGGCCTATGCCTCTCGACAGCTTAAACCTCATGAAATGAACTATCCCACCCATGATCTGGAGCTTGCAACAATTGTGTTTGCTTTGAAAATTTGGCGACATTATTTATATGGGGTGACGGTAGAATTGTACTATAACCATAAGAGTCTCAATTATCTCTATGACCAGAAAGAGTTGAACATGAGATAGTGTCGCTGGATAGAGTTGCTTAAGGACTACAACCTGGAGATCAAATACCATCCGGGTAAGGCAAATGTCGTTGCTGATGCTCTTAGTCGGAAGACGGTGCTGGTAGCAGCAATGATGATACAAGAGGGGAAATTGATTGAAGATTTTCAAGATTTGAATCTGTCAAATCAAATCCTCTATGCCAATTACACTGTTTCCTAATAGGAAAGTGACTTGAGAGTTGAGATTGAAGAAGCTCAAAGGTATGATGGCTGGATACAGCGCAATCTAGCTCGGATTGAATGAGGAGAAGCTCAGGGCTATGATCTATCGCCTAGTGGATTGGTTCACTATCAGAAGAGAGTGTGTGTTCGACTTAAGGCAGAGTTGAAAGAGAAGATTCTGGATGAGGCACACAAGAGCCGATGTACTCTTCATCCTAGTATGACCAAAATGTATCGTAATCTGAAGTCCATGTATTGGTGGCCGGGTTTGAAGAGCGATGTGACAAAGTATGTTGCAAGGTGTCTCACTTGCCATAAGGTAAAAATTGAGCACCAGAGACCACCTGGTTTGCTTCAAAGTCCTGAGATTCTGGAATGGAAATGGTAAAGTGTGACTATAGACCTTGTTGTGGGATTACCTAGAATCAGGAATTATGATGCGATTTGGGTGATTGTGGATTGGTTAACGAAGTCGGCACACTTCCTACCAATCAATGTTGGTTATTCTCCAGACAAACTAGAAGAGATTTACATTCGAGAAATTGTAAAGCTCTATGGTATACCAAAGAACATCATTTCCGATCGAGATCCCCGATTCACTTCAAGATTCTGCAAAGCTTTTCATGGGGTATTGGGTACTCAGCTAAGATTCAGCACAGCTTATCATCCTCAAACGGATAGACAATCAGAGAGGACCATTCAGACATTAGAGGATATGTTGCGAGCTTGTGTCCTCAACTTCAAGGGGAATTGGGATCACTTTCTTCCACTTGCTGAATTCGCCTACAACAATAGTTATCATGCTAGCATTCAGATGGAATTAGTGTCAATCACCCCTGTACTGGAATGAGTTGTCTGAAAGGAAGCTTTATAGGCCAGATCTTATTGATCAAACCTCAGCATAGATTCGAGTAATTCGAAAAAGGCTCCTTGCAGCGCAGAGTCTATAGAAAAGCTATGCTAACAAGAGAAGAAGACCTTTAGAGTTTGAGGTTGGTGATCATGTGTTTTTTAGGGTGTCACCAGTCACCGGCATCGGGAGAGCTACCAAGTGGAAGAAGCTGAGCCCGAGGTATATAGGTCCTTTTATGATTCTTGCAAGAATTGGGCCTGTTGCGTATCAAGTAGCCCTACCGCCAAACTTGAGCAGACTCCATGACGTGTTTCATGTTTCCCAACTGAAGAAGTACCAACCAGATCCATCTTACATTGTTGAGTATGAAGAAGTCGAGTTACAAGACAACTTCACCTATGCGGTAGAGCCAGAATAGATTATCGATCGAGATGAACAACAGCTCAGACATCAAAGCATTCCGCATGTGAAGGTGATCTGGAAGGGAATGACTTAGAGAGAAGCAACTTGGGAAGCGGAAGCAGACATGAGTAGGCAATATCTGGGGTTTATGGCTCTAGTGGTGTGATAAATTTCGAGGACGAAATTTATTCTACGGGGGGAGAAATGTAATATTCCAAAAAGAGATTAAGGGCTAATGACTTCAAAAGTGAATGTAATTATTGTTGAATAAACACTTTTGGAAAATGGATTATGGGAATTTGGATGTTTTAATGATTCCAATGGCTTCCTTGTGAAAATTCATGTGGGGAGAGTGTAATTGTGAAATTGGAACCATTAGGAACAATTGTGCAAAAGTTGGAAACTCTGTACAGGGCAGCTGACTTGTATGGACGTTATAAATATGAAATTGTTATCTAACAATTCTGAAATTTTCCAGTCTTAAACTTCACATGCCAAGCTTCAAAATGATCATATAATTTGTGTCATTTCAATTTTTGAGCTAAGAGTTACGATTTTTCAAAGTTTGGGATGGAAACTGGAATCTGTTTTGGAGCAGTATGGACTTTTGTGCAATTCTGTATTTTTGAGGTTATTAAATGCAGTTATCCATATTTTTCCAATAAAGAGGACTTAAATATATTTCCATTGGCTTTTCGATCACCCCATTTTTATTTTTCTAGAATTAGTTATGATTTTTCAAAGTTTGGACAGAAATCTGCCAGAATTTTGTAAAAAATCCAAAATTGATGAAAATTTAGTAAATAATTAGAAAATAATATTATATCATATTAAATCATCATCCACCTCTTCCATCAGCCCAAAACTGTGACATTCAGCTGCAACAATAGAGAGAAGGTGTGAGAAATTCTAGAGAGAGAAGTAGAAGATAACTTGTACAGTAAGTCAATTTCTTCGGTAAATCCTTACCTAACGCGTATAACTCCGCTCCTAAGCTATTCTTCAAGGTTTGTGGAGCCCAAATTTGGGTGTTCTAAGGCTAGGGTTTTCAGCTACCTTAAGGAAAAGCTAGTGGGAGTTTGAGGTAACTTCCAAACTTTTGTATATTGCTTATTCTGTTTGCTGTGAGCAACTTAATCGGTGAAATTTCGTCGGATTGCCACTGGTTTTAAAGTTTTGAAATGATATGGCCTAGGGGTTATGCTGCCCAAATTGGGTCTTAATGTTAGTTGTAACCTAATATAATGGTTAATAAAGTTATTAGGAGTAGAAAGAAACACGTCTGCGGATCCAAAACCAAAAAACCCCAATTTTTCCTAGGGAACTGAGAATTTCGGCCAAGCCTATTTTGGAGGGGTTAGATTTGGATTTTCAATGATTTGATTGTTCCATTGAGTTTAGGAGCAAAAATTGGGTAGGGTTACAATTGGTCACTTTTTCAAAAAAGGCCGAAAAAGCATAATTACAAAAACGCCCTTGAAACCCTTAATGTAGGGGCTGCCAAGGGTAAATTTGTAATTTGACATTGAATTTTATAATTCCGAGTCTGGAAATGGATTCCTTAGGTGGAAATATGTTAGGATAGCCCAGATTAGAATTTTTGGGAAAAGTGCAACCGTACTGGGTACGACAGGTACGGGTCGGGTCCCCGGGGGCATTTTTGTAAGTTTTCATTATAGACTCATATAACCCCAAGAAACACTATGGAAGTGTCTAAATGGTGCATTTGGAATTGTAGGATTCGATATTTGCCCTGTTCGTGATCCACCAGCGCTAGAGCACAATCGGAAAGAACAAGGTAGTGACTCTTCTCCCTTATACTATATGTGATACATGGTATGTTTGTTTGATCATTGTTTGTGAGTCTATCACCTACGGCCCATCAGTGTTGACGGTAGGAGGATCGTACCTTTATGGCAGTGGAATCTGGGGGATAAGACTATGTGAAAGCCGTAAGGCTATATGTGAAAGCTGAAAGGCTATTTGTCAAACCTTCACCCGTGGCCTATCAGTGTTGATGGTGGGAGGACCGTGCCTTCAGAGCTGTGGAATATGGGGGATGAGATTATGTGATTTTGTGCATACGTGGCAGCCGGCGTGCTGTGCTTTATGCTGTGATGCTGCTTGATGATTTTCTTGCATACTTTATGATTACATGTGGTATGAGTGATTTGTTACTACTGGGATTCTTTTGAATCTCATTCTTTTCATTGACAAACCTTCAGACAGGGCAAGTGGCTCCAAGGGAAAGGAGACGACCAAGGACGGATAGGGCTCCTTAGGGAGATTTATATTTTGGTGTTGGATATCACGTTTTGTTGGGAGATCACCGTATATCTTAGAAATGTTGTTTTGGAGATTGTAATGTAATCCCTTAATGGGAATTTATAAACCTTTAGTTTATGTTTGAAACCCGAGGGTTGCCAGGATTTTGTTGTACACTCTGATATGTAAATGTGATGTAACTACACAGGGTAATTATATTTTAGTTGTGGAATTTGAGACCACGGTAAGGCAGAAACTTTGAAAATATTTGTGAAAACCTTCTGTAAGGAAGGTATTGTAAATGAGTTTGATTATTATTGGTCTCTATTTCATTTTAAAATATGTATTTCGAATCATAATTATGAAGGGGGTTACACCTGTCGTCCTCATCCTCTTTATCGTACTTTCATCCTCCTAATCCTTATCATTAGAGGAGCGAGATGAAGGGTTTGACTATAAGTCATATTCAACATCATTGTGATAAAGTATGTGGTTCAACTTCCTATTTAGGGTATTGGCATATGCCATTAGATGTCTTGTATCATGATCAAGGCTTGCCAATATCTACATCAAAGCTTTCATTTCAGGAGGAGGTGGAGAAGGAGTAGGAGGTAGTGGTAGTGGCAATAGAGGAGCTCCCTGGGAACTTATTATGATGAAGGAGTAGGAGAAGGCTAATAAAGAAAAGTAATAAAAATCACAAGGAATAGATGATTTTAAATAGAGGTTTAACAAATTACAAAGGGTTATTGACTTATGACTTATGAAGGTCTAACGGATTATGAAGGGTTATGAGTTGTGACTCATGAGGTGGTGGTGGGGTGTTAGATGATGGTTGTTTTTGAAGACCGTTATGTTTTGTCTTTGATGATATAAGGGTCTGAAGATGAATTGTTTGTAATCATTACATGACAGTTGTTGTAGAAGAACTATCACTTTTGTCACTAAATAAATGACGATTATTAGTTACGACCATTATTTTTGAGTTTTCACGAATTCCATTTCACAATTCATGATAGTGCATATAATCTACCTCAACATATTTGACATTTATTAGCTATAATTGTTATGTATGAAACATTATAAATGCACAAATATGTATTAGTGATTTCTCTCTAGTTCCTAATACCAAACAACCATGATAGAAGAGAGTTAAGCATGAAAACAACCTCCTTTACTACAGATTCATGCATATATAATGCTTAATAAATACCGATTACAGCAAAAAAATGTTATGTATGTTGAGGTAGAGGTAACGCAAGAATATGTAACGCAAAAACATAATGGTTAAATATATGCACCATCATGTATTTAGAGGTAGAATTCATGAAAGCCTCAAATATAACGATTGTAGTTAATAGCCATCATTTTTTAAATAGGACAATAACAATTATTACAACACAACCATCATGTAATAATTACAAACAATTTGTCATCCACTCTTATATCAACGAAAACAAAAACATAGTGGTTGTAATTATTAACAATCATTTATTAAATCACAAAATGATGATGCTTACTAAACAACCGTCATGTAAACTTTCAAATCATCTATCACCCAGATACCTTTTCCCTAACTACTTTGATTTAATGTACCTTTTCATAAATCTATAACTAAAATGACCTATATACTGGAAAAAAATTAAACTGATCTATATAAACACCTGCAGGGAGCTCTTCCTCCACAAGCTCTTCATCATGGTATTCTCTCTGATCTGGTTGTCCACATATGCTGTTCTCAAAGATTGGATTTGTAAACATTTTCATATGAGAATGATACAATTTCTTTGAAATTTCATCATTGTCATTATGACATGTTTCACAAGTCCAATATCATGAATTCCATGAAGACAAATTTATAGGGACACATCTGTTCTACTCGATAACCCATAAAACCCAAAACATTCCTCCACAAGCTTTTCCTTGTTCATCTTGATATTCTCTCTAGTTGTCACTATTGGAATTCTCATGATTAGATTTGTAAAAATTTTCATTTGAGAATGATACAATTTTATTCTCATAATCTTATAATGACAAGTTTTGCAAATCCAATCATCACCAATTCCATAAACACCAATTTACAGAGACATACCTATTTGACTCAAAAACTCTTCAATATCTTTCCTCAATGAAAACTTACCTCTTTCATTTGCTCTCTAAACTATAAGGACGATAAATTACTGGAGAATGAAGAATGTGATGATGCATCAGATACTTCATCTCCATAACTTTTTATTTTTATTTTTGTCTTTTAATTTTCTTCTCTTTTACGGTAGTTGATTATGCAACCATGCTCGCATTAACATTTAAAAAATTGCAAATAAATAACGGTTATTAAATAAAACCCGTCACTTATTAGAATACCATTTCAAATTCCTAGTAGTTATTAAGAAACAATTGTCACCATTTATAAAAATGATATTTAAAACTAAAGGATACAACGGGTTGATAATCCGCAAAACACTCTCTATATAAATGTCCAAATACTGAACTCCACTTCTCCACTCCAATTCAACTTCTCATAGCTGACTACAAGCTTTTGTTCTTCAACAAAATGATAGACAATTGCTAGAGAACTTTTGATTCATCATCTGGGAATAAATAGAACGATGAACTCCCCCCACCAACAAGCATTGAAGGAGTCATCCATGCGACCTATGAGCTCCATCATATGGTCTAGGTTTACTTGAAAGAGCAAGGATGCATAGATCAATGCTTGAAGGAACTTACTACTCTCATTTTCTCTTTGAACAAGAAGGTGGGTAAGTTACTATAAAAGGAAGAATATGATGATGCATTAAATACTTCAAACATCTTGATAATATTTTATTTTTAGTTTGTTTATCTAGATTGTCTTTTTGTTTTTTATTTTATCCTTAAAATGGTGGTTGTATAATAAACCATCAAAATTTTTTAAAAAATGTCAAATGCATCCTCTGCTCCCTCAACTAGAGGCAACGATGCGTTATACAAAATGCATTGACCATGCTCCGAATAGGAAGGCTAATCTCATTCTTGATGAGTATGGGATTAGCCACCATGATCCTAACATACTCCTACATGATTTAGGCCACTCGTCTAGTGACGAATAGCGTGATGATGTGAGGTATCCTACAAATTCTTAGAGCTTTTGATTATTTAAAATTGAAGGAAAGAAAAGTTTCAAAATTTGTAGCAGACCTTAGATCATCTATCAAAGGGTGATAACTTTTGGTTTTATTTTTATAAAATATAAAAATGTAATTATCTGGGTAGTATTATCCTAATTTTTTTTAAAAAAATATAACATACCTCATAGTTATTAGCAAAGATATGTGATAAATATAAACAAATAAATAATAGTTCTTACGAATGAACTGTGATGCAAAGTCTTAGGCAAGATAACCAAAAAAAACCTACTATTCATTTTCTATTTAAATATCAAAAACATAATATGTAACATCTTAAATTTTATCCACCAAAATTACTTGCACCTTTGTGGCATGAAATGGAAGAAAATGGTGAATTTTGGGCTCATTGGAAAGAATGGCAAAATAGTTCAATTAATGATCACATGAAATTTGGGCCAACATAAGACATCAAATTTAGTTTTGTCTTCTTCAAAGCCTATTCTTGTAGACCAAAATGAAGAATGGAGGAGCACAATAAGAAACATGTAGACTTTGGCCCAAACAAAAGAAAAAGGAAGAAGACACAATGTAATACAAAAATTGAAGAAGGTAAGGGAAAAATGGTCATTTGGCCATTAAAACAAAAGCTCTTATTTTTCTCCAATTAAAAGGCCAATTTTTGGCCAACATGGAAGAAGCAAGGGAGATTAAACACTTGGTCCAAAATATGCCAAAAGATGGATCATTTTAGCCAAGTAAAAGAAAGGAGAAAAGTAAAAAAATTAAAATATGTGATTAAGTAGCAATTAAATAATATAACATAAGGAGGTGGAATAAGCTTCTTTAAGAAGCCATTTAACCTCTTTAAGGACGTCACTTTTTGTCCAAATAAGAGAAAGGAAAGAGAAAATAATTATTTGGCCATAAAGTGTTCCAGTTGGAAGCATTTTGGCCAAACTCAAAAAGATAATGCAATTAGTCAAAAATCACATGACTAATTATCAATAAAATATTATATTTTAAGTAGGTGGAGACAATATTTTTTAAGAGCTCTTATCTTTCCTCCAATGCCATATTTTCAGCCAACACAAGAGCCAAGAAGAGAAAAAGAGTCTTGAAACACATGAACACAAAGAGGAAGAGCAAGAGTTCAAGAAGCAAAATCAAGGTGAGTGATTGTGAAATTCATGTGTTTATGCCTTCAAAATGCATGAAACACCTTTTAATCTCTATCTGTTCTTTAAGCAAACATGTAGCAAGCACAAAATAAAGAGCAAGAAGGAAGTGGATGGATGGTTTTGAAGTTGTAGAGAGTGACGTAAGGGTAAACCCATAAACTTTGATTTTCTTGTTGGATTAAAGGTGGTTATTTTTGTTGTGTTTGATTTATCGATTTGATTTGGTTGAATTTGTGATTTGGGATGCTCAAACCCTAAGGGGAGGTGCTACCCAATTTTTGATTAAACATGTTCAATAGGAGTTTAACTAATTAAACAAGTCATTAGTGGTGGAAAGAAGGTGATTAATGGTATGAAATCATGAAACGCCAATTTTCCCCAATTTTTTCATATTTCATCCTAGGGTTGTTTAGTAGTGTTTGGACTAGATTTTGGTGCTTTGATGATCTCATTATGTTTAGAATGGAAATTTGTGTGGGAACATGTAAAATGTAAAGTATGGAGGCTTTAGGGTGTGAAACGACAATTTTACCCCTAAAATCCTAACATAGGGGTTGTCAAGGGCATTCTTATCATTTGAATGTGAATTTGCCCAATCTGAGGTCAAAAATGAACTTTACATGTGAAATTTTGTTGGAATAGCCTGGGTCATAATTTTTTGTAAAGTACAGTTAAATTGGGTATAAAGGGGCTTAAACTGGGTTTCCTAGGGTTATTTTGGTCAATATGCGTTTTTGAGTACAGATAACCAACAACATGAGTTTAGAATAAGACATGAATGAGTACTAAGTCATTTATTATAAATTTGGAATGTTAGGACTTGACAACAACTTAAGCTGGACAAAACATAGTGGACTGATAGACAGACAAGGAAAGGGCAATTCAAATAGTAACTCTATCTCTCAAAACTATGTGATTGTTTATATACTGTATGTATGCCATATTTTGTGATATGAAAAATTTCTGGGGCACAATATCTAACTGTGGTGCTGGAAAGCACAAGTACCATTTGGTGGGAAAAACACAAATAGCAACCAGCTTATTGGGACCTAGCTATGATATACATAATATGAACAGTACCTAGCTGTGGTCTAGGACCTAGCTGAGCTAATAGACAAGTGGGTGTCCAAATAGTCAATTGACCATGAATAATGTGCACTGAAAGAGGAAAGCTTCACCCAAGAGGGGGTGAATTGGGTGATGTGATAAATTTTTTGGTTGATGCTATGATATGACAATAACTGTAGATAGAGTAGAGTTGAGAAGATTAGTACATAGAGAGTTATACTGATTAGGCCCAAAACCCAGGCCTACGTCCAATCTTCAGAGGTCAAGACCTACTGAGATTTTCACTATTCTTCCAAGATTCAGTGGGCTCTCGGAACACCACAAAACAATAATCGTCTTTGAATAGACTACGAGAAAAAATATTCTAACACTTAGAAATTTCTCTCCCCCTTTCGACAAGTCTTACATGTAGAAAAACAAACCTATGACATTTCCCTCTCACTTACGTATAGAGCCGAGAATTCGGGCCGAGCCCGTCGGGCCGGCCCGTTTAGGCCCGAGCCCGTCAAGGGCCGGGCCTATGATTTAGAGGCTGAAAATGGAAGCGGGCCTAAAAGGGCCGGCCCTGTAGGGCCGCAAGCCCTGTAGGGCAAGCCCTGCGGGCCGGCCCTTTTAGACCCGTTTAATATTTTTTTTAAAATAAATTAATAAATATTATATCATTATATCAAATTATCAATATGAGAGGCACCTAAGTTCCTAATAGAGTATTAATAACAGGCAAACACTTATTAATTGGTTTGATTTATTTTATTTTCTACAATGTTTTATTCATTTAAACTTAAAAAAAAGGCTAATTTGGACATTAGATGATTATTTTAACTAAAAATTTATGAGTTTTAAAAATAATGTATACCAATTTAAAGCAAAATAATAAATAAATTGTAGAACTTTAAAAACAATTTTGAATTAAAATGAGTTTAAGCCCGTTTAGGCCCGAGCCCGTTTAGGCCAACCCTGTAGGGCCGCGGGCTTCAAAAATATAGTACTTTTTAGGAAACGGGCCAGCCCATTTTCCCAGCTCTACTTACGTATACAAGTCTTATGAGAAGCAATGTTCTCTCCCTCTTACACCCCTATAAGTCTTACGAGCAGCAACGTTCTCTACCGCTTGTACCTTGTAAGTCTTATGAGCAGAAAGTCCTACTAGGTTTCTCTTAACTGCTCATCTCGTAAGGATATATGCCCCTCAAAGTACCTGTACCTTGAGATCAAATGACAATAGAATTTGAAGTGTATATAGACTCTCTCATATAGCAAACATAATAAACACTGACGTACAATATGAAGACAGAGAAAATATGAATAATAGAGACTTGTGAATTTGCTTATGTATATTCTTGTTCTGAGTTCTTGTTCGATGGCCTCTGATACCCTGCATTTATAGTCAACTGATTTTGTTCATTGAATAATAGTCATTATGGAGCAGAGCATTTCATTGTGGAATAACATGCGTATGTTTGAAATATCTGAATAAGATATTGTGGTAGGTACGTGCTTAGTTGGTTGTAATGATTCTGTACGCCGTCATTTGACTTCATCTGTGTCTTTCTAATTCAAACGATCAAACTCCTATTTCACACTTGAAATATATATTAATTGATGTTAAATAATAATAACAAATGAAAATAGAATGATTAAATAACATTAAACATGTTCGGATTGATTGTTGTAAGTCTGTTGCGTTTTGGCTTTTGAAAGAGTATCACTCGAGTGTACTACGGTCTCACTCGAGTGCAGCATTACAGTTTATCTTCTTCTTAAGCTTTTCAGTTGCACTTATATGCAAAAAATAAGAGTACATTTTATCACTTGCGAGTGATGTGGGCCTTACTCAAGTGCATCTGGTCTCGCTCGAGTGCACGTGTATTTTGCACTTTGAACTCACGTCTCTGGATAACACTCATATCCTATTTTTCAAGAGTGTGATTTTGCACTTACAGATGATGTGGGCCTTCACTTGAGTACACTGATCCTCACTCGAGTGCAAAGTATATTCTTGTATAAAGTACTCTTTTGCTTTAGCACTTGTATTTGGAATGGAGAGAGTTGGATTTCTCAGTCGAGGGTACTGAGCTATCACTCAGGTGCAAGAGCTCTTCATTCAGGTGCACTTGCTCTTCCATGATCTGGCTGACTCTCAGGCAAGCATTTTTTATGCTTCACTCGCTTAGGCTCGAGTGCACTTTATACTTTAAGTTTTACTTGCTCTCGGGTAAACACTTCCTGTATCACACTTCGTAGGACTCGAGTGAATTTGAGCCTATCACTCGAGTATTGAGTTCTTGCTCGAGTGCAATAATCATTTCCTGTCTCTAATATTGCTCACTATCAAACATATGCACGAGTATGCCTTCATGGTCGAGTGCAAATTACACCATCACTCGAGTACTATGTTCAACACTTGAGTTGTCCTAGTATTTCCAGCAAAAGTCTGCTTCTGTCAAACACTTTCAGTTCAATATTCACTTGTGCTCGAGTACAAAATTGTTGATCATTCGAGTGGTAGCTTCCATTACTCAAGTACATCATTCAAGATTTCCAAATGCATATTCACTAAATTTTTGAATCATTTTTCAGACTTTTTCACTTAACTTCATAAGTTTCCTGCAATACTTCCAATGGACACTAAAAGCTAAGATAAGTCATAATAGAGTAGAAAAACTTAGAAAACATGAAAATGACCATATATTCATATTTCTGAACTTGTGAAGTACATTAGCAGATAACATCTACTCATGAAAATCCAAATACATCCAAGTTAGAAAGAAAAAGAAAGCTCAAAATAACATTAAACCTACCCCATTACATAAAAACTTCCCAATACTCCCTCTTAATCCAAAATCAATCCAGAACCAGACATAATAGCTCAAGAACTATCACATATCCTTCTCCCCCATTTTGTCAGTATCAGAAGGGGTCTGAGAAAAAGTAAGATCAGATGGTTGTGCTGGGGTATATACCACCATGGCAGTGAATGGATTAAATGGTGGAGATGATGGCTCAGGTACAAATGTTGGAGAAGATGGATGAGGAGTAGAGGCTGCAGGTGGTGATGATAATGGCTGGTCATAAGTAACATCAATTTGGGAATGAGGGTCAGTGAAGAGGACATGTGTCTAAGACTGAGAAGGTGAACCCGTGGTAGGAGTAGACTCTGGAGGCACCTCAGTAGAAGTAGTTAGAAGATGAGTCGCAAGAATATCTCTATGTCAGTGATTCTTCATGACTGTTCTTCTTGTGCCTTGAACATCATATCAAAATTGGCATTAGCCTTGTCCACCAATCTTGAAACTTGTGTTTTCATTTTGTTTACCAATTTCTCATACTCACTTAACAATTCCTTTCTAGGTCTGCCACCACTTGATTGATCACTTCTGCCAGATAGATTGGTAGTAATGCATTTAGGAAATATGGAGGTGGAATTAGTCCTTGTGCAGAAGACTAAGCCTTATCACCTCTCGAAGGAGTTGCTTCTCTCTGAGATGTAGCCTTGGTTTGGCTAATTGGAAGATTGATCCCCATGTGTGTCAACTAAATCTTGCCAAACCTCAGAATGTTTACCCTCTCAGTTCCCTTCAAATACCAAACTTTGTTGTGCTTTAGGATGAGAGACATAAGTTATGGATAAGGAATTGTGGTGGATTTTGATGAAGAAAATCTAAACTGTCTCATCTCACCAAAGATAATCTCCCCTACATTCCTTTGTTGACTAGCTAGGAAGGAGGCCAATAAATATTAGTCTCTCTGGGCAAACTAGGTATAGTTTTTGGATTTGTTAACAATACTATGGGTATATATGTAATGAAGGGCATGAATAGAGTCAGGCATATCAGTATGCTTAAAGTTAAGAGGTCCTATAGGGTCATTTGGCCCTAATTGATGGAAGGCTTCATTAGCAGAGACTGTAGGTGGATCGAAAGGTGGTGCAACATAACCAAGTACATCATTTATGATGGTAGGAGATATCATAATATGTTGACCTCTAATAGTGGTAGACATTGCTTCCTCTCTCAACTCTTTGGCCCTAGATTTTATGTTTTGGACTTTCAAGTTGCAATAAAAAGTTCTCACAACAAAAGGGGAATATGGAAGATGTATGTTCAACTAGGGATCATAATAACCAAGGAAAGGTTGAAAATCCAGACTACAACTTTTTTTTAGATAATCCAAATCCACATAAACTATAGGATAGAAACTTCTATGAGCAAACTGAGAATCATATACCTTCTAATCAAATGGCTTAAGTTCCTGAGCATTGAAGCCTTCTGGAGGATTTGTGACTTATTCTTCCTCTGGAGCCTCTGAAGTAAAAGGTACTCCTGAAGCAGCTACACTGGTCTGGCCAACATGATGAGAACCTGAGGCACCGACTTGGGAGGCAATCTTGCCTATTAAGGCATCGAGCTTCGATTTGTCTAATGCTTCCCGGAGGTCCACATTGAAGGAATCATCAGAGGAAAACTCTTGAGGTTCTTTTGTGGCAGTCGTCTTTCCTCTTCCCTTTATTTCCTTTGATTGAGAATGAGTAACAACAGGCTCTTTGAAGACAACTCCCTTTGGTCTCTTTGGTTGAGGTTGAGTCTCCTTAGCTATCTTAGGATTAAGATGAATCTTCTTGGCCAAAGTTCTTCTTTTCTTGGTGGTTTTGGGCTTTGGAAGCTGTGTTGGAGTAGAAGATAGTGAAGGAGTTGGAGATGAAGTATGTGAAGGTGCTATTATTGGAGATCCTGACTTATTGGCTTTGGAATGAGGAGGTGAAGGTGTTGGAGAGTTTTGGGAAACTTGAGGAATCGTTTTTCTAACCATTTTTAACGATTCAAAACTAGATTCAATAATTAACGGCACAGAAAAAGGCTTGAAGAAGATTTTTTTGAAATGTTCTTCTGTTAGGGCAAGAAAAAGGAAAATGATGATAAATTTGACCTTTTGATGAAGATTTAAGGGTTGGAACTGAAATTTGAATAGACTTGAGGCATTTAATTAGTGAGAAATGATCGGAGATGAAAATTTATGGCTATTGAGTAAAGAGACGCTTTCGAGTGAAAAGAGGAAGTGCGAAGGTCTAAGCTATCACGTGTCTGATGTAAGTCCCAACACTCGAGTGATAACCTAGTGCTCGAGTGTTATTTATATAGCACTCGAGTGTAAAACACAGAAATTTCATAAAGCATGTAAATGCGTATCTGGCTTAAGCATATAAGTGCTCGAGTGTTCTTACTGTACTTTAGGTACATTCTTATATCACTTGAGTGATATTCTTCCCTCACTCGAGTGAGGTTTGATACTTTTGGTATGCTCGAGTGAGTTCTAAGAGTTTTTACATACTCTATTAATCCCTATTTTACATAGCTAGAAGCAGAGCATATGAAATAATTCCACACTCGTGAATTCATCTCTGATAAGAGTGCTAAAATGCCTTGTACTTGAGTAATCCATCCAATACTTGAGTGATAGTCCTGCAAAAACATTTTCTATAACTACAATGCCTAAGTAAGCATGATTATTTTTAAAACTTACATCAACCATAATAATTAACAAGAAAAACTTACATCTCATTGGGACTAATAATTCCCAATTCTCTTTGAATATATAAGAATTGATCTTTAGCTATCGGCTTTATGAATATTTCAGTGAGTTGAAGATGTATCTGTAACCCCCTCAGTAATTATATCCGAAATACACGATTAAAATGAAATAGAGACCAATAATAATCAAATAACATTTACTAACCCATCACATGACGGGGTTTTCAAAAATGCCTTCCGAAATCATTTATAAACTTGGTCTCATATTCACATTTCGAATACAATTACTACGCGAAGATAAATCACATTCATATAAATATCAGAGTGCACAACTTAATCATCCCGACAATCCCGGGTACATACCTTCGCTAAAGATACACAGGCTACAATTGCCCATTACAGTTCTTCAAATGGGGATTACACAATCTCATCTCGGAGGAGTCCTAGCCGCTCCCTCCACGAGCCACTTGCCCTGTCTAAATTGTTGGTAGGGGAGAGTGAGATTCGAGAGAATCTCAGTAGGAAACAGATACCATAATGCATGCATGGTAGATGCTATGTGTATGACATGTTAGCTTTATCTAGATGCATGCCCCATAATGACATTTTTGCATACTCAATGTTTCATGTAACAAAACTATGGCCACAGCAAAACAGAAACAGAGCTTCATTTATTCAAATATGCTCTACACAATCAAGTAAAGCAATCACATACATCACTACACAAGCAAAGATATCAAATACATGCAAGTAAGGTAAGTCCCCTACCTCCAGTCTTTTCTCTTCGATTTGCGTGCCAGCAACTCAGGGCTTCACATTCGATCCTACAATGTCAAATGTACCATTTAGACACTTCCATAGTGTTTCTGGGGGTTATATGAGGCTATATTGAAAATTTACTAAAATACCCCCGGGGACCCGGCCTGGCCCCGCCGTACCCGGTCCGACTGTACTTTTCTTGAAATTTTAACATGGGCTATTCTGACATATTTTCGCCCAAGGAATCCATTTCCGGACTCGGAATTATCAAATTCAATTTCAATTTACAAATTTACCCTTGGCAGCCCCACTTTAAGGGTTTCAAGGGCGTTTTCGTAATTATGCTTTTTCGGCCTTTTCCGAAAAAGTGACCAACTGTAACCCCACCTAATTTTCACTCCTGAACTCAATGGAATCATCAAATCATTGAAAATCCATCTCTAACCCCTCCAAACCAGGCTTGGCCGAAATTCTCAATTCCCCGAGAAAAATTGGGGTTTTTCGGTTTCGGCTCCGTAAACGCGTTCCTTTCTACTCCTAACCACTTTATTGACTATTCCATTAGGTTACAACTACCATTTAGTATCAATTTGGGCAGCATAACAGCCCCTACAACCCATTTCCATAAATTAAAACCAACGGCAATCCGGCGGAATTTCACCGATTAAATTGCCCACAGCAGCTAGAATAGTCAATATACAAGAGTTTGGAAGTTACCTCAAGCTCCCACTTGATTTTCCTTGACTTGGCTGAAAACCCTAACTTCAAAACACCAAAAGAAGAGCTTCCAAACCTTAAAGAACATAAAGGAGTAGCTTAGGATCGGAGTTATACGCGTTAGGAGCTAGATCGTCGGAGAAATCGGCTTACCTTACGAGTTCTCTTCTCCTTTCTCTCTCTAAGAGCTCTCAACTTTCTCTCACTATCTTCAGCTGAAAATGGCGTGAATGGCTGAAGAAGATGATCAATGTGATTAATAATCCATGCTGACATCATCTTTTAATGAGATGATGTCATAATTCCCATTTTCGGATTTTCTGGCAGATTTTCTGCCCAACTTTGAAAAATCATAACTAATTCTAGAAAAATCGAAATGAGGTGATCCCAAAGCCAAATGAAAGGTATTTAAGTCCTCTTCATTGGAAAAATATGATCCATTACTAGAAATCACCACACGATTCCAGAATTACACAAATTTCATCACTGCCCCAAAACAGAGTCCATTTTCGACCTCAAACTTTGGACAGCTATAACTCCCAGTTCCCAAAACGAAATGGCACAAGTTATATGTCCATTTTGAAGCTTGGGATGTGAAATTTAAGACTGGAAAGTTTCATAATTTTCTGACATCATTTGCCTATTAAAAACGTCCACACGAGAAGACTGCCTAGACAGAATTCACACTGGGCAACATTTCTAGTTTTGCAACCAATGTGTCCAATCCAATTTAAATCAATTCCAATGATTAAATACCACAACATGACACCATTTCCATCACAATACCCCATTCAATTATTCCCTCTATTCTAAGTCAATTTGGATGTTAATCCACAATTGAACTCACATACAGGGTTTTGGCGTTGTTCATAACACAAGTGACTACAATCCACTTTATATTCTCTAAAAGGGTTCATTGATCACTAACCACGTCCACTTTTGTAGTCATTAACCCCCAATCACAATTTGGGATCTTGCTAAACCGGGGCTTAGCAATCCACTAATCTTAGGCTTATTCTCTAGCCTCGAGTCTCGAAATTCGGGGTGTTACAGTATCAGTATGAATTCTACTTTGGCATCCTTCTTTTGTACGTGATCTCGAATGAAATGATGTCGGATATCTATATGCTTGGTCCTTAAATGTTGTACAGGATTCTTGGCCAAACTAATGGTGCTAGATTTGTCATAGTAAATTGGTATCTCCTTTAAGTATATCCTCAAATCTTGAAATTATTGCTTCAACCATAGTACTTGAGAACAACAGCTTGCTGCAGCTATATATTCAGCTTCAAAAGAAGATAATGACACTGTGTTCTGCTTCTTACTGAACCATGATACCAGAGAGCCTCCAAGGAATTGACATTGTCTACTGGTACTTTTCCTGTCAGTTTTATATCCTCCATGATCTGAATCTGAATAGACCATCAAATATTTGTTTCCTTTTTTTGGATACCATAGGCCAAGTTCTGTAATGTCTCCTAGGTATTTGAAGATTCTTTTTACAGTCTCTGCATGTTATACCTTAGGAGCAGATTGATACCTTGCACACATTCCAACACTAAATTGTATATCTGGCCTACTTGCTGTTAGATAGAGTAATGAACCAATCATTCATCTATATTTAGTGATGTTGAAGTCAGGGCCTTTTACGTCAGCATCCAACAATGTTGTAGAGCTTATTGGAGTATTAGCTTCTTTAGCATTGTCTACTCCATACTTCTTCAATAATTCTTTCAAATATTTTGTTTGAGATACAAATATCCCATTCTTCCTTTGCTTGTTTTGAAGTCCAAGAAAGAAGTTTAATTCTCCTATCGCGGACATTTCAAACTCTCAGCTTGGAAAATTCTTGCCAAAGAGGTTTGTTAGTAGCACCAAAAAAAATATCATCAACATAAATTTGAACAATTAGAATATCATTTTTGTTATGTTTGATGAAAAGAGTTGTATCTACTTTTCCTCTGACAAAATTTTGATCAAGAAGAAACTTGCTTAGCCTTTCATACCAAGCTCTGGGTGCTTGTTTTAAACCATACAAAGCTTTCTTAAGTTTGAAAACATGATCAGGCTTTGTTTCATCTTCAAAACCAAGAGGTTGTTCTACATATACTTCCTCCATAATATAACCATTTAGAAAAGCACTTTTCACATCTATTTGATAAAGTTTAAAGCCTTTGATGCAAGCAAATGCTAAGAGTACTCGTATTGCTTCTAGTCTTGCCACTAGAGCATATGTTTCCTCATAATCAATAACTTCTTCTTGATTATAGCCTTTGGCAACCAACCTTACCTTGTTTCTCACAATGATTGCTGATTCATCAAGTTTGTTTTTGAAAACCCATTTGCTTCCCATAACCGAGTGATCTTTAGGTCGAGGTACTAAATCCCAAACTTGATTCCTTTGAAATTGATTTAATTCTTCTTGCATAGCAATCACCTAATCATTTTTAGATAATACTTCTTCAATATTAGAAGGTTCAGTCCCAGAAATAAAAGCAGAAAAATTTACCTCATTAAGAATTCTATTTCTGGTTTTGACAACTTCGTGAATATCTCCAATTACTTGATCAATTGGATGATCTTTAATATATCTCCATGCTTTTGGTTGAGCATGATCATCAACACCTTGTTTATTTTGAAAATCATTTGTTTTAAAATCATTATGATTTGAAATAGTTTTATTTTTCTTTATCAAATACTTTTCTTCTTTATCAAAAGCCTTTATCTGAGACTAAAGTTCATCAAACACAACATGAATAGATTCTTCAATAGTACATGTTCTTTTATTAAAAAATCTATATGCTTTATTTCTATTAGAATATCCGAGGAATAAACCTTTATCAGATTTTGAATCAAATTTACCCAAGTTTTCTTTACCATTTTTGTGAATAAAGCGCTTGCATTCGAAGATACGTAAATGAGCAAGATTTGGCTTTCTCCATTTGTAGAGTTCATATGGTGTCTTTCCAAGTGACTTGCGAATATATGCTCGATTTGAGATATAGCATGTAGTACTTATTGCATCCGCTCAGAATACTTGTGACATTTCATTTTCATTGAGTATTGCCCTTGCCATTTATGTGAGGACTCTGTTCTTCCTTTCTACTACTCCATTCTGTCGTGGCGTTCTAAGTACAGAGAAGTTGTGATCTATCCCCTCGTTGTTGCAGAAATCTTCAAAGAGTTGATTATCAAATTCTCCTCCATGGTCTGTCCAGATAGAGGCAATAGAAATCTTTCTCATTTTGAACCTTCTTAGCAAACATAATAAATTTGACAAATGTTTCATCTTTTGAAGTAATAAATATAGCCCATGTAAATCTTGTAAAATCATCAAAACTTTTTACTCTCGCTGGACCTACTAAGTCCATATGAAGTCATTGTAAAGGCTTGGAAGTAGAAATTTCATACTTTGTTTGCCTTTTTGACATGCCTCACAAATCATGTTATCTTTGAATTTAAGTTTGGGAAAACAAAAAATTAAATCTTTTCTAATCAATTTGTCAAGTTGGTTCATATTAACTTGAGCCAGACGCTTACACTATAACCAACTTTCCTCTGATTTGCTAAGAAAACAATTTTCAGAAGAATTTGAATTTAAATCAATAGTATAATAGTTATCGTCCCTTTGAGCTCGGATCTTTGCCTTCATGGATTCTTTGTTAATCGGTAGATCCTTATTGTTTATTATCAAGCATTCCTCTGAATCAAAGATTACCCAGTTATCTTTTCTAGTACTTTGACTTACACTCAGGAGGTTGTGGAATAATCCTTCAACGTAATATACATCATTGATTTGAACACCATAGAATTTTCCCACTTTACTAATTCTAGCAATACGTCTAGATTGGTTACCTCCAAAAGTTACCTTTCCTCCTTCTCTGGTTTTTAGCATGGCGAACTTATTTCTGTCACCAGTCATGTGTCTCGAGCATCCATTATCAATATACCACTTGTTTGCTCGTGAGGCTTGGAGACATACCTTAGAATCAGATTCTTCTTCTTTGGCTAGCAAGTATAGATTTTCAACTTTGTTGTTGTCTCGTTCTTCATCCAACTAGCTATCACCCCATATAGATGATATGTATGCTTTCTTTTTCTGCTTCTTCTTGTCTTTATTTTTAAAGCATTTAGATTTGATATGTCCAGGCTTTCCATATTTGTAGCATACTATCTGTTGCTCCTTATTTTCTTTCTTGCTTGGTCCACCTTGATAATTCTTGAAATACTATTGGCATCTTCTACAAAACTTCTTGAATTTCCTTACAATCATTCCCATATCATCATCATCAGGGACACCTTCACTTTTCAAAGACTCATCTTCCTTGATGGCTTTAAGTACAACTCCTCTTTTCTTTCTATCATCGAATTCTTCTAGTTCCTTCTTGAACCTTAATTTTCCTTCATACTCAGAAAGGCTACCAAAGAGAGTAGTTACAGATCTCATTAAATTTTCTTTAGCTTCTTCGATAGCTGTTACCTTTACTTCCTATTCTTTCGTAAGAATGTTAAGGATCTTTCTTACCTGGAAATTTTGATCAAATGTTTTCCCAAGTGCCGATAATTGATTAACAAGATGAGTATATCGGAGTTCAAATTCTGGGATTCTTTCTCCAGGTTTCATCCAAAACAGATCATACTCTGTAATTAGAGTATTGACTCTATTTTCTTTGATTCCGGATGTACCTTCATGAGCGATCTCAAGAGCATCCCATATATCTTTGGCAGTTGGAAGTGTGCATATTTGAAAATATTCCTTTTGACTGAGGGCACTCTGTATCATTAAAATAACCTTACTATTTAACGTTACTAACCTCTTTTCATTTTTTTCAAACTCCTCTGGACTCTTTTTCATGACTCTAACTTCAATTTTCTTCATTGGAACATAGTCACCGTCTTGTATTACATTCCACAGACCATATTCGTTAGCTATCATGAATACTCTAAACTTAGCTTTCTAGAACAAAAAAAATTCTCTAACAAAGGCAGGAGGTCTAGTGATATAAGCTCCATCTGGAAGAATTTTCTCACTCATTGTTGCCATTTACCGGATCCTTCTCAAGCTGTTAGGCTCTTTAGAGAAGACTTTACTCTGATACCAAATGAAATAGTCAAGCTTCACCTAAGAGAGGGTGAATTGGGTGATGTGATAAATTTTTCGGTTGATGTGATGATATGACAATAACTGTAGATAGAGTAGAGTTGAGAAAATTAGCACACAGAGAGTTATACTGGTTCGGCCCAAAACCTAGGCTAATGTGTAACCCCCTCCGTAATTATATCCGAAATACGTGATTAAAATGAAATAGAGACCAATAATAATCAAATAACATTTACTAACCCATCACATGACGGGGTTTTCACGAATACTTTTTGAAATCATTTATAAACTTGGTCTCATATTCACATTTCGAATACAATTACTATGCGAAGATAAATCACATTCATATAAATATCAAAGTGCACAACTTAATCATCCCGACAATCTCTGGTACATACCTTCACTAAAGATACATAGGGTACAATTGCCCATTACAATTCTTCAAATGGGGATTACACAATCTCATCTCGGAGGAGTCCTAGCCGCTCCGTCCACGAGCCACTTGCCCTGTCTAAATTGTTGGTAGGGGAGAGTGAGATTCGAGAGAATCTCAGTAGGAAACAGATACCATAATGCATGCATGATAGATGCTATGTGTATGACATGTTAGCTTTATCTATATGCATGCCCCATAATGACATTTTTTGCATACTCAATGTTTCATGTAACAAAACTATGGCCACAGCAAAACAGAAACAGAGCTTCATTTATTCAAATATGCTCTACACAATCAAGTAAAACAATCACATACATCACTACACAAGCAAAGATATCGAATACATGCAAGTAAGGTAAGTCCCCTAGCTTAACCCTTTTCCGCCTGGAAACGCGTGCCTCGATCTACGTGCAAATTGCTTGGGGCTCCATATTCGATCCTACAATGTCAAATGTACTATTTAGACACTTCCATAGTGTTTCTGGGGGTTATATGATTCTATCTTGAAAATTTACCAAAATGCCCCCGGGACCCCGACCGGCCCCGCCGTACCCGGTCCGGCTGTACTTTTCCCGAAATTTTGACATGGGCTATTCTGACATATTTTCGCCCAAGAAATCCATTTCCGGACTCGGAATTATCAAATTCAATGTCAAATTACGAAATTGCCCTTGGCAGCCCTACTTTTAGGGTTTTAGGGGCGTTTCCGTAATTATGCTTTCTCGGCCTTTTCCGAAAAAGTGCCCAACTGTAACCCCACCTAATTTTCCCTCCTGAACTCAATGGAATCATCAAATCATTGAAAATCCAACTATAAGACCCATTTATAGCCCAGACCGAAATATAAGGGTTTTCTAGGGAAAATCAGGGTTTTTCGGTTTCGGCTCCGTAAACACGTTCCTTTCTACTCCTAACCACTTGATTGACTATTCCATTAGGTTACAACTACCATTTAGTATCAATTTGGGCAGCATAACCCCTAGGGAAACCCATTTTCCATTTTTACAACCAATGGCAATCCGGCGAAATTTCACCGATTAAATTGCCCACAGCAGCCAGAATAGTCAATATACAAGAGTTTGGAAGTTACCTCAAGCTCCCAATAGCTTTTACTCAATATGGCTGAACCCTAGCCCCTTTTAAACCATGAAAATTGAGCTTCCAACACCTTAAAGAACATGAAAGAGAAGCTTAGAAGCAAGGTTATACGCGTTAGGAGCTAGATTGTCGGAGAAATCGGCTTACCTTGTGAGATTTCTCCTCTTCTCTCTCTAAAACTCCCTCTCTCTCTTTCTCCATGCTGCTGCACGGTTTTTGGCTGATGGAGGAAGATGATGATGACTTTATAACATTTAGCTAATGTCATCTTTAATTATGATGATGTCATAATTCCAAAATTGGCATTTTCGGATTTTCTGGCAAATTTTCTGCCCAATCTTTGAAAAATCATAACTGATTCTAGAAAAATCAAAATGAGGTGATTCCAAAGCCAAATGAAAGATATTTAAGTTCTCTTCATAGGAAAAATATTTACCAATACTAGAAATCACCACAAAATTCTAGAATTACACAAATGTCATCACTGCCCCAAAACAGAGTTCATTTTCGACCTCAAACTTTGGACAGTCATATCTCCCAGTTCCCAACATGAAATGGCCCACATTATATGTCCATTTTGAAGCTTGAGATGTGAACTATAAGACTGGAAAGTTTCATAATTTTAGAGACCATTTGCCTATTAAAAATGTCCACACGAGAAGACTGCCCAGACAGAATTCACACCGGACAACATTTCTAGTTTTGCAACCAATGTGTCCAATCCAATTTAAATCAATTCCAATGATTAAATACCACAACATGACACCATTTCCATCACAATACCCCATTCAATTATTCCCTCTATTCTAAGTCAATTTGGATGTTAATCCACAATTGAACTCAAATACAGGGTTTTGGCGTTGCTCATAACACAAGTGACTATAATCCACTTTATATTCTCTAAAAGGGTTCATTAATCACTAACCACGTCCACTTTTGTAGTCATTAACCCCCAATCACAATTTGGGATCTTTCTAAACCGGGGCTTAGCAATCCACTAATCTCAGGCTTATTCTCTAGCCTCGAGTCTCAAAATTCGGGGTATTACATAATGTCCAGTCCTTAG
This sequence comes from Inga leiocalycina, assembly GCA_963242795.1. Classification (NCBI taxonomy): domain Eukaryota; kingdom Viridiplantae; phylum Streptophyta; class Magnoliopsida; order Fabales; family Fabaceae; genus Inga; species Inga leiocalycina. The sequence continues at coordinate 46,357,114 of OY725321.1, read as the reverse complement.
AGATCAAGACCTATTGAAATTTTCACTATTCTCCCAAGATTCAGTGGCCTCTCGAATTGCCGCAAAACAACAATCATCCTTGAATGGACTACGAGCAAAAATATTCTAACACTTAGAAATTTCTCTTACCCTTACAATAATATATCTTACGTGCATAAAAACAAACCTATGACCTTTCTCTCTGGCTTTCGTATATAACTCTTATGAGTAGCAACGTTTTCTTCTGCTTACAACCCTATCAATCTTATGAGCAGCAACGTTCTCTACTGCTTGTACCTTGTAAGTCTTACGAGTAGAAAGTCCTACTAGGAATTCTCTCAACTACTTATCTCGTAAGGATATCTACCCTTGCAAGGTCCCTGTACCTTGAGATCAAATTACAATAGAATTTGAAGTGTATACAGACTCTCTCACAGAGCAAATATAATAAATATTGAAGTATAATATGAAGACAGAGAAAATATGAATAATAGAGACTCGTGAATTTGCTTGTGTATATTCTCGTTCTAAGTTCTTGTTTGATGGTCTCTAAAACCCTGTATTTATAGTCAACTGATTTTGTTCATTAAATAATAGTCATTATGGAGTATAGTGTTTCATTTCGGACCAACATGCGTACGTTTGAAATATTTGAACAAGATATCATGGTAGGTACGTGCTTAGTTAGTCGTAATGATTCTGTCCATCGTTGTTTGACTTCCTTTATGTCTTTCTAATTCAAACGATCAAACCCCTGTTTCACACTTGAAATATATATTAAATGTTGTTAAATAATATGAACAAATGAAAATAGAATGAATAAATAACATTAAACCATGTTCGTATTGATCGCATTAAGTTTGTTGCGTTTTGGCTTTTGATAGAGTATCACTCGAGTGTACTTAGGTCTCACTCGAGTGTAGCATTACAGTGTCTCTTCTTCTTTAGCTTTTGAGTTGCACTTCTATGCAAAAAATCAAGAGTATATTTTCTGACTTGTGAGTGATGTGGGTCCTCGCTCGAATGCATCTGGTCTCACTCGAGTGCACATGTATTTTACACTATGAACTAATGTCTCTGGTTAACACTCGTATCCTATTTATCAAGAGTGTGATTTTGTACTTGTAGGTGATATGGACCTTCACTCTAGTACACTGATCCTCACCTGAGTGCAAAGTATATTCTTATATAAAGTACTCTTTTGCTTCAGCACTTGTATCAGGAATGAAGTGAGTTAGATTTCTCACTCACGGGTGCTATGCTATCACTCAGGTGTAAGAGCTTTTCACTTGGGTGCACTTGCTCTTCCATACTCTGGCTGACTCTCAGGCAAGCACTTTCTATGGTTCACTCGCTTGGACTCAAGTGCTCTTTACACTTTAATTTTTTCTTGCTCTCGGGTAAACACTTCCTGTATCACACTTTACATGACTCGAGTGAATTTGAGCCTATCACTCGAGTATTGAGTCCTTGCTCAAGTGCAATTATCATTTTATGTCTCTGATATTTCTCACTGTCAAACACTTGCACGAGCGTGCCTTCATGGTCAATTTCAAATTACACCATCACTCAAGTGCTATGTTTATTACTCGAGTTGTCCTAGCATTTTCAATAAAAGTCTGCTTCTGTCAAACACTTTCAGTTCAACACTTGCTTGTGCTCTAGTGTAAAATTGCTTATCACTTGAGTGGTAGCTTCCATCACTCGAGTACATCAGTTAAAATCACAACAATGACCACTGAACTTTGTGAGATACATTTGGTAACATTTTCAACCATTATCTAAACTTGCAAAACATGAGTTTCTTACCACAACACACAATAATCTTTTGTTATCATCGAAACTTGGAATCTAACATGCACAAACATGTTATAGTATGAATTTCCTATTATACTATATGGTGAATTGCATATTTATTGATCACATTTTATATGATTGATAGTATGTCACTACTGAGATTTGTAAGAATCTTACCCTTTCCAAAAATGTATAATTTATCTAGTTGAAGGAAGTTGCCCAACGGGCAAAGATGTAAATACCGGCAACTGAAGGTTTCAGTCCAGTTCAAATAGGGATGTTGGTTATATGTATATTTTATTATTATTTTTGGGATTAAGAAGTATTATGTACACACCCTGTGGGAATTCCTATAATCTAATCAAGTACTTTATATCAGTATGTATATGTTTTTTCTGTATGACTACTGGACTATGTACATTGTTACTTTGATTATGTCCAAATAAAGAAGGAGTCTGGCATTTTGGTATCAGAGAGAGCGATTTTGGCAATGGAATAGTTTACTGATATGGTCTTGATTATATGGTAAAAAGTAACTTTATAAGGACAAGGGCATTAGAGAAGTGAATCACCCCCATTTGCGAATCAGCCCCTGAAGGATTAGTGAATACTTGAAGTACAACAAGGATTAAATTACCGAACCCCAGGTGGTACAAGGATGTTACAAATGCCGAGAAAGTGGGTCCGAGTAATGATAATATTTGGACCTCATCCTATAACAGAACCATCAGTAAGCTCATCAGTAGAGGACATTGATCAACCGTGGAATGGCATACGTGATGCATAATCTAGAATGGCACTGTGTTCGAGATAGGGTCAGATCTTGATTCCATTATTGGTTCGAGACCTGGAATGGCATACGTAATGCATGATTTGCTACTGGATTAGGGGTTATGGAAGGGACGCCCAGAGTATATATCTATGGGCTGTTTGAGAGCATGACACCCCTACAAACCAGTATATAGAGTACTTAGACAATCTAATACCAGTAAGGTGTCGTCAGGGATATTTTGATTTGGAAATTCCATATGATATTTGGATCGCACTACAATGTACTTCTTTCTGGATTCAGTATTTTGAGCCCGGAAGAAAAATAAGGTTATATGCGGGTTCCAAATGACAACTTTGTGGATTTCATGGAACATATCATAAGGTACGTGTTTAAGTACATGTACAGGAACTGATATACAGTTCATACATAATATTTAGTCAGCTGGAGACAGTTGGCTAACTCCTTAGAATGAGGACAATCATAGGGTACCGGTGCTCGGAAGTAGTTAAAGTCATTATCAGCATTTTAGTACAGGTACACTAAGTTCAAGCATGCTTGAACCAGGGAAATCTCGGGATGGGTGACCCCCTGGGAAGTCACATGTATGTCATGTTTGCCATGTAAAGGTATAAAAACATGTTGTATAGTAGTTCAGAGGCTGTATGTTGTTAAATGCTTTCCCTGACTATTGTAAATGCCTGTTATATGTTATCTCTGGAATACCTGTGTACCCAATACTATGTGAAATGATAAGTATGCCCTTGTGACTATGTGTATTACCTCTTCCATATTTCAATATAGTGAAATATAAAGATAGTAAGATCAAGAGGTGGAGATGCTGGGCAGTGTCAAGAAGCTAGACCTGACTTAACACAGCAAATACTAGGCATGATAACAAAATAGTGAGCAATGATCAATGATGTTAGGAATGAGCTATAAGAAGTGCAACAGAAACAGAACATTGGTAGGGAAAGGTAAAGTAATCCTAGTGGATAGGAAGAGGAATCAGTACAACATGAGGAATACTAAATGATTTTTTCAGAAATGAAATATTCTAGTAACATGGAATTTATTTCAAGAAATATTTAATGAAAATTATTTTCCTTGAATAATCAGAATCTATAGGAACTCATCAATTCGACAAGAGGAGAAAGAAATTTTCAATGAGCACTTGGCTTGATTCATCTTATTGTCTATATACTCTTCTTACCTGAGGTATCATAACGATAAGGAATGGAGCTCAGATATGATGATTTGGGGGCTGAGATTAGAGTTGAGATAAAAGCTGGTCTCTAATCAATTCACAGAATTAAACAAGGCAGTAGGAAAAAGCCATATCACATAAAACAATTTGCTGAATCTGTGTGACAGAAATGTTAACAGTAAGAGTGCATTGAGTAGTGGGAATTCTTTACAGAAACGCAAGAATCAAAAAATTCCCTCTGGGTGGAATAATAAAAAGCCTTATCAAGCTGATAGCCATGGCAAGCAAAGATTCCCTGAGGATAAAATTGTTGGCACTGTGGCCAGTCAAATGATGGTAGACCTGCACAACCAGGCAACAAATTTGTTAAAATTGCCAATAATCAGGTCATATTGTTAAAGATTGCCCATAACAGCTGACAGAGCCTAAACCTAGGAGTCAGGCCAAAGTATTCACCATGACACATGAGAAGGCACATGAGTCGCCTGAGATGACCCAAGGTGGATTATGCGGTATAAACATTAATAGGTATTGGTGCTATCCATACCTATATTGTATTTGACAATGTGAAACACTTTGGACTAAACATAAATGGAATGTTTTATAACTTGATTGTAATAATACCTATGGGTGAGAAAACGACCCTGACAATATTTGTTGAATTGTATGATATGTGTAAGGGATTAAACCTTGTGATAGATTTAGTATCAATTGTAACCCCCTTCGTAATTATATCCGAAATACGTGATTAAAATGAAATAGAGACCAATAATAATCAAATAACATTTACTAACCCATCACATGACGGGGTTTTCACGAATACTTTTTGAAATCATTTATAAACTTGGTCTCATATTCACATTTCGAATACAATTACTATGCGAAGATAAATCACATTCATATAAATATAAAAGTGCACAACTTAATCATTCCGACAATCTTTGGTACATACCTTCACTAAAGATACATAGGGTACAATTGCCCATTACAATTCTTCAAATGGGGATTACACAATCTCATCTCGGAGGAGTCCTAGCCGCTCCGTCCACGAGCCACTTGCCCTGTCTAAATTGTTGGTAGGGGAGAGTGAGATTCGAGAGAATCTCAGTAGGAAACAGATACCATAATGCATGCATGATAGATGCTATGTGTATGACATGTTAGCTTTATCTAGATGCATGCCCCATAATGACATTTCTGCATGCTCAATATTTCATGTAACAAAACTATGGCCACAGTAAAACAGAAACAGAGCTTCATTTATTCAAATATGCTCTACACAATCAAGTAAAGCAATCACATACATCACTACACAAGCAAAGATATCAAATACATGCAAGTAAGGCAAGTCCCCTACCTCCAGTCTTTTCTCCTCGATTTGCGTGCCAGCAACTCGGGGCTTTACATTCGATCCTACAATGTCAAATATACCATTTAGACACTTCCATAGTGTTTCTTGGGGTTATATGAGGCTATATTGAAAATTTACTAAAATACCCCCGGGACCCAGCCCCGCCGTACCCGGTCCGGCTGTACTTTTCTTGAAATTTTGACATGGGCTATTCTGACATATTTTAGCCCAAGGAATCCATTTCCGGATTCGGAATTATCAAATTCAATATCAATTTACAAATTTACCCTTGGCAGCCTCGCTTTAAGGGTTTCAAGGGCGTTTTCGTAATTATGCTTTTTCGGCCTTTTCCGAAAAAGTGCCCAACTGTAGCCCCACCTAATTTTCGCTCCTGAACTCAATCGAATGATCAAATCATTGAAAATCCAACTCTAAGACCCATTTATAGCCTTGACCGAAATATATGGGTTTTCCGGGGAAAATCGGGGTTTTGCGATTTCGGCTCCGTAAACGCGTTCCTTTCTACTCCTAACCACTTTATTGACTATTCCATTAGGTTAAAACTATCATTTAGTACAAATTTGGGCCGCATAACAGCCTCACACACCCATTTTCCATTTTTGAAACCAATGACAATCCGGCAAAATTTCACCGATTAAATTATCCACAGCAGCCAGAATAGTCAATACACAAGAGTTTGGAAGTTACCTCAAGCTCCCACTAGTTTTTCCTTCTTGTGGCTGAAAACCCTAACTTCAAAACACCAAAAGAGGAGCTTCCAAACCTTAAAGGACATAAAGGAGTAGCTTAGGATCGGAGTTATACGCGTTAGGAGCTAGATCGTCGGAGAAATCGGCTTACCTTATGAGATTTCTTCCTCTTTCTCACTCTAGACATCTCAAACGTTCTCTCTCTCATTCAGCTGAATATGGCGTCGGTTTGGAGGAAGGAAGATGAATAAAAAGTGTTTTAACATTAGGATGATGTCATGTTTTATTATGCTGATGTCATAAATCCCATTTTCGGATTTTCTGGCAGATTTTCTGCCCAAACTTTGGAAAATCATAACTAATTCTAGAAAACTCAAAATGAGGTGATTCCAAAGCCAAATGAAAGATATTTAAGTCCTCTTCATAGGAAAAATATTGGCCATCACTAAAAATCACCACACAATTCCAGAATTACATAAATTTCATCACTGCCCCAAAACAGAGTCCATTTTCGACCTCAAACTTTGGACAGTCATATCTCCCAGTTCCCAAAACAAAATGGCACAAATTATATGTCCATTTTGAAGCTTGGGATGTGAAATTTAAGACTGGAAAGTTTCATAATTTTCTGACATTATTTGCCTAGTCAAAACATCCACACGAGAAGACTGGCCATACATAATTCACACTGGACAGCATTTCCAGTTTTGCAACCAATGTGTCCTATTCAATTTAAATCAATTCCAATGATTAAATACCACAACATGACACCATTTCCATCACAATACCCCATTCAATTATTCCCTCTATTCTAAGTCAATTTGGATGTTAATCCACAATTGAACTCAAATATAGGGTTTTGGCGTTGCTCATAACACAAGCGACTAGAATCCACTTTATATTCTCTAAAAAGGTTCATTAATCACTAACCACGTCCACTTTTGTAGTCATTAACCCCTAATCACAATTTGGGATCTTGCTAAACCAGGGCTTAGCAATCCACTAATCTCAGGCTTATTCTCTAGCCTCAAGTCTCAAAATTCGGGGTATTACATTTCTTCCCCCGTTCAATAAATTTCGTCCTCGAAATTTTTCATACCACTTAATCCAAAAACTACGGATGCTTCTTCACGACAGCTTCCGTTTCACAATTCATTTCATATTGGGATGGTCTCCTCTAGACCACCCACACACAAATGATACTCTACAAATCCGATTCTAACAAGAATCTCAAACAATGAATGCAACCCAGTTGCCCCAAACTGCAATCGGCCCATTTCACGATTGCCACACAAACCAAATCACCATATTTTTTTGCCAAACAGATGCAATTGCTTCCACATACGATTGCCATAAAACCATCATAACATAACCACAATTATCGCAAGCCCCCTAATTCATGAGTGGCTAGTGCATCTCGATATCTAGAGGCTCTAACTTATGAGACATATCATAAGATCTTGGCAGTTGGGCGGCATAGGCCACCACTCTGCTTAACACAAACTAGTTCCTCCTTCCGGATGTAACCCCAAAACACCACAACCTCAATACATCAACCGGCAGCCTTAGCTGTATACACAAACTCTTTCACTGTATTCACATCCACAACCTTACCCTCACCCGTACACCCACCAGTGACTCCACTAGTGGTAACCGGGACATTTGGGTATCAACACAATGTTACTTCTGTATCAACTTTCATGGTGTCGCCCTCACCCGTACACCCACCAGTGACTCCGCTAGTGGTAACCGGGTCTTTTGGGAATTCACAACAATATCACATCGTCTGGTCACTCCAGAATCTTAATTTCTTCTATCCAAAGTACCCGACCATAATGGCCCACCTAGAGTCTCAGTCTCTTCTATCTAGGTGCCTTTTATTGTCACACCCCCCTTAATGGGTGCCCACACTTCCGCTGCGTGGCTGGCTCCCACATCACACCCGTCCGATGGATGCCCGTGGGTTACCGGGCTCACAATTTTATTGTCACACCCCTTCAGAGTGCCCACCCCCTGGTCAACTACGTACCAGGGCTACGATGGCCGTCCCCTGACCGGGACTGGCAGGCAGCTGGGTTACTCACCTTTCACCCAGGACTCACAAGAAAATCCACTTCCTTATCAAACGTACATTGCAGATTCTAATTTTACGCACCACCTTTCGACCTTGGGTCAATACCGGTGCAACCAACGTGGTGGCTAGCCAGGCTGGCCATGCCGGGGTAATTGCCCTCACAAACAAGAATCCCCGATCATGTAGTCGAATTCGCCATCAGCTAAACTAGCTCTGCTCTGCTACGACACACCTCAATCCCAGCTTGTTCACAACATCATAGATTCACAATCACACTCTACCCTCATCCCCTTTTACCGGCGGGAAGACACACAGTCTTTACCCGAACCGTTGCTATCGACCCAGGGACTATTGGCGTGGCAGTGCATATACATAGAATCGCGGCTCACAAATAGTCAATCCCCCGTAACTACTGCCCCAGCAGAACGGTCCTCCGCCATAGGAATCACCCCATGCGGCCGCAGGTGTGAGACTCACAATACACAATTGCAACAAGCTGGAACCAAGCATTTTAATAATTCCACCCACCACAAATTCTTTTCACCAAACTAGGATCCTTCAAGACCCCTTTTTCACAAAATAATCTGGACTTCGAAGTTTTACCTCCCGAAGCCATGATTAACACATCATTCTCACGGTAACCTCGAGCTTCTGCTCAACACAATTCCCAAACATATCACATTCTCACGCTTCCGCTGCACACTCTGAGGTCAATCTCCTCATCTGTGCTTTAACAATGTCAAGCTGATTTAACAGAAGTCCCATAGGAATCTCCGACCACAACTGATAACATTCACAACATATATTCATCTGCGTCAGACCTTGGCCCGATTCAACTTGAATCATTCAAAGCCACACCCAGCACTTCGTTGAGATCCCATACTCCCAATGTTCCCAGAGCTCTATTCTACGATTCAACGTCATGGCGAGTGCACACTAAGGTTCATCGTCACGGCAGCTGCACACTAGGGTTTGTCGTCACGGCGGCTGTCACAAAATTTTTTTTATATTGTCACACCCCTTTAGAGTGCCCACCCCCTGATCAACTACATACCAGGGCTCCGCTGGCCGGCCCTTACACTGAGCCTGGTAGGCAGCTGGGTTACTCACATTTCACCCAGGACTCACATATTCCCCGTATCTCCACCGCCCCGAAGGCACTGTCCTCCCACTGTGTGCTATACACACCCCCAGTGGGCCGCAGGTAATAAACACACAAATAGCCGCTCCGATTAGACGTCGCCATAGGTAGCCCTCGCCGATAAGAACTCCCCGTAGGTTGCCTTATGCACTTCGAATCCTCATAGGTAACTCTTTCAAATTCAAATTCTCCGCAGAATCACTTTTCCCTGTGCTAGATGAACACTAGCAACCTCAGGATACGTAATACACATTTCAATTCCATTCTAGTACCACATCCTGGTACCACAGACCATATAGGTCATATCAACCTCCTAAGGACCAGCTTGACTATTGCGTCTGATCCTTGGATCACAATTCATCTTTCAAACCTTCAACCTCAGTTGAACCGGGAAATCACTTCCCTCATTTCCACGGAGCATAAAAACTCCAACACAAATCCAAATATCATGCCAGCCTAGGCCACACCGGTCCCCTAGGTCTTAAGGCCTTTAAACATACAAGCTCAGTATGACATCACTACATGTAACATCATACCACCCTGGGATACTTACCCAACATCTAGGCTAGTTATGATACCTAGAACCTCAATATCACCAATCTAGGAAATCATTTTCCTTAGTTCTCTAATCAGACGATGGGTCTGATTACCTCCACCACTAGGTCTACACCTCAAATCCTCTGGTGAATCATACTGACTCACCATATCCACAATATAAATAATGTATACATATGGCCCTTAAACTCATATATCCATAAATAGTAGGGACCTTAATGTGTATACCACAACAAACAAAGTCATCTCCTATGACTTAAGGCAGCAACTACTGCCATTATCCTAGCAAATTTCCATGTTTACCAGGAATTGCAGCTCTGATACCAAAAATGTAACCCCCTCCGTAATTATATCCGAAATACGTGATTAAAATGAAATAGAGACCAATAATAATCAAATAACATTTACTAACCCATCACATGACGGGGTTTTCACGAATACTTTTTGAAATCATTTATAAACTTGGTCTCATATTCATATTTCAAATACAATTACTATGCGAAAATAAATCACATTCATATAAATATCAAAGTGCACAACTTAATCATCCCGACAATCTCTGGTACATACCTTCACTAAAGATACATAGGGTATAATTGCCCATTACAATTCTTCAAATGGGGATTACACAATCTCATCTCAGAGGAGTCCTAGCCGCTCCGTCCACGAGCCACTTGCCCTGTCTAAATTGTTGGTAGGGGAGAGTGAGATTCGAGAGAATCTCAGTAGGAAACAGATACCATAATGCATGCATGATAGATGCTATGTGTATGACATGTTAGCTTTATCTAGATGCCTGCCCCATAAAGACATTTCTGCAAGCTCAATATTTCATGTAACAAAACCATGGCCATAGTAAAACAGAAACAGAGCTTCATTTATTCAAATATGCTCTACACAATCAAGTAAAGCAATCACATACATCACTACACAAGCAAAGATATCAAATACATGCAAGTAAGGCAAGTCTCCTACCTCCAGCCTTTTCTCCTCGATTTGCGTGCCAGCAACTCTGGGCTTTACATTCGATCCTACAATGTCAAATATACCATTTAGACACTTCCATAGTGTTTCTCGGGGTTATATGAGGCTATATTGAAAATTTACTAAAATACCCCCGGGACCCGGCCCCGCCGTACCCGGTCCGGCTGTACTTTTCTTGAAATTTTGACATGGGCTATTCTGACATATTTTAGCCCAAGGAATCCATTTCCGGATTCGAAATTATCAAATTCAATATCAATTTACAAGTTTACCCTTGGCAGCCTCACTTTAAGGGTTTCAAGGGCGTTTTCGTAATTATGCTTTTTCGGCCTTTTCCGAAAAAGTGCCCAACTGTAACCCCACCTAATTTTCACTCCAGAACTCAATCGAATGATCAAATCATTGAAAATCCAACTCTAAGACCCATTTATAGCCTTGACCGAAATATATGGGTTTTCCGAGGAAAATCGGGGTTTTGCGATTTCGGCTCCGTAAACGCGTTCCTTTCTACTCCTAACCACTTTATCGACTATTCCATTAGGTTACAACTATCATTTAGTACAAATTTGGGCAGCATAACAGCCCCACACACCCATTTTCCATTTTTGAAACCAATGACAATCCGGCAAAATTTCACTGATTAAATTATCCACAGCAGCCAGAATAGTCAATATACAAGAGTTTGGAAGTTACCTCAAGCTCCCACTAGTTTTTCCTTCTTGTGGCTGAAAACCCTAACTTCAAAACACCAAAAGAGGAGCTTCCAAACCTTAAAGGACATAAAGGAGTAGCTTAGGATCGGAGTTATACGCGTTAGGAGCTAGATCGTCGGAGAAATCGGCTTACCTTATGAGATTTCTTCCTCTTTCTCACTCTAGACATCTCAAACGTTCTCTCTCTCATTCAGCTGAATATGGCGTCGGTTTGGAGGAAGGAAGATGAATAAAAAGTGTTTTAACATTAGGATGATGTCATGTTTTATTATGCTGATGTCATAAATCCCATTTTCAGATTTTCTGCCCAAACTTTGGAAAATCATAACTAATTCTAGAAAACTCAAAATGAGGTGATTCCAAAGCCAAATGAAAGATATTTAAGTCCTCTTCATAGGAAAAATATTGGCCATCACTAAAAATCACCACACAATTCCAGAATTACATAAATTTCATTACTGCCCCAAAACAGAGTCCATTTTCGACCTCAAACTTTGGACAGTCATATCTCCCAGTTCCCAAAACAAAATGGCACAAATTATATGTCCTTTTTGAAGCTTGGGATGTGAAATTTAAGACTGGAAATTTTCATAATTTTCTGACATTATTTGCCTAGTCAAAACATCCACACGAGAAGACTGGCCATACAGAATTCACACTGGACAACATTTCCAGTTTTGCAACCAATGTGTCCAATTCAATTTAAATCAATTCCAATGATTAAATACCACAACATGACACCATTTCCATCACAATACCCCATTCAATTATTTAGAGCCGGGAATTCGGGCCGAGCCCGTCGGGCCAGCCCGTTTAGGCCCGAGCCCGTCAAGGGCCGGGCCAGTGATTTAAAGTGAAAAAATGGAAGCGGGCTTAAACGGGCCGGCCCGAAAGCCCGTCGGGCCGGCCCGTTTAAGCCCGTTTAATTTTTTTTTTAGAAATCACTATAGCAATGTTTTTTTTTTGCCCTATTGTAGCTATGAACTTCTTTGGTTGTAGTTTGTCAACTTGTTTGATTGTGGTCTTGTTCTTGTAGACTTATTTGATTATGGCTTTTGTCTGTAGTTTATGAACTTGTTTGAGTGTTTGACTGGTTATGGATATTAATTATGGTTTGTTTGTTAGGTTTTAGTGTTTATGTTTTATTGAATATAGATGCTATATATGTTTTAAGTAGTTTTAATAATATTTATATGTTAGATTATGTATTTTAGTCATTAGGGGCATAAAAGAGAGGGAAAAGTTAAACGGGCCTGAAGCCCGCGGGCCGGCCCGCGGGCTTCAGTTAAACGGGCCGGGCCGTTAAAATAGGGGTGTTTTTAGGACGCGGGCCTAAACGGGCCGTCCCGTTTAGGCCCGAGCCCGTCACGGGCCGGCCCTGCAGGGCCGGGCCGGCCCGTTTGCCCAGCTATACAATTATTCCCTCTATTCTAAGTCAATTTGGATGTTAATCCACAATTGAACTCAAATATAGGGTTTTGGCGTTGCTCATAACACAAGCGACTACAATCCACTTTATATTCTCTAAAAAGGTTCATTAATCACTAACCACATCCACTTTTGTAGTCATTAACCCCTAATCACAATTTGGGATCTTGCTAAACCAGGGCTTAGCAATCCACTAATCTCAGGCTTATTCTCTAGCCTCAAGTCTCAAAATTCGGGGTATTACATCAATATTCTTATCTACTTGAGGAGCAGTAAAGAACATGAGACAAGTACGGACAGAGCTATATGCTTCATAATAGTACAACAAGTAAGGATCAAACAATCATTTGATCTTTAACAAAGCACACATTGTGGCCAATAAGGGTCAAACAGTCATTTGATCCTCAGCAGTGAACAAAAATTGGCTAGTAGGGACAAATAGTCATTTGATCTTAAACACCGATCAGATAAACATAGCTATAGATAGTCATGTGTATAGATAGGCATGTTCACAGTAAGTCCCAATATACATGTTTGTCTAGGGCAGTAAGACTAGAATATTCAATACTAGTAAATTAAGAGTCCTAAGTTTTTAAGTCCTGACATGTATTCAGTATGGATATTGAACTGTGCGTCCTGAGATTATAAAACCTGTTGGACTAGTGTGTCTTCAGGCCAACATTTGTTATACAATCAGAGCATGTGAAGCAACCCCATGATTAGGAGCTCTCGACATGGCCAGGAAGTCACACATGATAGTCCTGGTTACACCAATAAAATGAACAAGTAGCTCTGAGATCGAGAAGCAGTTCGTAAAACATACGTCTGAGACATGTTATGTTGAGCAGAGATAGAGGTAGTAAGACCCGATGTGCATGTTTGTATGGGGTAGTGTCCCTGGGAAGTAAGACCTGATAAGCACTTTGTATTGAATAGTATACACAGTGAGGCCAGTAAGGATAAACAGATAGTTAATCTTGAACAATGTTAGATAGGTGTGTTTGCAACATTAATATTTTGAATACTTATATGATAGGAAGTAAGACTTATGGATAATCAGTATAGTAATGAGCTGTATGAGTACAAAACAGGCTGAATGTGTGAGTATTGATAGGAATTTAACACACTAACAACTATCCGACAATTTGTGATGCATATGAGTATGCATAAAACAAGGATAAATTGCATATTTAAAAAAGATTCCATGAGGATAATCAATTTTATATGTTATCTAAAATTTTGAGGACCAAATTTTATTGACGAAGGGAGGAATGTAACATCCCAAATTTTATCCACCAAAATTCCTTTCACCTCTGAGGCATTACAAGGAAGAAAATGATGAATTTTTGGCACATTTTAAAGAATGGCAAAACAGTGAAATTAATGGTCAAACGAAATTTGGGCCAATATAAGACATAAAATTTAGTTTTGTCGATTCTTATAGCCCAAAATGAAGAATGGAAGAGCATAATTTTTGGGCCCAAGAAACATGTAGACTTCGGCCCAAACAAAAGAAAACGGAAGAAGACAATGTAATACAAAAATTGAAGAAAGGTAAGGGCAAAATGGTCATTTAACCATTAAAGCAAAAGCTCTTATTTTGCTCCAATTAAAAGGCCAATTTTCGCCCAACAAGGAAGAAGCAAGGGAGATTAAACACTTGGTCCAAAATATGCCAAAAGATGGAGCATTTTTAGCCATGTAAAAGAAAAGAGCAAAGTCAGAAAAGTAAAACATGTGATTAATTAGCAATTAAATAATATAACATAAGGAGGTGGAATAAGCTTCTTCAAGAAGCCATTTAACCTCTTCAAGGATGTCATATTTCATCCAAATAAGATAAAGAAAAGAGAAAATAATAATTTGGCCATAAATTCTGCCAGTTGGAAGCATTTTGGCCAAATTCAAAAAGATAATGCAATTAGTCAAAAATCACATGACTAATTAGCAATAAAATATTATATTTTAGGGAGGTAGAGATGATATTTTTTAAGAGCTCTTATCTTTCCTCCAAGGCCATATTTTCAGCCAACACAAGAGTTACGAAGAGAGAAAAATTCTTGAAACACATGAACACAAAGAGGAAGAGCAAGAGTTCAAGAAGCAAGATCAAGGTGAGTGATTATGAAATTCCTGTGTTTGTGCCTTCAAATTGCATGAAAACCTTCTAATCTCTATCCATTCTTTAAGCAAACATGTAGCAAGCACAAAATCAAGAGCAAGAAGCAAGAAGGTGTAGAGAGAGAAGCAAAGGTAAACCCATAAACCTTTATTTTCTTGTTGGATTCAAGGTGGTTATTGTTGTTATGTTTGATTTATGGATTTGATTTAGTTGAATTTGTGATTTGGGATGCTCAAACCATAAGGGAAGGTGTTGCCCAAATTTTGATTAAACATATTCAATAGGAGTTTAAATAATTAAACAAGTGATTAGTGGTGGAAAGAAGGTGATTAATGGAATGGAATCATGAAACACCAAATTTTGCCAATTTTTTCAGATTTCGGTCAGGGGTTGTTTGGTAGTATTTGGACTAGATTTTGGTGTTTTGATTATTTCATTATGTTTAGAATGGAAATTTGTGTGGGAACATGTAAAATGTAAAGTGAGGAGGCTTTAGGGTGTGAAACGACAATTTTACCCCTAAAATCCTAACATAGGGAATGTCTAGGGCATTTTCATCATTTGAGTGTGAATTTACCCAATCTGAGCCTGAGAAGTAGATGGTGCTCTCAATTAAGTACCGGCATGACTATACTAGCTAACATAATGAGATGAAGGGGCACAGGCTTGGGAGGCAATCTTGCTAACCAAGGCATCTAACTTTGACTTCTCGATGGTTTCCTGAATTTGCATGTTGAAAGAATTGTTAGAGGAAGACTCTTGAGCTTTCTCTATGGCTATTTTCTTCCCTTCCTTTCACTTCTTTTGACTTTGACCATGTCACAATTAGTTCCTTGAAAGCTACACCATTTGTTTTGGGTTTTGGAGGAGGTGTTGGAGTAGAAGAAGGTGAAGGTATCGGAGTTGGAGTTGGTGTTGCCAACGGTGTTATCGACTCACTGGTGGTAGAATAAGATGGTGAAGAAGTGGGAGAGTTCTGACTAACTTAAGGAATCTTTATATGAACCATTTTGAAGATTTGGAAAGGTTAGAGAGCAAAAAAGAATTATGAAAGCAAAGAAAGAGTTTTCTGGTTGTGGGGTTTTGGTTAGGGCTTAAAATGAGGGATTTATAAGAAAATATATGACCTTTTAGAGATTATTAAAGAGTTGCAACCGAAATTTAAAGATATTTTGAGGCGTTTAATTGGTGGGTAACTGCCAGAAGTGAAGAGGTGTGCCTGATGAGTGGGGAGATACTTTCGAGTGAGAAGAACAAGTGAGCTGTTTGAGCTATCGCGTAACTGATATAAGCCCCGATACTCGAGTAGAAACCCTATACACTCAAGTGTTTATACTTATGCACTTGAGTCACCTATTTTTTTGCTCAAGTGAAATAGAGAAAAATTCCAAAAAATTTGTAGAAACATACCTGGTTTAAGTGTATTTTGTTGTGATCTTCACCTTTGTACTCAAGTTCTCCAAGATCACTTGAGTAAACTATGCTTTGAAGGTAATTTATGGATTTGTACCTAATGTACTCGAGACTCCTTGCTTTACTTTTAGGTGTGTTATTCCTACACTCTAGTGTGCTATTTCCTCACTTGAGTGAGAGCTGTAACACCCCGAATTTTGAGACTCGAGGCTAGAGAATAAGCCTGAGATTAGTGGATTGCTAAGCCCCGGTTTAGCAAGATCCTAAATTGTGATTAGGGTTTAATGACTACAAAAGTGGACGTGGTTAGTGATTAATGAACCCTTTTAGAGAATATAAAGTGGATTGTAGTCGCTTGTGTTATGAGCAACGCCAAAACCCTGTATTTGAGTTCAATTGTGGATTAACATCCAAATTGACTTAGAATAGAGGGAGGAATTGAATGGGATATTGTGATGGAAATGGTGTCATGTTGTGGTATTTAATCATTGGAATTGATTTAAATTGGATTGGACACATTGGTTGCAAAAAATTGGAAATGCTGTCCAGTGTGAATTCTGTCTGGGCAGTCTTCTCGTGTGGATGTTTTGACTAGGAAAATGATGTCAGAAAATTATGAAACTTTCCAGTCTTGAAGTTCACATCCCAAGCTTCAAAATGGAGATATAATTTGTGCCATTTCGTTTTGGGAACTGGGAGATATGACTGTCCAAAGTTTGAGGTCGAAAATGTACTCTGTTTTGGGGCAGTGATGAAATTTGTGTAATTCTGGAATTTTGTGGTGATTTCTAGTAATGGATCATATTTTTCCAATGAAGAGGACTTAAATACCTTTCATTTGGCTTTGGGATCAACTCATTTCAATTTTTCTAGAATTAGTTATGATTTTTCAAAGTTTGGGCAGAAAATCTGCCAGAAAATCCGAAAATGGGAATTATGACATCATCTCATTAAAAGATGATGTCAGCATGGAATTACATATGTTATCATCTTCCTCAGCTCATTTCTGTCGCACACAGCAGCTGAAGCAAGAAAAAAACGTGGAGAGAGCTTGGAGAAAAGAGAGAAAAAGAGGAAGAAATCTCGCAAGGTAAGCCGATTTCTCCGACGATCTAGCTCCTAACGCGTATAACTCCGACTCTAAGCCACTCCTCTTTATTCTTTAAGGTTGTGAAGCTCAAAACTTGGTGTTTTAAAGAGGCTAGGGTTCAGCCAAATTTGGGAAAAGCTAGTGGGAGCTTGAGGTAACTTCCAAACTTTCGTATATTGCTTATTCTGGCTGCTGTGGGCAATTTAATCGGTGAAATTTCGCCGGATTGCCATTGGTTTTAAAGTTTGGAAATGATGTGGCCTAGGGGTTATGCTGCCCAAATTGGGTCTTAATGTTAGTTGTAACCTAATGTAATGGTTAATAAAGTGGTTAGGAGTAGAAAGGAACGCGTTTACGGAGCCGAAATCGTAAAACCCCGATTTTCCCTGGAGAACTCATAAATTTCGGCCAGCCCTAGAAATGGGTCTTAGAGTTGGATTTTCAATGATTTGATGGTTCCATTGAGTTCAGGGGCGAAAATTAGGTGGGGTTATAGTTGGGCACTTTTTCAAAAAAGGCCGAGAAAGCATAATTACGGAAACACCCCTAAAACCCTAAAAGTAGGGCTGCCAAGGGCAATTTCGTAATTTTACATTGAATTTGATAATTCCGAGTCCGAAAATGGATTCCTTGGGCTGAAATATGTTAGGAAAGCCCATATTAGAATTTCGGGAAAAGTGCAACCGGACCGGGTACGGCGGGCCCGGGCCGGGTCCCCGGGGGTATTTTTGTAAATTTTCATTATAGACTCATATAACCCCCAGAAACACTATGGAAGTGTCTAAATGGTACATTTGACATTGTAGGATCGAATGTGAAGCCCCGAGTTGCTGGCACGCAAATCGAGGAGAAAAGACTGGAGGTAGGGGACTTACCTTACTTGCATGTATTTGATATCTTTGCTTGTGTAGTGATGTATGTGATTGCTTTACGTGATTGTGTAGAGCATATTTGAATAAATGAAGCTCTGTTTCTGTTTTGCTGTGGCCATAGTTTTGTTACATGAAACATTGAGCAAACAGAAATGTCATTATGTGGCATGCATCTAGATAAAGCTAACATGTCATACACATAGCATCTATCATGCATGCATTATGGTATCTGTTTCCTACTGAGATTCTCTCGAATCTCACCCTCCCCTACCAACAATTTAGACAGGGTAGGTGGATCGAGGATGGAGTAAGCAATCAAAGGCGACGGGACTCGTTCGGGTTGTAATCTTGTGATAGGTGGTTATCAATGCATGTTTAGGATGAGTATATTTGGTTATGTATTTGAAATGAGTTGTTGGATATTTGTATATGTATGAGAAAGATTTGTGTAATCCCCATATGAGGGCTTGTATGGGCGAATGTGCCCTATAAAGCTCGAGTTAATATATGGAAACTGGGATTGCCGGGATTATTTTTGTGTACTCTGATTTATTATGAATGTGATGTTCCGCGTAGTAATTGTATTCGAAAAGTGATTATGAGACCAAGTTTATAAATGATTTCGAAAGGTAATTTTGAAAACCCCGTCTGGTAGATGGGTTTGTAATTTGTATTTGTTTCTTATTGGTCTCTATTTCACTTTAATTGCGTATTTCGGATATAATTACGGCAGGGGGTTACAAGAGCCAACATACCCGTTGGATTTGATTGAGCTCTTAGTACTTCTACCTCTTCTGTTAACCTCTGTTTTGCAAGCTAGAAATAGAACATATGAGTTAGACTTACACTGGAGAGTTCATCCATGGCTCGAGTGATACTGTGCCTTGTACTCAAGTGACAGTCCTGCAAAACAAGCTTTTACATACTCCGATGCTTAAGTTAGTATGGTTATCATCAAAACTTATATTAAACATAATAATCAACAAGAAAAACTTACAACTTATTGGGATTAACCATTCCCAATTCTCTTTATATATATAAAAATTGATCTTTAGCAATTGGCTTTGTGAATATATCAGCGAGTTGAAAATGAGTAGGAATGAACTCAACTTTGACATCCTTCTTTTGTACATGATCCCATATGAAGTGATATATGATACCTTTGTGCTTGGTTCTTAAATACTGCATAGGATTTTTAGCCAAGCTTATAGTACTGGTATTGTTGCAATAGATAGGTATCGCTTTCAAGTAGATTCCCAAGTCCTGAAGTTGTTGTTTCAACCAAATTACTTAAGAGCAACAACTTGCTACAGATATGTATTCAGCTTCAGTAGAAGATAACAAAACTGTATTCTGCTTCTTGTTGAACCAAGATACTAGAGAGCCTCCAAGAAATTGACATTGTCTACTAGTGCTCTTTCATCAGTTTTGTATCCTCCGTGGTCTGAATCATAATAGGCTATTAAGTATTCATTTCCTCCTTTTGGGTACTATAGGCCAAGTTTTGCAGTGTTTCCTAAGTACCTGAAGATTCTCTTCATAGTTTTTGCATGTGATACCTTAGGAGCAAATTGATACCTTCCACACATCCTAATGCTGAATTGTATATATGGCCTGCTCGTGGTTAGATAGAGTAATGAACTAATCATTCCTCTATATTTAGTAATGTTGAAGTTAGGACCTTTAACGTCAGCATTCAGTAGTGTGGTAGAGCTCATTAGAGTATCAACTCTATTGGCATTTTCCATTATATACTTCTTCATATATTTGGTCTGAGATACAAAGATCCCATTCTTTGTTTCATGATTTGAAGTCCAAAGAAGAAGTTTAACTCTCCTATCATGGACATTTCAAATTCTCCCCATATAAGTTTAGAAAATTCTTGACACAGAGATTCATTAGTAACACCAAAAATTATATCATCAACATATATTTGGACTACTAATAAATCATTCTTGTTATGTTTAATGAAAAGTGTGGTATCTACTTTTCCTCTAACAAAGTTTTGATTGAGAAGAAATTTGCTAGTCTTTCGTACCAAGCTCTAGGTGCTTGTTTCAAACCATATAAAGCTTTCTTGAGTTTGAAAACATAATCAGGTTTATTGTCATCTTCAAAACCTGGTGGTTGTTCAACATAAATTTCCTCCATCATGTATCCATTTATAAAAGCACTCTTCATATCCATTTGATAAAGTTTAAAACCTTTAATGCATGCAAAGGTTAAGAGTACTCGTATTGCTTCCAGTCTTTCCACTAGAGCATATGTTTCCTCATAATTAATACTTTCTTCTTGATTATAGCCTTTGGCAACTAACCTTACCTTGTTTCTCATAATGATTACAGATTCATCAAGTTTGTTTTTGAAAACCTATTTAGTCCCTATGACCGAGTGATCTTTAGGTCCAGGTACCAAATTCCAAACTTGATTTCTTTGAAATTGATTTAATTCTTCTTGCATAGCAATCACTCAATCATTGTCAGAAAGTGCTTCTTCAATACTAGAAGGTTCAATCTCAGAAATAAATGCAAAAAAGTTACGTCATTATGAATTCTATTTCTTGTTTTGACACCTTCATAAACATCTCTAATTACTTGATCAATTGGATGATCTTTCATGTGTCTCTATTCTCTTGGCTAAGCATGATCATCGACTTTTTGTTAATTTTGAATATCATATGTTTGAAAATCATTTTGATTTGAAATGGTTATATTTTTAGTTTTCTTTATCAAATCCATTTCTTCTTCATCAAAAAACTTTGTTTGAGAATCTATTTCATCAAACACAACATGAATAGTTCCTTTTATAATACATGTTCTTTTATTAAAGACTCTATATGCTTTACTTCTATTTGAATGACCTATAAACAAACCTTCATTAGACTTTGAATCAAACTTACCCAAGTTTTATTTACTGTTTTTGTGAATGAAACACTTGCATCTAAAAATGTGTAAATAAGTAAGGTTTAACATTTTCCCTTTCTAGAGTTCATTTGGTGTCTTTCCAAGTGACTTGTGAATATATGCTCGATTTGAGATATAGCATGCAGTACTCATTGCATCCGCCCAGAACACTTGTGATATCTCCTTCTCATTAAGCATTGTTGTTGCCATCTCTGTGAGGACTCTGTTCTTTCTTTGCATAACTCTATTCTGCCGAGGTGTTCTAGGTGCAGAGAAATTGTGATCAATTCCTTAATTGTTGCAGAACCCTTCAAAGAGTTAGTTATCAAATTCTTCTTCATGATTGGCATTGATAGAAATAATAGAGATACCTTTCTCATTTTAGACCTTTTTGGCAAACGTAATAAATTCAACAAAAGTTTCATCTTTTGAAGCAAGAAATATAGTCCATGTAAATCTTGTAAAATAATCTACAATTACTAAAGTATATAGATTTCCTCCAAAACTTTTTACTCTTGTTGGACCTACCAAATCCATATGAAGTAATTGTAAAGGTTTGGAAGTAGAAATCTTATACTTTGTTTTGAAAGAATATTTAGTTTGTTTTCCTTTTTGACAAGCATCACAAATCATGCCGTCTTTGAATTTAAATCTTTTCTAATCTGTTTGTCAAATTGGTTCCTATTAACATGAGCCAGATGCTTATGCCATAACCAACTCTCTTATTATTTGCTAAGAAAACAATTTTCATAAGACTTTGAATTTAAATCAATAGTATAACAATTACTGTCCCTTTAAGCTTGGATCTTTGCTTTGATGAACTCTTTGTTAAGCTGTAGATCCTTCTTATTTACTATCAAACATTCTTATGAATCAAATATTACCCAATTACCTTTGTCAGTGCTTTGAATCACCCTTACGAGGTTGTGGCATAACCTAATGAATCAAGAGAAGATTGTACACATGTTTTTGAATTGTACCCAAAAAAGGGGGAAGAATAAAGTGGGTGCCATTGCATGCCGACTTGGTCTTACAATTGTGAAATGATTTAGGAAAATATTGTGAAATTATTTATGAAAGATTTGTGAAATGATTTGAAAACTATTTGAGTTTTGATATTTTCTTGGACTTTGGTCCTAAGTCCGCCCTAGCTGGGCCGAATTCTTAAATTAACAAACAACTAGCCTTATCAAACAAGAAATAACTCAGCATTAATTATGGATTTGTTCATTGAGAAACAAGTTGGTGTATGTTAGGAAATTAATCAAGAATTAATTTCCTAATTATTTCATAGAGGCAAGGAGGAGTGCACATAAATTCCTAATTAGTGGTCTCCTTAGACCTCTATAAATAGGATGTGTATCCCTCAACTGAACCTCACCCTTGCCATTGATCTATTTGGTTATCTCTTCTCTCCTACCATCTTTTTTGTTTTGGTGATCTATTTTTTCAATCCTGTTTAGTCTCTAGTAGTCTAGTTATTGCATAAGCTTATTTTGTTCAAGTTATGGAGCCTTGGATCTTTGAGACGGATCCAAAAATGGATCTCCCAGTACGTATGTCTCTTCTCTCTCTTCATTTTCCTTTATTAGTATTAGAGCTTGTCTGGTCCTATGGTTGTGATTATTCTTTGTGATTAACCATATGACTTTTTTTATTATCCCTATATATTTCTACTGTGCTATCATGATATATCATGTTAGCACATGCATACTTCCTTATATTCCTCCACTTCTATTTTTGGAATAAATATTTAAATATAATGACCATGCGTATTTTTTTCAAAGCATGAGAAAGATGAATGCTTATATATTATAGGCATATTTTCCAAATTGATATATGCAAGCCTCTTGCCTTTGGTTCTTCTTTCTTACATATGCGTGTATATGCTTTATAAGAATCATGATTTATATTTATACATATTTTTTAACTACTTGAACTTTCTCCCTTTCATGTTGATGTATGCATGGACATATGATGCTCCCAATGATCTTATTTTTTCGAAAGTATTGAATTATCATATGCCCATATGTTGTTGTTCTTTTTCTTTCAAAAACTCAACTTCTTCATATTCAACATGTGCTGGATCCGGTTGGTACTTCTCCAGTTAGGAAACATGAAACACATCATGGAGTCTACTCAAGTTTGGAGGTAAGGCTACTCGGTAAGCAATAGGCTCAATTCCCATAAGAATCTTAAAGGACATATATACCTCAGGCTTAGCTTCTTTGGTTTGATAGCTCTCCCAACGTTGGTGACTGGAGATACCCTCAAAGACACATGATCTCTTACTTCAAACTCTAGAGGTCTTCTCCTCTTATTAGCATAGGTTTTCTGTCGACTCTGCTCTGCGATGAGTCTCTTCCAAATGATACAACCTCCTCTTGGATAACTCTGTTTAGTACAAAGGTGATTGGCACTTCCTCCCTTATAATGCTTCATACAAAGCCATTTGAATGCTTGCATGATAGCTGATATTATAGGCAAACTCAGCTAGTGGAAGAAAGTAGTTCCAATTCCCTTTAAAGTCATAGACACATGCTCTCAGCATATCTTTCAGCGTTTGAATTTTTAGAATCGCCAGGCACAGCGGAACAATTTTAAAATTTTCACCGATCCTAATCGAGGATCTATTAACGGCGTTTAAACCAAGTTGGAAGGATTCATACCTTTTATCATTCAGGGTTTTTCATGATCTCTAGGAGCCAACACGTCAGGTCCGCTCCCTCTACCGGTATCCACATAAATGCTCTCCAATCGAGACTGCGTGCTAGCGCCTCTAATGTCTCCTAGGGTTTCCCTTTCGGCTCTCAATTCTCATGTGTATCTCAGTATATCTGCTCTATCAAGTTTATAACCTATAAGGGCTATTTTCAAATTTCAAAATTAATCATCATTAATTTCAAAATTAATTATCTTGATGAGCTAATTAAATAAATTCAGTTTAAATTAAATTTGTCCAAAAATTTTAATTTAACCTATTTATTTAATCCAAATAAAGAGCCATTAGATTTAAGTTATCTTCATAAATTAAATTTGAGATACCATATCTCTATCATGTTAGTTATTAGATTTAATTTATCTTAATAAATTAAATTTAAAACTAACACAATATAATGATATCATATAATATATATATACATATATATATAATATGTACTTCAAAAATATATATCTATATAATATTATTAATGAATTTTTATATTACATATATACATATATATATATATATATAATTCGTCCACCCTAATTAAACATTATCTTGTGTTGGACCATTCTTGTGTGCGACCCTATAGGCCCATATGAAGTTGGCAATGGGCCAATAACTATACTAACCCACAAGTCGCAAGCGGCATCTAGCAAGACATCACGACTACCCAATTCATATGAGGATCGTTAACACGATGCAACCTGTCATACAACCATGTCACGTCCCTTTTTGTCACACGATATATCGGTCAAGGATGAGGAATGGATAATGTCATCCTCTTATTCCTGATTATTACTTTCTCGATTCCTGAGTAGTATGACAATAGAAATGGAAACTCCTTTCCAGTGTAGTATGGCCATACATTTCTCAGACTTACTTATCGAGGGGCCCATTAATATCTGTCTACTAAAGTGAGGGACATATTCCATCTTGATCATTCATATTCCTTTGCATGAAAAACCACCAAGCCCGATTGTAGCCTTTATCATCAACCGGTCAAAGGTGACTTTTGACTAGTTCAAAGCTTAACAACTCTCATGTAGGAATCCATGATGACCTCAGGTCAAAGGGCATTGTGACGTGGTTATACATGAGAAAAGCTTATGACTTGATCCATGTAGCTTTCTCATAGTGGGTTGGTCCAGCACCTTGTACCCTTACAAGTGCCTAAGACTTTGATTCGTATCTCCATATCTTATCAAAGTCATACTAATCTTGTTTCATCTATGCTCTCGCATAGATGACCAACCAGGGACAATTTAGGACAATCTTTATGAATTATCCAAGGATACAATTATCACAGTTAACATGCAAATAATATGATAACAGAATGAAGAAATTTTATTAAATTAATAATTTTCAAAGTACAATGATTAGCCCTTTGGGCACAATTTCTAACATAAATGGTCCTCTCCAACTGTTTATCAGTCTAAGGATGATAGGCCATACTAAATCTCAACGTCATACCCAGAGCCTTATGTTAAGCCCTCTAGAATCTCATAGTGAAATGAGGATCTCTATCCGAAATAATATTATTCAATGTTCCATAAAGTCGCACAATCTCTCAGATATAAATCTCTGCCAGTCTATTTGGAGAGTAAATAGCATTAATAGCTATAAAGTACGTATATTTCGTTAAGTAGTCTACAATCACCCATATTGCATCATAGTTCCTGATCTTGGGCAATCCCACAACTAAGTCCATAGTCACATTTTCCCATTTGCACTAAGGAATCTCAGAACTTTGCAACAACCCTAGTGGCTTTTGGTGCTCAATCTTTAGTCACATCGTTCTTAAATCCTGGTCACCAATGCATAGACTTCAAATCATGGTATAATTTGGTCATTCTGGGGTGAAGAGTATACTAGCTCTTGTGCGCCTCATCAAGGATTCTCTACCTTAATTCTGCCTTCAGTGGAACAAAGATTCTCTCTTTGTAACAAACTAATCCACTAGGTGATAGATCATAATCCTGAGCTTCTCCTCGCTCAATCATAGCCCTAATAGATTGCACCTGATCGTCTTGCTTTTGAGCTTCTTCAATTTCAGCTTCAAATCACTTTCTACTTGAGAAATATTGAAATTAGCACAGACAATCTGGCTTGACAAATTCAAATCTCGGAAGTCTTCTATTAACTTCACTTCCTGAATCATCATTGCTGGAACAAGTACTGTCTTTCGACTAAGAGCATCGGCGACGATGTTGACTTTACCCAGATGGTATTTAATCTCCAGGTTGTAATCTTTAAGCAACTCCATCCATTGGCGTTGTCTCATGTTGAATTCTTTCTGATCATATAAATACTTAAGACTCTTGTAGTTGCAGTACAGTTCTACTATCACACCATACAAATAATGCCGCCAAATTTTCAATGCAAACACAATTTCCGCAAGCTCCAGATCATGGGTAGGATAATTCATTTCTTAAGGTTTTAACTGTTAGAAGGCATAAGCCACCACACGTCCTTACTGCATAAGGACACACCCCAATCCCTACTTATTCGCATCACTATGCATAACATCAGTCAAGCTAGGATCAAGTATAATCAACACAGGTGCTATAGTCAACCTCTCCTTTAACTCAACAAAACAACTTTCACAATGCTCATCCCATTCAAATGGCTGATCCTTTCTCGTGAGCTTGGTTATCAACAAGGCAATACGAGAGAAATTCTAGATGAATCTTCTATAGTAAGCAACAAGACCTAGAAAACTGTGTATCTCAGCAATAGTTTCTGGCCTCTTCCAGTCTAGTATTGCTTCCACTTTACTGGGATCTACTCAGACCCCTTCTTACGAGGTAACATACCTTAATAATTTTACTTCTGGCAGCCAAAAATCAAACTAACTCAACTTGGCATAGAGTTGCTTCTCACGCAATATCTCTAACACAATTCTCAAATGACACTTGTAACCACCTTCGTAATTATGATTTAAAATACATATTTTAAAAAGAAATAGAGACCAATAATAATCAAACTTATTTACAATCCCTTCCTTACGGAAGGGTTTTCATAAATATTTTCAAAATTTATGCCTTACCCTGGTCTCAAATTCCATAACTCGAATATAATTACTCTATGCAGTTACATCACATTTACATAGCAGAGTGTACAACAAAATCCCGGCAACCCCCGGGTTTCATACATGAACTAAGGGTTTATAAATTCCCATTAGGGGATTACACCATTGTCTCTAAAACAACATTTATAAGATATATGGTGATCTCCCAACAAAACATGATAACCAACACCAAAATATAAATCTCCCTAAGGAGCCCTATTTGCCCTTAGTCGTCTCCTTTCTCTTGGAGCCACTTGCCCTGTCAGAAGGTTAGTCAATGGAAAGAATGAGATTCAAAAGAATCCCGGTAGTAACAAATCACTTATACCACATGTAATCATAAAGCATTCAAGAAAATCATCGAGCACCATCACAGCATAAAGCACAGCACGCCGGCTGCCACATATGCACATAATCACATAATCTTCTTCCCCGTATTCCACCACCCCGAAGGCACAGTCCTCCTACCGTCAACACGATAGGCCGCGGGTGAAGGTTACACAAATAGCATTTCATCTTTCACAAATATCCTTACGGCTTTCACATAGTCTCATCCCCCGGATTCCACCGCCCTGAAGGTACGATCCTCCCACCGTCAACACCGATGGCCACAGGTGATAGACACATAAACAATGATCAAACAAACATACCATGTATCACATATAGAATAAGGGAAAGGAGTCACTACCTTGTTCTTTCCTGACGTGTGCCGGCACAGGTTGCTTGCAATTAGGACAAATGTCGAACCCTCAAGCTCCCACTAGCTTTTCCTCAAGGTGGCTGAAATCCCTAGCCTTAGAACACCCAAATTTGTGCTCCAAAAACCGTACAAGTTCTCTTTTTCTTCTTTCTCTAGAATTTCTCACACCTTCTCTCTCTTCTTGCAGCTGAATATCTCGATAATCTGTTCTGGCTCTACTGCATAGGTGAAGTTGTCTTGTAACTCGACTTCTTCATACTTAACAATGTGAGATAGATCCAGTTAGTACTTCTTCAGTTGGGAAATGTGAAACACATCATGTAGGGCTACTCGATACGCAACAGGCCCAATTCTTGCAAGTATCTCAAAAGGACCTATATACCTTGGGCTCAGGTTCTTTCGCTTGATAGCTCTCCCGATGCCGGTGACTGGTGACACCCTCAGAAACACATGATCACCAACCTCAAACTCTAAAGGTCTTCTTCTCTTGTCAGCGTAGCTTTTTTGTTGACTCTGCGCTGCAAGGAGCCTCTTTTAAATGACTTGAATCTGTGCTGTGGTTTGATCAATAAGATCTGGCCCATAAAGCTTCCTTTCGAACAACTCCTTCTAGCACAGGGGTGATTGACACTTCCTCCCATACAACGCTTTGTATGGCACCATCTGAATGCTAGCACTATAACTATTGTTGTAGGCGAATTCAGCAAGTGGAAGAAAGCGATCCCAATTCCCTTTGAAGTCGAGGACACAAGCTCGCAACATATCCTCTAATGTCTGAATGGTCCTCTCTGATTGTCCATCCGTCTGAGGATGATAAGCTATGCTAAATCTTAGCTGAGTACCCAATGCCCCATGCAAAGCTTTCCAGAATCTTGAAGTGAATCGAGGATCTCGATCGGAAATGATGTTCTTTGGTACACCATGGAGCTTCACAATTTCTCGAATGTAAATCTCTACTAGTTTGTCCGGAGAATAACCAGCATTGATTGGTAAGAAGTGTGCCAACTTTGTTAACCGATCCACAATCACCCAGATCGCATCATAATTCCTGATTCTGGGCAATCCTACAACAAGGTCCATGGTCACACTTTCCCATTTTCATTCCGGAATCTCAGGACTTTGAAGCAAACCAGGTAGTCTCTGGTGGTCAATTTTTACCTTCTAGCAAGTGAGACACCTCGCTACATATTTTATCACATCACTCTTCAAACCTAGCCACCAATACATAGACTTCAGATTATGGTACATTTTGGTCATACCAGGATGAAGAGTATATCGACTCTTGTGCGCCTTATCCAGAATCTTCTATCTTAACTCCGCCTTTAGTGGAACACAGATTCTCTTCTGATAGCGAACCAATCCACTAGGCGATAGATCATAGCCTTGAGCTTCTCCCCGTTCAATCTGAGCTAGGTTTCGCTGTATCCAGCCATCTTGCTTCTGAGCTTCTTCAATTTCAGCTCTCAAGTCACTTTCTCCTTGGGAAACAGTATAGTTGGCGTAGTTGATCTGATTCGACAAGTTTAAATCTCGAAAATCCGCTATCAATTTCCCTTCTTGTATCATCATTGCTGCCACAAGCACCGTCTTTCGACTAAGAGCATCCGCGACTACATTTGCTTTACCCGGATGATATTTGATTTCCAGGTTGTAGTCCTTAAGCAACTCCATCCAACGACACTGTCTCATATTCAACTCTTTCTGATCATACAAATATTTGAAACTTTTATGGTCACAGTATAGTTCTACCGTCACACCATACAAATAATGCCGCCAAATTTTCAAAGCAAACACAATGGCCGCAAGCTCCAGATCATGGGTGGGATAGTTCATTTCATAAGGTTTGAGTTGATCAGAAGCATAAGCCACCACACGTCCCTGCTACATAAGGACACACCCCAATCCCTGCTTACTCGCATCACTATACACAACATAAGTCAAGATGGAATTAGGTATAATCAATACAGGTGCCGTAGTCAATCTCTCCTTCAGCTCCTCAAAGCAATTTTCACATTTCTCATCCTACACAAACAACTGATCTTTTCTCGTAATCTTGGTCATTGGCAAAGCAATACGGGAGAAATTTTGAATGAATCTCTGGTAGTAACCAGCAAGACCCAGAAAACTGCGTACCTCAGCAACAGTTTCTGGCCTCTTCCAATCCAGTACTGCTTCCACCTTACTGGGATCCACAGAGACCCCTTCTTGTGAGATAACATGGCCTAAGAATTTTACTTCTGGCAACCAAAAGTTGCTTTTACTCAATTTGGCATAGAGCTGCTTCTCACGTAAGATGTTCAACACAATCCTTAAATGATGCTCATGCTCCTCCATACTCTTGGAGTATATCAAAATATCATCAATAAACATAACAACAAACTGATCTTGATACTGTTAAAAGACACGGTTCATGTAATCCATGAATACCGCAGGTACATTGGTTAGCCCAAATGGCATCACCAGAAACTCATAATGCCCATACCTAGTTCTAAAAGCAGTTTTCGAAACATCTTCTGCTTTCACACGCAGCTGATGATATCCTGACCTTAGATCAATCTTTGAAAACACACACGAACCAGACAGTTGATCTAAAAGGTCATCGATTCTTAGGAGAGGGTACTTGTTCTTGACAGTAATCTTATTCAATTCTCTGTAATCAATACACAAACATAGACTCCTATCTTTCTTTTTGACGAATAACACTGGAGCTCCCCAAGGCGACATACTGGGTCTAATGAACCTTTTCTCAAGCAAGTTTTCAATCTGCTTCTTTAATTCCGCCATTTCATTTGGGGCCATACGATATGGGGCCTTTGAAATAGAACCAGCTCCAGGCATAATCTCGATTGGGAATTGAACTTCCCTTTCTGGAGGCAATCCACTAAGGTTATCAGGAAATACCTCAGGGAATTCATTTACCACGGGTATACTACTCAAAGTTTCTCCGATCTCTCCTTGAATAGAAAAGAACACCATATACCCCCTGGCAACCTTTCTCTAAATATTTCTCAGCTTTGGCCATTGAAAGGAAATTCAGACCACCATTCACATCCTCAACACTTTAAGAAATAGGATAAACTATCCTCTTGTTCCCACAATCTAATAGCACATTATTTGTTGTCAACCAATCGAAACCCAAAATGACTTCTAATTGATAGAGCGACAGACAAATCAAATCAACAATGGATTGGTGCCCCTCTACAGTTATGACACAATTTAAATAGGCTTCGACAGCTATAGTCTTAACACCCATTGGCGTTGACACAACTAAATCAAAGGGTAATTTATGTACATGCATACCCAGGCGCTTCACGCAATCATAAGCAATGAAAGAGTGACTCGCACCCGAATCAAACAACGCTTGTAACACATTACCATCAAGGAGAATTTTACCTTGAATAAGATCAGGGGACTTCCGGGATTCCTCATGAGTCATGGCAAATACTTGACCCTGAGTCCTCGGTCGCTGCTCTGCCTGAGGCAGCTGATAATCTCTAGAAAGATGGCCCGGTTGGTTGCAATTAAAGCATATCATTTCGCCCCGACAATTTCTACCGTAGTGTGGCTTGTTGCAATGGGGACATACCCATTCTGTCAAAGATTTCTGGGGCTCCTTTCCTAATATGCGCTGGCACAGGTTGCTTGCAATTAGGACAAATGTCGAACCCTCAAGCTCCCACTAGCTTTTCCTCAAGGTGGCTGAAATCCCTAGCCTTAGAACACCCAAATTTGTCCTCCAAAAACAGTACAAGTTCTCTTTTCCTTCTTTCTCTAGAATTTCTCACACCTTCTCTCTCTTGTTGCAGCTGAATGTCTCGGTTTTTGGGCTGATGGAGGAGGTGGATGATGATTTAATATGATATAATATTATTTTCTAATTATTTACTAAATTTCCATCAATTTCGGATTTTTACAAAATTCTGGTAGATTTCTGCCCAAACTTTGAAAAATCATAACTAATTCTAGAAAAATCAAAATGGGGTGATCCTAAAGCCAATGGAAAGATATTTAAGTCCTATTTATTGGAAAAATATGGATCACTACATTTAATAACCTCAAAAATACAGAATTGCACAAAAGTCCATACTGCTCCAAAACAGATTCCAGTTTCCATCCCAAACTTTGGAAAATCATAACTCTTAGCCCACAAATTGAAATGGCACAACTTATATGTCCATTTTGAAGCTTGGCATGTGAACTTTAAGACTGGAAATTTCAGAATATTTAGACACCATTTGCATATTTAAAACGTCCATACAAATCAACTGCTCTGTACAGAGTTTCAATGGACAGAGTTTCCAACTTTTGCACAATTGTTCCCGATGGTTCCAATTTCACAATAAACACTCTCCCCACACAAATTTCCATAAGGAAGCCATTGGAATCATTAAAATATCTAAATTTCCATCACCCATTCTCCAAAAGTGTTTATTTAACAATAATTACATTCATTTTTGAAGTCATTAGCCCTTAATCGCTTTTTGGGATATTACAACACTCATGCTCTTCTATGCTTTTGGAGTATATCAGAATGTCGTCAATAAACAGCACAATGAATTGATCCAGATACTATCGAAAGATGCAATTCATGTAATTTATGAATATCGCAGGTGCATTGGTTAGGCCAAAGGGTATTACTAGAAACTCATAGTGCCCATACCTAGTCCTCAAAGCAGTCCTTAGAACATCCTCTACTTTCACACGTAGCTGATGATAACCTAACCTTAGATCAATCTTTGAAAATACACAAGAACCAGACAATTGATCTAAGAGGTTGTCAATCATTGGGAGAGATACTTATTCTTGACGGTAATCTTATTCAATTCTCTATAATCAACACATAACCGTAGACTCCCATCTTTCTTCTTAACAAACAACACTAGAGCTCCCAAAGAAGACACACTGGGTCTAATAAACCCTTTTTCAAGCAACTCTTCAACCTGCTTCTTTAACTTAGCCATCTTATTTAGGGCCATTCGTTATGGGGCCTTTGATATAGAACTAGCTCTAGGCATAATTTCAATCGGGAACTAAACTTCCCTTTCTGGAGGCAATCCGTTAAGATCGTCAGAAAACACCTCAGAGAATTCTCGTACCACATGTATACTATTCAAAGTTTCTTCTATCTCTCCTTGTAAGGAAAAGAACACCATATACCCCTGGCACCCGTTCTCCAGAGATTTGTCAGCTTTAGTTGATGAAATGAAATTCAAATTGATATTCACATTATTAGCATTCTGCAAAGTAAGGTACACTATCCTCTTGTTCCTATAATCAAGCAACATATTATTTGCCGTCAACCAATCAAATTGCCAAATGACAACTAATTGATAAAGTGACAGACAAATCAAATCTACAACAGACTTGTGCCCCTCAACATTTATTACACAATTTAAACAAGCTTTAGTGGTCAAAGCTTTGACACCCATCGGCATTGACACAATCAAATTAAATGGCAATTTATGCACATGCAACCCCAGGTGCTTCACTCAATCAAAAGAAATGAAAGAATGGTTTGCACTCGAATCAAACAAAGGTTATAGTAAATTACCATTAAGGATAATATTACCTTGAATCAGATCAGGAGACTTTCGGGCTTCCTCATGTGTCATGGCGAACACCTTGCCCTAATTCCTTAGTTTATGTTCTACTTGCAGCCATCGGCATTCAACAGAAATATGTCTCGGTTGTTTACAATTAAAACAGAATACTTGCCCTTGACATATTCATCTATAATGTGCCTTACCACAGTGAGGACATACCCATACTGTTGAGGCTTTTTTAGATTCATGATGCTCGGACTGATAGGCTTTTTGCCTCTGCCCTTAGATGAAGAGAATCCTTGGCCCTTCCGCTTCAAAGAAGTATTACCCTTGCTGGGTTCATTGCGGCTACTAGCACCCTTGTCGGGGTATAAATCTCTCAAATTGTTCTCAGTGATTCTACACTCTTCCACCACTTTGTTGAATTCCATGGTAAGTGGCTAACCTCTTCCTCAATTCACGTCTCAGCCCATGAATCAACATATCTGAGCTCCATTCCTCATCGTCCATATGCCTGAGATAAGAGGAATACCTGGCCAACCGAATGAAATGAGATAGATAATCATTGAAGGTTTCCATGTCACCCTATTTAATAGATAGAAATTCATTCTCCTTCTCAAGCACACTGACTTAGGAAAATATTTTTCATTAAATATTTCTTGGAACACTTCCCAAGTCAGTGGAAAATTTCTGCTCCTCAGCTCAGGGCAATATTCTGCTACTAATGATCAACATCCCCTTCAAGCTTGTACATCGCCAGCCATGTCTTTACCTCAATCGGGTAATCAAGAACTTCAAAAATATTTTCCAGCTGATTCAACCAGTCTTCGGCTGCCTGAGGATCAAACCTCCCTTTGAACACCAAAGGTAGATGCTTGCAGAATTTTTAGACCCAGAATTGCAGATCTGTCTGTTCTCTGACTGGAATCCCGTGAGACTCTTAATTGAGTTCTGTGTGAGGAGGTGACTCTAAGGGTCATGCTGACCCCTCTATAGTTTCTTCTTATTCTGTCTCCTCTTGGGTCTGCTCCAGTATGGTCTGAACCCGGTCATCATTCCTTTTCGCTCTTTCCTCCCTAAGCTCTTCTCTCAGCTTAGTAATTATATCTCGCTGATATCTATTTAGACCCATTAACTCTTGCATAGGATCTGGTATATTGTTATTAACTACCTCCACCTCAGGGTTTACTCAGCATACATTGGGACGAACCATTGTTTTCTTTACTCAAAAAATGATTCACCACGTTAATAGCACAATCAATGTATACACATAATCCTCAAAGTTCATATATCATCAATCAACAAGGACAAACTTGTGTATACATATCAAACAATCAGAAGTCATCTTCTATCACCAAGGCAAAGAACTAAAGAAGCTATCCTAGCAAACTCTACCCTTACAAGGAACTGCAGCTTTGATACCACAAATGTAATCCCTTACCTTGTTAACAGTAATTATTTTTCAAAAATGCATAATTAAGTTAAATTAGAGATCAATGATTAATATAAAATTTGTTTAAGTTACCACTTTAAGACAAGGACCAACCCTGAAATGAAGTGGGTTTTCAAAATTTCTTTCAAAACATGTTCAATCCGGTCTCATACTGACATTTCGAATATAATTAACTAGAAGCTTAAAATTCTTAGAGTTTTTAGTTTTAGGCACAGCCATTGTAAATCACTAATATCACTAGTCTAACTTTAAAAATACATAACTCTTTGTGTACAGCTCCAAATGATCTATATAATCTATCAAATTAAAGGTTGATAGGTCTACTTTCATATAAAAAATTTTATAGGCATTAGATATCATTTGCCTATTCAAAAATGTCACACAACTAGGCTCCCACGTAAGAAAAATACACAACAGCAAATTCTTATTCCTGGGACTCTTGCTAAATTGGGGCTTAGCAGTCCACTTGATTTAGGCTTATTCTCAATTATTTAATCCCAAAATTCAGGATATTACAAGTATAATATGTCTACCTCATATAGATATGCTATATACTGGGCTACTGAGGTGCCTCAATTATTCAAAGCTCATTGGTATATGTTAGATAACAAGTTTTGATAATGACAAAGAATGATTATATGTTTTGATAAGAAACTTATGTTTTGCAAGTTTAAACAATGAATGAAAATATTACCAAATGCATCTCACTAAGTTTAGAGGCAATTGCTATGATTTCTACTGATGCACTAGAGTGATGAAGGCAGTACTCGAGTGATACAGGTTTGCACTCAAGCACAGTGAGTGTTGGACTGAAAGTTGTTCATAGAGGAATTGTTCCAGCTAAAAATATCAGGACAACTAGAGTGATGGACTTAGCACTCGAGTGATGAAATAATTTGTACTCCAGTACAGAAAGTGAGGAACTGAAAGTATTTGGCACAGAGTTAAGTCAGAGATAAGAATTAACATTATTACTCAGCACTAGGTTTCCACCTGAGTGATAGCCAAATCTACACTCGAGTCCAGCGAGTGAAGCATAGAAAGTATTTTCCCAAGAGTCACCAGAGTATAAAAGAGCAAGTGCACCCTAATGATAGCTTAGTACTTAGGAGTGAGAAACCTCACTTCCTTTAAATAATGCAAGTGTTGAAGTAAAAGGGTACCTGATACAAGAGCATATCTG
This sequence comes from Inga leiocalycina, assembly GCA_963242795.1. Classification (NCBI taxonomy): domain Eukaryota; kingdom Viridiplantae; phylum Streptophyta; class Magnoliopsida; order Fabales; family Fabaceae; genus Inga; species Inga leiocalycina. The sequence continues at coordinate 46,321,353 of OY725321.1, read as the reverse complement.
ATGTACTCGTGTGAGGATTAATATATTAAGTAAGGGCCTATATCACCTACAAGTACAAAATCACACTCTTGACATTTTTTGTAAGAGTGATGTACAAAAGTGAAGCTTGAAGCATGAAACACACTTGTGTACTATAGGTGAGCATTTGTCACCAGAGTGATGACCTCCACACCTGCAAGTGAAGATTTATACTCTTGAAGAAATGATGCGAGTGTTATCCAGAGGTGCGAGTGTAGTATATAAAATAGATATGCACCCGAGTGATATATGAGAACTCGAGTAGAGGATGAACTTGTGCAAGTGCTAACTGGAAAATATGCAGTGCACTTGAGTGATGCTCTGAAAAAACACCAAATACAATAGACTTTTAACGTTCAATCCGAACATGGTTTAATATTATTCATTACGTTTTCACTTATATTATTATTAAACTTTATTGAACATCTATTTCAAGTGTGAAATAGGAAGTTGAATATTTGAATATGAGATACATGCAGTAAGTCAACAACAGTGGACATGATCATTTTGTCCAAAATCAAAAGCACACATGTTACAAACCTATTACCATAACTTATCTGGAGATTTCAATGAAGGAATCCCATTCCACAACATAAGGCTCCACTCCACCAACGCCTATTACTCAACAAACCAAAACCAACGTGCTATAAAACAGAGCTTCAAAGACCATTCAAGATAAATAACATAGAACGTGAAATTCATACAAGCAAACACATGAGTCTCAATTTTTTATATTTACCATGTATTCATATTATACATCAGTGTTTATCATTTCTACTCTATTAAGAGATTCAAAAACACATTTAATTCATATTTCATGATCTCAAGGTAAAGGAACCTTGAGAGGGTAGATCTCTTATAGGAGAATCAGTAGAGAATACTAGAAAGGTTATTTTGCACATAAGACTTGTTGTAAAGGGGAGAGAAATTAGAATATTTTTGCTCATAGTCCTTGAGAGGACCATTATTGTTTTGTGGCGTTCCGAGAGCCGATTGAATCTTAGAAAAATAGTTGAAATCTCAGTAGGTTTTGATCTCTAAGGACTGGATGTAGGCCTAAGTTATAGGGCAAACCAGTATAACTCTCTATATCCAAATTCTCTCAACTTTACTCTATCTCTGTCTATATTCATATCATCAGTACAAGCAAAAAAATTTATAACATCACCCAATTCACCCCCCTCTTGGGTGAAGCTTGCCTCTTTCATTTAGTATCAGAGCAAGGTCTTCTCTGAAGAGCTTAACAGCTTGAGAAGGATCCAGTAGATGGCAAAAATGGGTAAGAACATTCTTCCTGATAGAGCTGCCATCACTAGAGAACCTATTTTATTGGAGAGCATATTTCGTTCTGGAAAGCAAAATTCAGAGTGTTCATGATGGCAACTGAATGTGGACTATGGAATGTGATACAAGATGGTGATTATGCTCCAACGAAGAAAATCGAATATAGAATTGTGAAAAAGAAATGAGAGGAGTTTGATGACGATGATAAGAGATTAGTAACATTGAATAGTAAAGCTATTTTAATGATACAGAGTGCTCTAAGTCAAAAGGAATATTTCTGAATCTGCACTCTAATAACAGCTAAAGACATGTAGGATGTACTTGAAATAGCTCATGAAGGTATCAAAGAAAATAGAGTCAACACTCTAATCAATGAGTATGGTCTTTTTCGAATGAAACCTGGTGAAAGCATCTCAGAATTCAAACTTAGATAAACTCATCTTGTCAATCCGCTATCCGCACTTGGGAAAACCTTTAATCAAAATCCTCAAGTCAGAAAAATTCTCAACATTCTCACAAAAGAATGGGAAGCAAAGGTAACATCTATCAAAAAAGCCAAAGGACAATCGATGAGATCTATAGCTGCACTCTTTGGCAGTCTTTTTGGAAATGAAGGAAAGCTAAAATTCAAGAAGGAACTAGAAGAGTTCGATGACAACAAGAAAAAAGGGATTGCTCTAAAGTTATAAGTTAATTCATCAGATAATGAAGATGAACTCGATGACGAAGATATGGGAATGATCGTAAGAAAATTCAAGAAAATCTATAGAAGAGGTAAAAAGAATTTCAAGTATTATTAAGGAGGACCAACCAAGAAACAAAATAAAGAGCAATAGATTGTATGTTATGAATGTGGGAAACCTGGACACATCAAATCTGAATGCTGTAAAAATAAAGATAAGAAGAAGTAAAGAAAGAAAGCATACATATAATCCATTTGGGGTCATAGTTTGTCTGACGAAGAAGGAGATAACGATAAAGTTGCAAACATATGCTTGGTAGCTAAAGCAGAATCTGATGTTGTGGTTAGTGATTATGAACCTACCTATGATGAATTATTATCTGAATATAATACATTACATATTGAATTCATCAAAATAGCTAAAGAAATGGTTAGTTATAAGAAGAGAGTAAAAGAGTTAGAAAATGCTATTACAACCTGTATATTATGTGAAGAAAAAGATAAGAAAATATCTAGCTTAATGAATACCATAGAAAAATTTACTAAGGGTAGTGAAACACTTAAAGTTATCTTGAAGTCATAAAGAGTCATGCATGATAAATCTGGAATTAGATATAATTCTGTTCAAAATAAAAACAAAAAGAATAAGAAGAGAGGTAGCAAGGCTTATCTGAAAAACTTTACAAATTCTACTCATGCATCAAATCTATTTGCATCATATAGTTACTACAATAGAAAAGGACATTATACTTCATCTTGTCATTTTAGAAAAGGAAAAATTATTGGCATATACAGATGGATTCTGAAAGGAGCACATATATTGCATACTAAAAATAAAGGACCCAAGAAAGTGTGGGTACCTAAAACTTAATGATATTATTCTAGGTATGTCTCAAAGCATCGAGAGTAAACAAGTGGTACAATGACAGTAGATGCTCGAGACACATGACTGGTGACAGAGATAAGTTCACCATGTTAGAAGCTAAAGAAGGAAGAAGAGTAACCTTTGGAGGAAATCAATCTAGACGCATTACTGGAATTGGTGAAGTTGGTGAATCTAGTGGTGTTCAAATCAATGATGTAATATCCCAAATTTTGATTAAGGGTTAATGACTTTAAAAGTGGATGTGATGAGAATTTGGTTGTTTTAGTGATTCTAATGGCTTCCTTGTGAAATTTGTATGGGGAGAGTGTTTGTTGTGAATTTGGAACCATTGGGAACAATTGTGTAAAAGTTGGAAGTTCTATCCATTGAAACTTTGCACCGGGCAATCGGTTTGTATGGATGTTTTGAATGGGCAAATGGTGTCTAAAATTCTAAAACTTTATAGTCTTAAAGTTCACATGTCAAGCTTCAAAATGGATATATAATTTTGTGTCATTTCAATCTGTGAGCTAAGAGTTATGATTTTCTAAAGTTTGTTATTGAAGCTGGAATTTGTTTTGCAGCAGTATGGACTTTTGTGCAATAAAGACGACATATTTTTACAGTCTTAAAGTTCACATGTCAAGCTTCAAAATGGACACATAATCTGTTATGAACTACATTGATCCATATTTTTCCAGTAAAGAGGACCTAAATAGCTTTCCATTGTCTTTGGGATCACCTCATTTAGATTTCTCTAGAATTAGTTTCATTTTTCAAAGTTTAGGCAAAAAATCTGCCAGAAATTACAAAAAATACAAAAATGAGGAAACTTTTGGTGGCAATTTTATAATTAAGGAATAAAAATACATCAGCCTATTTTGTTGTTTTAATGGCCCCTTAGACGTGTCTTAGGTTGACTAAAATGGAGGAGGAGTTAGTCCATTTATAATTGAGCTTTGTGACATGTTTATATGTTGTTAGGGTCCAATTAGCTTTATGTGCACTAAAGCCTAATTTTTTGAATTTGGGTAATTAAAAAATGGACCAAAAATAGGATATTATATAAAACATTTCCTTCATCCTTTTCTTCCTAAAACTGACGCAAAACAGCTTTAAAGAGAGAGAGATGAAGTTGCAGAATTTTAGAGAGAGAAGGAGGAGCAAAAGTCACAAGGTAAGTGGGTTTCTTCGGTGATCTAGCTCATAACTTGTATAATCATTCTCCTAAGTTTCTTCTATACTTGATTCAGAGTGTTTAAGAAGCTAAATTTCATTATTGAGAGGCTAGGGTTTTCGCTAAAGAAGGAAAAGCCGGAAGGAAGAAGAGTTAACTTCTTAAACTTCAAATATTGGTTGTTCTGGCTATTGTGAGTAGTTTAATCTATAAATTTGTTGTTATTTCCTGTGATTTGTGAATTTGGCAAATGTGTGGTGACATAAGTGTTATGCTGCCAAAATTGAGTCTAAATGGCAGTTATAACGTAATTAAATAGTTAATAAAGGTATTAGGAGTATAAAGAAACACGTTTGCGAAGTCGAATTTTCAAAAACCCCAAATTTCCCCGGAGATCCTATAAGTTTCAGCCAGCTCTAGAAATGGGCCTTAGAGCTAGAATTTCAATGATTTTATAGTTTCATTGATTTCATGAGGGAAAATTAGGTGGGTTTATAGTTGGTCACTTTTTCAGAAAAGCCCGAAAAATCATAATTACGAAAATGCCCCTCATATCATTGTCAAGGGTATTTTGTAATTTGAGAATGAATTTGATAATTTTGAGTGCGGAAATGGATTTGTTAGGTGAAACTATGTAATAATATCCCATGTTGAAATTTTGAGAAAAGTACAGTCGGATCAGGTCGGCGGGGCCGAGTCCTTAGGGGCATTTTGGTAAATTTTTACATTAAACTCATATAACCATGAGAAATACTATGGAAGTGTCTAAAATGGTATATTTGACATTTTAGGACCAAGTTGAAAGCCCCGAGGGATTGGCACGTGAATCGAAGCACTCGGTTCGAGGTAGAAAAGGTCTAAGGTGGGGAACTTACCTCACCTGCATGTATTTGATATTTGTGATGGTGTATTGATGCATGTTATTGCTTTGCTTGATTATGTGAAATATATATATATATGAATTATTGAAGCTCTATTTCTGTTTATACTGTGGCCATAGTTTTGTTGCATAAAACATTGAGCACGCAGATATGTCATTGTGTTACCATGAGTTTATGCAAAGCAAGCATGTCATTCATTAAGCACTTATCTTGCATGCATATTGGTACTGTTTTCCTATTGAGATTCTCTCGAATCTCACCCACCCCTACCAACAATTTAGATTGGAGGAGATAGAAGATATGCTGAGAATAAAGCAAAGAACCGTACGAGGGGATTGCGGTAGTGGAACAAAGAGGGGAAGATGTATTCATTTCACTCGGACGGGTTTAGACACCCTGTTAGCCAGTGCGGCTACATTGATGGTAATTATTATGTACAAACCCCTATAGGAAAATTCTATAATCGAGCACTTTTTTCAGTATATTTATGCTATTCCTCTGTTGCCCACCAAACCACATATCATTTTCCGTGAATACTTTGGTAAAGGTGAAATTAAGATAAGGGCATGACAAATGACATATATTATATTGAAAGGATTATGTCACAACCTCCTAAGCGTGAGCCAAAGCACTAACAAACATAACAAGGTAATCTTTGATTCAGAAGAATGCTTGATAGTAAATAAGAAGAATCTACAGCTTAACAAAGAATCCATCAAAGTAAAAATTTGAGCTCAAAGGAACAGTAATTGTTATACTATTGATTTAGATTCAAATAATTTAGAAAATTGTTTTCTTAGCAAATTAGAATAAAGTTGGTTATGGCATAAGCGATTGGCTCATGTCAGTATGAACCAACTTGACAAGATGATTAGAAACGAATTAGTTATTGGTCTTCCTAAACTTAAATTCAAAGATGGCATGATTTGTAGTGCTTGTCAAAAAAGGGGTCAGACAAAATCCTCTTTCAAAATAAAGAATGAAATTTCAACATCAAAACCTTTACAATTACTTGACATGGATTTAGTTGGTCCTTTAAGGATAAAAACTTTTGGAGGAAATTGTATACTGTTGTAATTGCTTATGATTATTCAAGGTTTGCATGGTCTATATTTCTTACTTCAAAAGATGAAACCTTTGTTGAATTCAATTCGTTTGCTAAAAAGGTCCAAAATGAGAAAGGTACTTCTAGTGTTTCTATCAGGACCAATCATTGAGGAGAATTTGATAATCTACTCTTTGAAGATTTCTGCAACAATCAAGGAATATATCACAATTTCTCTACACCAAGAACACCTCAGCAAAATGGAGTAGTTGAAAGAAAGAATAGAGTCCTCACAGAAATGGCAAGGGGAATGCTTAATGAAAAAGAAATCTCACAAGTGTTCTGGGTATATGCTATGAGTACTGCATGCTACATTTCAAATCAAGCATATATCTATAAAACACTTGGAAAAATGCTGTATGAACTCTACAAAGGAAGAAAACCAAACATTGCTCATCTACACGTCTTTGGTTGCAAGTGCTATATTCACAAGAATGGTAAGGAAAACTTAGGTAAATTTGATTCCAAGTCTAATGAAGGTTTGTTTTTAGGCTATTCTTATAGAAGTAAGACATATAGAGCTTTTAATAAAAGAACATGTACTATAGAAGAACCATTCATGTTGTATTTAATGAACTTAATTCTTAGGCAAAGCCTTTTTGATGAAGAAGAAATGTATTTGATAAAGAAAAGTAAAAACTTGAGTATTTCAAATCAAAATGATTTTGAAAATAAAGAAACTGTCAATGTTCAACCAAAAGCATGGAGGCACATGAAAGTTCATCCAATTGAACAAGTAATAAGAGATGTCTAAGAAGGTGTCAAAACTAGAAATAGAATCTAAAATGACATAACATTTTTTGCATTTATTTCTGAGATTGAACCTTCAAGTATTGAAGAAGCACTTTCTGACAATGATTGGGTAATTGCTATGCAAGAAGAATTGAATCAATTTCAAAGAAACCAAGTTTGGGATTTGGTACCTCGACCAAAAGAACATTCGGTTATAGGAACCAAATGGGTTTTTCAAAAACAAACTTGATAAATCAGCAATCATTGTAAGAAACAAGGCAAGGTTAATTGCCAAAGGCTATAATCAAGAAGAAGGTATTGATTATGAAGAAACATATGCTCTAGTGGCAAGATTGGAAGCTATACGAGTACTCTTAGCCTTTGCATGCATTAAAGGTTTTAAAATTTATCAAATGGATGTCAAAAGTGCATTTTTGAATGGCTCTATCATGGAGGAAGTATATGTAGAACAACCTCCTAGTTTTGAAGATGAAACAACACTTAATCATGTTTTTAGACTAAAGAAAGCTTTATATGGTTTGAAACAAGCACCCAAAGCTTGGTATAAAAGATTAAGCAAATTTCTTGTTGATCAAAACTTTGTTAGAGGAAAAGTAGATACAACACTCTTCATCAAACACAACAAAAATGATCTTTTAATAGTTCAAATATATGTTGGTGATATCATATTCGGTGCCACTAATGAATCTCTTTGTCAAGAATTTTCTAAGCTTATGTAGGGAGAATCTAAAATGTTCATGATGGGAGAGTTAAACTTCTTTATTGGACTTCAAATCAAGCAATGGAAGAGAGGGATATTTATATCTCACACCAAATATTTATGAGAATTATTGAAGAAATACGGGATGGACAATGCTAATGGCGCTGATACTCCAATGAACTCTACCACACTGCTAGATGCTAATGTGAAAGGCCTTGATTTCAACATTACTAAATATAGATGAATGATTGGTTCATTACTTTGTCTAATAGCTAGCAGGCCGGATATGCAATTCAGTATTGGAATGTATGCAAGATATCAATCCGCTCCTAAGGTACCACATGCAAAAAATGTGAAAAATATTTTCAAGTACCTAGGAGACACTGCAGAACTTGGTCTATGTTATCTGAAAGGTGGAAATGAGTATTTAATGGCATATTCAGATTCAGACCATAAAAGATACAAAACTGACAGAAAAGTACCAGTGGACAATGTCAGTTCCTTAGAGGTTCTCTAGTATCTTGGTTTAGCAAGAATCATAACACAATATCATTATCTTCAATTGAAGTAGATTACATAGCTACAGCAAGCTATTGTTCACAAGTACTTTGCTTAAAGCAACAACTTCAGGACTTGGGGATACACTTGAGGGAGATACCAATTTACTGTGACAATACAAGTACCATTAGTTTAGGCAAAAATCATGTACAACATTCAAGAACCAAGCACATAGACATCCGGCATCACTTTATTCAAGTCATATTCAGAAAATGGATGTCAAAGTAGAATTCATTCTGATGCATATTTAACTTGCAGATATATTCACAAAGCCAATAGCCAAAGATCAATTTTTATACATACGGAGAGAATTGGGAATGGTTAATCCGAATGAACTATAAGATTTTATTGTTAATAATTATATTTAAAATGTGTTTTGATGTGAATCTTACTCACTTAAGCATCGGAGAATGTTAAAAGTTGTTTTGCAGGTTTGCAACTCAAGTACACTATGCATGACTCGAGTGTAAGAGTCTCACTCGAGCACAGGAAGCTCTCATTCGAGTCCATCTATCATTCAATATACTCTATTTCTAGCTATGTGAAACAGGGATTAATAGAGTATGTAAGAACTCGTAGGAGTCATTAAAGCATATCAAAAGTGTCAAACCTCATTCGAGTAAGGGTAGAGTTCACTCGAGTGGGATAAGAACAAAACTGGAAGTACAGCGAGAACACTCAAGCAGCAAAGAGAAATATATGCAAATACTAATCCCAAAGCATGGTTACTCAAGTGATCTTAGAGGACTTGAGTACAAAGGTGAAAAATATAACAAGATACACTTAAACCAGGTATGTTTTTACATGTTTTATCAGATTTCCTTTGTTGTGCATTCAAGCACCAAAAGGTATCACTTGAGTATAGTATGAATAACACTCGAGCACTAGGAACTCTCACTAGAGTAAAGGGTTTTATATCAGTAACCAGAGCCCAAACTGTCACACTTCCTCATCTCACTCGTGCCCATCCTCTAACTCGAGAGTCACAACTCTTTACCTCCGACCATTATCTATCGATTCATCACTTCCAATCTCTTCATTAACCATTACAACTGTTGAATCCACTACCAAAATGCCTAATCACTTTCTATAAATTTTTCACTCTTGCCCTAACCTAAGTATCCCATCCAAAATCTTTCCAAGTCTTTTTTCTTCTCATCTCTTAAAAATCACTCAAAATGGTGAGAACAAAGGTTCCTCAAGTCTCCTAAAAGACTGCCACTCCTTCTTCATCTCATTCTATCAAAGGTGAATCAGATGCACTGACAGCAACTCTGACTCCAACTCTGACTCTGACTCCTACATCAACTCTGACTCCTTTACCTCCTCCAAAGTCCAAAACCATTAAGAAGAAGTCAACTCCAGCCAAGAAAACTCATCCCAAGCCTAAGGTTGCTAAGAAAATTCAACCTCCACAAAAGAAGACAAAAGGAGTAGTATTCAAGGAACCAATTGTGACACAGTCAAAGTCACAATCGAAAGTAAAAGGCACAGGAAAGAAGAAGGCCATAGCGGAACCTCAAGAGTCCTCTTCTTCTGATGATTCCTTCAATATGCAACTCCAATAAGCAATGGATAAATCTAAGCTCGATGCCTTGGTTGGCAAGATTGCTTCCCAAGATGGTGCCTTTACTTCTCACCATGTTGATTAATCCAGCCAATGGTTTCACAATTAGGAGTGCCCTCAACTTCTCAAGTGCCAGAGGAAGAAGAACAAGATTGGATTCCTCTAAAAGGTTTCAACAGTCAAACATTAGAACCAACTAATCAGAAGATATATAATTCTGAGTTTTCACATAGAAGTTTTTGTCCATTAGTCTACGTGGATTTGGACTATCAGAAGAAAAGTTGTAGCTTGGATTTTGAACCTTTTTCTTGTATACTATAACTCCTGGTTGAATATGCATCTTACATATTCTCCTATTGTTGTGAGAACATTTTATTGCAATATGAAAGTGCACAATATAGTATCTAGGAGTGGTAAGACTATAGAGGAAGGAATGTCTACTATGGTTAAAGGTCAATTTGTTATAATTTTCACTTCTATTTTGAATACTATACTTGGCTATGTCACACCACCATCTGATCCACCCACAACGGAAGACAATAAAGATTTTCAAAAGTTGAGACCTGATGACCCTGTAGGACCTCTCAATTTTAAGCCTGTTGATATGCCTGACTCTCATCATTCTCTTCATTATATATACAGCTGTAAAATCATAAACAAATCCAAAAACTATACCTATTTCGCTCAGAGAGATTACTATTTATTGGCCTTCTTCCTAGCTGATCAACAAAGGAATGTAGGGGAGCTTATTTTTGGTGAGATGAGAAGATTTCAATTTTCTTCATCAATATCCACCATAATCCCATATCCATAACTTGTGTCTCTCATCCTAAAAGGCAATAAGATTTGGTACTTGGAGGAGATAGAGAGAGTGAAAATTCTAAGGTTTAGGCAAACTCAGTTAACACACATGGGGATCACTGATGAACCCATGTCGTGTGAGTTCGCAAAATAAAACTAGGTTTAAAAATGTAGCATAGTAGCTCAACCTAGGTCGTTCTTGTGAGGAGATTAATTTCCAATTTTTTAAGTAGTAAAGTGATAAAAAGCCTTAAAGTTTTGAGAAATCATTTTTGAGAAATTGCATTTGTAAACTAATGAAGTAAACTAAGCTAAAGCAATATTTTTGTATTTTTCGGTTTTCAAAACAAAGAAACAAAAGGAATTGAAATTAATACTAACAACAAGATAAATTCAACTAACTAATAAAATGATAAAATGGGATTCCCTTGACTTGAGGTTTTAGTCTTCCTTGCTTGCTAATAATATGAATTCCATAATGAGCCAAGAGGATGGAACTAAGCTACCACTAGCTCCATACTTGCAATAATCATTTAATTCATTCAATCGAAGCAATTAAATGAATACCACCAATTAATAGTGACTCAAGGAGATGAATAATCAACTTCCAATTCTAAATTGTAATTACCATTACAACAATTCAAAATATTTAGTTTAATTATTTAAATCCACTTAACCAAGTTGAGTAAACAATTCAACCTACTCCTAATATGAATCATACAAAGCTTAATTAATCAACTCGTAGCTCAACCACCAAGTTTATTCACTTGGCATAACAATCTAGATCACAATTACATACTTAACCAAGCTACATAATCATGAACTAAAAAGAGAGCTTAAAGGAATTCCATTGAAGTTTAGAAGCTCAAACCATTACCCAACTCAAGGAAATCACCATGACTTAGCTACTCATAGAGGAAGAGAAAGATTGATGAAAGGAGAAGGAATAAGCCATAGAAATAAGGAAGCACCGAACAGCCTCTACTCTCTTTCAATTCATTGTTTTGTCTCCTTTTCCCAGCTGCAATCCTTTTCTCATTCGCTGCCTCTTGCCCACACAGCCGCCGCACTCACTTCTCTTCATTCTTTTTAATCCATCGGTCTCTCTTTTCTTTAACCCTCTCGGTCCACAATGACGGCTACCTCCTCTCCTTCTATTCCATTCTATTCGGTCTCCCCGCTCATGGTCAGCCCTCTTCCTTGTTTATTCAACTATTGAGTGCTGCCCCCTTTACACAGCCGCCACTCTCCCTCCTTTATTTCTTTGTGTCATGTGTCTCCCCCCTTTTTGGTGAACAGCCCTCAAACCTTTTATTTTCTTCTTTTTCCTTCCTTCAGCCCAACTATGATCTACGCCTTCCCTTCCTCATCTTCCAAGTGGTCCCCTCTTATCCTTTCTTCAATTCAGTCCAGCTCCCTTGGTCAATTCTCATTCAAATGTTTCGACCCACTTCATAAATTGGTCCAGTTGCGCCCTTTAATTAATTTATCCTATCATCCTCTTCTTTCATTTCTATTCGGTCCAAGGTCCTTTTGTTCACTCAATTTAGTTCGACCCACTCTCCAATCAGTCCATCATGCCTTTTTAGTTCCATTTAGTTCAGCTGCCTTTGTCAAATCAATTCGGTCCAATAGCTACTTTAATAAATTGTGCCTTGTCATCTCCTACAAAACTAGATTTACAAGGTAATATCTTTTGCTCATAATTAAAGAATAATGAGAATAACAAATATTAATTAAAAATGTAACAATTTGACCACAATAATTCCCAAATTATTCTTTCACTGAAATCTCACATTAACACTTGATTATGCCCAAATTATTCAATTAAGTCCCACAAAAGCCTAAGATTAATTAATAAAAAGAAATAAATATTGAGTTCTATTAATTCTCCCACACTTAAGCTTTTGCACTCCTGAGCAAAACATTAAACTCAACATAGGCAAAGAAGGATTAAATTTGGAAGGATAAGCAAGATCAAGCTTCAAGAATTACACTTAGTCAAATAACATGGTATCCTCTTATCCAAATTCAATGAACATGCCAAAAATTGAAGTAGTTAAAGCAATGCAATGTTTAATTACAATGAGCTTAATTGGAAACCTTAACTATGACAAGTGTTTGCACTCTTCTCTCATAGAGGGTAGTTTTTCACTCACATCCACTTTGACCATACTCTACCATAGGCTTGTAGAATTTCTAGGCTCTCCACTACTTGCAACAATGGCATAAATAAATCCAAAGGACTTTGTAGGGTTGTAATGTTGAATAGGCCAAATGATGGAAAATGTAACAAACACTATGCTTGCACCAAATAATTTTCTAGATCTCTTAGCACTATGAAACTAAACTTAATTCACATATTTCACCATTGTGACTTTATTTCTTTCTTTGATTTTTTTTGTATTCATACTTTTTCTCTTTTTTTTTTCTGTTTTCTTTCTTTTGACTATTCACTTTGTATTTTTTTCTTTTTGTTTTCTAATATATAATAGTACTCTTTTTTTTAATAGTGCTAATAAGAACTTGATAAAGGATGCAAACATAGCATTTTTATAATGAAATGGAAATGAAAGTGAAGGGTTCAAGGGGCTAAACAAAGGTAAATGGTAAATGGTTTGTGTTTGGGTAAATGGGTGATGAAATGAATGCCAATGTCATCTCTATCTATACCATTGCAAAATGTAGCCTCAAGCAAGAAACAAAACAAGTTCTAGAGAGCAATAATCTAGGTGGATAAATCACACAATGAAATGAACAATTAGGCGCAAAATACCTTCCAACTAGGCTTTTTTGTTCCCTAACAAACTCATCAAAATTAAACCATGCATCATTAAAACACTTGAATTTTATGGCAATTCACTAATTCAAAGCAAGTTTTAACCATGAATCCAACTAAGAATAATCAAGATACTTGATCATGACTAAAGGCTTCAACAATCTCAGTAAACTGGACCAAAAAAACATAGGACACAAGCAGGAGACAGAGGCATATGATGTCATAGTGAATTCTCCTGAGAATAACACACACTCCCCCACACTCAATCCTTTCATTGCCCTCAATGTAATGCACAAAAACAAAGAACCTAGACGCACTTATCTCTTGGGTGAAGTGAATGTTGTGAAGTCCAATTCAAGATTGAAGCACAACACATCATCATCACAAGGAGAGAGAGAAGACAAGACATAAGTGGAAATAGTTCTCAGAAATTAGGCATAAGGATAAAAGAAAAGGGTAGTGTAGGATAAGGCTAAGCATAAGAGTATGATTCAAAATGGAGTTTATTCAATTGAAAAATACAAAACAAATAAACTACCTTTTACTACTGAGAAGTCCCTCCCCCACACTCGTTCAATAGCATATATCATCAAATAAAACAAGGAACAAGGTAAGGAAAGAGACTACCGTGTAATCATGGTGGCTTGTAGCTAGATAGGAAAATCAAAAGGAAGCTCAGTATTTTGCTTCTCAACAGTTGAAGCCCAAGTAGGAGTAAAGGTTCCCAAATCCAAAGATAATAGGAATAAAGGCAACCACCAAGAGAATTAGCCTGCAAAGAATTAACCAAAACAACAGCAGTGCCTACTCCAAGGATGCCACATGAATCAAAATACTTAAATCCATGGAAAGCATTAGGACCAATGAAATGACATAATGGTGTATGTAATGTGAGAAGACTAGAGTCAGGTGCATTCGATAACAAGTGCTTCTCACAACCAATAAAATCAACTAGTGGCATAAAGCAAGCAACACTAGGTATCAGAGAATCAATTTGGATTTCAGTAGTGGTAGTGACATAGTCAAACACCACTCTATCATGTATAGCAAAATCCAAGCCAATAGAATCACTAACGACATCAAATCCTAATATATCAGGAGGTAAATCACATGATAAGATTTGGGAATAGGAGTCATGAATATGCTTGACCTCATTTTGTAAAGAAGTATGACCATCACAAAGCACAAAACTAGGTTCAAGTAATTCAAGTGGATCAAGGTGAATCTCACTTACCAAATCAAAAGCACTATCAATTGAAACAATGGGTATATGTTGTCATCATAAAAAATGTGCACATTGAACTCTTGCAAACAAAGATTGACCTTAGAGTTAGTGATCAATTGTGATTTAATATCTTTATCTTCACTCTTGTGTGAAGTGGAAACTGCATAATCCAATATAGAATTGGAGTGCATCAAGTCACTTTCACAAGTAAGAGAGGGAGAAGAAGATAAAGATAAAGGAGTTTGAATCTCAACATCATGCACGGCATGCATATCACTAAATTCTAGAGAATGGTCATTTCTACTTCTATGTATTTCAACAAATTTAGGATATTTCCCATCAATACAATCCATACACATTGTATTTTCATCTCAAGAACATGTAATTCCAGTACTAGCATCATCATTATATGCAAATCATCACTCAAAGTATCATGCAAAGGAATAGAATCATTACAAGGCATAGGCTTATCTAATCTACCACTACAAGAATCAATGGGTTGAGCAATTACATGTTCAAGCATTAGAGGGAATTCAACAATTATTTCTTCATCCACCTCATTATCACTCAAATCATTAATTACCTCATCAATCAAAGTAGTAGGTGTAATACCCCAAATTTTGAGACTTGAGGCTAGAGAATAAGCCTGAAATAAGTGGATTGCTAAGCCCCGGTTTAGCAAGATCCTAAATTGTGATTAAGGGTTAATGACTCCAAAAGTGGATGTCAATAGTGATAAATGAACCCTTTTGGAGATTTTGGTGTGAGTTGGCACCCGATGTGATTCGTATGTGCTGTGAGCAGTGCCAAAACCCTGTATTTAAGTTCAATTATGGATTAAACTCTAAATTGACTTGAAATAGGGGGAAGGCGCATATTGTGGCTAAATGAAAAGATGTGAAGTGTTGGTGGTGATTCAATGAGAATTACCGTAATCAGGGGCAAAACGGTAAAGTTACCAACCAATTGGTCAGTTACCGAAGAGGGAACTCATTGGTAACTTCAAGATCAATGGTTGAGATTGATTTGTGCAAAAGATCAAGAGGTGGAATCATGTGTGTGTGAGCTTATGTGAGCTCATGTGAGGTTTGTCAAGATCTTGACAAGTGTCAAGATATAAGCCATGGATGTTGGGTCAACAATTCAAACTCACATCTCTCTCCTCTCTTTGTGAAAGTCGGCCAACTTGGGGAGGGAATTAAAGATCTGATTTCCCTTAATCATTTTCACCATTTCATGTTCTCTCTCACACACTCCATGGACGCCAAGCACAAGGGGAGGAAAGAGAAAACTAGAGGTGAGATTTTGCTTGGCTTATAGTCCTCTAATGCTCTAATGTCCTTCTATAATGTTGTTCATAGTGATGAGAGCTTCATCTCTATGGTTTTAGATTCTTGATTGGTGGTGTTTGATAGCTTGAGGAAAATTGAAAGTATGAAGAATCAAGGAATTGATTTGGGAATGAGGAAGAGGTGAGTATTTGAAGCCTTTTGATCTAAGTTTTGTGACTTTTGGTTAAGTATTGTGATTTGTGAATTTTTCCCTGATTTTATGGTATTTTCGTGTGGAATGTAAATGGTGGAATTGGATGTTGTTTTGTGTTGAAAATGGTGTCATGTTGTGGTATTTAATCATTGGAATTGGTTTGAATTGGATTGGACACAATGGTTGCAAAACTGGAAATTCTGTCCAGTGAGAATTCTGTCTGGGCAGTCTGTTTGTGTTGCCGTTTGAATGGGTAAATGATGTTATAAAATTCTGAAACTTTCCAGTCTTGAAGTTCACATCCCAAGCTTCAAAATGGACATATAATTTGTGCCATTTCGTTTTGGGAACTGGGAGTTATAGCTGTCCAAACTTTGAGGTCGAAAATGGAACCTGTTTTGGGACAGTCTTGAGTTTTGGGGAATTCTGTATTTGTGTGGTGATTTCTAGTAAAGGAAAATATTTTTCCTGTGTAGAGGACTTGAATAGCTTTCATTTGGCTTTGGGATCACCTCATTTTGATTTTTGTGGAATTAGTTATGATTTTTGGAAGTTCAGCCAAGAAACTGGGTTTTCTGGGCCGCGGCCTGTGGATTCTGGGCCGCAGCCCATGGATTTTGGGCCGCGGCCCACCCCCAAAAATCAGTATTTTACACTTTTTAAAGGTGATCTTTGGTCAAGAGTTTCCCAAGCCTTTAGGCATATATTTAGGCTTTGATTAGCCACCTAAAGGTCATGAATGGTAACCAACTTTAAGTGATATGAAAGTAAAGTTTTGGAATAGAGAATAACCCTATGTCCTTGCTTTGGTTATAGGGTTGATATTCGCTCTGGATGTGGTTTGGTATTCGTTCTGATCGCAAGTAAGCGGAGCTGGAGCATACGTGGAAAGAGGGTAGGGAACTTACCTCCTTGCCTGTATATGATATTGTGTTAATGTGTTGATGCATGTTATTGCTTTGCTTGATTATGTGGAACATATATGATGTTTGAAGCTCTGTTTCTATTTATGCTATGGCCATGAGTGTGTTGTTGAAACATTGAGCATGCAGATGTGTCATGGTATGGGCATATGATATGTATTGCAAGCATGTCATGCATTATACACTTATCATACATGCATTTTGGTATTTGTTTCCTGCTGAGATTCTCTCAAATCTCACCCTCCCCTATCAACCATTTCAGACAGGGTAGGTGAATCGAGGATGGAGCAAGCAGTCAAGGGCGGCTAGGGCTCCCATTGGAGTTTGGTTGTGATAGTTGGTTATCATCCCAGATGGGATATTTGTATTTGGATGTGTATATATGTATGTGGATGAGGATTTGATTATGTGCATGAGAAAGATTTGTGTAATCCCCATCTGAGGGCTTGTATGGGTGATTGTGCCCTGTAAAGCTTGAGTTAATAAATGGAACCTGGGAGTTGCCGGGATGATATTGTTGTATACTCTGATATTTGTATAAATGTGATATTCCACGTAATGTAATTGTATTCGAAATTTGAATATGAGACCAGGTGTACATTGTATTTCAAAAGTCATCTGTGAAAACCCTATCGTGAAGATGGGATTTCGAAATGGTTTTGTTTCTTATTGGTCTTTATTTCATTTTAATCGCGTATTTCGGATATAATTACGGTAGGGGGTTACAGTAGGAGAGTCAACTTTTGTAAGGATGAGATTGTTACCAAAGGGTAAGAAAGACTCTTCTTTGCTCCTTTGTACTTGCTCACTTCTTGTGCTTGGATGGACGTATTGGATGGAATCATTGAAGGTTGAGAACTCTCCACATGTGAAGTAGCGTAAAGCTCTTGATTTTGGGTTCCTTATTCCTCCTTTTGTAGGTCTTGATCCCAATGGGTTCCAACTTCACCTCCTGTCTTTACCCATAACATGTGATCATAGTAAGCCTTAAAGAATTCATCCATATAGTTCAATTGCTCTTCTCTCTCCTTAGAGCTATCAATTGTTCCTTGATATATGAGTAATTGAAGGTATTGCTCTTGGAGTGTTTCATACTTTCTTGTTAAGGCACTTGTTAGGCAATCCATGTTGTGAGGTGAGAAAATGGTATCCAATCCACTAGGTTGTGGGTCATGAAATGGAGATGGAGGTTCAAGGTAGGATGGTGGGGAAGGTTCACAAAGTGGTCGGTGAAATGATTGGAATGAGGGATGGTATAGTGAGTAAGAGGGTAGATGGTGTAAAGGAGATGGTTCATAGGGTAGTCCTTGTGGTTAAGGGATGGGGTCAAAATTTAAGTTGTTGGGTGGGGAACAAAAGTCATGTTAAGGTCCATATGGGGGTTGTGGTGGGAAAGAAGGACTATGGAAAGGTTGATATGGTGGAAAAGATTGTTGGGGGTAGGGTTCATGATATAGGTTATGGAAGGATGAATCATATTCTTGATTATTGGAACCTCTCTCTAGACTCTCCAACTTGGCTTGAACAAGCTCTAATTGATGTTGCATGGCTTTAAAGCTTTATGAAAGAGGATCTTCCATTCTAGTAGTGTTACCAAGAGCTTCCCAAGGATGAAGAATACAAAGTTGCTCACCATAATACATTAATAAACCACACAATGGCCACTAAGAAGATGATAGCAAAGCAACAAAATGCAATTTTTTTTGTTTTAAAGATGAAAATGAACAACTACCTCAAGAAAACTCAAAAACACACTAACAACCAAGAAATATCAAAGAAAACCCTAAGAACAAACTAAACCAAAAACTTAGAAAAATACCAAAAAAGAAAGAAAATTCAGAAAAGTATAACAAACCTTTGAATTTGGCTAAAATATAGTAGACCTAATAGCTATAGCTATTAGTCTTGCTTAGAATGCTAAAACACTTTAACTAATCAAATTTCAGAATTTTCTGGGCACAAATATTTCAGTTCCAGTAAGACAGTGCTAATTGAAAATCAAAATTTCGCCAAAATGCAAATGAGTGCTATACACTTCCTACCAAACTAAGACACACTATGACAATAGAAAAAGAAAACTTAACTACTTAAAACCTTGGCAATCATCCTCCCTAGCAACGGCGCTAATTTGATGAACCCATGTAGTGTGAGTACACAAAATAAAACTAGGTTTAAAAATGTAGCGTAGTAGCTCAACCTAGGTCGTTCTTGTGAGGAGATTAATTTCCAATTTTCTAAGTAGTAAAGTGATAAAAAGCCTTAAAGTTTTGAGAAATCATTTTTGAGAAATTGCATTTGTAAACTAATGAAGTAAACTAAGCTAAAGCAATATTTTGGTATTTTTCGGTTTTCAAAACAAAGAAGCAAAAGGAATTGAAATTAATACTAACAACAAGATAAATTCAACTAACTAATATAATGATAACATGGGATTCCCTTGACTTGAGGTTTTAGTCTTCCTTGCTTGCTAATAATATGAATTCCATAATGAGCCAAGAGGATGGAACTAAGCTACCACTAGCTCCATACTTGCAATAATCATTTAATTCATTCAACCGAAGCAATTAAATAAATACCACCAATTAATAGTGACTCAAGGAGATGAATAATCAACTTCCAATTCTAAATTGTAATTACCATTACAACAATTCAAAATATTCAGTTTAATCATTTAAATCCACTTAACCAAGTTGAGATAAAAAATTCAACCTACTCCTAATATGAATCATACAAAGCTTAATTAATCAACTCGTAGCTCAACCACCAAGTTTATTCACTTGGCATAACAATCTAGATCACAATTACATACTTAACCAAGCTACATAATCATGAACTAAAAAGAGAGCTTAAAGGAATTCCATTGAAGTTTAGAAGCTCAAACCATTACCCAACTCAAGGAAATCACCATGACTTAGCTACTCATAGAGGAAGAGAAAGATTGATGAAAGGAGAAGGAATAAGCCATGGAAATAGGGAAGCACCGAACAGCCTCTACTCTCTTTCAATTCATTGTTTTGTCTCCTTTTCCCAGCCGTAATCCTTTTCTCATTCGCTGCCTCTTGCCCACACAGCCGCCGCACTCACTTCTCTTCATT
The DNA here is from genome assembly GCA_963242795.1 of Inga leiocalycina. Classification (NCBI taxonomy): domain Eukaryota; kingdom Viridiplantae; phylum Streptophyta; class Magnoliopsida; order Fabales; family Fabaceae; genus Inga; species Inga leiocalycina. Next base: position 46,301,455 of record OY725321.1, on the reverse strand, counting down.
CTTTTTAATCCATCGGTCTCTCTTTTCTTCAACCCTCTCGGTCCACAATGACGGCTACCTCCTCTCCTTCTATTCCTTTCTATTCGGTCTCCCCACTCACGGTCAGCCCTCTTCCTTGTTTATTCAACCATTGTGTGCTGCCCCCTTTACACAGCCGCCACTCTCCCTCCTTTATTTCTTTGTGTCATGTGTCTCCCCCCTTTTCGGTGAACAGCCCTCAAACCCTTTATTTTCTTCTTTTTCCTTCCTTCAGCCCAACTATGATCTACGCCTCCCCTTCCTCATCTTCCACGTGGTCCCCTCTTATCCTTTCTTCAATTTAGTCCAGCTCCATTGGTCAATTCTCATTCAAATGTTTCGACCCACTTCACAAATTGGTCCAGCTGCTCCCTTTAATTAATTTATCCCATCATCCTCTTCTTTCATTTCTATTCGGTCCAAAGTCCTTTTCTTCACTCAATTCAGTTCGGCCCACTCTTTCCAATCAGTCCATTCATGCCTTTTTAGTTCCATTTAGTTCAGCTGCCTTTCTCAAATCAATTCGGTCCAATAGCTGCTTTAATAAATTGTGCCTTGTCATCACCTACAAAATTAGATTTACAAGGTAATATCTTTTGCTCATAATTAAAGAATAATGGGAATAACAAATATTAATTAAAAATATAACAATTTGACCACAATAATTCCCAAATTATTCTTTCACTGAAATCTCACATTAACACTTGATTATGCCTAAAATATTTAATTAAGTCCCACAAAAGCCTAAGATTAATCAATAAAAAGATATAAATATTGAGCTCTATCAATCACTCATCCAATCAGCAACACCAAGGCAACATTATAGAGAGAGGCCATTCCATCGAAAGGTGATAGGGCTCAATCTTCAGCCCAAGGTCAATCTCACCTTCATCATTCTTGAGTGCCTCTCTCCCGAGCTACATAGCTGAAGTAATCAATAAAGTAGTGGCAAGCCTGAAAAAGGAACTGATAAGTGAATATGAAAAAATGGTAGACAAGATAGAAACACAAGTCTCAAGGTTAGTGGACAAGGCAATACCAACTTTGACATGATGTTCAAGGCACAAGAAGAATAGTTGAGAATAATTACTAAAATGAGGATTTTCTTGCATACTCATCTTATGACTACTCCTACTAAGGTACCTCTAAAGTCTACTCCTACCATGGCTTTTCCATCTCAGCCACAGACACATGTATTCTTCATTGACCCTGATTCCCAGATTGATGTGATTTATGACTAGCCATCATTATCACAGCTTGCATCTTCTACTCCTTAGCCATCATCTCCACCCTTTATACTTGAGCCATTTAATCTATCCACCGCCATGGTATTAAATGTCCTAGCACATCTATCTAATCTTACCTTTCCTCAACCCCCTTCTGATGCTGACAAAATAGGGGAGAAGGATGTGTGATGACTTTTTGAGCTATTCTGGATTGGTTTGGGTGTATTTAGTTTAAGGGGGAGCTTTTGGGTAGTTTTTGTGTAATGATGTAGGTTTAATGTTCTTTGATGGTTTTCTGCTTTGTTTTTATGACTTGGGTGTATTTGGTTTTTCATGGGTAGATGTTGAGTTTACTAATGAATTTCACAAGTTTAGTAATCTATATATGATTATTTTCATGTTTTTTAAGTCTTCTGCTCAAATCTTATGGTCCTATGACTTGTCTTGGCATTAAGTGTCTAATAGAAGCATTGTAGGAAGTTCATAAGCTTAAGAGCAAAAAAAGTGAAATTTGACTCAAAACTTTAATGATTATGTATTTGGAAATCTTGAAATTCTTTTCAAAAATTTTCAATCCAACCAAGTCTTTAAATCTATCACAAAGGTTTTGTCATCATCAAAAAGGGGGAGAATGTTAGATCCCAAGTTTTGATGATAACAAAGAATGACTATGTCTTTTGATAAGAAACTTATGTTTTGCAAATTTAAACAGTGAATGAAAATGTTACCAAATCCATCTTACTACGTTCCAAGGTAATTACTTTGATTTCTACTATTGCACTCGAGTGATAAGTGCTTTGCACTTGAGCACAGTGAGTGTTGGACTAAAAGTGTTTCACAGAGGAGGTGTTCCAGTTGAAAATACCAGGACAACTCAAGTGATAGACTCAGCACTCGAGTGATGAACTAATTTGCACTCGGGCACAGCAATTGAGGAATTGAAAGTGTTTCACAGAGAGTCAAGTCAGAGATAGGAATTAGCATTCTTACTCGACCACCCGGATGCCACCTGAGTGATAGCCAAGTCTACACCCAAGTCTAACGAGTTAAGCATAGAAAGTGTTTTCCTAAGAGTCACTAGAGCATGAAAGAGCAAGTGTACCTAAGTGAAGAACTTTTGCACCCGAGTGATAGCTCAATACTCATGAGTGAGAAAACTCACTTCCTTAAAATGATGCAAGTGCTGAAGTAGAAGGGTACCTAATACAAGACATATTTGATGCACTCGAGTGAGGATAGTGTACTCGAGTGATGGCCCATATCACCTATGAGGACAAGATCACCCTTTTGACATTTTTAGTCCGAGTAATGTACAAAATTGAAGTGTGGAGCATGAAACACCTGAGTGATAACCTTAACACCCACAAGTGAAGATTCACACTCTTGAAGAAATGATGCAAGTTTTATCTAGAGGCACAAGTCCAGTGTATAAAATAGATATGCACTTGAGTGATATATGAGCACTCGAGCATAGGATGAACTTGTTCAAGTGCTAACTAGAAAATATGCAATATACTCGAGTAAGACTTGTTGCTACTCGAGTGATATTCTGACAAAAGACCAAATGTAACAGACTTACAACGTTCAATCCGAACATGGTTCAATATTATTTATTCATTATGTTTTCACTTAATATTATTATTATTAAACTTCATTTAACATCTATTTCAAGTGTTAAACAGGAACTTGAATATTTGATTCTGAGATGCATGCAATAAGTCAACAACGGCGGACATGATCATTTCATCCAAAATCAAAAGCACGCACGTTACAAACCTACTACCATATCTTGTCTAGAGATTTAAACTTAGGCATGCTGTTCCACAACATGACGCTCCACTCTATTGATGGCTATTACTCAACAAACTAAAACGCACGTGCTATAAATACAAAGCTTCAGAGACCATTCAAGATATTGAACATTGAACATGAAATTCATATAAGCAAACACACGAGTCTTAGTTTTTCATATTGACTCTATATTCATATTGTACATCAGTGTTTCTCATTTCTACTCTATGAGGAGAGTCAAAAACACATTTCATTCATATTTCTTGATCTCGAGGTAAAGGGACCTTGAGAGGGTAGATCCCTTATAGGACAAGCAGTAGAGAATACTAGGAAGGTTATTCTGCACACAAGACTTGCTGTAAAGGGGAGAGAAATTAGAATATTTATGCTCAAAGTCCTTGAGAGGATAATCATTGTTTGTGGCATTCTGAGAGCCAATTGAATCTTTTACGAATAGTTGAAATCTCAGTAGGTCTTGATCTCTAAGGAATGGACGTAGGCCTGAGTTGTAGGCCGAACCAGTATAACTTTCTGTGTCCAAATTCTCTCAACTCTACTCTATCTCCGTCTATAATCGTACTATTGTCACAAGAAAAAAATTTATAACATCATCTAATTCACCCCCTCTTGGTTGAAGCTTGCCTCTTCTAGTATATTCTTTTAACATACTTCCACAACTCTTGGTCTAGTTTTAGGTCATGTAGCACATATATAGGTCCAGCTCTAGAACTGGTAACGGAATCTAAATCTGACTTTGACTCATTAATCTGTGGTTGCTCAATGTCCCCTACTGATGAGCTTATAGATGGCACGGGTCTAGGATGAGAATCGAACACTAGCCTTAGTAATACTTGCTTCCTCGGTGTTCGTAACATCCTTGTATCACCTGTATCATACGCATGTCCCTCTGGTATTCGATGACTTTCTTGAGATTAATTCACTGATGGTGGTGACTCACTCCTCTGGTAATATCTTTTGTGCATATCTCTTGTCACCATATAATCAAGACCATATCAGTATACTATTTTGATATTTCCAAAACCACTGCTCTAATACCATATATGTCAAACCCCTTAATATTTTCAACATTTATAAGAGTAACAATGCTTAGTTCAGTGGGCAAACAAAAATAGCATATACATACTGATATAAAGTACTTGATTACATTATAGGAATCCCCACAAGGTTTGTATAAATATTTTCAAATCCCAAAAGATAATATAAAAAGCTACTAATAACCAACATTAGAACTTGGACAGGACCAAAACTCTCAGCTGCCTGTTTCTATCTCTTTGCCCTTTAAGCTACTTCTTCTAGCTGAATAAATTTAAATTTGAGGAAAAGGGTGAGATTTATATGAATCTTAGTAGTAACATAAAATCAATCATATAAAATGTGACAAATAAACATTCAATGCGCCATATAATGTAACGTAACAAATATACTGTAAACATTTCCATGTGTTTGGCGTACAAGATCAAATGACTGTTTGTCCCTACTGGCCACATTATGTACATTGTTCAAGATCAAATGACAGTTTGACCCTTACTTGCTGTAATGTTCTAGAGCAGATAATTGTCTGTCCATACTTGTCTTACTATCTCAATTGGGTCCTACTTGGCCTGATGGTACTTGTGCTTTTCCCACCAACTGTTACTTGTGCTTTTCCTATACCACAACTAGGTTTTGTAACAACCATTCATATCACAGAACATGGCAATACCCACACTAGTAGAAAATATGTTTAAGACCAGCACATGTAGACAAGTTATATAGAATAAGGTCTAAAAAAATGACCGGTGGTAATTTTGTAATTATAAAGAATTTATGAGACCTGTTCCTTTAATATCAAGTGTTAAAGATATTATTTAGACCTGATTTCAGACAAACCAGTCTAAAAATATATATTTTCTATACCGGTTCTCTTTATAACCAATCTAAATATACAAGGAATTAAAAAATAAAATATTTACAACCTTTTAGATTGGTTTTATAAAATAACCGATCTAGAAGATTAAATTTTTTAGACCGATTTTTCATTATAATTGGTCTAAAAGATATTTTAAGACCATTTTTTTTATTATAACAAGCCTTAAAGTTCTAGCCCTAAACTCTATCTCCCTTGCGGCCTTTTTGCATTCTGCCTCCTCCAAACTTACAACTGAGACATGGCTGTGAAAGGTGAAAACTAATCATTAGAGATCAGCGCATGATAGTCCTAGGAGGTTGACCGTTTTCTATTTTCTATTAACTCTGAGCTACCTTACTCTTCTTGTGACTCTCTCCTCTTCCCTGCTCCTTTACTTGAATATTTTGCCAAAATTCTGTTATTCTGTTAGTAGTGTCTAGTTCTGAGTTCTGAATCCTTGAAGAACTAAAATTGCTTTCTCATGTAGAATTGTAAGGAGGTAAGTTCTTGTCTGTTTTCTAGTTTTCTCTCCATTATGCTCTAGATTTGTTCGCTGAGAAAAGCAAGGGAAAAATAAACTATTTTGAGTTTGCCATAGTACTTATTGCTTCTTCTTATTTTTTTGCCTTTTATTTTGAATTAAATTTTTGGATGCGCTTTTTGCAATAACATCCATCACTGCTTTAATCTAATAACATTTTCTTAGATTCCTCATTTTCTTCTCAGATCTCATTATTTGGTTTTGTTTAATCATTTAAGGTCCTCATTTTTCCTGACATATAATTTGTGATTATCGTGGCTAGTGTTTGTCCCTCTAGGAGGATCTCCCCTTAGTTGTTGTGGTTGGTGGCCAGGTATGTACTGAGTCTTCAAGTGCTTTTATTTTTCTTTTTAAATCTCCAATCTTGTGTGGTTGTTCTTTAATGTTTTGAAAATGGATGTTTTGATTTTGTGCTTGTATGTTGAAAATCAGAGTTTATGGAAATCGTTAGACTAGGAAAGTATGGAAGGAAGAGGTTTTATGGCTCATGGATCTAGTAATGCTTAGTTTTTATCTTAGCTTGAGTATCTCATGCTTTTGTTCTTGCTATGTAGTTAAGATTGTGTTAGAAGGAACAAGTATGTTGCTGTACTTCTGGGCAGCAACCAGTTTGATGTTTTTCTGTACTTAGTGTTTGAATCTTTCCTTCCTTTTATATTGTTCCCCATCTTACTCCGACGGCTTACCTGAATGTAGGTTAGTAACCGAATACATTGCGGTGTGTATATATTCACACCAGAAGTCTTTATTGCTATCCAGGGTGTTTCTATTCTGCTAAGGGAATATCCTCGGGGTTGATTTGCCATGTACTTTATTAGTCCTGTTACTTAGATTTGAATTCCTGGACGATATGATGCTAGAATTTGTGATATTGAAAGTTTTTGGGACTTTACTTGGTGAAGTAATGACAAACTCATTTTTTCACTTCTTTTTATTCATGACTTGTTCTATTGATAATTACTGGAATTGGTCTTGTTCTTTTTTATTTATTTACTCTATTCACTATTTTATTTATTGCTAATCTGAGACATTTCTTCAGTGTAACCCCCTTCGATAATCAAGCTGAGATTAGAGTTTAATCACATTTAAAAATCGAATAAGAAATCCGGAATAATTAAAAAATTTTTGCGGAAACTGTACAACTGGATCTCCATTCATTTCATTCATCAAAACAAATGGCCTGTTTAGTCTGTTACATAAACAATATCAGAGTATCAGCACAATTCCCGACGTTCACCCGGGATAATAACATTTAATCCAAAATATTGTTCAGGGCATCATCGCCCATCTCATTATCCATACCGGGGATTACACAAAACTATAGTACTATGATCTATACAATATATTTACATTGATCCAAAATGATAACCAATTCGATATAAAACCAAAATATCTAACTAAGACTACCGCTGGCAGCCCTAATCGCTCTTATCCACTTGCTTGCTTTTCGATCCACTTGCCTTGTCTAAAAATGTTATTTGGAAAGAATGGGATTCTAAAGAATCCCAATAGCAACAATTTATTTATATGATGCGTATATACGAAGCAAGTCACATATATCACAATGCAGCAATCAATATTCGAAACTGGGCTTTCGCCACGTTCCCTTCACTATATACGAGGTCGGGCTTACGCCACGCCCCCTTCACTATATCTATATTTGAGTCCGGGCTTTCGCCACGTCCCCTCACTGTATCTATAATCAAGGCCGGGCTTTCACCACGTCCTTTCATTGTAACTGTATTCAATGACTAATGCAAACAAGCAATGCAATACACATGATATAGGATAAAGTGTCACTACCTTTGTCATTTCTTCCTTGAGCAGGCACAGGCCTTCTATGCTCTGGGCAGATATCAAATCCTAAAGTCATAATTAAGGACGAAGCATTATTCTCTATTCCAATACTCAATTGACTCTTCAACACTTAGATTTGGTTATCAATAATGACCCTTAAGAAGCTACAATTGGCTCTAATAAAGGCCCTAAAGGATTGGGAAACACCAGGTTGGAAACCACTTTTCAAAATCCCAAGGTGCTGAAAATAGGGGGTTGGCTATAGCCAAGAAACCTCTGGCTGCGGCTAGAAACAGCACAGAAAGTTTCTGGCTGCAGCCAAGAATTTCTGGCTATGGCTAGAAATAGCACAGAAATTTTTTGGCTGCAGCCAAGAATTTCTGGCTGGGGCCAAAACGTGCACAGAAACTTTTGCGCTGCAGCCAAGATTTTCTGCTACAGCCAAGGCAACTTTGAAAATTCATAATTAATTCTAGAAAAATGGAAATAAGGTGATTCTAAAGCCAAATGAAAGGTAGTTAAGTCCTTTTCATAGGAAAAATATGGGTAATTACTGAAAATCACCACAAAAATACAGATTTCAAGAAAAGGCCACACTGTTTCAGAATTGTTCCCAGATTTAACATCAAAATTTGGACGGTCATAACTCCTAGCCCAAAAATTGAAATGACACAAAACATATGTCAATTTTAAAGCTTGAGATGTGAACTTTAAGACTGGAAAGTTTCATAATTTTTAAACACCATTTAGTCATTCAAAATGCCAATACAAACAGACTGCCCAGAATAGACTTTCAGTGGCAGCATTTCCAATTTTTTACCAAAGTGTCCAATGGCTCCAAAATCAATATTCAAGCCTATTCCTTACACTAAAACACTCAAGGAATCCAATAAAACCATTTAAACAACCTAATTTCCACTACATTAACATGCTTTGGTCCATGGCCATACTAAACACTAACTTTCCAAACTTTCCAATCTCACTCATTTCTTTCCCAATCAATCCTATCTATCCATACACATTCCAAATATACCATTTCTATACCTTTAACATGCCAAATGACCAATGACACTCATTTTTGAAAATGGCCAATAAATTCCAAAAATTCAAAGCTACCTCAAATGTCACAAAACTTAGATGGGTAGATAGGTTTCACTTACCTCTTTAACTTTCTCAAAGTGACTTTTCAATTCTCCAACTTTCACAATCTCTTGAGGTCACAAACTAACACCAATGAACACATTACAACCATCAAAATGAAGCTCTCCATTCAAGGATCAATATTAGAGAAGGAAGTTTGAGCATTTGGAGACATTTCCCCTTACCTTTTGAAGCTTTTCTTCCCCCTTATTTATGCAACAATGGCGCCAAGAGAAAGGAAAATGAAAGAGATGAGAGATGGAGTGTAGAGATGAATAATGATGATAATAATACCCCCCTCCATGCCTCTTTATCAAAAATGGGAAAGGGAAGAGAGAGAAGAAACAATAAAATACACCCATTGACTTTTTCCCTTAACCTCTCTCTCACCCATGCTTGCCACATGTCCACTTATCATTGGCTCTCACACACTTAGTCACCAATTAGCTTCTCCAATGCATCCATTAGCCATTAAAACACACTTCTCACTTTTCTTTTAGTTAGTCATTAATTTCCCCATTAATCACTAACTTAGAGCCAATAATTCCATTCTTTAAATTTTCCAACAATTATGACATATAAATTAATATTGCCACCAAAACACATAATTATTTCACTTTAATTCGATAATTATCATCAATAATTATCATTAACCCTTAATCACAAATTGGGGCATTACAATTCTCCCCCCGTTCAATAAATTTTGTCCTCGAAATTTGTTACACCACTTAGGACATAAACTCCGAACGCCTCTTCACGACGGCTTCTGTTCCTCAATTTGTTTCTCTTTAGAGTAATCCCTTCAAGACCATTTGTACCAACAATACACTACAGGTCCGATTCGCACCAGAATCTTAGACGGACCACCACTTCGTGGCTCAATTTCTTTCTTTAAATCACTTTACCATTACTCGAACCCGGAGACACTCTCACGAATGTGTGATCTCTACTTCCCAATCTTAGAGGTCTTCACCTCATTCAATCACTATTCGGATGAGATACACTCGTTCATTCCGGCTTTAAGCCTCTTCAATCTCAGTCATTAAATTATTTTCCCCTTCCAGGAATATCTTAAAGCATTGCAGACTCACTACGCACAACCAACAACTTCTGTTAATCACCTATCTCAACTTTTGTTGTTTTCCACAATACTTTTGCTTATACTATATTCACTTTCACAATATTTCCCTCACCCGTACACCCACCAATGTTTCCGCTAGTGATAACTGGGACTTTTGGGTTTTAATAACAATATCCGGCCACTCCAGAATCTCAATCTCTTCTATCTGAAGTACCCTTCAATCGCCGCCCACCTTGCCTACACTCTACCTGTATACCCCCTCCGAGGCTCGGCCGATGGCAGTGCGCTTGGCATGGCATATACTTTCATTGTCACACCACACCCGTATCCCTCAATAGGGTCAGCCAGTAGCTGTGTGCTTGGCGTGGTCACATATACACATTACCTTACGACGTTTCTATTTACATCGGTATATCAACGGCCGATGGTAGAGATGACCAATGTCAAACCCCACAACAGCTCACGTCAAATTTCACATTCTATAAGTCATACTGTCTTGAGCTTCTATTCATTATAGTTCTCAAACACATCACATTCACTTCATTTGGGCTTCTATCTCTTTATCTATGCTTTAGCAATGTTAAGTTGATTTAATAGGAGTCCCAAAGGAATCTCCCACTATCACTAACAACATTTACAATCTCTATTTGCTCATGCCAGACCTTAGTCCAATTCAACTTGAATCCTTTCAAACCGTATGACTTCTTATCTCAAAAAAACCCATTCATTGTGGGATTCAATACAATGCACCATCACTAAGAGCCAACATTTATGTAAGCTAGTCTATGAGTTAACATCATGGTGACTGCAGTCCATGGTTCATCATCAAGGTGGCTGCACTCTAGGGTTTGTCGTCACGGTGGCTTCACACTACGGTACCGTACTCTCCGTAGGTAGCCCTTTACGATCAGACTTCCCCTAGGTAGCTCTCTCCAATCAGAACTCTCCGTAGGTAGCCTTTTCCTATCAGAATTCTCCGTAGGTAGCCCTTTCCAATTTGAATTCTCTGTAGATAGCGCTTCCCAGTTGGTTGTCTCTTGATGAAGGTATCATTGTATTGAGAAATCAGAAGCCATTCCCACATCCCATTCTAAAGGAATATCAATCATAGTACTATAATTTTATAATCTATTTTATATCTAATTCATAAAAGTAATTCTATAGGAATCTCCCATCAGATTTTGTAAGATTGGATCAAGAAATAGTTATACACATATGAAACCAAAAACTTCTGGGAACAAATTAAAACTCTTAGGTAAGCCTTACTAGTAGAGGATTGTGTCTGGATAACATTATTTTTTCATTGGGAATTCTTATGATTTTTTATCCAATACTTGCAGAATGTCCTTAAAATGTTCTTCCTTGTATCTTGCCCACTTCTGTCACACATCCCCCCACCTATTGGCAAAAGGAGATCGAACTAGTGGTGCCAACATTAGTGGTGATGTTTATATTCACCCATCTGCGAAAGTGAATCTATATGCAAAGGTAATTATTGCTTCCCATTATTTGATTGTTAGCTAGAAGGAATTTTGACTTTCACATTCATGTCAGTCACTATGCGCTTTTGGCCATAATAGTCCAAATTTTTCATGCTTTTATGAACTATTGTATATTACTGGCCGTGTGATCTATGGCATAAGCATCCATTAGTTAGGACTCTTTTAGTTGATGCTCATCATTTATGTTTTACAACTTTTTTTATTTCGAATCAAATGGTGCTATATATGCTTTACAAGTTTAGTTGCGTAATATCTTAAACTGCATTGTGATAGTTGGCAGGAATTATTGGCCATTCAATATAAAGGATCTAGATCTATTGGAATTTTTGGTCAGATGGTTTAAGGAGGAAGGAAAGAACAACTATTTGGAGTATGTATCTAGTTGAAGTTTTAGGGTCCTAGTGGGTTTCTGAATGATTTCTTTTAAGGGTTATTGGAACATTAGTCACAAGGATATTATGAAGTTTTTACTGAACTTAGTTTTTCTTTTCTCGGAGCAAGACCATGGATGGTTTGAATTATGTCTTCATTTGTATAGTTGTACATATTGTTATATATTTCTTACAAAGGTAGAGAAATTCTTACTTTCTAGTTTTTTGTTGTTTCATTTGTTCTTTTTTTTTGGAAATAAAGTAGTTCTCATAACTCACCCCAAATTTTTGTAAGTATAAAAATTTATGATAAAAATTATACAGCATTTTTTTTGTATTGGAGATTATTTTTAAAAATAATCTTCAATATAAAAGAAGGCCTTATTTATTTTTTTAAAAAAATGCTAATTTTTAGACCGGTTCTAATCACAACTGGTCTAAAATGTCCACTTTTCAGACTTAATATGAAGTCGCATGAGGTCTAAAAAGTGACTTTTTAGACCTCACCTTTGGGAACCGGTCTAAAAAGTATGACTTTTTAGACCGGTTGTACAACCGGTCTAAAAAGTATCAATTTTTTTAGACCGACTATATCTAGACCTATTCTAAAATCGGCCTGAAAAGATATTTTTACCCAATCTAAAAAGTGATTTTTGCACTAGTGACAGCATATAAACAATCACATAGTGTATGAAAAATAGAGTTACTACCTAAAAGCCTTTCCATTTTCGAGCTACTCGGTCCACAACTTTTGTCCGGCTCAGGTGAATGTCAAATCCTAAAACTTTAAATTTAAAATAAATGATTTATTACTCATTCATGTCTTATTCCTAAATACATATAGTTGGTTATCTTTATCAAAAATGTGTAATTACCAAAATGCCCTTAGGAATCCAGTCAAATTCCCTTTATACCCGGTATAACTGTACTTTACCAAAAATTATGACTCAGGCTATTTCTACATGATTTTGCATGTAGAATCCATTTTTGACCTCAACTTTTACAAAAATTACACTCTATTTTCATATGTTCCTTACACAATTTGCCATTCTAAACACAATTGAATAATCAACTCCATCAAATTCCAGCTCAAACACAGCAAAATCCATCTGGCCAAAAATAAGGAAAAATTAGGGAAAAAGAAGTTTCATGCTTTCAATCCACTATACACCTTCTTTTCACCCAAATTCACTTCTTGAATCCTTTAGTTACACTTCCCACATGATAATCAAAATTTGGGTAGCACCTCCCCTTAGGGTTATTGCATCCCAAATCACATATTCAAGTCAATATAAACCAATAACTACAATAAATCACCAACAACAACCTTAAATCAATAAGAGAAGACAAGCATTCAAGTTTACCTTGTGTCTTCTTGCTTCTTCCTCCAAAAATCATCTAGCCCTCTCCTCTTTTCCTTTGATTTTCCTCTTGCTTTGCATGATTTCAAGAGGGATATAAGGATTAGAAAAGATTTCCAAGAGTTTAGAGACAAGAACAAGTGGATTTTGCTTTGTTCTTGCTCTTCGAACTTGTGTTCACTCTCTCTCTTCCCTTCTAGGCCAAAAATATGGCCTCTTATGATTGTAAAATCACTTCTTGAAGAAGCAATTTCCACCTCCTGTTATGTGTGTAGTTGATCAATTAAATAGTGCAAGTGTACACTGTCGTAATCAAGTAATACAAAAGTGAGTAGAGTATCGTTCCGATGAGAATTGATCACTAAGTACCAAAATGGGTAATCTTAATTCTATTTAGTCAATCGATTAGTTGGCGATTGAGAGTACAAAGTAAATGATTAAATATGAGTGCAAATGATATGAAAGCAACTATGAGAAAAAGCCCGGTCATATTTCACTTAACAAATTACGGATAGAATCACATATCTATTCTAGCCCAAGTTATTCCATATGATTGATAGTCGAGTTTTCCTAATTTAATTACTAGCCTCTTCCAAGGTCAAGTAACTCTATAATTAATTGCTAATCTAATATATTCCTATATGAATTTAAACAATTAATTATGCATTAAGATTTATGGAACTCAGTAAGACTACACAACTCATATGAATATATTCCTATTTCATATGAAATTATGGTTTTAATTATAGGATCTATACACTTGCATCTCCTTTCGGTCTCAACATGCATATTGAAATCATTCAAAAGATGGCCAGTCAATCAAAAGCATTAAGAATAATAATTAAAACTCAATAATGAAGGAGAAATTCAAACTAGATTTGATAAGTTAAAATTCAATCTGTCATTAGTAAGCTATATCATCGCCCTAAGAAAATAGAAATTTAGCACATGATGAAATTAAAAACAAAATAAAAATAAATTAACATTACATAAAACTAGAATAAAAACCTCATAAATACTGCATAAAACTTGAATATTAAATTCTCAAACATACATATACAACCAAAAGATGCATGAAAAATGGAGATATCTAGCTGTTCATTTAGGAGGTAAAACCTTCTATGTAGGCGATATGCAAAATGTAATACATTCATAAGCCTTCCAAGATAAAGGCATGCAAAATGTAATACAATGCATAAAATTAAATCTAGAAAATAACACAATTTATTTAGAACTGTCAGAAAAAGATCTCTCCCTCTTAGAGAAGGATCTCTGACTATCAAAGAAGGAAAACTCTATTTCTCTCACTTCCCTCCCTTCTCCTGGTCTTTATCTCTATTTACAGGAGAAAAAAACATGTTGCTACAGTGCCAAAATAGTAAACCGCGTTGCTACAGTGAAACGCTATAGTGCATGTTGGCAACTGCTACAGTCTCTGGCGGCTGCTGTAATACCCCGAATTTTGAGATTCGAGGCTAGAGAATAAGCCTGAGATTAGTGGACTGCTAAGCCATGGTTTAGCAAGATCCTAAATTATGATTAAGAGATATTGACTCCCAAAAGTGGATGTCATTAGTGATAAATGAACCCTTTTGGAGATTATGGTGTGAGTTAGCACCCGATGTGATTCGTATGTGCTGTGAGCAGTGCCAAAACCCTGTATTTAAGCTCAATTATGGATTAACATCTAAATTGACTTAAAATAGAGGGAAGGCGCATATTGTGGCTAAATGAAACGATATGAAGTGTTTGGTGGTGATTCAATGAGAATTACCGAATTACCAAAATCAGGGGCAAAACGGTAAAGTTACCGACCAATTGGTCAGTTACCGAAGAGGAAACTCATTGGTAACTTCAAGATCAATGGTTGAGATTGATTTGTGTAGAGATTAAGTGGGTGGAATCCCATGTGTGTGGGTTCATGTGAACTCATAGAGATGGATTAAGGGTGTGACAAGTGTCACAATTTGAGCCCTTGGATTTGGTCAAGGATTTCAACTCATTTTTCCTCTTTCCTCTCTTTATGTGGACGGTTTTGGCTCCCAAAAAACTGATTTGCTTCATCATCTAATCATTCTCATCTCTCTCTTGTCCTCCATGAACGTCCAAAGCTAAGGGAAGGAAGAGAAAAGAAAAGGTGAGATTTTGGTTGGCTTCTTGTCCTCTAATGCTCAATTCATCTTCTATAAAGTTGTTCATAGTGATGAGAGCTTCATCTCTATGGTTTTAGATTTGTGAGAGGAGGTGTTTTGTTGCTTGAGCAAAAGTGGAAAGATGAAGAATCAAGAAATTGGTTTGGGAAAGAGGAAGAGGTGAGCATTTGCTTCATGTTGATCTAAGTTTTGTGAATTATGGTTAACTATTGTGATTTGTGAATTTTGCCCTGATTTTATGGTATTTTCGTGAGGAATGTGAATGGTGGAATTGGATGTTGTTTTGTGTTGAAAATGGTGTCATGTTGTGGTATTTAATCATTGGAATTGGTTTGAATTGGATTGGACACAATGGTTGAAAAACTGGTAATTCTGTCCAGTGAGAATTCTGTCTGGGCAGTCTGTTTGTGTTGCTGTTTTGAATGGGCAAATGATGTTAGAAAATTCTGAAACTTTCCAGTCTTGAAGTTCACATCTCAAGCTTCAAAATGGACATATAAATTGTCTCATTTCGTTTTGTGAACTGGGATTTATGTTTGCCTAAAGTTTGAGGACGAAACTGGATTCTGTTTTGGAGCAATGTTGGATTTTGTGTAAATCTGGATTTGTGTGGTGATTTCTGGTAATGAGACATATTTTTCCCATAAAGGGGACTTGAATATCTTTCAATGGGCTTTGGAATCACCTTGTTTCAAGTTTTCTAGAGCAAGTTATGAATTTTTGAAGTTTCCTTGGCTGCAGCCAAAATTCTGGCTCCAGCGCAAAACTTTCTGTGTGTGTCCTGGCCGCAGCCAGAAATTCTTGGCTGCAGCCAAAATGTTTCTGTGACGTTTTTAGCCATTTTTGGCTGCAGCCAGAACCCAATTTTCAGCAATTTGTGATTTTGAAAGATGATTTCCAACCTAGTACGTCCCAATCCTTTAGGCTTTCGTTGAGCTTATTTTAGCCACCTAAAGGGTGTGAATGGTAACCAACTTTAAGTGATATAAAAGTAAGGGTTTGGAATTGAGATTGACCCTATATCCTTGATTTGGTTTATAGGGTTCAGTATTCATTTGGATCACGAGTAAGCGGAGGAGCTGGAGCATACGTGGAAAGAAAAGGGTAGGGAACTTACCTCTCTTGCATGCTTTGATGTTGTGTTTGTGTATTGATGCATGTATTGCTTTGCTGGATTATGTGAAACATGTATGAATGATTGTAGCTCTGTTTCTAGTTATGCTATGGCCATGAGTATGTTGTTGAAACATTGAGCACGCAGATATGTCATTGTGTGAACATGAGTTTTGTATTGCAAGCATGTCATGCATTAAACACATATCATACATGCATATAGGTATCTGTTTCCTACTGAGATTCTCTCGAATCTCACCCTCCCCTACCAACATTTTAGACAGGGTAGGTGGATCGAGGATGGAGGCAAGCAACCAGGGGCGACGAGGCTTCCTTCGGAATATTTGAGTTGGTAGTTGGTTATCATAGTTGGGAGTATTATGTATATTTGGATTTAGATTTGGATATGTACGGATTGGAATATGTTTGGATATGATATTTGTAGATGTATTTGAGAGGATTTGTGTAATCCCCATGTTGAAATTGTAAAGGGCGAATGTGCCCTATGAATTCTATGTAAAGGTATGAACCCGGGGGTTGCCGGGAAGTTATTGTTATACACTCTGATATTTGTTTAAATGTGATATTCCGCGTGATGTAATTGTATTCGAAATTGAATATGAGACCAGGTTCATTAGATTTCGAAAGTGATTTGTGAAAACCCTATCGTGAAGATGGGAATTTAAATAAGTTTTGTTTCTTATGGTCTCTATTTCATTAATTGCGTATTTCGGATATAATTACGGCAGGGGGTTACATTTTGGTATCAGAGCTGCAGTTCCTGGCAAGTAAAGGATTTGCTAGGATAATGGCAGTAGTTTCTGCCTTAAGTAATAGAGAATGGCTTTATTTGTTGCGGTATACACATTATGGTCCCTGTTGTTTGGGGATATATGAGTTTAAGGGATGTGTGTATACATTATCTTTGATGTGGATGTGGTGAATCAGTGTGGTTCACCTGAGAATCTGAGGTGTAAACTCAAAGGTGGAAGAAAATGATTTCCCAGGAATGTGATATTGAGCTTCTACGTGTTATGTCTAACCTAGATATTGGGTGAGAAACCCTAGGTGGTATGATGTTACATGTAGTGATGTCATACTGAGCTTGTATGTTTAAAGGCCTTAAGACCTAGGGGCTGAGGTGCCTTAGGCTGGCAGAGATATTTGAGTTTATGCTGAAGTGGATGATGCTCCGTGGATTGGAGGGAAGTGATTTCCCGGTTCAACTGAGGTTGAAGGTTTGAAAGATGAATTGTGATCCAAGGATCAGACTCAATAGTCAAGCTGGTCCTTAGGAGGTTGATATGACCTATATGGTCTGTGGTACCAAGATGTGGTATTAGATTGGAATTGAAATGTGTATCAGGTATCTTGATTTTGCTAGTGTTCATCTAGCACAGGGAAAAGTGATTCTGCGGAGAATTTGAATTTGAAAGAGTTATCTACGAGGATTCGAAGTGGAGAAGGAAACCTACGGGGAGTTTTGATGGAAGAGGGCTACCTACGGTGAGATCTGATCGGAGAGGGCTACCTACGGTGAGATCTGATTGGAAAGGGCTACCTACGGAGGATGCTGACCGAAGGGGCTGACCAGTCAGGTGACTGAGTGAAGCATCGGGTACAGTACCGTAGTGTGGAGCCACCATGACGATGAACCCTAGAGTGGAGCCACCGTGACGATGAACCCTAGTGTGCAGCCGCCTTGATAACGAACCGTCGAGAGCAATCGCCGTGACGTTGAATTGTAGAGTAGAGCTCTGGGAACGTTGGGAGTATGGGATCTCAACGATGTGTTGGTTATGGCTCTGAATGATTCGAATTGAATTGAGCCAAGGTCTGGCACAGATTATGTGTGTGGACAGGGGTAGTAGGAGATTCCTATGGGACTCCTATTGAGTCACCCTGACATTGTGAAGGCACAGATGAGGATAAAGACCTCAGAGTGTGCAGTGGAAGCGTGGTGAATGTGATGTTTGAGAATTGTGTTGAGCAGAAGCTCGAATCTGCAGAAAGTGCAATGCGTCAGTGATGGCTTCGGGAGGTAAAACTTCGGGGTCAAGTTGTATTGTGAAAAGGGGTCTTGAAGGATCCCAGTACGTGAAAAGGGTTTGAGATATTGAAGGTGAAGTTGTTAATATGCCTGGTTCCAGCTTGTTGCAATTGTGTATTGTGAGTCTCTTACCTGCGGCTGCATAGGGTGATTCCTATGGTGGAGGACCGTGCCTTCGGGGCGGTGGTGATACGGGGGACAGGCTATTTGTGAAGGCCGACGAGCCATTTGTGAAAGCCGGATAGCTGTATGAGCTATAAGGCTATGTGTATGCACTGCCACGCCAATAGTCCCTGAGTAGCTAACAACAGTTCGGGTAAAGACTGTGTGTCTTCTCGGCGGAGAAAGGGGATGAGGGTGGAGTGTAATATGGAAGCCGAAAGGCTGTGTGTGAGCACCGCTACGCCAATAGTCCCTGAGTAGCTAACAACGGTTCAGGTTAGACTGTGTGTCTTCCCGACGGAGAAAGGGGATGAGGGTAGGGTGTGATTATGGATCTACTATTGTGAGCCTGAATGGCTATGTGTGTGCACTGCCATGTCAATAGTCCCTGAGTAGCTAACAACGGTTCGGGTAAAGACTGTGTGTCTTCCCGACGGAGAAAGGGGATGAGAGTGGAGTGTGATTGTGAATATGTGACAGTTGTGAATTAGCTGGGACTGAGGTATAGTTGTCTAGTAGAGCAGAGCTAATTCAGCTGATGGCTAATTCAACTACATGATCGAGGGTTCTCTATTTTGAGGGCACTACCCCGGCATGGCCAACCTGGCTAGCCACCACGTTGGTTGCACCGATATTGACCCAAGGCCGAAAGGTGGTGCGTAAAATTAGAATCTGCAATGTACGTTTGATAAGGAAATGGATTTTCTTGTGAGTCCTGGGTGAAATGTGAGTAACCCAGCCACTGTCGCGGGGCATCCCCAGCGGGGGGTAAAACCGGGGTGGGCACCACCGGCACGGGGCATCCCTAGAGGGGTTAAAACCGGGGTGGGTGTGACAATAATTGAGTAACCCAGCCACCGTCGTGGGGCATCCCCAGCGGGGGGTAAAACCGGGGTGGACACCACCGGCACGGGGCATCCCTAGAGGGGGTAAAACCGGGGTGGTTGTGACAATAAAATTATGAGTCCGGTAACCCACGGGCATCCATCGGACGGGTGTGATGTGGGAGCCAGCCACGCAGCGGAAGCGTGGGCACCCATTAAGGGGGGGTGTGACAATAAAAGGCGCCTGGATAGAAGAGACTGAAACTCTAGGTGGGCCATTACGGTCAGGTACTTTGGATAAAAGAAATTGAGATTCCGGAGTGACCAGATGATGTGATATTGTGTTGATACCCAAAAGTCCCGGTTACCACTAGCGGAGTCACTGGTGGGTGTACGGGTGAGGGCGACGCCATGAAAGTTGATACAGATGTGATATTGTTGTGAATTCCCAAAAGTCCCGGTTACCACTAGTGGAGTTATTGGTGGGTGTACGGGTGAGGGTAAAGCTGTGAAAGTGGATATGGCAAAAGCTGAATGTTTGTATATACAGCTGAGGCTGTCGTTTGATGTATTGAGGTTGTGATGGTTACTCCCGGAAGGGGTAACCAGATTGAGTTGAGTAGTGTGGTGGCCTATGCTGCCCAACTGCTGAGATTTTATGATATGGCTCATGATTTAGAGCCTCCAGGTATTGTGGATGGTGATCATAGAGTTCTGTGGCAATCGTGTGTGGAGGCGATTGCAGTTGTTTGGAAAAATAGTGTGGTGATTGTGTTTGTGCGGCAATCGTGAAATGGGCCGATTGAAGTTTGTGGCAACTAAGTTGCATTCATTGTTTGAGATTCTTGCGAGAATCTAATTTGTGGCGTACCGTTTGTATGGGTGGTCTAGAAGGGACCATCTAATGTGAAATGAATTGTGAAACGGAAGCTGTCGTGAAGAAGCATCCGTAGTTTGTGGATTAAGTGGTTCAACAAATTTCGAGGACGAAATTTATTGAACGGGGGGAGAAATGTAATACCCCGAATTTTGAGATTCGAGGCTAGAGAATAAGCCTGAGATTAGTGGACTGCTAAGCCATGGTTTAGCAAGATCCTAAATTATGATTAAGAGATATTGACTCCCAAAAGTGGATGTCATTAGTGATAAATGAACCCTTTTGGAGATTATGGTGTGAGTTAGCACCCGATGTGATTCGTATGTGCTGTGAGCAGTGCCAAAACCCTGTATTTAAGCTCAATTATGGATTAACATCTAAATTGACTTAAAATAGAGGGAAGGCGCATATTGTGGCTAAATGAAACGATATGAAGTGTTTGGTGGTGATTCAATGAGAATTACCGAATTACCAAAATCAGGGGCAAAACGGTAAAGTTACCGACCAATTGGTCAGTTACCGAAGAGGAAACTCATTGGTAACTTCAAGATCAATGGTTGAGATTGATTTGTGTAGAGATTAAGTGGGTGGAATCCCATGTGTGTGGGTTCATGTGAACTCATAGAGATGGATTAAGGGTGTGACAAGTGTCACAATTTGAGCCCTTGGATTTGGTCAAGGATTTCAACTCATTTTTCCTCTTTCCTCTCTTTATGTGGACGGTTTTGGCTCCCAAAAAACTGATTTGCTTCATCATCTAATCATTCTCATCTCTCTCTTGTCCTCCATGAACGTCCAAAGCTAAGGGAAGGAAGAGAAAAGAAAAGGTGAGATTTTGGTTGGCTTCTTGTCCTCTAATGCTCAATTCATCTTCTATAAAGTTGTTCATAGTGATGAGAGCTTCATCTCTATGGTTTTAGATTTGTGAGAGGAGGTGTTTTGTTGCTTGAGCAAAAGTGGAAAGATGAAGAATCAAGAAATTGGTTTGGGAAAGAGGAAGAGGTGAGCATTTGCTTCATGTTGATCTAAGTTTTGTGAATTATGGTTAACTATTGTGATTTGTGAATTTTGCCCTGATTTTATGGTATTTTCGTGAGGAATGTGAATGGTGGAATTGGATGTTGTTTTGTGTTGAAAATGGTGTCATGTTGTGGTATTTAATCATTGGAATTGGTTTGAATTGGATTGGACACAATGGTTGAAAAACTGGTAATTCTGTCCAGTGAGAATTCTGTCTGGGCAGTCTGTTTGTGTTGCTGTTTTGAATGGGCAAATGATGTTAGAAAATTCTGAAACTTTCCAGTCTTGAAGTTCACATCTCAAGCTTCAAAATGGACATATAAATTGTCTCATTTCGTTTTGTGAACTGGGATTTATGTTTGCCTAAAGTTTGAGGACGAAACTGGATTCTGTTTTGGAGCAATGTTGGATTTTGTGTAAATCTGGATTTGTGTGGTGATTTCTGGTAATGAGACATATTTTTCCCATAAAGGGGACTTGAATATCTTTCAATGGGCTTTGGAATCACCTTGTTTCAAGTTTTCTAGAGCAAGTTATGAATTTTTGAAGTTTCCTTGGCTGCAGCCAAAATTCTGGCTCCAGCGCAAAACTTTCTGTGTGTGTCCTGGCCGCAGCCAGAAATTCTTGGCTGCAGCCAAAATGTTTCTGTGACGTTTTTAGCCATTTTTGGCTGCAGCCAGAACCCAATTTTCAGCAATTTGTGATTTTGAAAGATGATTTCCAACCTAGTACGTCCCAATCCTTTAGGCTTTCGTTGAGCTTATTTTAGCCACCTAAAGGGTGTGAATGGTAACCAACTTTAAGTGATATAAAAGTAAGGGTTTGGAATTGAGATTGACCCTATATCCTTGATTTGGTTTATAGGGTTCAGTATTCATTTGGATCACGAGTAAGCGGAGGAGCTGGAGCATACGTGGAAAGAAAAGGGTAGGGAACTTACCTCTCTTGCATGCTTTGATGTTGTGTTTGTGTATTGATGCATGTATTGCTTTGCTGGATTATGTGAAACATGTATGAATGATTGTAGCTCTGTTTCTAGTTATGCTATGGCCATGAGTATGTTGTTGAAACATTGAGCACGCAGATATGTCATTGTGTGAACATGAGTTTTGTATTGCAAGCATGTCATGCATTAAACACATATCATACATGCATATAGGTATCTGTTTCCTACTGAGATTCTCTCGAATCTCACCCTCCCCTACCAACATTTTAGACAGGGTAGGTGGATCGAGGATGGAGGCAAGCAACCAGGGGCGACGAGGCTTCCTTCGGAATATTTGAGTTGGTAGTTGGTTATCATAGTTGGGAGTATTATGTATATTTGGATTTAGATTTGGATATGTACGGATTGGAATATGTTTGGATATGATATTTGTAGATGTATTTGAGAGGATTTGTGTAATCCCCATGTTGAAATTGTAAAGGGCGAATGTGCCCTATGAATTCTATGTAAAGGTATGAACCCGGGGGTTGCCGGGAAGTTATTGTTATACACTCTGATATTTGTTTAAATGTGATATTCCGCGTGATGTAATTGTATTCGAAATTGAATATGAGACCAGGTTCATTAGATTTCGAAAGTGATTTGTGAAAACCCTATCGTGAAGATGGGAATTTAATTAAGTTTTGTTTCTTATGGTCTCTATTTCATTTTAATTGCGTATTTCGGATATAATTACGGTAGGGGGTTATAGCTGCTACAATATTTTCGTCGCTATAGTAATGGTCTGCTACAGTTACTTCCGTCATGATTTCCGTCCAGAATAGTCCGTCATGAATAGTGACCCCCAATGAATAGTTACCGATGCTACAGTAATTAGCCTTTTTCAATTCCATCGGTCCAATTTTCAGTCTCCTTTCTCCACTTTTCTCCATAACATGGTGTACGTGGCTATCAAAAGAAAAGCAAGGAAATATTTATCAATACACCCAAATTAAGTACATTAAGCTCAAATATTGTCCACAAAATTATCATATAAGGGAAAATGAATATGCAAATATTTTACTTATCACCTCCTCAAAATAATATTTTTTTATTATAATTTTTCATATTTCATGAAATATTCTAATATTACTTTTTACGCTTGGCCAATAATGCTTCCACATGGCATTATTTATGTCGAAAAATTCATTTGATCTCATGTGTTTCCACTTTGTTCCATAAGCTTCCACTTAGTTCCATAATTATGATGAAGTAAGAGGCTTTTTTATTTGTTAGCCAAATGACCATTTTGCCCTTACTTCAATTTTTAAATCACACTGTCTTCCTTCTCCCCTTTTTTGTTTTTGGCCAAAATTTACATAATAAATTGGGCCAAAAATTTTGCTCTTCCCTTCTTCATTTTGGGATACAATATTAGGCCTTCAAGGGAACAAAATTGCACTTTGGTGTTTACATATAGCCAAATTTTATGTAACCTCTAACTTCAATATTTTGCCATTATTTCAAGTATACCAAAATTCACCACAAAGGTAATAGGAATTTTGGTGAATAAAATTTGGGATATTATATTTACACTTACCCACAATGCTTATCTTTACCCTTAGAGTTGACATTTATTACATACAACCCAAATTCTCTTAAATTCGCATATTCTCCAAAAGATGGCAGAATTTTCAACAAACTTTGAAAGTTCATAACTTTTTCTAGGAATGTCCAATTGCAGTGGTTCAAAGTTCTATATGACACTTATTAAGTCTATTATTTGGGAAAAATATCTCCTTTGGCTATTTACATGCACATGATTCCAGGACCACAATTCAATTCATATTGTCATGGAAACATTCCAATTTTAAATGTCTATATTCAAAAAGTCATAACTCTTTGTGTATAGATCCAAATGGCACAAATGACATATCAAATTAAAGCTTGACATATCTACTTTTGTGTTGGAAATTGTCACATTCATTGGACAAAATTTGGTTATTTAAAAGAATGCCACCTTCTAACTAACTCGCAATAAACCTAAACTGGCAGCACAGTGTTAACTTCCAGTTTTCATTGTTTTATTCCAATGATCCAGAATATATAGCCAGAGGCTATTCCTATATAGTTTTTGATGTAGAATGCATTGGTGACTTGATATTTACCAAATTCCTACTTCTTCTATATGCCATGTTCTGACCATAAATGGAAACATAGTCCAACAATCACTAAGTTCCAATTTAATCATCAAACAAGTCTAGTTTCATCATTAAACATAATATGACACCATGTATATGATCAAAACAACATGGAACCCTAAATTTTCATATCAACCAAAATTAGGGCAGCAACACAAGTTCAACAATACTCTACCAATCAACACAATATATAGCTCAAATTAAAGCTCTAACTCACCTTTATTAGTTTCCCAAGATGGTTCTTTGACTCCTTAAGTTTAGGTCTTCTCTGATGACTCAAAACACCTTCTCTTGAAAAAAACAAAACCATAGAATTGAAGCTCTTAGAGAGGAGAACAATGTTAAAGAAGGGAATTTGAGCCAAAGAGGTGATTTTCAAGGTGAAAATTGAACTAAATCACCTTACCTTCTTTGTTCTTCACTTTCTCTTTTCTCTTTCCTTTTTCTTTTTCCTTCTATTTTCTTCCTTTTGGCTAGATGACTTGAGTGAAATGAAAAAGTGATATTTTTTATTCATTAATTCCCTCCACTTATATTTACTTGGCTGAATTTTGAGAAAGAGTTGGAGAAAGTGAAGTGTCACAAATTTGTAGCTTCTTGAAAAGTTAACTTAAGTAGTTAACCATGATAGGTTTGGTTAAATGATAGACATTTTCTCCTCTCCTCTCTCTTCTTAACTTAGCTGAAAATATCATTCCAAATGAAGGGAAATATGTTGACTACTTTGCTCTTGCTATCTTGCTTTTTAGTCAAAGCTTTCAAGTTGAATCAAAATGGAAAACTTTCTAACTTTTCTTCTCTTCTTCTTTCTTTTCTCTTTGACTTCTCAATGTATATGGTTTGATTTAAATTCTCCTTCTTCCCTTTCTAAGTATTGATCGAAATTGGCCAAGGAAAAAAGAGAGGAAAAGTGTTGACCATTTGACCTCATATATGTATATCTAAGTTGACTAAGTCTTCTTGCAAGAGTTGACTTTCCTTCCTTCCTCTTATGCCCTTCTTTAGACGTCCCTTATGTATATGAAAGGGGAGTATTAATTTTCTTTTTAGCTTCATCATTACTTTACTTTTTAAGAGCAAATCCTAGCCTTTTGTTTTTCTTTCCAATTTTAACATCAAGATTAAGTGACAAATGTCTCTTTTGCCCTTGATCATGGCTATATTGATTTAATTGTCATTAACTCTTTTATTCCTCTTTATTATCTTCTTATATATGCCATTCCTTCTTTTAAAATTGAAGTTAGACTTTACATCATTTCTAGCTTTCAGAAAAGGAATTAGATACTTTCCTTTAGTCAATTGGAACTACGTTCCTTATAAAATTCCTAAAATAGTTTCTAACATTATTTATACTTGCTTTTAGAACATTTAGCCCTTCAATACATTTTGGGATATTACACATATCCATTGGTCATCCATAACCTATACACATCCCACTTCCCGTATAACCTTTCCACCCTGCCTAAAAATGCTGAGTACTATGTTGTTGAAGAATCATAGTCATTATATGCTTTCAAGTATAACTTTCTCATATACTCCCGTAGCTTGTGGTTAGGATGTGGATCGCATGCCAACTCAAGTTAGTATCAGATTCTGAGTACTACCTTACTTCTTCCTCCTCTAAGTTATCTTTGTCACCAATGGTAGAGTCACCACTAGTGGCAAGTTCTAATATCACCCTCAATGGGGCTCAGACTCTCTTCCTCGAGGTCTGCATCATTCTTATTCCACCCCTTGTCCTATATGTTACTACGCATTTTCCCTTTGGTATGTGATTATCCTCCGAAGTTTGATTAATTGATATAGGCGATCTACTTCTCTATCTTCTCATACCTCTCATGATCCTCAGTCAATATGTTGATATACCAGCATAGGTAGAAAATGTTGGCTTTTTGCCAAGACCAACTGCTCTGATACCAAAAATGTAAAACCATATTTTCTTAAACATTTAGATGAATTCTAAACATGTAATATTTACAAACCTGAGACAATGTTCTATTGTAAATTGTTAAAGTCCTAACTTTAATACAGGGTTTGAACCTGCACTTGAGTGGGTTTTCAAAAAATTTTTAAAATACTTTAAGTATGGTCTTAAATTGGCTTACAAATTCATTATCAATCATCAATTCTTAATCCTTTTATTTAAAAATAAAGCGTTCTCTAGCAAAAGACTACATAATGGTGGTTAACCAATGGGCTCTTAGCATTAGGTTGCCTAAATCTAATTCACTTATCACATTAAGGTACTAGTATGCGTGTTGATATACTAATGTATGGATTACAGCTACTGTGTCTACTATCACTGCTATTGCTACTTCTACCGCTAGTCTTACTTTTGTCACAAATATAAATTATACAATTACAAAAATAATAGATAACCAATGAGACTAGAGATTTCTATCGTGCACTTTACCCGTCCGTGCGTACCTTCTTGCCCTTAGAACTGCTCGCCTTTACTTTTGATTATTGTTGGAAAGAGTGAGATTCAAAGGAATCTCAGTAGTAACACAAATCACTCATATGATATGTAAATTACTAAACATGTAAAGCAAATCATCAAACAATAACACTCACAATATGTAGCAAACAAAGGGCCTAATCAGCTCCTTATCACAGAACAAAGTTCTTGGTGATCTTGATCTGGTAGTCTAAGGCCTCTACCCCATATAAGGTGCACTTGAGGGCCTTTTGCCTTAAGCCTAATGGCCTAAGCCATTTAGTCTACGGTAACCCCTATGTTACAGCCTAAGGTAACTCCCTGTGCAAATTGTACTTACGGGTCTTACCGCCTAAGGACTAACTTTCCCACATATATGCACATTATAGGGATTACATACAAAGTGACACATATAATATAAGGGATAAGGTACTACATAGTATCCTTTCTAAGTGTTGTTCTTATTCCCAGTTACTTGGACATCCCAGGAAAATATCAAATCTTATAAGTTAGAACTCACAAACAAGCGGGTTATTACTTGTCACAATTCTTTAATAGCTCAAAACACTTAGGTTGGTTATTTTTAAGACTAGTGCATTATGCCATGTGAGTAGTTAAGGTGTCTATACTAGCCTTTAGTACTCAACTTTACCCTTGGATCTTAAACTTATTACAACTTACATTAAATAGCTTATTTTCAAATGTTTAACCTATTCAACTAGAATTTTCACCTAACTTTGAAAATTCATAACTTTTCCAAGGAATATCCAATTGAGATGGTTTAAAGTCCTATGTGATCCTCCCTAACTCTACTTAAGGGAAAAATACGTCCCACTACCAATTACTTGAACACAATTCTAGAATCCACAATCAATCCTCACTGCTACAAACAACATTCCAGATTTATTGCCTAAATTTAATCAACCGTAACTCACAATGTAATAATCCAAATAACCCATATTATATATCAAATTAAGGCTTATCATGTCTCCTATTATTATGGAAAGTTTCATGGCTATTGGAAAACATTTGTCAATTAAAAATAAGCCACTAATACCCTACAATGAATCTGGCAGCATTTAACTTAAGCAACATCAAATTCACATTTTAACATTTCATATCCAATTCATCCAAAAGCAAAACTACCCTAGGCTACCTTTGTAATATCCCAAATTTTAGGCCTAAAAGCTTGAGAATAAGCCTAAGTCAAGAAGACTACAAAGACTAGTTTGGTAAGAGTCCCAAAGATAGAATGAGTGTCATGGGACTATATTATTCAGCCCTTTGGTTTGAGAACAAGTCTCCTGATTACATGAGGCTCAATCCGTATAAGTAGTCAGATAAAAGATGCTAGTGTATAAGCACTTTTGCATATTTGGCAAATTTTGATGGCACCTAGAGGCATGTGTGGCGCCATTTGGATCCTACATGTATGAAGAAGCTTTTAAGTTAGTGCAATGAGAAGTTGACGTGTGTGCTGAAAGTCGAATGAAAGTTATCGGTGTCTATGTACACTCGGGTTGCCATAAGACACACAAGTTAACAAGTGTCAATATTTGAGGTATGTGGCACCATGTTATGCCACACAAGCACATATATAGGACATTCTTGAAAATATAAATATATGTGACTAATTATTCGGATCGAATATGACGGTGTATGAGTACACTGGCATTTTTAGGACAGGTGCATGTACCCTACATTTTTAAAGAAATACTGGATGGATGTTATTTGTCTAGGACACCCAGGCATGTATGTGGCAAAATTATAAGGCATCAGGAACATATGGCAGTAATTAGGCTGAAGGATGACATGTGTCACAAAACTGAGTGGCCTTGTATGAAAAGGTAACTTTATTAAAGTAGCTTTATTACACCAGTTTTATTAAAGTAACTTTTGACTTTTCACCCTAATCAACCAATCATGCAGGCCATTTATATTTGCATATTAGACATATATTGAAAAGCCAATCTAATTCACTGGTCTCTGGTTTGGCTACATACCCGATTTTCCCGACTATCGTACCAGAAATTGAATGAATTCATCAGACTCCATCTCCCTTGACCAATGGATAAATCCAACCATGAGAGAGGGGAAGGGAACATAGATTTTAAGAGGTACACTGGGTACCCTATAGTGTTAAGAAAGAGATCCAGTATACAGGAACGCTAGATACCCAATAATTTCCTAAAAGAGCACCCAACACTCTGGATTTTTGTACACTGACACATGTCATTAAGGCATATTCCAAAACCACCAAGGGTAATTAATTTCATGCAGTACCCTAAACAAAGAGGAAAAATCTAAAAATTCAAGAGAAAAAAGAAAGAGGAGAGAAGTTTTATGTTCTTGAGTTTTACAGTTGATTCGAAGCCTGAAATCGTGTTTCCAGCCTCCAAATACTGCACTAATCTTATTCTACTTATCAAAAGCTATGTTTCTATGGTTTTGCATTTCATATTAGAGTTTTAGGTGTCATCTTGCTAGTAGAAGTACTACCGAAATCAAGAACCGATCGGATAATTGAGTAGATGTAATCATAGCTTCAATATGAGAATAACATTTTGATGTTTTGTTGAATATTTTTGAAGCAATAGGACCTTAGGATTTTATATAAGAGGGTGATTTTGAGCTTTAATGGGTGTTTGATGATGAGCATGATGTTAATTAATGGTTTATGATGATTAATCACATGATTTGAGGTTGAAATTGCAAGAACACTTCTTTTACCAATTAAGGGTTAGATTCGACAAGCCTAGTTCTTGGGGTTGGTGCTGGATTTTGATGAATTTGAGGTTAGAAATGGATTCTATGGGAAAAATGGTGTAGCAATAGCATGTAGATGTCACTTTTGGATGAATGGTTAGAAAACCCTAATTTTGGAATTCAAAGTGTTGATGTTTGATTGTGCCAAATTCGAGTTGGTTTTCTTTTGAGTTGTTTTTTCATAGACAAACCTTATCCAATGGCTATGATATTTTACATGGTTGTAGTAGACATCCTAAGCTTCTCAATGATATATAATGTGTCACTTGGCCCTGTCAATTATGAGTTATGCCTTGTTGAAGTTGAGACATGAACACTGGAACACATTTTGAGGCCGTAAGGTTTGTCATGGATTATTAAGGTCTTGACCCTATAATTAGCATAGAGTGGTATTTTTCCTTGAAAGAGACTTAAGATGCTTTCCATAGGACTTGGAACCAACCCATTTAGAGTTTTCTAGATTAAGTTATGAATTTTAAAGTTTGGTATCAAATCTGCCAAGTTGGGATGACATACGTATTTGAAGTGTCAAAGGTCAATTGAGTTAAGTTTGATTCCAAAAGATACGGGCATGTATTAGAAGCTAGTGCAAACCCCATTTATTTCCATTTGACTTAATGTTCTAGACTTAGAGGATGCATAACCAAGTAATAAGACATTTGTTAAGAATCTAACTTATGGGATTCGATCTTTGCCAAAACTAGCTAAGAGATTGATAAACAGGACAAGTGGTCGGAAAGGCATACAGGCGGTAACTCTTCCTCTCACATACTATGTAATGCTTTGCATGTGTTTTTTACTATCAAATATGTTTTGTTCCGTGCATACAGAATATGTTTGGGTGGACGCATGAAGCAGCTAGTATATAACAGGTGGAAGCCCGTGTATGTAACCAAGTGCTGTGGTATTATGATATGTGTACGTTGTGCTGCATATTGATGTGTTAAATGTTCCTATATTACTTATTATGTTATGATGGTTGTGATGCATACTTTGTATAATTGCTTTTTATATGATTAGATGTCTGTTACTATTAAGACTCTCCCGAATCTCATCCTTTCTGAAAATTCATTATATAGCAAAGACTAGTAGCTTGAAGGGCAAAGAGGTAAGCGCTCAGAAGTGAAGGAAGGAGATAAATATGAAGAAGTGATTTTGTTGACTATCTGTATCTTTTGTAATATGTTATAAGATGGTTGAATAGTTTTATACACCTATATACTATGTATGTATGTAAATGCTCGTAGACATAATAGCAAAGATAGTATAAGACGATATCAGAGCACTTAGTTATGTTTCTAGAATTGTTACATATTTGGTAATATTTATCCATAAAAAAATAATATCAGTACATAAGATAAGGTTATTAGTACCCGAATGTGGTATTAGAATTATCAGAGAACTATGATATCAGAGTGTACAACCATGACGATAGTATCAACATCGAGATATTATTAATATATAAAAGGAAGTTAAGTAAGAATTCATACGTATACATTGAATAAAGGTGCATTTTTTATTTTTGGTATCTGAGTAAAGATTCTGCCAATAGGCTAGTATTCTTTGCTTTTGTTGATGCTTTGTTAGTGACCCAGTGACTAGAATGAGTTGTTGGGTGATATGAAAATCCAAAAAGTTATATCTCTCCCACATGTAAAAAGCCTGCCAAAGGAAAAAGGCATACTTATATATTAGGGAAGAAGCAGAACAACAATGATGTATACCTAAGGAAAGGGTATAAGCTCCAATAATAGTAGTGTTGGAGGTGTCTAATCCTAGTATGGATTTTTTCACCAGTAAGATTAAGACTCTAGAGATAGAAGAGGTAGGATAGGATTTGAGTTCAGTTGCTAACTCTAGGGTTTCGAATATTGAGTTATAGTATGATTTAGATCCCCACCTAATGTTACGAGAATACATAGGGAGCTATACCAAGAAATTGGTACTACTTATGTTTCCCTGGAGGGACAATATCTAGCATTTCTAGGGAGAATATCATGATATACTGATATCGAAACAAATATGAGATACTGATTCCTAAAGATATTTGGATTTAAACTACCCTAACGCACCGAATCCCATCAGAACTCCACAGTTAAGTATGCTCAGGTGAGAGTAATTCTAACATGAGTGACCCCCTGGGAAGTTCTCATGTTGAAAGCTTTAACTAAAGGTTATAGTGTATAAAGGTTGTATTAAGTTGAGGTGTTATTCTTAGATGATTTAAAGAATGCTTAAAAGCATGGAGATAATGATGTAAGTATTGATCTTTATTCCAAAATATTATTGTTGCAGTAAGTGCTGCCTAGAAAAGTTTATTTCAGAGGGTTATGGAAACTTAGGCCTACAGGATGTTTTGAGGCTTCTCCATGCTAAGTGATTATCTTTGTTAGTTGTGACATACAGTGCAATATGATGATTTCTAGTATGTATGTATGTTAGGTATAATTGAGGAAAGACGATTTCTCAACTTAAGTGTTGTTAAGGTTCTAGATTCAGTTATGAATTTAGAAGTTGGGTGAATATTCAATCAGAGATTGAATTGATTCTTTAGTCATTTGAAATGACCTTATGATATTGAGGTTTGAGGTAAAACTAGAATCTTGTGATCAATGCTGATGTTATGAGGTTTTAAACTTAGTTATTCTAAGAATTACTATTGAGTGAATTATGACTTAAGAATCAATTGGTGAATTTGATTCTTTAGACATTTGTACTGGCCTAAGCAGGTTGAGGTACTATAAATGTGTATAAGGTTTCTGAAGGTTGCTAGCTACTAATCTAGCAAAGGAAAGGATCTTGATAATAGAATATTTCTTTAAAAATATTGATTGAGAGTTATGTAGGATGGGTCAGCACAGTGGAAGAATTTAAAAAAAAAAATTTCGCCGATCCTAATCGAGGATCTATCAACGGCATTTAAACCAAGTTGGAAGGATTCATACCTTTTTGATGATTCAGAGTTTTCACGATCTCTAGGAGCCAACACGTCAGGTCCGCTCCCTCTACCGGTATCCACACGAATGCTCTCTAACCGAGACTGCGTGCTAGCGCCTCTAATGTCTCCAAGGGTTTAACTTGCGGCTCTCAATTCTGATGTACCCTAAGTCAATCAGCTCTATCAAGTTTATAACCCATGAGGGTTATTTTCAAATTTCAAAATTAATCATCATTAATTCCGAAATTAATTAACAATTAATTATCTTGATAAGCTAATTAAATAAATTCAGTTTAAATTAAATCTGTCCAACAGTTTTAATTTAACCTATTTATTTAATCTAAATAAAGAGCCATTAGATTTAATTTATCTTCATAAATTAAATCTGAGATACTATATCTCTATCATGTTAGTTATTAAATTTAATATATCTTAATAAATTAAATTTAAAACCAACACAATATAATAATATTATATAATATATATATACATATATATATAATATATTTCGAAAATATATATATCTATATAATATTATTAAATATAATAATATAATATATATTTCGAAAATATATATATATCTATATAATATTATTAATGAATTTTATATTATATATATATAAATATAAAATTCATCCACCCTAAATCAAACATTATCTCGTGTTGGGCCATTCTTGTGTGCGACCCTGTAGGCCCATATGAAGTTGGTAGTGGGCCAATAACTACACTAAGCCAAAAGTCGCAAGCGGCCTCTAGCAAGACATTACAACTACCCAATTCATATGAGGATCGTTATCACGATGCAACCTGTCACACAACCATGTCACGTCCCTTTTGTCACATGATATATCTATCAAGGATAAGGCATGGAAAATGTCATCCTCTTGTTCCTGACCATTACTTTCTCGATTCTTGAGTAGCCTGATAATAGAGACAGAAACTCCTTTCATCATAGTATGGCCATACATTTCTCAGACTCACTCATCGAGGGGCCGAGTAATATCTCTCTACTAATGTGAGGGACAAATTCCATCTTGATCATTCATATATCCTCTACATGAAAAACCACCAAGCCCGATCGTAGCCTTTATCATCACCCGGTCAAAAGTGACTTTTGACTAGTTCAAAGCTTAGCAACTCTCATGTAGGAATCCATGATGACCTCAGGTCTAAGGGCATTGTGACGTGGTTATACATGAGAAAAGCTTATGACTTGATCCATGTAGCTTCTCATAGTGGGTTGGTCCAGCACCTTGTACTCTTACAAGTGCCTAAGACTTTGATTCATATCTCCATATCTTATCAAAGTCATACTGGTCTTGTTTCATCTCTGCTCCCGTATATATGACTGACCAGGGACATTTTAGGACAATCTTTATGAATTATCCAAGGATACAATTATCACAGTTAACATGCAAATAATATGATAACAGAATGGAGAAATTTCATTTAAAATAATAATGTTTAAAGTACAATGATTGGCCCTTAGGGCACAATTTCCAACAAGTTAGTTCCCTAATGGAACAAAGTGGTAGATAGAACCAAAGTAGCTATAAATTATGGTCTAGTAATCGAGATAGATAATAGAAAATACATTAGTGGCCTAATGATTCCTTGAAAGACATGAGTAGACTACCCTAGTAAGGGAAGTGGAATTTGTGATTATGCCTAGAGCTGGACCAATATCGAAAGTCCATACAGAATGACCCTAGATGAGATAGCATAATTAAAGAAGCATATTACTAAACTGCAAGATAAAGAAGAGCCTTATACGCCCTTCATTTACCATTATAATGGTACTTTTGTTAAGAGATGGCTAATCGAAAAGGGATACCTATAGAGGGTTCACTAACGAAAGGTTGAGTGAAGCAGTGTAGTGTGGAGCCATCAAGATGTTGTCTAGGCCGACCAACCAAAAGGGCTACATACAGAGAGTTTTGATCGGAGAGGGCTACCTACAAAAGGATGACCCGATGGGGTGCTCTAGTGCTGTTTATTAAAACAAAGACGGGAAAAGAAAATAAGGTAAAACAAGCTCGATGAGATAGAGAAAGCCAAGAGACTCTTGCTCTTATATTTTATGTAATGGTCCTACATGTATGTGTTTACCATCACATGTATTCATTTTACATATATATGGAATTATTGTGAGAATCCCTAAGACCTAGGGGGCCAGTATGTCCCTAAGCTAGCATGAGCATTCATAATATGATGGGGGGACACTTATGAGATAATGAGACTATATAACCAAACGCTTTAGTTCAGAATAAGACGAGCAGACACTCATGTGACATTGAGATCAGTGGGCAAATCTACATGGGGTGTAAACTGGATGCACATTTGCATAGGGTGGATACCCTTAACTGTAAGCCGACAAAACCAAGCATTTTGGTGTGAACCAATGGTCCAGTGTTTGGGATTGATAAATGCTCTTGAATTATTTAGCATGCTTTGTGAACATTATATAAGTTTAAGAATAGCTTGAGTATAAAGAGGTGGAGAGTGTAATGTATTTAGAGTGCTTAGGGGACTGTGTGTCCTGAGGTTACTAATCTCGATATGCATTTATTGTGGATATTGGACTGTATGTCCTGAGGCCATAAGGCCTGTTAGACTAGCATGTCCTTAGGCTAGCAGATTGTTATGCATTTAGACTTGTGACTAGTAGTGACCTAAGGCAGTATGTCCCTAAGTGCTTGTGGCATAGGGATGATTCCCTGGGTAGTAAGACCTATGTACCAAGCACTGTGGTATTGGACTAGTGAGTCCAAAGAATTTGTTATGATGGTTGCTAAATACTATCAGGAATTTTTGTTCATGATATGATGATTTGTGTTGCATGCTTTGTAAGCTTGTATAGATAGAGATAGATTGAGTGATAAGAAGTGAATTCCCTAAAGTATAGTTAAATCTATCCAATGTTTGAAATTTTCAGGACAAAATTTATGGAATTGGGGCATAAATGTAATATCTTGAATTCTAGGACAAGAAGTTTGAGAATAAGCATAAGTCAAGAAGACAATAAAGCCCAGTTTGTCAAGAATCCCAAGGATAGAATGAGTTTCATGGGACTATATGATTCAACCCTATGAGTTGAGACTGAGTCTCTTGATTCCATGAGGCTTAGTGCGTATAATTAGTCAGACATAAGATGCTAATGTGTGGGCACTTAGACATACTTGGTGCCATTTGGTGACACTCAGAGGTATGTGTGGTGCCATTTGGGTCCCACATATATGTAGAAACTTTTAAGGTGGCACAATGAGAAGTGGCCAAGTGTGTATATAGTCAAATGAAAGTTATTTGTGTCTATGTACACTCAGTGTGCTATAAGACACACAGGTGTGACGCACATGGCAGTTTTTGAGGTATGTGGCACCATTTTATGCCACACATATGTGGCTCATTCCTAAAGACATAAACATATGTGACTAATTAGTCAGATAGAATCTGCCAGTGTGTGAGTGTATATGGCATTTTTAAGGTAGGTACATGTATCTTGTGTTTTTGATGAACTACTGGCTTGATGTCATTTATCTGGGACACCCAGGCATGTATGTGGTGAAATCATGAGGTATTAGGAACACATGGTAGCAATCAGGCTGAATGATGACATGTGTCACGAAATCGATGAGCACTGTATCAAAAAGTAGCTTTATTAAAGCAACGTTATTAAAGTAAATTTTGACTTTTAACCCTAATCAGCCAATCATGTGGCACCATTTACAGTTGCATGTTAGACATATGTTGAAACACCAATCCAATTCACTGGTCTCTAGTCCGACTACATACCCAATTTTCCTGACTACCGTACTAAAAGCTAGATGAATTCATCAAACTCCCTTTCCCTTGACTAATGGATTCATGCAACCATGAAAGAGGGGAAGGAAAGACATATTTTAAGAGGTGCACTGGGTACCTACAATGTTAAGAAAAAGCATCCGATACTCAGGGTCATCGAATAATCGATAATTTCCAAAAAGAACATCGATCACCCTAGATTTTTGTACACTTGACACATGTCATTAAGGCATCTTACAACACCACCAAGGGTTACTAATTTCATGTAGCACCCTAAATTAAGAGGAAAAATCAGAAAATTCAAGAGAAAAAGAAAAAGGTGAGAAGTTTTGTGCTATTGAGTTCTACAGCCAATTTGAAGCCTAAAATCACGTTTCTAGCCTCCAAAGCCTTCACTAATCTTCTTTTACTCATCAAAAGCTACATTTTTACAATGTTGCATTTCTGATCAGAGGTGTTTGGTGTCAACTTGCTGGTGGAAGTACTACTGAAATTAAGAACCGTTCAAATAATCACATAGAGGTAACTATAAGCTTTGATTTGAGTATAACTTTTTGAAGTTTTGCTTAATATTTTTTAAGTCATAGCACCCTAGGGCTTCATCCAAGAGGTTGATTTTGAGCTTTAATAGGTGTTTGATGATAAGCATGATGTCAATTAAGGGTTTATGATGATTAATCACATGATTTGAGAGTGAAATTACAAGAACACTTCTTTTGCCAATTTATGGTCAGATTTGACCAACCATAGTTCTTGGGGTTTGAGGAAAATTTTTATGAATTTGAGGTTAGAAATGGATTATGTGGCCAAAATGGTCTAGGAATAGCATGTGGCTGTGACTTTTAGATGATTGGTTAGAAAACTTTAATTTTGGAATTCAAAGTTTTGATGTTTGATTCTGCCAGATTTGAGTCAGTCTGCTTTTGAGTTGTTTTTTAAGGGCCAAATCTCATCTAATAGCTACAATATTTTTCATTATTGTAGTAGACATCCTAAGCTTTTGAATGATATATGATATCTATCATTTGGCCCTGTCAATTGTGAGTTATGCCTTGTTGAATTTGAGATATAGTAGACATCCTAAGCTTTTAAATGATATAAAATGTACCGATGCTCTTTCTTAAAACTACAGGGTGACCGTTGTACCTCTTAAAATCTGTCTTCCTTTCCCTTCAAACA
Organism: Inga leiocalycina; assembly: GCA_963242795.1. Taxonomy (NCBI): domain Eukaryota; kingdom Viridiplantae; phylum Streptophyta; class Magnoliopsida; order Fabales; family Fabaceae; genus Inga; species Inga leiocalycina. The sequence continues at coordinate 46,264,272 of OY725321.1, read as the reverse complement.
TGGTTAGGTGAATTCATTGGTCAAGGGAGAGGGAGTCTGATGAATTCATCCAACTTTCGGTACTATGTTGGGAAAATAGGGTATGTAGTTGGTCTGGAGAATGGTAGGTTACACTGGCTTTTTCACCTATATCATATGTTCATCAACAGATGTTGGCATATGAATGGCTAATCAGGGGAGAAAGTTAAAAGATACTTTAATAAAGTTGCTTTAACAAACCTACTTTAATAAAGCTACTATTTGATATAAGGCCGCTTGGTTTTGCAACATGTGTCATCTTTTCCTTGATTGTTGCCACTTGTGTTAAAGACTGCTTGGAGGATGCCATATGTCCCTAGATACCATATCATTTCACCACATACATGCCTGGGTGCCCCAGACACTTGTTACCAAGCCAGTAGTTCTTTCAAAAACACGAGTACATGCACCTAACCTGAAAATACCATGCGCACACCCACACTGGCATATTTTATTAGACTAATTAGTCATATATCTTCAAGAATACGCCACATAAGTGCGTATGTGGCATAAGATGGTGCCATACACCTCAAAAACTACCATATGTGAACCTGTGCATCTTATAGCATATTAAGTGTACATAAATACAGATAACTTTCATCTGACTACACACGCACATGGCCAGTTCTCATTGTGCCAACTCAAAAGCTTCTTCATACATGTGGGACCCAAATGGCACCATACATGCTTCTGGGTGTCACTAAATGGTGCCAAGTATGACTAAATGCCTATACATTGGCATCTCATGTATGACTACTTATATGCACTGAGCCTTATGGAATCAAGAGACTTAGTCTCAATTCAGAGGGCTGAATCATATAGTCCCATGAAACTTATTCTATCTTTGACTCTTGACAAACTGGGCTTTGTAGTCTTCTTGACTTAGGCTTATTCTCAAGCTTCTAGTCCCAAAATTGAGGATATTACAATTCTACCCTAATTTAGTAAATTTCGTCCTCAAATTTTTGAATGTTGTATATATTTAACTATACCTTAGGGAATTAACTTCTTACCACTCAATCTATCTCTTTCTATTCTAGCTCACAAAGCGTACAACACAAATCATCATATCATCAACAAAAATTTCAGATAGCATTCAGCAACCATCATAACAAATTCTTTGGACTCACTAGTCCAATACCACAATATTGGGCAATAACCACAATCCTAGGTACATAGGTCTTACTGCCCAAGGAATTATCCCTTTGCCACAAGCACTTTAGGACTTACTACCTTAGGTCACTGCCTATCATAAGTCTGAATGCATAACAATCTGCTGGCCTAAGAAAATATTAGTCCAACAGGTCTTATGGCCTCAGGACATACAGTCCAACATTCACACTAAATGCATATCGAGATTAACAACCTCAAGACACATAGTTCGCTAGGCACTCTAAATACATTATAGGCTCTACCTATTGCTACTCAAGCCATTCTTATACTTATATACTATTCACGAAGCATCCTAAATAAACCATCCAACCACAGCAATAGTCTCAAGAACATTCATCAATCACAAACACTGGACCATTGGTCCACACCAAAATGCTTGGTTTTACCGGTATTACATCAAAGGCATCCGCCCCATCTAAATATACATATGGTTAACACCCCAAGCAGATTTGCTCACTAATCTTAATGTCACACGAGTCACCGATCTCAATGTCACACTAGTATTCGCCAGTCTTATTCTAAACCAAAGATTTGGTCATATAGTCTCATTGTCTCATAGGTGTCTACCCATCATTTTCTGAATGCTAATGCCAGCCTAAGGACACATGGCCCCTTAGGTTTTAGACTTTCTGAGGACAATTCCATATATTTATAAAACATATACAAGTGATGGTAAACACATACATGTAGAACCATTACATAAGATACGAGAGCAAGAATATATTCGCTTTCTCTATCTCATTGAGCTTGTTTTGCCTTATTTTCTTTTCCTATCTTTCTCTCAATAAATAGTACTGGATCATCCCATGGTTATCACTGGGTCATATAAAACCTCTTTTTCAAGGAAAACTCCTTTGTGCCCTGTATTTGGCTGAAACATACTATTGAATCCAATAATCAACAAGTTTGCCATTTTACCACCAACTAGTCTCGAATCATCATTAAACATCATATGTCATAATTTATATGATCACAGAAATATGAAACCCTAAATTTCCCATAGTAACCGAAACTAGGCCAACCATGAAAATCCATAATACTCAACCAATCCACAAGATGTTAGGTTCAAATTAAAGCTTAGACTCACCTATTTCACTTTCTAAGGCTTATTCTTGATTCCTCTAACTTTGGCACTCTTTTGGCTGCTCAAAACACCACCTATTGAGAAACAAGAACTATAGAATTGTAGCTCTGAGAGTGAAGAACAATGTTTATAAAGACCTTAAGAGCTAGAAATATGATTTAGATAGTGAAATTGGACCAAGAAGACTTATGTGCCTTCTTGTTCTTCAACCTTACTCTTTCTCTTTCCTTTTTTTTTCTTCTCTTTTTCTTTCCTTAAGCTAACTTTGAGTGGGTATTTGAGAGTGTCAAATGTTTGATTTAATTAACCTTCATTTGCTTTAAATGCTTAGCCGAAAATTGCTTGTAATGAAATAAGAAAAGTGATGTGTCAAATTTGTGATGGCCTCTAGAAAAGGTAGTTTGGTTAGTTAATCAACTATAGTTGGTTTGGTTTGGATTAAGTGAGTTGATATTTTCTCTTTCCCTCTTTTGCTTGTCTTGGCAGTTATTTTGAATGCCAAAATAAGAGAAATTAGTTTACCAATTTCTCTCTTAAAGCCTTGCTTTTTAGTCAACTTCCTCGTTGAATTTTAATGGGAGACTTGTTGACTTTTCTTCCTCCCTTCTTTCCTTTCTTTTTGGCTTGGTCAAGGGTCATACAATTGCTTTAATTCAATTCTATCTCTCTCCCTTAAGCTTGACTGAATTGCCTCACCAAAAAGGAAGAAAGAATGTTAACCACTTGATCTTATGTGTATAGGTTTAAGTTGTCCCTTGGTCTTCCTTAATGTAGTTTGACAGTTTGACTAATTTTTTTCCTCTTCCCTTTTAGCCCCACTTGGCTGTCCTACACCTTAAGAAATAAGAATTGATTTTCTTTTTCATCGTACTCTTGCTTTTCAAGAGCAAATCCTTGCCCTTCATTTTGATTTCCAATTTTAACCTACAGATCAAATGGTAATTATCTGTTTTGTCCTTGATCATGGCAATATTAATTTAATTCCATTAATTCTTTTATTCCTCTTTATTATCTCTTGCTAGACGCCATTTCCTCTTCTTTTTACATTAAGACTTATGAGTACAAGTTGACTAGGGACTTACTGTAATTGCATGACTTGAGCCAGTTAGGCATGAGGAAGAAGGCCCTTGAGTGCACCTTGTATGGGGCAGAGGCCTTGGGCTGCCAAATTAAGATCAACAAGAGCTGTGGTTCTGTGTTAAGGGGCCAGTTAGGTCTTTTGTTTTCTATAAATTATGATTCATGTTTTCTGTAGTGATTGCTTACATGCTTTGTGATTTACATATCATATGAGTGATTATTGATACTAATAATATTCTTGTCAAACCCCTTAACATTTTGATATTCGTAAAGTATCAAGTGTATAGTTCCATAAGGCATACAGAGATAGCGGAAACTTATTGACATTAAGTGCTTGTTTACAATATAGGAAATTCCCCGTAGGGTTTGTAAAATATACATAAACGTGCAAGCATCTAAAAAAAATAAAAGTACAAGCGTAGATATCTACAGCAGCTTCAGTACGCACCAGAGCCTTATACATCGGTAGCCATAGCCTTGCCCTTCAAGCCACTAGCCTCAGCTGTAAGGTTTTTTAGTTTAAAAAAGGGTGAGATTCAACCAAATATCAATAGCAACATGCATTTCAGACATGTAAAATGTGAAAAGAAATATATCATACACCATGTCATGTAAAATAATATAATTTGTGTGCACACTATCCAAGGCCAAATGACTGTTCGACCTTGGCTTAACCTTGCGCCTCCATTGGGTCCCATAACCTAACCAGTCTAATATGTATATTTGAGACATTATGCTCAAGTTATAGAAGGTGCCATACACAAACATACAATAATCACATAGTATATGCAAGAAAAGTTACTTCATGACTCCTTTTTCAGTTCCTCGATCCGTCCTGAATTTAGGCTCCAGCTCGGGAAATTTCCAGTTCCTATCAAAATTAGAGTTACAAGTAACTAATTATTAGTTGTACTATTACTGCCACTAAATCAAATTCTGCTGGTTATCTATTGCAGTTATCACAATTTTTGCATAGTACAATTCTGCACAAAGCAATTTCATTATTTTCCAAAAATTGGCAGATTTTCAGTGAAATTTGAAAAATCATAACTAATTATAGGAAATTCCAAATTAACTGATTCTAAATCCTATGTGAAGCTCTTTAAATTTATTTTCACACAAAAATACCCAAAGCTTGTCACTGTTATCACATATTTCCCAGAAATTCATAAAACTTCCCTATTCCATATTACATTCCAGAAATAGGGCATAACTTCAAAAATCCATATCTTTTAGTATACAAGCCCAAAAATAATGAACCACCTATCCAATTAAATCTCTTGATATCTACTTTAATCTTGAAAAGTTTCATGGCATTTGTACTAGGTTTGGTGAACAAAATTCACTGTACATTAATACTGCCTCCAGTCAAACAAGCAAACAGCATGTACTTCAAACTTCTAAAAATTCCAGATTTGCATACAATCATCCAAAAATTATGAACACATGTATTCCTAAACAATTTTACCTTATAAATCCAATGGAACCATCAAAATTACAAAATAACAACTCCTTCTTATGGTTCTGCATTAGAACAAAATTTAGGTTCATAGGAAGAAACATGTGTTTTCTTGATTTCTCTTCAATAACCGCTTCCTTTCCACCTCTAATCACATGATTAACTACTTAAAAACTAAATGACCATAGTTAGAGGAAATTTTGGCAGCATTTCCTCTAGGGTTTTCATTAGCCCAAGTTTACAAAACAACAAAAAACCAAGCCCAAACCAACAACAACAATGACAATAGCATCATATAGCACAAGAGGATCAAGTTCATGAGATTACCTCTTCGATTCTCAACTTTTTCTCTCTAAATCAGCCTAGACATCCCTCTCTCTCTCTCTCTCTTCACTGTTGATTGAGATTGCTAACCATGAATTTTAAGGAGGAGAAGAGGTTAGAGGAAGTTCCAAGGTGATTAGAAGGCAAAATCACTAAGATTACAAGCTTTTACCTTGAGTTCTTGCTTCTTGGAATCCTAATACCCTTCTTGTGCTCTTGAGTGCTTGAAGCTCTCTTCTCTCTCTCTCTCTCTCTCTCTATCTCTCTCTTATTTTGTGTTGATGACCGAAAATATGATGAAGGAAAGAAGAGATAATGGCTTAATCTAATATCTCTTCTTGTTTTTGCTAGAATAACATGTGTTTGTTTTTAATTGGCTCTTGCTCTTCCATTTCTTAAATCAATATGAGCCAAGTAAATATATATTTATTCCCCTTACTTACCTCCTTGTTTGACCGAAATAAGAAGAGATAAGGGTTAAGAAGCTATTAAAATATCCCTCCTTCTTTCCTCTTAAAATATTGCATATTATTGTAATTATCACATGACAATTTAATTGTCATCATCTTTTCCCTTTCTCTATTGCTCTTTGACCGTAAAGCATCTTGAAATAGCAAGAGAAAATGGTCTTGTAATATCTCCATGCATTCTAATGTAATTAACATGTAAGACTTTGCTTTATGACACTTACCTTTTGACTTTTCAACTCTCAATTTTACTTGGCTATAAATCACTCCTTCTTGATTCATTTTAAGCCAAGCATTTATATTTCTTCGTTGCTCTCCTCTTTTGGCCAAAAATATCATGGGAATAAGGGAAACATTTATTTCTTCTTGCATTATTTGCAAATGACTTCCCTTACATTTTGTGATTTTTGCACAAGCTGGAAAAATTTTTGTGAAACTTTGAAAATCCATATCTTTATGTATATGGCATTGGATCATATTTTTCCTCTGTAGAGGTCTTAAAGAGCTTTTCATATAACTCTGAACCACTCTATTTAGATTTTTGTAGATTAAGTTATGATTTTTGGAAGTTAAGCAAACAACAGAGGATTTCTTGGCTGTGGCTAAAGGATTTGCTTGGTTGTGGCCCAAATATTTCTAACCTCTCTTGGCCATGCACAATAGATGTCTTAGCCACGGCCAAGCCCTATTTTAGCACTCTATATTTTTTTTGAATGATATTGATTGTTCTAGCCTTTCCTAACCTCATAGGCATATGTTTGGGCTTCCAATAGCTGCCCAAGTGACTTAGATGATAACCAATAAGTTTAAACCCAAGGGTAAACATGAGAATAGATCAAGGATAACTTAGTTTACATTATGCCAACGGTGTTGGACCAAGTAATGCCATGCCAATTGTAAATTCTAATTATAGGACCTATTAGCTGTTCAGGATTTAAGACCTGCCAGAGAGTGGAGGAACAATTGGATTCCCTCAGGAAAGGCGTCCTGGTAGTAACTCTTTCAGGTATTATGTGATTATCGTATGTTTGTGTTAGCCATCTTCTATAACATGAGCACAGTTTCTTGGACACGCATATTAGCCTAGTTGGGTTTTGGGACCCAACGGAGGCGTAGAGTTAAGCCAAGGTTGGAGCAAAGTTAAGCAAGGGTTGCAAAGAGTCGTTTGGCCTTGGACAATATACACATAGCATTCTATTATTTTACATAACAAGTTTTTGGTATATTTACATTCACATCATGTATGTTTGATTGTATGTTACTACAGAGATTCTTTGAATCTCACCATTTTATAAATGTAAAAATTTTTCAGTAGCAGATAACGGCTCAGAGGGCAGAGTCATAATTACCAGCAACAAAAGGTTCCAGACGAGCACAAGAGGAGATGTTGGTTATCTAAAGACCTTTTATTGTTTTAAGGTCTGTAATTATTATGTACGAACCCTTGTAGGGGAAACTCCTTTAATATAATCAAGCAATATTGTATCAATAATATCAGAATTTTTATGCTATTCCTGTATGCCCATCACATTGTGTACTAATACTCTAAAAATTGTGAAAATAAGATAAGGGTGTTACATTTAAACTCATCATAGGGCCTTGAAAATTATGGTGTTGCACACACAATTCCAAAAACTTCAATTAATCCTCACTCCTACATAATTCATTCCAGATTCAATTCCTAACTTTAACAAATCAATCTCCTAATGTAATGACCCAAATGGCACATGTTACATATCAAATTAAAGCTTAGGACATGTACTATCATTCTGGAAAATATCATCATTAAACATCACATATCATCATTTACATTATTATAGCAATATGAAAACCTAAAAACCCCATGTTGAATGAACCCTAGGTAGCCTAAGAAATGCATAAAACTCAACCAATCCATAAGATATTATGTTCAAATTAAAGCCTAAGTGTAACACCCATGTTTTGAAAGCATATAGATGGCATGAGTGTAGTAATATCTTTAAAAAGGAGACCAGTAATCTTTTGTAAACAGCAGAAGTCCCAATTTCAAGCAGAGTGTGGAGCTGTACTTGAATGGGTTTTCAAAAATCTTTTCAAAAATCATTTTTAGATTAGGTCTCATATGATTTATTTTAAGCCATCCGTTTTAGGTTCATTTCTTCATTTCAGAGTATTTACTAATAAGTTCTCTGCTGAAACCCAAACTACTATGTTTAATTAACGGCCCTAGGAGGACGGCTGTCCACTACTGGTACGAATGTCGTTGCGCGTTCGCTTATATACAGGGGCTTACATACATGTTAGTACGAGACTGACCACACTTAAATACAAATTACATACAGTCTCCAAAATAGATAACTAACATAAAACTAAATTCTAAGTCCTTTGCTTCATTCGCCCGTGTTTACCTTCTTACCTGAGGAACTACTTGCCCGAGCTGAAAATTTGTTTGGAAAAATAGGGTGAGATTCAATGAATCTCAGTAGTAACAGATATCACTCATATAAAATGCACATATATCATGCCATGTCAACCAAAGTTACAGTACAATCAACATATTCAACATTCAGAGATAAATTCACAATATGCAGAAAGCATAAAGTTACCAATTCAAGGACAACCGTCCCTTGCCACAGCGCTGGGAAATTCTACTGGGCCTTAGCCCTTCTCAACTGAATGTTTTAAATTCACAATGGTACAAACATGCATATAACATATCACATAGTATGTGCGGGATAAGTTACTACCTGACAATTTTTCCAAATCTTGATCTTGATTGATGTGCTTTGAATGTCCTGGGCAAGTGTCAAGTCCTATAAATTATAATTTATGGGCAATGAGTTTTTCTTAGTCCAACTATTCATAAATTATTCTCTTATGATGGTTACCATTAGGGTCACTACATTAGGCCCAATATGAAGCTAATGAGCTCAAGCTACTCCAAATGCTTAACTTAACTCTTAAATGTCCAATTTTATTACAAAAACTCTTTGCTTTGAACTTTCGCACATTTACCAAAAGCTGGCAGATTTTTCACTGAACTTTGAAAAATCATAACTAATTCTAGAAAAATCGAATTGGGGTGATCCAAAATTCTATATAACCCTTATTAAGTCTATTTTAAGTGAAAAATACTTTCAGTAGCCGGAAGACTGCGCACACTTCCCAGTTTTTCTTTTTCTCCCTGCTGCCAGAAAATCTGACTAGTTTTAATGGTCTACTTCAAACATTCATAACTCCTAGTATACTTATCGAAATCCTTCATAATACCTATCAAATTAAAGGTATATTAGTGTAATTTAATTCTGGAAAATATCATAATCAACAGATGAATTTTGGACAGTGAAAAGTTTCGCCACAACAAAACTGCCCGACAAAAACGCACACTGGCAACTTTGTTGCGCAAGTAGACTTAATTTCCAATTTTTTGAATCTTTAAACCAGTCTGTCAAAAATTATAACCAGAGCCTATTCCCACACAATTTTTCGTGTAGAATCCAATGGAAAACTCAAAAATACCAAAATCAAATTATTTCTACCAGATTTAGCCCCCAACTGAAAACTGCCTCCCAAAACAATAAAAATTCCACTTTGTGATTTTAACTACCAACAAGTCTAATACTTCTCCAAACATCATATATCACCTTATATATATGATTAAAACATCTTCCTTCTTCAAAAACACCCATTGAATGAAATACATGGGTGGTTGAAGAGCTAAGAAAAAATCAATGAAATCACAAAGTATTCGGTTAAAAAGAAAGCCTACGCTTACCTCTTCGCGTTTCTACAAGTGGTTTGGTATTCCAACGGCACTCTGGTAGACTAATTGCCACAAAACACCTCAGATGAGAAATCTAAGACCATAGAATTGAAGCTTAGAGTGAGTAGAGGAAGTTTCCTGAAGGACTTACCAGACAATAACGGTGATTCAGGGTTGAAATCGGTTCCGGTAGTCAAGAAAACTCACTATTCACTCCTCCTTCTCTCTTCTTGTGTTCTTAAGCTTAAGAAATCTGATTTCTCTTTCTCTTTCCATGCTTGCACGAAATTTTGCCATTTAATTAGGCATGGATGGTTGTGATTTAATCACATAAAATGATCTCATCTCATCTTGCCACGTGTCACAAGTTTAATGCTTAAGAGTGCCACATGTCATGCAACCATTGGTCTTCCCCTTTTCTCTTTCTTCGATGGGTCATAAATGGTCAAGGGAAGGGGAGGCCTGACAATTTCCCCGGACTCCTGAGTTTGGTGCTTGACTCGTAAAGTAAGCGACCTGGCCGGAGACTGGTGAATTCCCCAGACTCAGACGCTAGATGGCGTACTCCGGAGATGACAACACGAAAGGCTTAAAGTGGGTGTAATGATGTGTAATGATGAGGGACACATGTCACCTCCTCATTTGGCCAATACAAAAACATGTTTTTACTTTGTAATAATTTTAGGACACTTGTCATTTTCTTATTTGGCCAACACGAAAGATGTGTCATCATGAGTCATAATGAGCTGTCATTACATACTTTACTGAAGTTCTTTTTAATTAAGTTGCTCTATCAGTGCATTACCCGGAATTCCACGTGGGACCCATGTGAGACCGTGGCACGCATATCGAGGCACATCACAAAATGCCCGAATTCCTCCGATCTCACAACTGACGCCCCATAACCCTGTAGCCACTGACTTCTAACACTTGTATTGTTACAATATTGACTTCTCGATTTCTGTGAATGACACAATGGATATCTGAGAATTCTGAAAGTAACTCTACCTTTAATTGTAAATACCGATATTTATTTTATTCTACTATTTCCATATTTACACGTTTTTAGTATTGCAAAATTTGGTATATTACAATTCTTCCCCTGTACAAGAAATTTCGTCCCCGAAATTTGTTACACGTCCAAAGACATAAATTCCGGGTAACATTTCTTCATATCCTCTTCCATTTCCCATATTGCCTCTTTTGGAGAAAAACCTTTCCAGACCACTTTCACGAATAGTATACTTCGATTTCTAAGTGTTTCTCTTGTCGGTCAATTATTTGCTCTGGCTCTACTTCATAGGTATTATTCTCTCATACCTCAATTTCTTCATACTAGATCACGAGCTCAGGGTCTGGTTGGTACTTCTTTAACTGAGAGATATGAAATACATCATGTAGTCTGCTCAAGTTTGGGGGTAAAGCTATTTTGTATGCCACTGGTCCAATTCTCGTAAGAATTTCAAAAAGACCAATATACCATGGGCTTAACTTCTTTCTCTTTATCGCTCTACCGATTCCAGTAACTGGAGATACTTTCAGGAATACATGATCTCCAACTTCAAATTCTAGAGGTCTTCTTCTTTTGTCAGCGTAGCATTTCTATCTGCTCTGTGCTGCAAGGAGCCTCTTCCTGATAGTTTTTATTTGTTCTGAAGTCTGATCAATCAGATCTGGCCCATACAATTTTCTCTCTGATAATTCTATCCAGCAGAGAGGTGACTGGCATTTCCTTCCATAGAGTGCTTCATATGGAGCCATTTGAATGCTCGCATGATAGCTATTATTGTAAGCGAATTCGGCAAGTAGAAGGAAACGATCCCAATTCCTATTAAAATCCATAACACATGCTCACAGCATATCTTCAAGTGTCTGTATAGTCATCTCTGACTACCCATCTATTTGTGGATGATAAGCCGTACTAAATTTCAACTTCGTACCTAATGCTTCGTGTAGAGCTTTCCAGAATCGAGATGTGAAGCGAGGATCTCTATCAGAGATAATACTCTTTGGTGTACCATGCAATCAGATTATCTCCTTTATATAAATTTCTGCTAGCTTCTCAGGAGAATAACTCGCATTGATAGGTAGGAAATGAGCTGACTTTGTAAATCGGTCAACAATTACCCATATTGCATCATAGTTTCTGATCCTGGGTAATCCTACCACCAAATCCATGGTAAAACTCTCCCACTTCTACTCTAGAATTTCGGAGCTTTGCAGAAGTCCTGATGTTCGTTGATGTTCAATTTTTACCTTTTGACAGGTAAGACATCGTGCAACATACTTGATTACATCACTTTTCAGTCCTGGCCACCAGTATTCTGATTTCAAGTTCTGGTACATCTTGATTGCTCCTGGATGAAGAGTATATTTACTCTTATGTGCCTCATCCAGAATTTTTCACCTTAGGTCAGCCTTTGGTGGAACATATACTCGCTTCTGGTATCTGATTAACCCACTGGGAAAAAGATCATAGTTTGGATTTTCACCTATTCTGATCATTTCTTGAATAGATGTGGCCTCCTCATCTTGCTTCTGGGCTTCTTCTATTTCTACCCTCAGACCACTTTCCTCTTGACTAACATTGAAGTTAGCAATAACTACTTCATTTGGTACATTCATGTTTAGGAATACTTGATTTGATAGATTCAGATTCCTGAATTCCTCTAGTAATTTATGTTCTCGTACCATCATAACTGCCACCTGCATCGCCTTCCTACTAACAGCATCAGCGACAACATTCGCTTTCCTTGGATGATATTTAATCTCCAGGTTATAGTCTTTCAGCAACTCCATCCATCTCCGCTGCCACATATTAAGTTCTTTTTGATCGTGTAAGTATTTGAAACTTTTGTGATCACAGTATAATTCTATAGTGGTACCATACAGATAATGCCGCCATATCTTCAAATCAAACACGATTACTGCAAGTTCCAAATCATGAGTGGGGTAATTCAGTTCATGAGTCTTTAGCTGTCGAGAGGCATACGCCACTACTCTGCCTTGTTGCATAAGGACACATCCCAATCCCTATTTACTAGCATCGCTATACACCATGAAGGTTTCATGGGGATCTGGATAATCAATACTGGAGTGGTCGTCAATCTCTCCTTCAGCTGTGTGAAGCTCTTTTCATATCGTTCATCCCACACAAATGATTAGTTCTTTCTTGTGAGCTTTGTCAATGGTAAGGCAATTCTAGAAAAATTATGTATGAACCTGCGATAGTAACTGGCAAGACCCAGAAAACTGTGTATTTCTATAATAGTTTCTGGCCTCTTCCAGTTTAACACTGCTTCTACTTTACTAGGATCGACAGAGACCCCTTGTTCTGAAATCACATGACCTAGAAATTTGACTTCTGACAGCCAAAATTCACATTTACTGAGTTTGGCAAAGAATTGTTTTTCCTTCAAAATGCTCAGCACGATCCTCAGATGCTCCTCATGCTCTTCTCTATTTTTTGAATAAATCAGGATGTCGTCAATGAAGACTATCACAAATTGATCCAAGTGCTGACGAAAGATCTGGTTCATGTAGTCCATAAATACGACAGGTGTATTAGTCAGGCCAAAGGGCATCACTAAAAATTCATAGTGGCCATATCTGGTCCTGAAAGCTGTTTTCGGTATATCTTCAGCCTTTACTCGCAGCTGATGATAACCTGATCTCAGGTCAATCTTCGAGAACACACTAGATCCAGACAATTGATCAAGGAGATCATCAATTCGGGGAAGTGGATATTTATTCTTTACAGTCACCTTGTTCAACTCTCTGTAGTCAATGCATAGCCTTAAGCTTCCATCCTTCTTTCTGACAAACAATACTGGTGCTCCCCATGGTAAAACATTGGGTCGGATGAATCCTTTCTCCAGAAGTTCTTCAATTTGCTTCTTTAGTTCCATCATTTCATTTGGTGCCATTCTATAAGGTGCTTTGTGTTGGAAATTGTGCCCTAAAGGCCAATCATTGTACTTTGAACATTATTATTTTAATGAAATTTCTCCATTCTGTTATCATATTATTTGCATGTTAACTGTGATAATTGTATCCTTGGATAATTCATAAAGATTGTCCTAAAATGTCCCTGGTCGGTCATCTATGCGAGAGCAGAGATGAAACAAGACCAGTATGACTTTGATAAGATATGGAGATATGAATCAAAGTCTTAGGCACTTGTAAGAGTACAAGGTGCTGGACCGACCCACTATGAGAAAGCTACATGGATCAAGTCATAAGCTTTTCTCATGTATAACCACGTCACAATGCCCTTAGACCTGAGGTCATCATGGATTCCTACATGAGAGTTGCTAAGCTTTGAACTAGTCAAAAGTCACTTTTGACCGGGTGATGATAAAGGCTATGATCAGGCTTAGTGGTTTTTCATGCAGAGGAATATGAATGATCAAGATGGAATTTGTCCCTCACATTAGTAGAGAGATATTACTAGGCCCCTCGATGAGTAAGTCTGAGAAATGTATGGCCATACTATGATGAAAGGAGTTTCTGTCTCTATTATCAGGCTACTCAGGAATCGAGAAAGTAATGGTCAGGAACAAGAGGATGACATTATCCATGCCTTATCCTTGATTGATATATCGTGTGACAAAAGGGACGTGACATGGTTGTATGACAGGTTGCATCGTGATAACAATCCTTATATGAATTGGGTAGTCGTAATGTCTTGCTAGAGGCCGCTTACAACTTTTGGGTTAGTATAGTTATTGGCCCATTGCCAACTTCATATGGGCCTACAGGGTCACACACTAGAATGGCCCAACACGAGATAATGTTTAATTTAGGGTGGACGAATTTTATATTTATATGTATATATATAATATAAAATTCATTAATAATATTTTATAGATATATATACTTTCAAAATATATATCTTATATATATGTATATATATTATATGATATTATTATATTGTGTTAGTTTTAAATTTAATTCATTAAGATATATTAAATTTAATAACTAACATGATAGAGATATAGTATCTCAGATTTAATTTATGAAGATAAATTAAATCTAATGGCTCTTTATTTGGATTAAATAAAATAGGTTAAATTAAAACTGTTGGACAGATTTAATTTAAATTAAATTTATTTAATTAGCTCATCAAGATAATTAATTGTTAATTAATTTCAAAATTAATGATGATTAATTTTGAAATTTGAAAATAGCCCTCATAGGTTATAAACTTGATAGAGCAGATATATTCATACGCACATGAGAATTGAGAGCTGCAAGTAGAACCCTAGGAGACATTAGAGGCGCTAGCACGCAGTCTCGGTTGGAGAGCATTCGTGTGGATACCAGTAGAGGGAGCGGACTTGAAGTGTTGGCTCCTAGAGATCGTGAAAACTCTGAATCATCAAAAAGGTATGAATCCTTCTAACTTGGTTTAAACGCCGTTGATAGATCCTCGATTAGGATCGGTGAAAATTTTTAAAATTCTTCCGCTGTGAATACCGATCCTAACAGTGGTATCAGAGCCAGATCAATTGTGCATTTAAATTGATTTTATGATTCTTATACATGTGATATATATGGGATGTGTACGTATGTTTATAAGAAACATTCGAATATGCATGTGATTTGGTTAATACGAAACGAAATTATTTAGAGAGATGTGATCTTGTAATTCAGTTGATTTTCATTTTCGTTTAAATTGAACCTTGAAATTGTTTCGTTTTCGGTTTTGAAACATGTACGTGATTTTCGTTTTAAACAAGCATGAAATTGGGTAGGGTACCTGAGATCGTAGTTGGCGGCAATTAAATCGGGTCTAGGTTCGGATATCTATTCAGGTAATAGCGATCTGAACTATGGGGAAGACAATCTGGATCAGAAGTGTTCTGGGCCATTATTGTCTTTGTTTTGAAAAATTGGGTCCAAAATTTAAAAATTTAAAATTTTTAAATATTTCTTTTAGCGGGACCACCGTGACCACCTCTGTGTAGCGCAATATAATCTGATCACGACATTTATTGCTTTTCATATTGTATGAATTATTGTTGTGGTTTATTATTTATCCTTGTCTGGGTATGGTGAAAAACATGGCTATAGAATTTTACAAAGGTTGTAATATTTAAATACGGCCTGCGTGCCGTGCCTTTCTCTAAATACTCTCAATGTACATGCTCTTCTCATCTCACTCCCCTCGAATGTTTAAACGAGATTTCTCTCAATGTATTTCTTTTTATTTAGAGAAGTCCTCTCATTAGCTTGGGAGGATTTTAGGTTAAGTAAGCCATGTTGTGTCACGTTTAAATTATGCTTTTGATAAGATCATTACATGATTACTTTTATGTTTATATGTATTTATCTGTATGAGATACGACCACGATTGCATCCATATAAAACAAAACTAATTAATTAAGCCCTCTGAATCAAATCTTAAGTCATAATGTCGTCAATTAATGAATACTTGTCAAAACCTAGATCGCTCAATTATGGAAACCACCAAAGTGGATGCACTTGAGTTATCTTGATGAGACAAGCTTGAGTAATGGTGATGCTCATAATATTCATTATTGTTTTGACTTAATTGAGGTTAACAAAACGGTTCTGAATCTCAAGGCATTAGATAGGGTTAAACATGCCAGATCATATGATGATTAAATCCCATAAAGATCTAAGAGTTACATGTGATGTAATTGGTAAATAGGTTACCTACCTAAATAACTTGAATTTAAGTGTCTTGCCAAAGCGGAGTTAAGTTTAAGCCAAATATGGATCTTAGCCCACTAATTATTATATTGAGGGTTGTTAATTTAATGGGAGATTACTAACTAACTTTGCATATTTATTTTAATTGTAGAATCATGTCGACTAGTAATACTGCTACACTTTCGTTGCGATCGGTCCTTGATAAGGACAAACTCATTGGGACAAACTTATTGACTGGCTTAGGAACTTTAGAATTGTTCTCAAGCAGGAAAGAAAGGCTTATGTCCTAGATCAACCCACTCCTAAGGAGCCTGCAACCAAGAGCTCAGAGAGATGCTTACACAAAGCATAAGGATGACTCTGTGAATGTAGGTTTCCTGATGCTTGCCACTATGGTTCCAGAGCTCCAAAGAGATCTGGAACTCATGGAGGCTCATGAGATGATTGTACATCTCAAGGAAATGTTCCAGCAACAGGCAAGGCAAGAAAGGTATGAGACCACAAAGGTCGTACATTCCTACAAAATGGCTGAAGGTGCATCAGTTTGTACTCATGTGTTAAAGATTAAAGGCTATATTGATCACCTTGAGAGGCTTGGATTTCCCATGAGCCAGGAGTTAGCTACGGATTTGATCCTCAACTCACTCCCAGAGAGTTATGACCAGTTTGTTATGAACTAAAACATGAACAACATAGAGAAATCAATTTCTGAGCTGCATGGGATGCTCAAAACTGCTAAGCAAAGCATTAAGAAAAAGCCTAGCACAGTTTTGATGGTTCAGAAAGGAAAGGGTATGAAAAAGAAAGGGAAGGGCAAATGGAAGGGTAATGGCTCAGGTGGTAAGACCAAAGAGTCAAACAAGCCTGAAACCAAGCCTGCACCCAAGAAGGCAAAGCCTCCAAAGGAAGGAGTCTGCTACTTCTGCAATGAACCTGGTCATTGGAAGAGGAATTGCAAACTCTACCTGGAAGATCTGAAAAAGAACAAGAAGGATAGCGAGGCTATCACTTCAGGTATTTATGTTATAGACATTCATTTTTCTACTTCCTCTACATGGGTATTAGATATTGCATGTGGTTCTCACATTTGTACAAATGTGCAAGGTCTAAAGGACAGTAGAAAGGTGAATAAGGGCGAGGTGGACCTACGAGTTGGAAACAGAACAAGAGTTGCTGCTTTAGCCGTAGGCACTTATGAATTAATTCTTCCCAGTGGGCTTTTGTTATTTTTGAACAATTGCTATTATGTTCCTGCTTTGAGTAGTAACATTGTTTCTCTTTCTTATTTGGATAAGGAAGGTTATACTTCCATTACTAGGAATGGTAGATGTTCTATTTATCGTAATGACATTTTGTATGCTGATGGTGATTTGCATGTTGGTCATTATATATTAAATTTGGAACATCCTAATAATGGGAATATCTATAACGTAACTACTAAGAGGATAAAATCAAACAATTTGAATCCGACCTACCTATGGCATTGTCGTCTAGGCCACATAAATGAGAAACGCATTTCTAAACTCCATCAAGATGGATTTCTAAACTCATTTGATTTTGAATCATATGATACATGCAAATCTTGCTTATTAGGAAAGTGACTAAGGCACCTTTTACTGGGCACAGTGAGAAGGCTACTGAATTATTGCGCCTCATACATACAGATATATGTGGACCATTAAATATAGCTACTAGAGGAGGTTATGTCTACTTCATTACATTTATAGATGACTTTAGTAGATATGGCTATATCTATCTAATGAAACATAAATATGAATCTTTTGAAATGTTCAAAATATTCCAAAATAAAGTACAAAACCAACTTGGTAAAACAATTAAAGCACTTCGATCTGATCAAGGTGGTGAATATTTGAGCCAAGAATTCATTGACCATCTTAGGAGTTGTGGGATAATCTCACAATTGACTCCTCCAGGAACACCACAATGGAATAGCATTTCTGAATGGAGGAATCAAACACTATTAGATATGGTTCGATCTATGATGAATCAAACAGATCTTCCACCATCCTTTTGGGGACATACCTTAGAGACAGCTGCGTTCACACTAAATAGTGTTCCATCTAAGGCAATTGAAAAAACACCATATGAGATATGGACTGGAGAGAAACCAAGTTTATCTTTTCTCAAAATCTGGGGATGTGAGGTATATGTTAAGCAATAAGCCTCTGATAAATTAGCACCCAGATCCATAAAGTGCCTTTTCGTGGGGTATCCTAAAGAAACAAAAGGATACTATGTCTACAATCCCACCGATAACAAAGTGTTTGTTATTCGAAATGGCAAGTTTCTAGAAAGAGAGTTTGTCTCTAAAACAACTAGTGGGAGCGACATACATCTCGAAGAAATTCAAGAGCCACAAGATGGTACAAAACCACATATGGAAATTAGAGAAAACTCACAACAAGTTGCTGAGCCTCCTCAAGTAACACAAGGTCCACGAAGATCTGATAGGACACGGCATCAGCCTTAGAGATATGGATTTCTAATTACTGAAGGCCGTGATGTGTTGCTAATTGAGAAAAATGAGGCCACCACCTATCGAGAAGCCACAGTGGGACCAAACTTTGAGAAATGGCTAAATGCCATAAAGTCTGAAATGCAATCCATGTACGACAATCAGGTATGGACCTTACTCGATCCACTTGAAGGTGTAAAAACCATTGGGTGCAAATGGGTTTTCAAGGAGAAAACTGACATGGATGGCAAGGTAAATGTCTTCAAGGCACGACTGGTTGCAAAAGGATTCACTCAAAATAATGGTGTAGACTATGATGAAACCTTTTCCCCAGTTGCAATGTCCAAATCAATCAGAATCCTTCTTGCCATTAAAGCATATTATGACTATAAAATATGGCAGATGGATGTCAAAACAGCCTTCCTTAATGGAAAGCTACTTGAGGATGTGTACATGACACAACTTGAAGGTTTTGTACGTCCAGAGGACTCTGGTAAAATTTGCAAGCTTAAAAGATCCATTTATGGATTGAAGCAAGCATCTCGAAGCTGGAATCATCGTTTTGATGAAGTAGTCAAAGAGTTTGGATTCATTCAAAACATCGATGAACCTTGTGTTTACAAGAAGATTAGTGGGAGCATAGTTGTATTTCTAGTGCTTTATGTAGATGACATCCTACTCATTGGGAATGATATTCCTACCTTGTAGAGTGTCAAGTCTTGGTTAGGAAAGTCCTTTCCAATAAAAGACCTAAGTGAAGCCACCTATATCCTAGGAATTAGGATCTATAGGGATAGATCCAAAAGACTTATAGACCTAAGTCAGAACACATACATAGACAAGATACTGCATAGGTTTAGTATGCAGGATTCAAAAAGGGGTTACATGCCCATATCTCATGGCATCCATCTTAGCAAGGATCTATGTCCTAGTAGACCTGATCAGTGAGATCGCATGAGTAAGGTTTCATATGCCTCAGCCATTGGATCCATCATGTATGCCATGTTATGTACTCTATTAGATCTCAAGTTTTGATGATAACAAAGAATGGTATGAAAAAGATTTGATAAACAAATAATTTTGAACAAAGTAATAACAGGGAAAATCATCACTTGAAGTAAGCATTAGAGTAATGAAGAAAGGCCGAGAGAAAAAGCTGAGAAACTTCATTATTGGAAAACTTTCTAAAGGGTTACTCGAGTAATGAGACAGAAACTTGAAGTAACCAGCTCAACCTTCAAGTACCATGCCAACGATACTCGAGTAATAAGGTAAATGACTCCAAGTTGCTCTTGGCCTGCCAATGTTACTCGAGTAGCTACTCGAGTAACCAGGTAACTCACTGGCAGTTGCTCTCGGCCTGCCAATGTTACTCGAGTAGGTACTCGAGTAACCATGTCAAATACTTCCAGTTACTCTCAGCATTTTCAATACTGCTAATGATACTCGAGTCTGTACTTGAGTTACTCTGTTTCAGGAAATGTGTTGCTCTCGGCATTTTTAACCCTGCCAACGTTACTCGAGGAGCTACTCGAGTAACTCACTGTGGTAAGCAAAACCTGAAGGTATTACTAGAATAACATAAAATGATTTTCTCACCCTTCACTTCCAGTTACAACTTAAGTATGCAGAATTACTTAGAAGAAAAACTTCAAGTCATTACCCGAGTAAGCTATGCATAAAAATTTATGTTTACTCGAGTGAGGACTCGAGTAATAAGGTAATCAAACTTAAAGTGCTCTCGGCATTGAAATCCTACCAACATTACTAGAGTGAAGCATCGAGTAATCTAAAGTTCATTTGAAGGTTTACTCGAGTTGCTACTCGAGTAACCTATGAAGAAAAGGGAGCCATACTCGAGTAAGTACCCGAGTAAACAGGTATTTCCAAAGGTTTGAATTTTGTTTACTTCATGCACTACCCGAGTAATGTTATGTTTGCTTATTGACTTGCAGTTTATCAAAGTCTTCCCGATGATACTCGAGTATGTACTCGAGTAAACTTTAATGAATACTCGAGTAACTACTTGAGTATGGAAGTTCAGATTTTGAGAATTCATTCCAACATTCATTTATTTGTTTCCTATATGATTAACCTTTCATTGTATTAGTATTCTTAGCATATCATAGATAAACAATGAAGAGATCCTACCAAATAAGGAAAGTCAAAAGCAACGTTCAAATGTCACCTACCGCCACCTACCCCAAATGGATATTTTTCAAAAACTGGAAAAGTCAACAGTGGTTGCGTACACTCTAACCGACAAGAAGAAAATGTTCCAATGGTCATTACCAACACACCTATATATATGGGAACATCCAAACAGAGAAATAGAACAAGAGAACACAGACTAACGTATTATCAAGCTCATTACTCTGTTTTGCATTATACTTGTAATTCTATGCTTCAGTGATTCTTATTCACTCTGTGAGAGAGATATTTCATTCAAACTCAATATTTGTTATTGAGATAACTTAAGGTTGTGGAACCTTGAGTTGGGATTGGATTACAACCTCTAAGGGGGAGCGAGTGTTCAGGCGAAGGAACTTGCTTTTACTGAGGTACCAAGAACCCACTGAATCTTGGAAGTTATAGTGAAACTCTCAGAGAAGCTCTGAGGACTGGACGTAGGTCAAAGTGGTTGTGACTGAACCAGTATAACTCTCGGTGTACACTTCAGTGATATTTCTCCTTACTCTTTATTGCTTTATATTCAACGTCAAGTTTTTATATTTGCAACGAAATTTTAGTATCACCCAATTCACCTCCCCTCTTAGGAGAAACGCTTGCTCTAACATTTGGTATCAGAGCCTGGTTCTTCTTGTTAAGGTATAACAACCTAAGAAGGATCCAATTGCAAGCATGGGTGAAGGAATTCTTCCCGACGGAGCATCCATCACGAGACCTCCAGGTTTCAGTGGCGAACACTTTTCCTTTTGGAAAGCAAAGTTCAAAGTATTCATGTTGGCTACAGAATATGGGCTATGTGATGTAATTGAGAGTGTAAACTATCAACCTACAAAGATTGTAGATTCTCAGAAAATTCCAAAGACACCAGCGGAATATGATGAGAATGACAAGAAACTTATCACTCTTAACAGCAAGGCAATTCTAATGTTACAAAGTGCCTTGAGTCAAAGTGAATATTTCAGAATTTGCACACTTGCAACAGCAAATGAAATGTGGAAAGCTCTGGAAATAGTTCATGAAGGAACTTTGGGAATAAAGGAGAATCGGATCAACACCTTGGTTACTGAATTCGATCTACTTCGAATGAAATCAGGTGAATCAATATTTGAATTTGAACTTAGATATACTCATCTTGTTAATCAACTTGCAGCACTTGGGAAAGTTTATGATCAACATACCCAAGTACGAAAGATTTTGAATATTCTTTCTAAAGAGTGGGAGGCCAAAGTCACTGGGATAGAAGAAGCAAAAGGAGAATCAATGAGATCAGTTGCTTCTCTATTTGGAAGTCTTTCTGAATATGAAAGCAAACTAAAGTTCAAACGGGAACTAGATGACATTAGTGACAAGAAAAAGAAAGGTCTAGCACTAAAAGTAAAAGAAGAGAATCAAGATGAGGATGAGGAATTTGACGATGATGAAATGGGCCTAATCATAAAATGATTTAGAAAGTTTTACAAGAGAGGTCAAGGATTCAAACACTTTCAGAAAGGAGGACCTAGCAGCAAAGATCATATCATTTGCTATGAATGTGGAAAACCAGGACATATAAAATTAGAATGTCTAGAGCTAAACCAAAAGAGTAAAGAAAAGAGAAAAGGCAAATTCTTCAACAAAAAGAAGGCCTTCGTATCTGCTATATGGGGTGATAGCTCCTCTGACGAAGAAAGTGATGAGGAAGAAGTAGCCAATATATGTCTTGTTGCTCAAGAAGAAATAGAAGAAGAGGTAAATGATTCTGATCCTACCTATGATGAATTACTCTTTGAATATAATGCTTTACATTCTGAATTCATCAAAGCAGTTAAAGAATTAATTGTTTTCAAAAAGAAAAACAAAGCACTTGAAATTGAACTTAAAGAAAGTTCAGAAAAGAATTGTGAAAATTGCTCTTCTTTGAAAAAGAAAAACACTGATCTTACAAAAACTCTTGAAAAATTTACACAAGGAAGTGAGATGCTAACTGTTATTTTAAAAGCTCAAGATTTGTAAATGACCGATCTGGAATTGGATATGATCCAAAATCAGATAAAAGGAAAGGTAGAAAGAAAACAGGAGGTAAGTCATATTTGAATTATTTCCAGCATTCTATGCATACATCAAGTCCTTTTGCATCTTGTAATTACTGTAATAGAAAAGGTCATTATACCTCTTCATGCATTCATAAGAAGAAAGGAAACATAGGAACCTACAAATGGGTACCTAAAGGCTCATACATTCAGAAAATTATTTGTACTAACCCAAAAGGACCCAAAAAGATGTGGGTACCTAAGACTTAGTCATTTGATTGCAGATATGTCTTAAAGCATCCAAAAACAACAAATGGTATATAGACAGTGGATGCTCTAGACATATGACTGGAGATTTCAAAAGTTTTACCACATTGCAACCTAAGGAAGGTGGAAAGGTAAAATTTGGAGGAAATCAATCCGGAAAGATAGCAGGAATTGGTGAAATCAAAAATGACAAAGGAATACAAGTCAAAGATGTATATTATGTTGAAGGCTTGTGTCACAATTTGCTGAGTGTAAGTCAAAGTGCAGATAAAGACAACTGGATGATATTTGATTTAGAGGAATGTCTGATTGTCAACAAGAAAGACTTACTACTTGATAAGAAGAATATCAAGGCTAAACTCAGAGCAAAAAGGGAAGGTAACTGCTATACTCTAGATATTAGTAGAAATGAATCTGAAAATTGTTTTCTGAGTAATGCTGATGAAAGTTGGCTATGGCATAAGAGATTAGCTCATGTCAATATGCATCAATTAGGCAAACTACTCAAAAAGGATTTAGTTCTTGGATTACCCAAAGTAAATTTCAAAAATGACTTGATTTGTAACGTATGTCAAAAGGGTAAACAAACTAAATCATCTTTCAAATTGAAAAATAAGATTTCAACAAATAAACCACTACAATTATTGCATATGGATTTAGTTGGCCCATCAAGAATAAAGAGTCTTGGTGGCAACTTATATTCATTAGTCATTGTTGATGATTTTTCCAGATTTACATGGGTTATTTTTCTATTGTCAAAGGATGAAACCTTTGAAGAATTTATTGTTTTTGCCAAGAAAGTGCAAAATGAGAAAGGTATGTCCATTGCAGGTATTAAGACCGATCATGGTGGAGAATTTGAAAATCAATCCTTTGAAGAATATTGTGATACTAATGGCATTGATCACAATTTCTCTGCTCCAAGGACACCTCAACAAAATGGAGTCGTGGAACGTAAGAATAGAGTGCTCACTGAAATGGCTAGAGCAATGTTAAATGAAAAGAACGCGTCTCAAGTGTTATGGGCTGATGCTATGAGTACAGCATGCTATATTTCAAATAGAGCCTATATTAGAACAAAACTTGGAAAGACACCATACGAGCTATACAAAGGAAGGAAGCTAAACATTGCTCATCTACACATCTTCGGTTGTAAGTGTTTCATTCATAATAATGGTCAAGATAACTTAGGAAAATTTGATTCTAAAACTGATAAAGGGATTTTCCTAGGGTATTCTAACCGAAGTCAAGCATATAGAGTTTTCAATAAAAGAACATGTGTTGTTAAAGAATCAATTCACATTGTTTTTGATGAATTTGAATCCTCTAACAAAACCATTGATGAAGAACAGGAAATTGTTTTAAATCAAGAAAATGGTCAATCTATTTCTAAGTCTCTTATTCCAGAAGTTGATGAAACCAAGGAAGAAGAGCAATCACTAGGACAACCTAGAGCCTGGAACTACAACAAAAGTCATCCCTTAGATCAAGTCATAGAAGATGTGAATAAAGGGATCAAAACTAGAAATAGAATTTTCAATGAAGTAAGTTTTTCTGCATTTATTTCTGAGATTGAACCTTCTAACATTGATGAAGCCCTATCAGACAATGATTGGGTTATAGCAATGCAAGAAGAATTAAATCAATTTGAAAGAAATCAAGTTTGGGACTTGGTACCCCAACCCAACGATCATCCGATCATTAGTACTAAATAGGTATTCAAGAACAAACTTGATGAATCCGTAATTATTGTCAGAAATAAGGCAAGATTGGTGGCCAAAGGCTATAATCAGGAAGAAGGGATTGATTATGAGGAAACGTATGCTCCAGTAGCTAGATTGGAAGCTATACGTGTACTCTTAGCTTTTACATGCATTAAAGGATTCAAACTCTATCAAATGGATGTAAAGAGTGCATTTCTCAATAGTTACATTATGGAAGAAGTATATGTAGAACAACCTCCAGGTTTTGAGGATGTAACTAAACCTGACCATGTTTTCAAACTCAAAAAGGCTTTATTTAGTTTAAAACAAGCTCCTAGAGCAAGGTACGAAAGGCTCAGTAAATTTCTCATTGATCAAGGTTTTGTATAGGGAAAAGTTGATACAACACTTTTTATAAAATGAAAACGTGATGATATCTTAATTGTTCAAATATATGTTGATGATATTGTTTTCAGTGCTACTAATGAATTTCTGTGTAAGGAATTTTCTGAGATAATGCAGGGAGAGTTTGAGATGTCAATGATGGGAGAATTGAATTTCTTTCTCGGTTTGCAAATGAAACAAAGAAAGAATGGAATTTTCATATCTCAAACAAAGTACTTAAGAGAGCTATTGAAGAAATATGGAATGGATGAAGCAAATGGAACGGACACACCTATGAGCTCAACTACGTTGCTTGATGCTGATGTCAAAGGGAAAGACTACAACATCACAAAATATAGAGGAATGATTGGATCTTTACTCTATCTCATGGCAAGCAGACTAGACATTCAATTTAGTGTTGGCATATGTGCAAGATATCAATTAGCACTAAAGGAATCTCATGCCGAAACGGACAAACGAATCTTTAGATACCTTGCGGACACACCAAAATTGGGTTTGTGGTATCCCAAAGGAAGAAGTGAATATCTAGTTGCATATTCAGATTCAGATCATGGAGGATACAAAACAGACAGAAAGAGCACCAGTGGACAAGGACAATTTCTTGAAGGATCTCTTATCTCATGGTTCAGCAAGAAACAAAATACAGTGTCTCTTTCGTCAACGGAAGCCGAATATGTTGCAGTCTCAAGTTGTTGTGCACAAGTGATATGGTTAAAACAACAACTACAAGATCTTAGTATTTATCTCAAAGAAATACCAATCTATTGTGACAATACCAGTACATAAGCTTGGCAAAAAATCTAGTTCAACATTCTAGAACCAAGCATATCGATGTTAGTCATCACTTCATCAGAGATCATGTCCAAAAGAAAGATGTGAAAGTAATATTCATTCCTACTCATCTTCAACTAGCTGATATCTTCACTAAAACCCTTGCAAAAGATCAATTTCTATACATTAGAAGAGAATTGGGAATGGTAAATCCCAATGAGTTGTAAATTATTTCAGTTTCTCATAATATTAGATGAAGTCATTTGATAATGTTTTGATGATTACTAATTTAAGCATCAGAGTATGTTGAAACTTGTTTTACAGGAAGATTAAAACTCTGTTTTGAGAAATAAAAACAGAGGTTATCAGAGGACACCTTTACTGGAGCACCAACTTCAAGTAATGACTGACAGTGAAGCGTTACCCGAGGAACAACTTGAAGTAAAAGAGCGCTTTACTTGAGTAACTACTCAAGTAATGGTCTTCCAAAACTGGAAGTAACATCTCAAGTTTCTTGGAATTTAAATCAAACGGTTGATTGGTGAGAACTGAACACTCCAAATTGAAAATAAAAGGTTACCCGAGGCGAGCCTCGAGTAAATTTGAAGCTTACTCGAGTAAGGACTCGAGTAACTGCAGGTCCAGATCACCAATTTGATGAGAATCGACTCAAATCTGCTCTAAATTGGGTATAAAATGATCGAGGGAACATACATGAATAATTACAATATTATTCATGCCAGGTACGCAACTTAAATGAAATATTTTAGAAATTTTCTGTATGATCACACGAGTATGGACTCAAGTAATCATGCAATTTACTCGAGTAAGGCCTCGAGTAACGTCGGGTTCTAGGTCTTTATCTGTCGCAAACTCGGTCATTTCCATAAAATCTCCTCAAGTAAATCACCCAGTCCTCTCTGAAAAACTTTTCACAATATCTTTCCTACACTATTTCCATCAAAACCCTTTAATTTCCAGCCCCAGAAACCTCCTATTCTACTCAGAGTCACTTGCCCTATATCGCATTTTTCTTGCTCTGTTTTCTGAACTTTTCAACTTTCACTGATTCAAGATGGTTAGAACCAAAACCCTTACTCCTACAGACTCTTATGGATCTCCTCAACTCACTGATCCTCTTTCTTCTCCTCCCAGAAAGAGAAGAAAACTCACTCCTAGATCCAAAGCCAAAGTGCAACCCAAACCTCAACCTCAACCGAAATCGAAAGGTGTTGTTATCAAAGAGCCTGTAGTTACAAGGGCTCAATCCAAGAAAAGCACCTCTACTGGGAGAGGCAAAAGTGCCAAGTCTCCTTCTCCTCCACCTTCTGATTCCTTAACTCCCTCTTTCACACCAAAACCCCCTAAAAAGCCCAAATATGATGTGAATGTAGCTAAGGCAATGGCTGGCATCCTTGATCAGCTGGAGAAGGGGCAATCTTCAAAGAAATCAGAACTGCCAGAAGAGGAGATCATCAAACCTCCAAAGGGGTTTAATGTCAACAAGCTAGAGGAGTCCCCAAAGTACCTCACTCAATTCTCCAGGAGAAAAGTATGCAAGACACACTATGTGGACCTCAAATTACTTCAGGAGGTATCGAAGCATGATCTTAGTCCCTTTCTAGAACTATTTATGCCTTGGCTTTCTATTAGACTTCTTTTTTGCACCAAAGTGGTCACACATTTTTACTGCAATCTTGAGATTCTAGATGAACTCAATAGAAATTCTGCAAAGAGATGTCTACCACTGTTAGAGGCCAAAAGATACTTATCTCACCCTCTATAATTAATCTGTGGTTAGCAATAGAGAACCCACCTGATGACATTTACTTCAAACTTCATTCAAACCAAATATTCTCTGTTCTTAAACCTAGTGAGCTTGTAGGCCCATTGAATTTCAAACCCAGTGATATGTGTGATCATCACAGGGTTCTATGGTATATATACTCTAGATCCCTTGTGAATAAAGCCAACAATTACACCCACTTCTCTGATAGGGACTTTAGATGGTTTGCTTCCTTACTCCTGAAGGTATAGAAAGATTTGGGGGAGTATATCTTTTCTGAAATAAAGAGGTATATAGTAGACGGGAAAGCTACCACACCTATGCCATATCCTCATATTGTTTTACTCATTCTGAAGGAGAATAAGATATGGTATATGGAGAATAAAGAGCATATTGAGAGATGGACTTTGGTTGGGAGAAATCAAATTGGCAAGCTCAATATTGATATTCTTCTCAAGAGTCCTCTGGAATCAGGATCTAAGTAGAAGAAGAAGACTGAGACTAGCAAGATGGATGACACTCAGTCGTCAGCTCTAGCTGCCACTACATCATCACCCTCTTTCCTCAATGCCACACTTCAGCACTTCATGGAAAATATGTTGAGAGGATTCCAGTGGATATTGCCAACACAAATGCTAAGTTGATAACTCACATGAATGGAAAGATGGCTGAGTTGGTAGAGAAGATGGATAAGAGGCATGAAGAGATGCTAGCTGAGTAACGTGCCCAGGGTGAGACCTTGAAATTGATTCTGGCATGATTGGATTCCTTGGGTCCCGGACCTTCTGCCGGTCCATCATCTTCTACACATGAGACTTCTTCATCTCCAGAGCATATATCATCCCCAAAGCATATACCACCACCTCCAGAGAATATCCCATCTGACCTTCATTACTCTGAGGTTGAGCTACTCATTCCTCTAGTTTCTAGTCTACCTGAGCCAAGACCCGAAGATATCCTATGCTCAGTGGATAACCCCGAAACCAATGAGACCATCCACATCATTATTGATGATTCACTACCCAAACCTCAGCCTGAACTCTCTCCTAAACCTATTCCATCTCCTACCCATACAGAGGAAATATCTCCTTCATCCTCTGATCATCATACTCCTGAGTTTGAGACTACCACTATGATCATTTACCAGCCTTCTCCTATTCCTCCCAGACATGACATCCATATTCCTCCACTAAATCTTCCTGAACCAGAATCTTCTAGTTCTTTTGATTCTTCTAGTTTAGATGGTTCTTTGGTTCTTCCAGTGAAGCCTATCTCCATGGTCAAGCCTTCCAATCCTCCTCTTGAATGATGAAGACAAAAAGGGGGAGAAGAACTTAGAGTGATTTTGTGGAAGTTTCTGAGTTATTTTGGGTATTTTGGGTGTATATGGGATTTAGGGAGCTCTTCAATCTATAACTTTTCATCTTGTAATGTAATTTTAAGTTTAATGCAAGTTTATTTAAGTTATGAATTTATTTCAAGTCCATTTTAGCTTTTAAATTATAATACATTGTGGGACTAATGAGTTTGTTATGTATGCAAGGTGTATGTTATGACTTCAAAAAAAACACTTTGAATCTAAACTTAACAAGGTTTTCAAAATTATCATTGAATTCAAGAAGTATTTAGTTGAGAACTTAATTTCAAAAAATCTTGTTCAAAATCACCAAGTTTTGTCATCATCAAAAAGGGGGAGAATGTTAGATCTCTAGTTTTGATGATAACAAAGAATGGTATGAAAAAGATTTGATAAACAAATAAGTTTGAACAAAGTAATAACAGGGAAAATTATCACTTGAAGTAAGCATTGGAGTAATGAAGAAAAGCCAAGAGAAAAAGCTGAGAAACTTCATTATTGGCAAACTTTCTAAAGGGTTACTCAAGTAATGAGACAGAAACTTGAAGTAACCAGCTCAACCTTCAAGTAACTGCCAACGATACTCGAGTAAGTACTCGAGTAATAAGGTAAATGACTCCAAGTTGCTCTCGGCCTGCCAATGCTACTCGAGTAACCAGGTAACTCACTGGTAGTTGTTCTTGGCCTGCCAACATTACTCGAGTAGGTACTCGAGTAACCATGTCAAATACTTCCAGTTACTCTCAGCATTTTCAATCCTACCAATGATACTCGAGTCTGTACTCGAGTTACTCTATTTCAGAAAATGTGTTGCTCTCGGCATTTTCAACCCTGCCAATGTTACTCGAGGAGCTACTCGAGTAACTCACTGTGGTAAGCAAAACCTGAAGGTATTACTAGAATAACATAAAATGATTTTCTCACCCTTCACTTCCATTTACAACTCAAGTATGCAGAATTACTTAGAAGAAAAACTTCAAATCATTACCTGAGTAAGCTATGCATAAAAATTTATGTTTACTCGAGTGAAGACTCGAGTAACAAGGTAATCAAACTTGAAGTGCTCTCGGCATTGAAGTCGTGCGAACATTACTAGAGTGAAGCATCGAGTAATCTAAAGTTCATTTGAAGGTTTACTCGAGTTGCTACTCGAGTAACCTATGAAGAAAAGGGAGCCATACTCGAGTAAGTACCCGAGTAAACAGGTATTTCTAAAGGTTTGAATTTTGTTTACTTCATGCACTACCCGAGTAATGTTATGTTTGCTTATTGGCTTGCAGTTTATCAAAGTCTTCCCGATGATACTCGAGTATGTACTCGAGTAAACTTTAATGAATACTCGAGTAACTACTCGAGTATGGAAGTTCAGATTTTGAGAATTCATTCCAACATTCATTGATTTGTTTCCTATATGATTAACCTTTCATTGTATTAGTATTCTTACCATATCCACAGATAAACAATAAAGAGATCTTACCAAATAAGGAAAGTCAAAAGCAACGTTCAAATGTCACCTATCGCCACTTACTGCAAACGGATATTTTTCAAATACTAGAAAAGTCAACAGTGGCTGCGTATACTCTAACGGACGAGAAGAAAATGTTCCAACAGTCATTACAAACACACCTATATATATGGGAACATCCAAACAGAGAAATAGAACAAGAGAACACACACTAACGCATTATCAAGCTCATTACTCTGTTTTGCATTATACTTGTAATTATATGCTTCAGTGATTCTTATTCACTTTGTGAGAGAGATATTTCATTCAAACTCAATATTTGTTATTGAGATAACTTAAGGTTGTGGAACCTTAAATTGGTAATGGATTACAACCTCTAAGGGGGAGCGAGTGTCCAGGCGAAGGAACTTGCTTGTACAGAGGTGCCAAGAACCCACTGAATCTTGGAAGTTATAGTGAAACTCTCAGAGAAGCTCTGAGGACTGGACGTAGGTCAAAGTGGTTGTGACCGAACAAGTATAACTCTCGGTGTACACTTCGGTGATATTTCTCCTTACTCTTTATTGCTTTATATTCAACGTCAAGTATTTGCAACGAAACTTTAGTATCACCCAATTCACCTCCCCTCTTGGGTGAAACGCTTGCTCTAACATACTCGACCGGATGTCTCGTTTGCCTTAAGTATGACCAGCAGATACCAACAAGATCCTGGTGAGGGTCATTGGAATGCCATCAAGAATATCCTAAAGTACTTAAGAAGGACTAAGGACTTATTTTTGGTCTATTTTGGATTGGATGATGAGCTCTAGGTAACCGGTTACACAGATGCAAGTTTCCAAACTGACCAAGATGACCTTAAATCACAATCTGGATATGTATTCCTCCTGAATAGTGGAGCAGTAAGCTGGAAGAGCTCCAAGCAGAGCACTATAGCATATTCTGAAACAGAAGCTGAGTATATAGCAGCAGCAAATGCAGCTAAAGAAGCCATTTGGATCAGAAAGTTCATTACTAAACTAGGGGTGGTGCCTACCATCTCCAATCCAATAGATTTGTTATGTGACAATAGCGGTGCTATTGCACAGGCCAAGGAGCCTAGGTCACATCAAAGGACCAAGCATATACTCAGACGATTTCATCTTATTAGAGAAATCAATGATAGAGGTGATATACAGATATGTAAAGTAGCAGGAGATGTTGGAAATGT
Organism: Inga leiocalycina; assembly: GCA_963242795.1. Taxonomy (NCBI): domain Eukaryota; kingdom Viridiplantae; phylum Streptophyta; class Magnoliopsida; order Fabales; family Fabaceae; genus Inga; species Inga leiocalycina. The sequence continues at coordinate 46,232,611 of OY725321.1, read as the reverse complement.
GCCCTAAGGGCCAATCATTGTACTTTGAACATTATTATTTTAATGAAATTTCTTCATTCTGTTATCATATTATTTGCATGTTAATTGTGATAATTGTATCATTGGATAATTCATAAAGATTGTCCTAAAATGTCCTTGGTCGGTCATCTATGCGGGAGCAGAGATGAAACAAGACCAGTATGACTTTGATAAGATATGGAGATACGAATCAAAGTCTTAGGCACTTGTAAGAGTACAAGGTGCTAGACCGACCCACTATGAGAAAGCTACATGGATCAAGTCATAAGCTTTTCTCATGTATAACCACGTCACAATGCCCTTAGACCTGAGGTCATCATGGATTCCTACATGAGAGTTGCTAAGCTTTGAACTAGTCAAAAGTCACTTTTGACCGGGTGATGATAAAGGCTACAATCGAGCTTAGTGGTTTTTCATGTAGAGGAATATGAATAATCAAGATGGAATTTATCCCTCACATTAGTAGAGAGTTATTACTGGGCCCCTCGATGAGTGAGTCTGAGAAATGTATGGCCATACTATGATGAAAGGAGTTTCTATCTCTGTTATCAGGTTACTTAGGAATCGAGAAAGTAATGGTCAGGAACAAGAGGATGACATTATCCATGCCTTATCCTTGATCGATATATCGTGTGACAAAAGGGACGTGACATGGTTGTATGATAGGTTGCATCGTGATAACGATCTTCATATGAATTGGGTAGTCGTAATGTCTTGCTAGAGGCCGCTTGCGACTTTTGGGTTAGCATAGTTATTGGCCCACTGCCAACTTCATATGGGCCTACAGGGTCGCACACAAGAATGGCCCAACACAAGATAATATTTAATTTAAGGTGGATGAATTTTATATTTATATATATATATAAAATATAAAATTCATTAATAATATTATATAGATATATATATATTTTCGAAATATATATCTTATATATATATATGTATATATATTATATGATATTATTATATTTAATAATATTATATAGATATATATATTTTCGAAATATATATATCTTATATATATATGTATATATATTATATGATATTATTATATTGTGTTAGTTTTAAATTTAATTTATTAAGATATATTAAATTTAATAACTAACATGATAGAGATATAGTATCTCAGATTTAATTTTTGAAGATAAATTAAATCTAATGGCTCTTTATTTGGATTAAATAAATAGGTTAAATTAAAACTGTTGGACAGATTTAATTTAAACTGAATTTATTTAATTATCTTATCAAGATAATTAATTGTTAATTAATTTCAAAATTAATGATGATTAATTTTGAAATTTGAAAATAGCCCTTATAGGTTATAAACTTGATAGAGCAGATATATTCATACGCATATGAGAATTGAGAGCCGCAAGTGAAACCCTAGAAGACATTAAAGGCGCTAGCACGCAGTCTCGGTTGGAGAGCATTCGTGTGGATACCAGTAGAGGGAGCGGACCTGACATGTTAGCTCCTGGAGATCGTGAAAACTCTGAATCATCAAAAAGGTATGAATCCTTCCAACTTGGTTTAAACGCCGTTGATAGATCCTCGATTAGGATCGGTGAAAATTTTTAAAATTCTTCCGCTGTGCCTACCGATCCTAACACTTTGGATACAGATCCAGCTCCTGGTGCGATTTCAATGTTGAACTCTACTTCTCTTTTGGGAGGCAACCCAATAATATCTTCTATGAAGACCTCAGGGAATTCATTCACGACAGGTACATTTTCAAGAGTTAAATTTGTCTCTGCTTGAACAGAGAAAAACACTATATACCCTTGACACCCTTTCCCTAGGCATTTTTTAGCTTCAGCCATAGAAAGAAGGTTTAGGTTTGGACTAGCATCACATTTTGTTTGCGGTTCTGGAAATACTACCCTCTTATTACCACAATCTAGTAACACATTGTTTGCCGTCAACCAGTTTAGACCCAATATGGCTTCCAGTTGTTGGAGTGGCAAACAAATTAGATCTATTACAGATTCATACCTCTCAACACTTATAGCACAACTTAGACATACATCAGCAGTCACAGTTTTGACACCCATAGGTGTCGATACAGTCAAGTCATATGGCAATTTATAGATGCTTAGCCCCAATCGTTTAGCATAATCATATGAAATGAAAGAATGACTAGCACCCGAGTCAAATAATGCATGCAAAGTATTACCATGGAGGACGATAGTACCTTGGATCATCTCTGGTGATTTTTGGGCCTCCTCATGCGTCATGGCAAAAACTCTACCCTGGTTCTATGATCTAGGCTCAGCTGCTCACTGTGGACAATCTTTGATAAAGTGTCCAGGCTTTTTACAAGCATGACAAATCAGCTGCCCTTCACAAGATCTACCCGGCTGTGTCTTACGGCAACGAGGACATGGTTGCTGTGTTTGAGGACCTTGATAGCATTTCTTCTCAGATTGAAAGGGTTTTTTTGTTGTTTCCCTTATAAAAGAATCCTTGCCCCTTTCGTTTTTTAGAAGTATTCCCCTGACTAGATCCACCTCGGTTATTCATAGTTTTGCTCATATGCACCCTCCTCAAGTTACCCTCTGTCAACCGGCATACTTCTACTGCTTTGTTGAATTTGGTAAATTGCTGGGCAACTAGCTTCTCCTCCATTTCTGGCTTTAGCCCTCCAATTAACATATCAAAGCTCCATTCCTCATCATCTTTAAATTGCAAATAAGAGGAGTAACGGGATAACCGAGTAAATCGGGATAGGTACTCATCAAAAGTCTCAATATCACCTTGTCGTATATTCAGGAATTCTTTCTCCTTTGTGAGCCTCACGGACCTCGGGAAGAATTTCTCATTAAACTCATGTTGGAATAACTCCCAGGTCAATGGAATGTTTCGTGCATTCAGTATTATTTTTGTATTTCTCCACCAACGGTCAGCGTCTCCCTCTAATTTATATATAGCCATTCTAGCTTTCATCTTTGTAGGATACCCTAGTACCTCAAATATTTTCTCCAATCGTGTAAACCATTCCTCAGCAGCTTGTAGATCAAATTTTCCCCTGAATGCCAGAGGCTGGTACTTAATGAATTTAGGCATCCAGTATTGGAGGTCATCTTCTTCTTCTCGAGCTGGAACAATAGGAATCCCCTGATTAGATTCCAGTGTATGAGATCGTTCACCATTCTCAGATGACTCTTCCTCTGAATCCACCTTAGTGTCTTCATTTACCTCGATGTCTTTAGGCGGTGCCTCATCTTCCTTATGCTTTTCCTTTAATTCCCGCATTTCCTCACGTAATTCTTCCATCATAGTTTGCTGTTGTGCCAATATTCCAAGAACTTGTTGCATAGGGTCTGGTGGGTTTCTGACTTCCTCAACTTCTGGCACTGCAGGTCTTTTCTTTGGTCTACCCTTCACCATTATTTCTTTTCACTATTACTAAAGAAAATTTGCACCATTAATAGGACACTTATCATATATATATATATGTACTCCTTAAGATTCAAATACTATTGTACAGTAGGATATACATATGATAATATTAAAGGATCATATTTACAACAAAAGCAACTAAAGCAGCTTAATATATACAAAAGTAGCCTTTTATGTGCTACCATAACCAGTCCAGCTGGCCCTACCATTACCAGTCCATGTTCTGCACCACATATGATTCTATGCGATATAGAAAAGTCTCAAACTCGAAAGGACCCCAAAATATGATCTCATTCTTCTTTTTGATCCAAGCAGTAAAATCAGGAAGGTAGGCTAGTGTAGTTTGGATCCAAATATCATCAGTTAACACTAAGTCAAGCTCAGCCCTTTGTAATCCTCTGCCTTTAACCACATAATTATAATTTGATATCACATAACTAAATTGGTTTAGAGACCGTCGGATAGCTTAAACTCATTTCAAATTCCTACACTATAGTAGGGTTTTCACCAAAAACTTTCAAAAACTCTTCTCTATTCTGGTCTCAATTTCAAAATTCGAATACAATTACCTGCGCAGTTAGTTTACATTCACACACATAAGAGTGTATAACCAAATCCTCAGCAACTCCCGGGTTCTATACATATATAATCTGAGGGTTTAAAAGTCTCCACTAGGGGATTACATAACCAAATCAACAGTAATATTTACATCTCCAAAATATACAGTAATCCCAAGTTCAAAAGAAGATAACCAACACCCTACAATCAAATATACCCCGAAGGGGTTCTAATCACTCTGGGTTGCTCGCTTCTCTTTAGCGCCACTAGCACTGTCTGAAATGTTAGTCATTAGAAAGAATGAGATTCAAGAGAATCCCAGTAGTAACAAATCACTCATACAGTGCATAAACACAAAGCATATAAGGTCATGTTAGCAGCATCACAAAGCAAATTCTGAGACTTGAGGCTAGAGAATAAGCCTGAGATTAGTGGATTGCTAAGCCCCGGTTTAGCAAGATCCCAAATTTTGATTAAGAGATAATGACTCCAAAAGTGGATGTGGTTAGTGATAAATAACCCTTTTGGAGAATCCAATGTGATTTGGGTTTCGAATGTGATACATATGTGTTGTGAGCAGCGCCGAAACCCTGTATTTAAGTTCAATTATGGATTAACCTCTAAATTGACTTAAATAGAGGGGAGGGCACATTGTGAAAGAAAATGAATGAGAAAATGTATTTGATGGTGATTCAAGAGGAATTGCCATAATCAGGGGCAAAACGGTAAAGTTACCGACCAGTTGATCAGTTACCGAAAAGGAAACTCATTGGTAACTTCAAGATCAATGGTTGAAATTGATTTATGTTAAGATCAAAGGGTGGAATCCAATGTGCATGTGCCTATGTGAACTCATGGTTGATGGAGCAAGATGTTGACACATGGCAAGTTGTGAGCCATAGATCTTGGTCAATTGGTCAACTCATTTTCCCCCTCTCCTCTTCCTTTTTGGTCAGCCTAATGAGGCTTTTAGTGGCCAAAAAATGACCTCCTTCTTCATTATCTCATCATTCTCTCTCTCTTTATTCTCCATGGACGCAAGCTTGGGGGGAGGAAAGAGAAAGAAACAAGGTGAGTTTTGACTTCTTTCTTGTCCTCTAATGCTCTAATCACCTTCTATAAAGTTATTCATAGTGATGAGAGCTTCATCTCTATGGTTTTAGATTCTTGATTGGAGGTGTTTTGTTGCTTGAGCAAAAGTGGAAAGATGAAGAATCAAGAAATTGGTTTGGGAAAGAGGAAGAGGTGAGTATTTGAAGCCTTTTGATCCAAGTTTTGTGAATTATGGTTGAGTATTGTGAATTTCGAATATTTGCCCTGATTTTGTCTGATTTTTGAAATGCATGAATGGCCTTGTGTTTGAGTGGCAATTGGTGTCTTGATGTGTTATAGAGCCATTGGAATTGGTATGAGAACTTGGAATGAAAAGAGTGGCAATGTGTGTTTGTGTTAGGGTTGTGTGTTGACATGTTGTGAATCTTGTGAAACATGTCAATATAATGTGAATTTGGTTGATTTGGTATTTTCAATGGTTCCCTTGTGAAATTTTGTGTGAGAATGATGTTTGATATGGAAATTGAACCATTGGAAGCCAATTGTGCAAATTTGGAAATCTGTCCATTGAATTTCTGTTTTGGGCAGTCTTCTTGTGTTGCCGTTTTGAATGGGCAAATGATGTTAGAAAATTCTGAAACTTTTCAGTCTTGAATTTCACGTCTTAATCTTCAAAATGGACATATAATATGTGTCATTTCGTTTTGTGAAATGGGATTTATGTTTGTCCAAAGTTTGGGGACGAAACTGGATTCTGTTTTGGAGCAATGTTGGATTTTGTGTAAATCTGGATTTGTGTGGTGATTTCTAGTAAAGGCCAATATTTTTCCTGTGTAGAGGACTTGAATAGATTTAATTTGGCTTTGGGATCACCTCATTTCGATTTTTTTGGAATTAGTTATGATTTTTTGAAGTTCAGCCAAGAAACTGGATTTTCTTGGCCGCGGCCCAAATGTTTCTGAGCGTTTCTGAGTAGTTCTGGGGTGCGGCCAGTGGATTTTTGGGCCGCGGCCCACCCCCAAAAATTAGTTTTTTGCATTTTTAAAAGGTGATCTTTGGTCAAGTGTTTCCCAAGCCTTTAGGCATATGTTTGGGCTTTGATTAGCCACCTAAAGGTCGTGAATGATAACCAACTTAAGTGTTTGAGAGTTAAGGAATCAGAAAAAGGGATTAACCCTATGTCCTTGTTTGGTTATAGGATTTGGTGCTCGCCCTGATCGTGAGCAGCCGGAGCTGGAGCATACGTGGAAAGAATAAGTGTAGGGAACATATCTTTTCTGCTTGTATTTGATATATGTGTTAGTGTGTTGGTGCATGTCTTAGCTTTGCATAATTATGTGGAATTTGAAGCTATGTTTCAATTTATGCTATGGCCATAGGTATATTGTTCGAAGCATTGAGCTTGCAAATTGTCATTGTGTTATCATGAGTTGTGTGATGCAAGCATGTCATGCATTAAACATGTATCGTACGTGCATATTGATATTGTTATCCTACTGAGATTCTCTCGAATCTCACCCTCCCCTACTAACCTTTCAGACAGGGTAGTAGATCAAGGATATAGTGAGCAGCTAAGGGCGATGAAGACTCCTTCGGGATTGAAGTTGGGAGTTGGTTATCTTAGTTGGGATTTATATTTGGATAATTGTATTTGGTTATTTGGATGAATATATGTGGATGAGGTTTTGATTATTTGTATTGAGATTTGTTGTGTAATCCCCATATGAGGGCTTGTATGGGTGATCGAGCCTTGTAAGGCTTGATTAATGAATGGAATCCAGAATTGCTGGAATTATTACATTGCGTACTCTGATATATTTAAATGTGATTTATCTTTGTGTCGTAATTATATTCGGAATAGGAATGTGAGACCAGGTTATAAACGATTTCGAAAGGTTTTTATGAAAACCCCGTCTGGTAGATGGGTTTGTAAAATGTAGTTTTGTTTCTTATTGGTCTCTATTTCACTTTAATTGCGTATTTCGGATATAATTACGGCAGGGGGTTACATAGGTGGATCATGAATAGGGCAAATATCGAATCCTACAATTTCAATTGCACCATTTAGAAACTTTCATAGTGTTTCTTGGGGTTATATGAGTCTATAATGAAAATTTACAAAAATGTCCCAAGGGACCCGGCCCGGGCCCGCCATACCCGGTCCGGTTGCACTTTTCCTGAAATTCTAATCTGGGCAATCCTAACATATTTCCGCCCAAGGAATCCATTTCCGGACTTGGAATTATCAAATTTAATGTTAAATTACAAATTTACCCTTGGCAGCCCCACTTTAAGGGTTTTAGGGGCGTTTTCGTAATTATGCTTTTTCAGCCTTTTCTGAAAACGTGACCAACTGTAACCCCACCTAATTTTCTCCCCTGAACTCAATGGAACCATCAAATCATTGAAAATCCAACTCTAAGACCCATTTCTAGAGTTGGCCGAAATTTATGAGTTCTCCGGGGAAAATCGGGGTTTTACGATTTCGGCTCCGTAAACGCGTTCCTTTCTACTCCTAACCACTTTATTAACCATTACATTAGGTTACAACTAACATTAAGACCCAATCTGGGCAGCATAACCCCTAGGCCATATCATTTCCAAACTTTAAAACCAATGGCAATCCGACAAAATTTCACTGATTAAATTGCCCACAGCAGCCAAAATAAGCAACATACGAAAGTTTGGAAGTTACCTCAAGCTCTTTCTAGCTTTTCTCAAGAGTGGCTGAAAACCCTAACCCCTTGAACACCAAATTTGCTTCTCAAACACCTTAAATAACATAGAAGAGAAGGTTAGGAACAAGGTTATACGCATTAGGTACGAATTCACCGAAGAAATCGACCTACCTTGTAAGTTCTCTTATCTTTCTCTCTCTAAAAGCTCTCAAAATTTCTCTCTCTCTTGGCTGCTGGTTAAGCACGAAATGAGCTAAGGAGGAAGATGGAAAAATGATTTTATAATATTTTATGTCTTACTTTAATTATTCATTAAAGTAAAATTCCAAAAATCACACTTTATGTACATAAACATAATGTTGTAAGCCCAAATAACATGTGCATAATATTTTCTCTTCTTGTCCCATGATAAAGACGTCCAAGAAGGTACTTCCATCAGCCCAAATGAGTTTTCCATGTACATCATAATTTCTAAACTTGCCATCACATTATTTCTTTATTTTCGGACTTAATGAGATTTCTGGCAGATTTTCTGCCCTAACTTTGAAAAATCATAACTAATTCTAGAAAAATCAAAATGGAGTGATTCCAAATCCTATAGAACCCTTATTGAGTCTAGTTTTAAGGAAAAATATGGACTTTTTCTGGATGGAATCACAAAATTCACAGAATTTCAATCTTTGAATATTGTTCCAGAAAATAATTAATTTCGCTGGGCAAACTTTAAAAATCCATAACTCTTAGCTCACAAATCAAAATGATACAAATTATATGTCCATTTTGAAGCTTGACATGTGAAATTTAAGAATGGAAAATTTTATAATTTTTAGACACCAATTGCCTATTTAAAACGTCCATACAAATCGGCTGCCCTGTACAGAGTTTCAATGGACAGAGTTTTCAACTTTTGCACAATTGTTCCCAATGGTTCCAATTTCTCAATAAACACTCTCCCCACACGAATTTTCACAAGGAAGCCATTGGAATCATTAAAATATCCAAATTCCCATCACACATTCTCCAAAAGTGTTTATTCAACAATAATTACATCCACTTTTGAAGTCATTAGCCCTTAATCACGTTTTGGAATATTACACCCTTCGTCCATATAGGTTCCTTGCTTGCCCGAAAAATGCTATATATCGAATCATGGAGGAAATAAATTCATCGAACCGTAGCAAGTATAATTCCTTAAAGCATTCCCACAGCTTATGGTCTGGGTATGGGTCAAAGAATAACTGAGTCACCGGGGCTCTAGACTCAGTATCAGAATCGGCACCCTGAAAATTCTCATCATTCTCGGGATCACTAGTATCACCTATAGATGGCTCTATGCCAGGACTAGCCTGCCTAGCCTTTATTATTATTGTCGTATGGTTGGGAACTCTTTTCCTTTCCGTACGCCACACTCTTGGTCCATTCCCTCCACTATTCTCCCCTTTATTAATGACTATATAAAGCTTACCCTCTGGTATACGATGCTCTGGAGGAGGCTGGTTAATAGACGAGAGTGAACTACTTCTTTGTCTTTTCCTATTAGACATGTTTCCTATTATAAAGCAACTAACGAAGGGTTAGAATTTATGAATTGTACTTACATAAGCAGAGAACTTTATCCTAGAGCCAAGAACTTATGCTCTGATACCAATAAATGTAACACCCATGTTTTGAAAGCATATAGATGGCATGAGTGTAGTAATATCTTAAAAAAGGAGACCAGTAATCTTTTGTAAACAGCAAAAGTCCCAATTTCAAGCAGAGTGTGGAGATGTACTTGAATGGGTTTTCAAAAATCTTTTCAAAAATCATTTTTAGATTGGGTCTCATATGATTTATTTTAAGCCATCCGTTTTGGGTTCATTTCTTCATATCAGCGTGTTTACTAATAAGTTCTCTGTTGAAAACCAAACTACTATGTTTAATTAACGGCCCTAGGTGGACAGTTGTCCACTACTGGTACGAATGTCGTTGCGCGTTCGCTTATATACAGGCGCTTACATACATGTCAGTACTAGACTGACCACACTTAAATACAAATTACATAAAATCTCCAAAATAGATAACTAACATAAAACTAAATTCTAAGTCCTTTGCTTTATTCGCCCGTGTTTACCTTCTTGCCTGAGGAACTACTTGCCCGAGCTGAAAATTTGTTTGGAAAAATAGGGTGAGATTCAATGAATCTCAGTAGTAATAGATATCACTCATATAAAATGCACATATATCATGCCATGTCAACCAAAGTTATAGTACAATCAACATATTCAACATTCAGAGATAAATTCACAATATGCAGAAAGCATAAAGTTACCAATTCAAGGACAACCGTCCCTTGCCACACGCTGGGAAATTCTACTGGGCCTTAGCCCTTCTCATCTGAATGTTTTAAATTCACAATGGTACAAACATGAATATAACATATCACATAGTATTTGCGGGATAAGTTACTACCTGACAATTTTTCCAAATCTTGATCTTGATTGACATGCTTTGAACGTCTTGGGAAAGTGTCAAGTCCTATAAATTATAATTTACGGGCAATGAGTTTTTCTTAGTCCAATTCTTCATAAATTATTCTCTTATGATGGTTACCATTAGGGTCACTACATTAGGCCCAATATGAAGCTAATGAGCTCAAGCTACTCCAATGCTTAACTTAACTCTTAAATGTCCAATTTTATTACAAAAACTCTTTGCTTTGAATTTTCGCACATTTACCAAAAGCTGGCAGATTTTTCACTGAACTTTGAAAAATCATAACTAATTCTAGAAAAATCGAATTAGGGTGATCCAAAATTCTATATAACCCTTATTAAGTCTATTTTAAGTGAAAAATACTTTCAGTAGCCGGAAGACTGCGCACACTTCCCAGTTTTTCGTTTTCTCCCTGCTGCCAGAAAATCTGACCAGTTTTAATGGTCTACTTCAAACATTCATAACTCCTAGTACACTTATCAAAATCCTTCATAATACCTATCAAATTAAAGGTATATAAGTGTACTTTAATTCTGGAATATCTCATAATCAACAGATGAATTTTGGACAGTGAAAGTTTCGCCACAACAAAACTGCCCTACAAAAACGCACACTGGCAACTTTGTTGCACAAGTAGACTTAATTTCCAATTTTTTGAATCTTTAAACCAGTCTGTCAAAAATTATAACCAGAGCCTATTCCCACACAATTTTTTGTGTAGAATCCAATGGCAAACTCAAAAATACCAAAATCAAATTATTTCTACCAGATTTAGCCCCCAACCGAAAACTGCCTCCCAAAACAATAAAAATTCCACTTTGTGATTTTAACTACCAACAAGTCTAATACTTCTCCAAACATCATATATCACCTTATATATATGATTAAAACATCTTCCTTCTTCAAAAACACCCCTTGAATGAAATACATGGGTGGTTGAAGAGCTAAGAAAAAATCAATGAAATCACAAAGTATTCGGTTCAAAAGAAAGCCTACGCTTACCTCTTTGCGTTTCTACAAGCGGTTTGGTATTCCAGCGGCACTCTGGTAGACTAATTGCCACAAAACACCTCAGATGAGAAATCCAAGACAATATAATTGAAGCTTAGAGTGAGTAGAGGAAGTTTCCTGAAGGACTTACCGGACAATAACGGTGATTCAGGGTTCAAATCGGCTCCAGTAGTCAAGAAAACTCATTATTCACTCCTCCTTATCTCTTCTTGTGTTCTTAAGCTTAAGAAATCTGATTTCTCTTTCTCTTTAAATGCTTGCACGAAATTTTGCCATTTAATTAGGCATGGATGGTTGTGATTTAATCACATAAAATAATCTCATCTCATCTTGCCACGTGTCACAAGTTTAACGCTTAAGAATGCCACGTGTCATGCAACCATTGGTCTTCCACTTTTCTCTTTCTTCGGTGGGTCATAAATGGTCAGGGGAAGGGGAGGCCTGACAATTTCCCGGACTCCAGAGTTCGGTGCTCGACTCGTAAAGTAAGCGACCCGGCCGGAGACCGGTGAATTCCCCGGACTCAGATGCTAGATGGCGTACTCCGGAGATGACAACACGAAAGGCTTAAAGTGGGTGTAATGATGTCTAATGATGAGGGACACATGTCACCTCCTCATTTGACCAACACAAAAACATGTTTTTACTTTGTAATAATTTCGGGACACTTGTCATTTCCTTATTTGGCCAACACGAAAGATGTGTCATCATGAGTCATAATGAGCTGTCATTACATACTTTACTGAAGTTCTTTTTAATTAAGTTGCTCTATCAGTGCATTACTCGGAATTCCACGTGGGACCCACGTGGGACTGTGGCACGCATATCGAGGTACATCACAAAATGCCCGAATTCCTCCGATCTCGCAACTGACGTCCCAGAACCCTGTAGCCACCGACTTCTAACACTTGTATTGTTACAATATTGACTTCTCGATTTATGTGAATGACACAATGGATATCTGGGAATTCCGAAAGTAACTCTACCTTAATACCGATATTTATTTTATTCTACCATTTCCATATTTACACGTTTTTAGTATTGCAAAATTTGGTATATTACACTAAGCCCACCTCTTTCACTTTTTTATGGCTTGTTCTTGGTTTCTCCAATTTTAGCACTTTCTTGGCAACTCAAATATCCTCTCCTTAAGAAACAAAAACCATAGAAATATATCTCTTGGTAAGAGGAATAATGTTTGTGAAGGTACTATGAGCTAGAAAGGTGATCTTGGAGGTGAAAATGGATCAAGATCACTTACCTCTTCTCTTTGTTCTCCAAAATTGGTTTTTCTCTTTCCTTTTTCTTTTTCCTTCTTTTTTCCTCTTCTTGGCCAACTTTGAGTGTGTGTATGGATAAGGAAGTAAGTTAATTAAATATTATCCTCATCTCTTGTTGCGCTTGACCAAAAAATGAGAGTAAGTTAGGAGAGTGTGATAATGTGTCACCTTCTTGTGGTGTCTTGAAAATAGTAAGTGGGTTAATTAACTAAGGGTTGGTTTGGTTTAATTGGAATTCACCTTCCCCTTCTTGCTTTATGGTCTTGATTGTATGTAAGAGCATAATGGAAGAGGAAATATGTTAACTTGCCCCTTCCTTTCTCTTAGTATGCCTTTGACCAACCTTTCTTAAGAAGAAGGTTAAGAGTGATTTTAATTGAACTCTCTCTCTTTCCTTCCTTGTTGGCTTGGTTAATAGGTATGGAATTGTTTTAATTATATTCTCCCTCTTGCCCTTGGGGTCTTGACCGAATTATCTAAGGGAAGAGGAGAAAAATGTGTTGACCAAAACCTCTAGATTCAAGTGTTCAAGTTTGACCATGGTCTTCTTGTTAAGTGCTTTGAAATTTTGACCCACTCCTTCCTTCTTCCATTTTTACACTTGGCCATCCCTTATCATATTAAGGGGAGACAATTTATTGATTTTATTACCTTCATCATTACCTTTACTTTTTAAGGATAAATCTTGACCCTTCATTTTTGTTTCCCAGTCTACCCTTAAGATCAGTTTGTAAATCTCCTTTTTACCCTTGCTTATGGCAACATCAATTAATTTTCCATTAGGTCTTTTATTTTCCTTTAATTCCCTTCTTCCAAACACCATTCCCTTTCTATTTTGCTTCCATTTTTTGCTTTATACCATATTTGACTTTAGATAAAGAGTTTAGACACTTTCCTTTAGCTAATTGGAACTAAATCCCATACTTTATTCCCAAAGTAGTCTCTAACACAATTTACACTTTCTTTTTGGGCCATTTACCCCTTTAACAAATTTTGGGATATTACAATCTCAAAAGCAACAAAAATTAATCACATCTAATGCATGTTCACAAAGCATGCCAAACAAACCATCATGTTATTAGCAAATAGCATAAACAGCATTTAGAAATCAGTACGTAGCAAAAACAAAAAATAGGACCCATTGATCTAATACCACAGTGCTTGGTTACACAGGTCTTACGGCCCAGGGTCTCTGCCCCAGACAAGATGCACATCGGGACTTACTGCCATCACAGTTTTACAACCCAGGGTCACTGCCTCATGAAAACTTACATATTGGGTCTTACTACCTCAGGCCATTACCCAGCATAATCTGAATCACTGTCAACCTAAGGACATACTAGTCCAATAGGTCTTAGGGTCTCAAGATGTACTACCCTGAATTTTGGGCCTAGAGACTTGAGGACACACTTATATCAGCAGACTACTAAGCCCAGTTTGGGAAGGTCTTAAGAATAGGGAGAGATAGAAAGACTTTAGGGAATTATGTAATTAGGCCTACCAGATAGAGTGCCCGGTAAGTGTATGAAGTAGATTCAAAATGTCAGTACAGATATGCATAGGACACATATACGGTGCCATTAGGTTGGTAGAAATATGTTACCACTATGTCATGAGGTATGGGACTGATTAGTTGAGCAAAATAGGCTGGTGTAGGTATGCACATTGCATTTTCAATATAGACATGTGACCATACGCTTTTGGAGTAGGTATCAGTATGTTGCCCCATATGGGGCCAACATACATATACTCTACCTAGTATCATTTGGCGGGACTCAGTATGTGTAAAGCGATCCTGATTAAGTCCTAGGTAAAACCTAAGTAGATACTGATAAAGTAACTTTATTAAAGTAGCTTTAATAAACTAAGCAATGATGACACAACTTTTGCGTTGGAAAAATGAGAGATTGACAAGTGTCCTCTCATCCTGGCAAAGTATATTCCACTTTTGTGTTGGACAAATGAGAGGAGGACACATGTCCCTTCATCATAAGAGTTATAAAGTGACTTTGTGTTTCCACTCTTAGGAGGCGCCATCTAACACTTGAACCTGAGGAAACCCACTGGTCTCTAGTCCAGTCACTGGATTAACTTTCCCAAACACCAAACTCGGGAGCTAGGGAAAATCATCAGACCTCACCTTGCCATGACATTTGGGTTGAGACCTACTTTTTAAAAAAGCCAAGGACATTTGTCACTGTAGGATTTAATCACTTAACATTTTGCACCGAAGGATCTTGACACATGGAAGAGAAATTTCAAGACTCCTTTAGGGCCATTAAATATAGCCAAGATCATTAATTCAAGGGAAAAATTAGAAAATTCATAGAAAATAGAAGGAGGAAAGAGAAAAGACAAATAGTAACTGTTCTTGAGTTCAATCCCACGAAACACTACCAAATCGGCGTTTTCACCTGAAAAACCCTTTACAAACCATCTTCTCCTCATCATAAGCTTAATTTCTACAGGTTTGGAATTTTGTTTGGAGGTGTTTGGTGACTTCTTGCAGGGCAAAGTTTCTGACCCGTCTCGGAGACACATAGCGGTAATCGTAAGCTTTAATTTGAACCAATTGGTTTGTGATTTTCATAAGCTTTCATGAGGGTTTAGGGGCTAGATAATTTCTCCTAGTAAAGGGTGTTAAGGGTCAATGGTGGTTTAATCATGTATATATAGTTAAAAGATCATTTATGATGATATGAGACTGGATTGGGGGTTAAAATTCTGTTTTGGTTGATTTTCGCAAAAAGGGTTCTGTTCGGTCAGATTGGATAGGGGTTGAAGGCTTGTGATTTTGATGCATTTGATGTTTCCATTGTGTTTAAAATGGTTAAATTTGTAGGAATGGCCTCTAGTTGTAAATTTTGGACTACAGGAAATAAATACTGAAAACTTGAGAAGATTAAGACACAGAGAGTTATATTGGTTCGGCCTAAAAACTAGGCCTACGTCCAGTCCTCAGAGATCAAGACCTACTGAGATTTTCACTATTCTTCCAAGATTCAATGGGCTCTCAGAATGCCACAAAACAACAATTGTCCTCGAATGGACTACGAGTAGAAATATTCTCACACTAAGAAATTTCTCTCCGCCTTACGACAAGTCTTACGTGCAGAAAACCAACCTATGACCTTTCTCACTTGCTTACATAAAAAGTCTTATGAGCAGCGACGTTCTCTCCGCTTACACCACTGTAAGTCTTACGAGCAGCCACGTTCTCTACTGCTTGTATCTTATAAGTCTTATGAGTGGAAGGTTTTACTAGGAATTCTCTCAACTGCTTCTCTCGTAAGGATATCTACCCTCTCAAGGTCCCAATACTTTGAGATCAAATGAGAATAGAATTTGAAATGTATATAAACTCTCTTACAGACCAAGTATAATAAACACTGAAGAGCAATATGAATACAGAGAAAATATGAATAACAGAGACTCATGAATTTGCTTGTGAATTCTTGTGCTTCGTTGTATTTAACGATCTCTGGAACTCTGTATTTATAGACATTCGATTTTGCCCGTTTGAATAATGATTATTGTGGAGTGGGGCATATTACTATGGAACGACATGCGTACATTTGAAATCTTTGAACGCGGTAGTTACATGCTTGTAATGATATTGTCTGCCGTTGTTTGACTTCCTTTGTGTCTGCTTATTTCAAACGTTCATCCTCCTGTATCACACTTATAATACATTTAAAATGTTGTTAAATAATAATAATAAGTGATGATAACTTAAATAAATATCATTAAACCATATTCGGATTGAACGCTGTAAGATTGGTGCATTTTGTCTTCTGGTAGAGTATCACTCTAGCATGGATGGGCTTATTCAAGTGAATACACATATTTTCTCCTTGTTCTTCAATTTTTCACTCGCACTTCCATAGGATTTCAGAGAGTTAATTTTCTCACTCGCGAGTGATGTGGGGCCTCACTCGAGCACAACTCCATCTGCTTAAGTGGCCTTGTTCATTACACTAAGAGACCCGTCTCTGGACAACACTCGCATACATTTTAGCAAGGGTGAGATTTTGCACTCGAAGGTGATGTGGGCCCTCACTCGGGTACACATACTCCTGCTCGAGTGAGAAGTATATTCTTATGTAATATACTCTTGTTAGTAGTACTTGCATCAGAATTTAAGAGAGTTAGATTTCTCACTCGCAAGTGCTGATGTGTCACTCGAGCATATGAAGTCTCACTCGGGCATACTTGTGCTTCTCTGACCTTTATGACTCTCGGCCAAACACTTGCAGTCCCTCACTCGCTAGTGCTAGAGTACAAACTAGCTTCATGCTTGAGTATTGGTTACAATGCTCGAGTGCATCAGTAAGGATGACAGGAATTGCTCTCGGCCAAACACTTGCAGTCCCTCACTTGTATGTGCACGAGTGAGAAAGAGACTCATGCTCGAGTGCTATCTCCAGTGCTCAAGTGCATAAGTAAGAATGGCAGTATTTTGCTCTCGGGCAAACACTTTTTGTCTAACACTCGCATCTGCTAGAGTGCAAAAGGGCTCCATGCTCGAGTATTGGTTACAATACTCGAGTGCATCAGTAAAATCTAACAGCAGACATTACAAAACTTTGCCATATGCATTTGGTAACATTGTAAACATTCTTTAGACTTATAAAACCATGCTTTGCATCCAATTAGCTTTTGTTATCATCAAAACTTGGGATCTAACATTCTCCCCCTTTTTGATGATGACAAAACCTTTGTGATGGGTTTTTAAAGAGATTGATTAGAAAAAAATTTTAAAGTTTAGATTCAAGTTTATATTGTTGCACTTATCTACATATGTTCCCTGCAGTACTTCCACTGGACACTTAACAACCAAGATAAGGCATAGTATCACAGAAACAATTAAAACTGAACAGAAAAACTTAAGAACTTGAAAATATAGCCATTAATGATAAATCAAGAAGCGTACAATATTAAGCATAAATCATTAACTACCCATAAAGCTCGTATACAACCATAAACCAAATAACATCAAAATAATCCTACCCCAATACACAAAAACTACCCAAACACCTAATACATCCCATGATAGCTCAGAAAACCATCACACGTCCTTCTCCCCCATTTTGTCAACATCAGAAGGGGCTGAGGAAAAGTGATATCGGATGATGGGATAAAGGGCACCATGGCTGTGGAAGAGTCAACTGACACTGGCACAAAGGGTGGAGACGATGGCTGAGGAACAGAGGCTAAGGGTGGTGGTAAAGGCGACCGATCATAGGTTATATCAACATTAGAAACTGGATCGGTGAAGAGAACATGTGTCTGTGGATGAGGAGGTGAAGTCGAGGCAGGAGTGGTCTCAGGTGGCACTTCTGAAGATACAGTCGAGAAGTGAGAACGTAACAAGATCTCTATATCAGTTATCCTTCTTGACATGTCATCCTGAGTTTTAAACATCAAGTCAAAGTTGGTATTAGCCTTGTCTACCAACTTTAAGACCTGTAACTCCATCTTGTCCACCAACTTCTCATACTCAGTCATTAATTCCTTTTTCAAGCCAAACACAGCTTGATTGATCACTTCAGTCAAATGATTAGAGAGTGATGTATTCAGGAAAGATGGAGGAGGAACCTGACCTTGAGCAGATGACTGAGCCTCATCACCTCTTGATGGAGTGGCTTCCCTCTGAGATGTAGCCTTGGTTCGACTCACTGGAAGATTGATACTCATATGAGTCAGTTGAGTCTTGCCAAACCTTGGAATAATCACTTTCTCATTTCCTTCCAAGTACCATATCTTGTTTTTCATAAGAATGAGGGATATAAGTTGAGGATATGGTATAGTCACGGATTTTGATGAAGAAAATCGAAATCTTCTTATCTCACTAAAAATGATTTCCCCAACATTTGTTTCTTGCCCGACTAGGAAGGAGGCCAACAAATAATAATCCTTTTAAGCAAAATGGGTGAAATGTTT
Source organism: Inga leiocalycina (assembly GCA_963242795.1). Classification (NCBI taxonomy): domain Eukaryota; kingdom Viridiplantae; phylum Streptophyta; class Magnoliopsida; order Fabales; family Fabaceae; genus Inga; species Inga leiocalycina. The sequence goes on along the minus strand of OY725321.1, from coordinate 46,214,199 downwards.
GGACTTGTTAACTATGCTACGAGAGTATATGTAGTGAAAGGCTCTGTGAGAATCTGGCATGTCAATAGGCTTAAAATTAAGGGGGCCTACTGGGTCATTTGGTTTTAAAAGCTGGAAGGCTTCATTGGCTGAGAGAATGGGTGGATCTGAAGGTGGTGCAACATACCCAAGTAAGTCATTAATAATCTTAGCAGATATCATAATGAATTGACCTCTAACAGTAGTAGATACTGCTTCTTCAATCAATTCTCCAGCCCTATACATAATGTTATGGGTTTTTATGTTGCAATAAAAGGTTTTCACAACAGAGGGTGAATATGGAATATGAATATTCAACCAGGGAGCATAGAATATAAGATAAGGATATAAATCCAAATGACAATTCTTCTTCAAGTAATCTAAGTCTACATAAACTACAGGATAGAAATGCCTATGTGCAAACTCAATATCGAATACCTTCTATTGTAGTGCCTACTGGGTCATTTGGTTTTAAAAGCTGGAAGGCTTCATTGGCTGAGAGAATGGGTGGATCTGAAGGTGGTGCAACATACCCAAGTAAGTCATTAATAATCTTAGCAGATATCATAATGAATTGACCTCTAACAGTAGTAGATACTGCTTCCTCAATCAATTCTCCAGCCCTATACATAATGTTATGGGTTTTCATGTTGCAATAAAAGGTTTTCACAACAGAGGGTGAATATGGAATATGAATATTCAGCCAGGGAGCATAGAATATAAGATAAGGATATAAATCCAAATGACAATTCTTCTTCAAGTAATCTAAGTCTACATAAACTACAGGATAGAAATGCCTATGTGCAAACTCAATATCGAATACCTTCTATTGTAGTGCCTTTAGTTCCTCAACATTGAAACCTTCAGGAGGACTTGTAACTTGTTCTTCCTCTAGAGCCTGTGATGTAGAAGGTACCCTTGAAGCAGCCTACTGGATTGCCTAACATGGTGTGAACTTAAGACACCGGCATGAGAGGCAATTTTCCCAACCAACTTGTCAAGTTTTGACCTCTCCATTGCTTCCCGGAGTTACATATTGAATGTCATCGGAGGAAGAAGAGGATTGTTGTGGTTGCTCAGTGTCTTTCTTCTTTCCTCTTCCTTGGACATCTTTGGATTGAGACCGGGTAACCACTGGTTCTTTGAAAACTACACCCTTTGTTTCTTTTGCGGAGGTTGATCCTTCTTGGCTATTTGAGGCTTAGGATGAGGTTTCTTGGCCGGAGTTCTCTTTTTGGTTTTGGGTTTAGGAAGAGGTGAAGGTGAAGAAGACATTCTAGGAGATGAGGGTATTGGTACCGGAGTTGCTGAAGCACTAGCAGCAGAATGAGTGGGAGAGGGTGAATGAGATCTTTGGGAAATAACAGGAATCTTAGTCCTAGCCATTTAGAAACGAAATGAGAATGACAAGAATCTCAGATTTACTGAAGATGAGTGTGAGAGACTTTCAAAAAGTTAGGGCACCGAATGAGAAATGCTGAGGTTAAATCTCACCTTTTAAAGAAGATTGAAGAGTTGTAACAGTGATTTGAAGCAAAAGGAGACGTTTGATCAATGGGTAACAATTGGAGGTAAAAAGATGCGACCTTCGAGTGACGAGACATATCGAGTGAGACTAGGAAGCGTGACGGTCTGAGCTATCGCGTAACTGATATAAGTAGAAACACTCTAGCAATAACCCTAGTGCTCGAGTGATGTTCATAATGTGCTTGAGTGTGCTCATACTGTGCTCGAGTGACATTCAGACAATTTTGATAAAACATGTAAAAGCGTACCTGGTTTAAAGATTTCTTGCTATATTTTTCATCTTTGAACTCAATCCTCCAAAATCATTTGAGTAACCATGCTTTGAGTAGGCATTTGTAAGAATTTCTTCCTTTTTGCTCGAGTGCTCTTTCTTCACTTCAAGCATGTTCATACCATGCTCGAGTGAGGATCTCTCTTACCCGAGTGAGATCAATTTTAGCTGTTGCACTTCAAATGGTCTGTTGGTATTTTTATCTCCTCTGTTAACCCCTATTTTACATGCTTAGAAACAGAGTATTTTCAATAGTTCTGTGCTAGAGCAGGGTTGACTGACTCGAGTGAGCATGAGCTTGTCATTCGAGTGACACTTCCTGTGCTCGAGTGACATACCTACAAAGACACTTTCTAATGCTCCAACGCCAAAGTCAGTATAATTATCATCAAAAATTTATTTAATTAAAATAGTTAACAAGAAAACTTACAACTCATTGGGATTAACCATTCCCAATCCTCTTTGAATATATAGAAATTGATCTTTAGTTATTGGCTTTGTGAATATGTCAGCAAGTTGAAGGTGCGTTGGTATGAATTCTACTTTGACATCCTTCTTTTGCACGTGATCTCGAATGTCTGTGTTTGGTTCTTGAATGTTGAATAGGATTCTTGGCTAAGCTTATAGTGCTAGTGTTGTCACAATAAATTGGAATCTTATTTAAGTATATCCCCAAATCTTGAAGTTGTTGTTTCAACCATAACACTTGAGAACAACAACTTGCTACAGCTATATATTCAGCTTTAGTCGAGGATAATGAAACTGTGTTCTACTTCTTGCTGAACCATGATACCAGAGAGCCTCCAAGGAATTGGCATTGACCACTAGTACTTTTCCTGTTAGTTTTATATCCTCCATGATCTGAATCTGAATATTCCATTAAATACTCGTTTCCTCTTTTTGGATACCATAAGCCAAGTTCTAAAGTGTCTCCTAGATATTTGAAGATTCTTTTCACTGTCTCTGCATGTGATACCTTAGGAGCGGATTGATACCTTGCACATATTACAATGCTGACTGAATATCTGGCCTGCTTGCTGTAAGATAGAGTAATGATCCAATCATTTCTCTATACTTAGTAATGTTGAAGCTAGGACCTTTTACATCAGCAACCAATAAGGTTGTAGAACTCATTGGAGTATCAGCTCCATTAGCATTATCTAATCCATACTTCTTCAACAACTCTTTCAAATACTTAGTTTGAGACACAAATATACCATTCTTCTTTTGCTTGATTTCAAGTCTAAGAAAGAAGTTCAATTCTCCCATTATGGACATTTCAAATTCTCCCTGCATAATCTTAGAAAACTCTTGACACATAGATTCATTAGTAGCACCAAAAATAATATCATCAACATAAATTTGAACAATTAGAATATCATCTTTGTTATGTTTGATGAAAAGAGTTGTATCTACTTTTCCTCTGACAAAATTTTGATCAAGAAGAAACTTGCTTAGTCTTTCATACCAAGCTCTAGGTGCTTGTTTCAAACCACATAAAGCTTTCTTAAGTTTGAAAACATGATCAGGCTTTGTTTCATCTTCAAAACTAGGAGGTTGTTCTACATATACTTCCTCCATAATATAACCATTTAGAAAAGAACTTTTCACATCCATTTGATAAAGTTTAAAACCTTTAATGCAAGCAAAGGCTAAGCGTACTCGTATTGCTTCCAATCTTGCCACTAGAGCATATGTTTCCTCATAATCAATTCCTTCTTCTTGATTATAGCCTTTGGCCACCAATCTTGCTTTGTTTCTCACAATGATTGCTAATTCATCAAGTGTTTTTTTGAAAACCCATTTGGTCCCTATAACCGTATGATCTTTAGGTCGAGGAACCAAATCCCAAACTTGATTTCTTTGAAATTGATTTAATTCTTCTTGCATAGCCATCACCCAATCATTGTCAGATAAGGCTTCTTCCATATTAGAGGGTTCAATTTCAGAAATAAAAGCAGAGAAAGTTACCTCATTGAGGATTCTATTTCTGGTTTTGACACCTTCATGAATATCTCTAATTACTTAATCAATTGGATGATCTTTAATATGTCTCCATGCTTTTGGTTGAGCATGATCATCGACATCTTCTATATTTTGAAAATCATTTGTTTCTAAATCATTCTATTTTGAAATAGATTTGTTTTTCTTTATCGAATCCATTTCTTCTTCATCAACATGTTTTATTTGAGAATCAAGTTCATCAAACACAACATGAATAGATTTTTCAACAGTACATGTTCTTTTATTAAAAACTCTATAAGCTTTACTTCTATTAGAATATCCTAGAAATAAACCTTCGTCAGACTTTGAATCAAATTTACCTAAGTTTTCTTTACCATTGTTGTGAATAAAGCACTTACATCCGACGATGTGTAGATGAGCAAGATTTGGCTTTCTTCCTTTGTAGAGTTCATATGGCGTCTTTGCAAGTGACTTGCGAATATATGCTCGATTTGAAATGTAGCATGCACTACTTATTGCATCTACCCAAAACACTTGTGACATTTATTTTTCATTAAGTATTGCTCTCGCCATTTCCGTGAGGACTCTGTTCTTTCTTTCTACTACTCCATTTTGTTGGGGTGTTCTAGGTGCGGAGAAGTTATGATCTATTCCTTCGTTGTTGCAGTATTCTTCAAAGAGTTGATTATCAAATTCTCCTCCATGGTCTTTCCTAATAGAGACAATAGAAATACCTTTCTCATTTTGGACCTTTTTAGCAAACGTAATAAATTCAACAAATGTTTCATCTTTTGAAGCAATAAATATAGTCTATGTAAATCTAGTAAAATCATCGACAATCACTAAAGTATATAGATTTCCTCCAAAACTTTTTACTCTTGCCGGACCTACCAAATCCATATGAAGTAATTGTAAAGGTTTGGAAGTAGAAATCTCATACTTTGTTTTAAATGAAGATTTAGTTTGTTTGCCCTTTTGACATGCTTCACAAATCATATTATCTTTAAATTTTAGTTTAGGAAGACCAACAACTAAATCTTTTCTAATCAGTTTGTCAAGTTGATTCATATTAAAATGAGCCAGACGCTTATGCCATAACCAACTTTCCTCTGATCTGCTAAGAAAACAATTTTCAGAAGAATTTGAATTTAAATAAATAGTATAACAGTTACCATCCCTTTGAGCTCGGATCTTTGCCTTGATAGATTCTTTGTTAGTGGCAGATCTTTCTTGTTTACTATCAAGCATTCTTTTGAATCAAAGATCACTCAGTTATCTTTGTCAGTGCTTTGACTTACACTCAAGAGGTTGCGGCATAATCTTTCAACGTAGTAAACCTCGTTGATTTGAACACCATCGGATTTTCCCACTTCACCAATTCCAGCAATTCGTCCAGATTGATTACCTCTAAATGTTACCTTTCCTCCTTCTCTGGTTTCCAACATGGTGAACTTATTTTTGTCACCAGTCATGTGTCTCGAACATCCACTATCAATATACCACTTGTTTGCTCGTGATACTTTGAGACATACCAGATTAAGGTGATCAAGTTTTAGGTACCCACACTTTCTTAGGTCCTTTGTGGTTAGTATGTGATACATGTGTCCCTTTTGGAACCCATTTATACGTGCCAATAACTTGTCCTTTCTTAAAATAACATGATGAAGTATAATGCCATTTCCTATTACAATAGCTACATGATGCCAAAGGATTTGATGTATGCACATAATTCCTGAAATATTTAAGATAAGTTCTACTGCTATTCTTCTTATTTCCTCTATTCTTATCATGATCAAACTTATATCGAATTTCAGATTTATCAAAGGAAACTTTCTGAGAATTTATAATAACTTTAAGAGTTTCACTTCCCTTAGTAAATTTTTCAACAGTTTTTGTTAAATATTTTATTTTCTTATCTTTCTCCTCATATACTTCACACGATGATATGACAGTATTTTCTAATTCTTTTACTTTCTTCTTATAACTAACCATTTCTTTAGCTACCTTGATGAATTTTGTATGCAATGCATTATATTCATATAACAATTTATCATAAGTAGGTTCAGAATCACTTACCTCAGAATCTGATTCTTCTTCTTTGGCTATTAAGCATAGATTTGCTACTTTGTCATTGTCGCTTTCTTCATCTGATGAACTATCACCCCAGATAGATGATATGTATGGTTTCTTTTTCTGCTTCTTTTTGTCTTTGTTTCTAAAGCATTCGGATTTGATGTGTCAAAGTTTCCCACATTCATAGCATACTATCTGTTGCTCTTTGTTTTCTTTCTTGCTTGGTCCACCTTGAAAATTTTTAAAATTCTTTTGACCTCTTCTATAGAATTTCTTGAATTTTCTCACGATCATTCCCATTTCATCATCATTAGGGACATCTTCATTTTCAAAAGACTCTTCTTCTTCCTTGATAGCCTTAAGTGCAACTCCCTTTTTCTTTTTATCATCAAACTCTTCTAGTTCCTTCTTGAATCTCAACTTTCCTTCATACTCAAAAACACTACCAAAGAGAGCAGCTACGAATCTCATTGACTCTTCTTTAGCTTCTTCGATAGCTGTCACCTTCGCTTCCCATTCTTTCGTAAGAATATTAAGAATCCTTCTTACCTAGGAATTTTGGTCAAAAGATTTTCCAAGTACAGATAATTGATTAACAAGATGAGTGTACCTGAGTTCAAATTCTGATATTCCTTCTCCAGGTTTCATACAAAATAAATCATACTCTGTAATTAGAGTATTGACTCTATTTTCTTTGATTCCGGATGTACCTTCAAGAGTGATTTCAAGAGTATCCCACATATCTTTGGCAGTTAGTAGAGTACATATTCAAAAATATTCCTTTTGACTGAGAGCACTTTGTATCATTAAAATAGCTTTTCTATTTAACATTACTAACCTTTAATCATCTTCGTCAAACTCCTCTGGGCTCTTCTTAACGATTCTATCTTCGATTTTCTTCATTAGAACATAGTCACCATCTTGTATTACATTCCATAAACCGTACTCGTTAGCCATTACGAATACTCTGAACTTAGCTTTCTAGAACGAAAAATGTTCTCCAGCAAAACCAGGAGGTCTAGTGATTAAAGCTCCATCTGGAAGAATGTTTTCACCCATTGTTGCCATTTTTTGGATCCTTCTCAAGCTGTTAGGCTCTTCGGAGAAGACCTCGCTCTGATACCAAATGAATGAGGCAAGCTTCACCCAAGAGGGGGTGAATTGGGTGATGTGATAAATTTTTCGCTAGATATAGTGATATGAAAATAATTGTAGACAAAGTAAAGTTGAGAAGATTAGGACACAGAGAGTTATACTGGTTCGGCCTAAAAACTAGGCCTACGTCCAGTCCTCAGAGATCAAGCCTACTGAGATTTTCACCATTCTTTTAAGATTCAATGGGCTCTCAGAATGCCACAAAACAACAATTGTCCTCAAATGGACTACAAGCAGAAATATTCTCACATTAAGAAATTTCTCTCCCCCTTACGACAAGTCTTAGTGCAGAAAAACAACCTATGACCTTTCTCACTTGCTTACGTATATAAGTCTTATGAGCAGCAACGTTCTCTCCCGCTTACACCACTGTAAGTCTTACGAGCAACAACGTTCTCTACTACTTGTATCTTATAAGTCTTATGAGTGGAAGGTTTTATTAGGAATTCTCTCAATTGCTTCTCTCGTAAGGATATCTACCCTCTCAAGGTCCCAATACCTTGAGATCAAATGAAAATAGAATTTGAAATGTATATAAACTCTCTTACAGAGCAAGTATAATAAACACTGAAGAGCAATATGAATATAGAGAAAATCTGAATAACAGAGACTCGTGAATTTGCCTGTGAATTCTTGTGCTTCGTTGTATTTGACGATCTCTGGAACTCTGTATTTATAGACGTTTGATTTTTCCCGTTTGAATAATGATCATTGTCGAGCTAGGCATATTACTATGGAACAGCATGCGTACGTTTGAAATCTTTGAACGCAGTAGTTACGTGCTTGTAATGATATTGTCTGCCATTGTTTGACTTCCTTTGCGTCTGTTTATTTCAAACGTTCATCCTCATGTATCACACTTATAATACATTTAAAATGTTGTTAAATAATAACAATAAGTGATGATAACTTAAATAAATATCATTAAACCATATTCGGATTGAACGCTGTAAGATTGGTGCATTTTGTCTTCTGGCAGAGTATCACTTGAGCATGGATGGGCTCACTCAAGTGAATACACATATTTTCTCCTTGTTCTTCAGTTTTTCACTTGCACTTCCACAAGATTGCAAAGAGTTAATTTTCTCACTCGTGAGTGATGTGGGGCCTCACTTGAGCACAACTCCTTCTGCTTAAGTGGCCTTGTTTATTACACTAAGAGACACGTCTCTGGACAACACTCGCATACCATTTTAGCAAGAGTGAGATTTTGCACTCGTACGTGATGTAGGCCCTCACTCGAGTACACATACTCCTGCTCGAGTGAGAAGTATATTCTTATGTAATATACTTTTGTTAGGAGCACTTGCATCAGAATTTGAGAGAGTTAGATTTCTCACTCGCGAGTGCTGATGTGTCACTCGGGCATACTTGTGCTTCTCTGACCTTCATGACTCTCGGCCAAACACTTGCAGTCCCTCACTCGCTAGTGATCGAGCACAAACTAGCTTCATGCTCGAGTGCATCAGTAAGGATGACATGAATTGCTCTCAGCCAAACACTTGCAGTCCCTCACTTGAATGTGCTCAAGTGAGAAAGAGACTCATGCTTGAGTACTATCTCCAGTGCTCGAGTGCATCAGTAAGAATGGCAGTATTTTGCTCTCGGGCAAACACTTTCTGTCTAACACTCGCATCTACTAGAGTGCAAAAGGGCTCCATGCTCGAGTATTGGTTACAATGCTCAAGTGCATCAGTAAAATCTGACAACAGACATTACAAAACTTTGCCATATGCATTTGGTAACTTTGTAAACATTCTTTAGACTTATAAAACCATGCTTTGCATCCAATTAGCTTTTGTTATCATCAAAACTTGGGATCTAATAGTGGTGACTTTTCAAAGATTGCTGAAAGTTATGGTAGAGTTGGATGTATGTATGAAAATAGAAAATGTAATGGCACCATGTAATTATTTTGAACTTTAAGGGTGAAATTAACCATATTGGGATAGTTGACCACATTGACTTTATTTTTTACTTAGCACACTAACCTTCATAACAACCAACTTGAGTGTTTCAATTATACAAGTGTTGGACAAAAAAATAACATATTGTCCATAAACTCCAATTATAGGACCTAATAGATGTTTGAAATCTAAGACTTGTTTGAGCTCAGAGAAACAGCTAGATACCCATCAGGAAAGGCAACCAAGTAGTAACTCTTTCATTCATATGTTGTGAGATACGTTGCATATTTATGGTTTCATCATGAATTTAGAAGTATTCACAATTTGTGAGGTCGTTGCCCGGGCCTATTGAACTGGTGGACATATGAGCTATACTAATTGCTATTATGCACTGGTGGAATCTTGAGGCCTATTGCGCGGGTGAAAATCGGGGCCAAGTGATTTACATACCTGGCACTACGGTAATGTGATCTACTGTATGATGTGTTCTAAATGTTGATTCCTATTTCCATGTTATATAATGATTGTTTGTCATGATCTGTGTTCTTGTATATATGTGATTGAATGCCTATTACTACTAAGAATCTTTTAAATCTCGCTCTTTTCCTATAACAACTACAGCATAGGCTAGCAACTCAAGGAGCAAGAAGGTAAACCCGGACAACTAGAGGACAAAGCTGAGAGATTTTATTTCCTGTTGGTTTTCTATTTTGTTACTGTATATGATGTATATAACTTGGTAGGAATAATGATAGTACAATGATAGAACTAGCGGTAACTAATGCTTAGGTAGCTTAGTTGAATGATGCTTTCGTACGGTAATGGATCATTACCCAATCTATGAAATGTAACCTTAAGTAGAGAAATGCTCGCATATTCTGATGAAAAGAATTAAGAACTATGAGTTATAATAGAATTGAGAACCTTTATGAAATCATTTTGAAAAGTTTGAATTTCATCAGAAAAACCCACTCAATTATAGGTTTGAACCCTGATTTGAAGATGGGATTTATAAGTTTTTTTTTAAGTATATTTATTCCATGACTAAATTTCTGGCTTAATGGTTCAACTCGCTTTACATTTAAACTCATCTGATGACCATAAAGGAAAGGGTGTTACATAGGACAATCTGGTCCCAAACAACTCCATATATTCATGAAATGAATACATGTGATGGTAAAAACATACATGCAAAACAATACATAGTAATGAGATAAAAAGCTACTACCTAGTCGCCTTTCTAGCCCTTTACCTTTATTGACCAACTTCTTGTCTGGGCTTAGGCAAATGTTGAATCCTATAATTTGGAATTCACAAATCGATGGGTCATTGTCTATTCCAATCTCATTGGCATACTAAAGATAATGTTACTCTAGACTCATCCCAATTCTGACCTTTACTTAACTTTGTTGGTTATCTTTAGTGTTCTAAGACTTATTATATGTCTTCTTTCCTTGTGACTTGGGTAGTCAATATGGTCACATTAGACTCTATATCATGTTTCTAATCTCCATACTTTTACTAACCACAATTCCTTTTAAAATCTAGAAATTCCTAATCTACTTGATTTAATGGATCAACTTTGAAAATTCATATCTTAATTTAGAAAACTCTAAATGAGGTGATTCAAGTTCCTATCTAAATCCCTTTAAGTTCTCTATAAAGGAGAATATCACTCAGTGTCAATTAAAGACATAAAATTCCAAGAATCCATGACCAACCTGGCTGCCACAATATTCATTTCAGATTTGATAACCTAAATTTAACAAATCATGACTTACAATTGACTAATCCAAATAATGCATTATATACCTCATTTTAAATCTTAAAATGTCTACTATTACCCTATAAAATATTATAATCATTGGACAAGATTTAGTCTATCAAAATCAACTTATAAGCAACCTGACTTCCTTGAAAACGAATCTGGCAACACTATCCTTAACAACCTTTAATTTCAATTTTAGGGTTTTCAATCCAACCTTTCTAAATTTGTTTCAACAAGCTATTCCCACACAATTTTGGATGAAGAATCTATTTCAAACATCAAATTTGGAAAAATCCAACTCCTTCCCTATGAACCGCTCATGTTTCGGGCCAAAATTTTGTTTTCGATCTTGATATTCCCAAAATTAATCTTTCATCTTTTTCCTACACAATTTGTCATTCTAAACCTATTGGAAACCTTAACATCAATAAAATCTCATTCCTTTCTAGTGCTCTGTTCTGACCGAAATTCACCTTAAGCTCCAATAAAGTGATTTTGATAAATATTAACCACAAAATTTGGTAAACATTCTTTCTATCATGCTTAAGACTTTTCTATCACCATGTTCATGTTCATAAGACCATTCAAACCTTAAGATTACCTCTTGATTGAAAATTAGGGCAGCACAATAACCTTATAAAAATATAACCAAATATCAAGATACTATACTCAAATCAGAGCTTACTCTTACCTTTTTCCAGTTCTATAACCCGTTCTTGATTCTTCCAACTCCCAAACCATTTGATAGCACCAAACTTTAAATGGTAGAAATGTTGCTCTTGATGAGAGGAACAAGATAAGTGAAAGCACAACAGCTAAAAATGTGATTTCGGGGATGAAAAACACTCAAGAACACTTTCTTGTGTTCTTCAAGATTTCATCCTTCTTCTCTCTTCTTCCTTTTTGTATCTATTTTCTCTTATTTTCCTCTTATTTTCTACCCATTGGATGAAATTTAAAGACTTAGGAGGTGTTAGGGTTTTGATTTGACAAGTGTATAAGTGTACAGGGTGTTAGGTGCTTTGTCCTCTAACTTGGCCAACCTAAACATTAGGGAATTCATCTGGCTTACTTGAGGGGTATTAGGGGATAGCTATGTGTCAAGATGTAATTATTTTCTTTCCTCTTCCCTCTTGGTCAACTTTCTTGTTAAGGGAGGGAAGTTCGATGACTTTATCCAGCTTTCAAGAGCTGTGTCGAGGAAAGTCAGACATGTGCCTGATTAGAGACTGATGAGTCATCCTGGCTAATGAACATGTGTTACTTGAGGGCTAGGTGGCATCCCAGGGGTGTTCCAACCCAAAAGCTACTGTATCAAAAATCTGATTTACGAAAAGCTACTTTACAAAAAGTTACTTTATTAATGATACTTTATACGGATGTGCAACCAAGTGGCACCATATGTGCTTGTATGTGTCCAAATGGAGCCAAGTGTATGTTTATGGCCTTAAGATAGGGCCAAGTATACATAGGCACTGATATATTTTATCCAAAAATATTTCACACACACAAAGCAACATTGATTACTAAATTTTCAGGATGTTACAAGTTCCTCTTCTGGTTACTACCTGGGCCATAGGAATATTGCCTAAAAGCCCCTGGAGTGTTGTATCAAAGAATACTGACCTGTAGAATAGATGCCAGCTAGTGGTGCAAAATAATCAACTAGTGGCATGCCACATGGTATTTAGTTTTTATCAATCACAACCTATTAACTAAATCCACCATATATATCATATTATCCTTAAGGGGTCTTCATATTTGCATGCTCATACATTTTAGTTCATAACATAGAATCACCATGTTCCAACACAAACATATATTCTTTATCCAGTTAATCAATAATATATGAGCAATACATAATCTTAATGCATCACATACAAAACACATATATCCGTCAAGCCTATACTCATAAACACATCACACCAGTAGTTCACGTATAGGGCCACTCATGAGGCATGAATAACATAGATACCAAAAATAGTTCAGTTTATGCATCTAGGCCTATAGTTGTCTCTAATGACTCCACAAATCAGTCTATCTAATCTTATGATTCACACAAAGGTCCCAAAAGGTGTTATTGGTCATAAAATAGCAAGGTTCATACTAGTTTTACTCATTTTAGGCTTATGGAATTTTTCAGAGAAACCCACAAGTAGTACTGATAAATAAGATATATATATATATATATATGACCATATTACCTAGTATTCTTTAACTTCTAACAAAGAAAAATCCTTATCCTAAAGCTCAGAGTAATGAGAAACTTAATTAATTCAAAGTTTTTAGAAACATTAGATGGTTACAATTTCTCCTCCATGTAGTTGCTCATAATTTCCTATGAGTAGGAAATGTTATATTAGAACTATATTAGATTTGAGAATTAGGATCATCGGATCGTTAGATTAGCCTTGTCTAACGTTTCTATAATCTCAATTTGAGATTTTAACATTTAAAACCTCTAGAAAACCCCTAAATCTATGACAATTCCTATTTTTCAAATCACATATTCAAAGCATGATAAATTATTCTTACCCAAGACATTAAATTGAAGATTTCACCTTGGTTTCATCGAATACGATGTCTCAAACAAGCTCACAAACTTTCTCGATGATCCAATGATGGACTTAGCTATAAACATTAATTCTTTCTTCTAGGTTTATTCTCCACATTCCAGAAGTCCATTTGTCTTTCGGGCTTTGTAAATCATAACCCATGATATTAATTTCTACTCCAATAGTCAAAATTGACAAATTGGATGTCTTGGATGGGCTTACCAAATTTCATCTCAATCCAATGATTAACAAAAGTACAAATGGCATTTTACTGAGGCTGCCCCAACTGTATGCAAAAATAGAAAAGTTGCACTTTAAGTCCACCTCACTAGTCCTATATATAGGCTCTAAGAACTCCCACTTCTCCTTATTTAGTTGATATGGCACTTCTTAATCTTTTATTTTATTATTTATTTACTTATATGCACATATGCAAAATTAAAATTAAATACTCTCATTTAACCTCTACTAACTTTATTATTTTATCTTTTCTAAACAATTCAATAATAATAAATGTTTAATTTTATTTTTATTAGACTTCATTTAACGTTAATGTTTTTATTTATTTTAAAACCATTATTCACTAAATTATATTTACCACTAAATCTTTCCTTTATATGATTATCTAAGTCTTATGAATGAAAATTTGGGATGTTACAATTCTCCCCACCTTTTAGGAATTTTGTACTCGTGCGAAATCCAACACATCTGAAGACGAGCGATCCCATTAAGGGGATGTTACCTTTAAAATTATTTTGGCTATTTTTGGGGAAGCTAAGCCTCTTCATAATTTTTATAAATCCCTAAAATAGTATTCCATAATGTTTCCTCAATCTTTCTAGGCCACTAAATAATTTTAATGCTTCTTTTTCTTCTTTGTCTCTTTGAAATTTCACCCCAAAAATAGGCTTTTAGCCATCTTAAATTTTTTTAACTAGGATTCAAAATTTGGGATGTTACAATTCTCCCCGTGTAAAACTAAATTTTGTCCTCAAAATTTAGAAGGATACCTTGTGACATAAATTTGTGATGTTGTCTCTTCATGACTTCCTCTATAATTCCTAGGTTGCTTGTTGGAAGATCAACCCTTCTAGACTTCATTCGTGAATGAAATAATTTTGTTCCTCAACTATTTCATTTGCTTGTCATTGGTCCATTCTAGCTAAAGTTGATATCATAGATTATCTTGCAAGCTTATATCTTAATATTCCTTATCAAGATGCTTCGAGCTAGCTAATCATTCTTCAATTAAGAAATATGAAGACATTATTAAGCTATCTCAAATTCATGGGTAAAACACCTCACATGCTAATGACCTAACTTTAGATATAATCTCTAACATACCGATAATTGAGGCTTATCTTTATGGTCATGTGGATTGATCTATGCCTATAATTGGAGACACTTCAAATAATCCAAGCTTAAATTCTAATAACATAAAGAGGACTTGACTTCTCTTTATCCCTTCTTTTTTATGTTTTTAGGCACATTCACACATAATAGTGCCTTGAAATTATTCTTATTATCATGGTATTCTATTCCTCCATGATAGCTTAATTTGTCTCTTTTGACTTTCCCTTGGTGATATATATACCTTGATACTCAGTCTATTCATATGATATTTGAGGCTCTTTCTATTTCTCTTGCATCCTCTTGTCATATATAGCTTGTTTGAAAGCATTTTGTTTAGTACTTATAGCTTTGAACTCTACTAGCTCTTACTTTCCTTTGTTGACCAAATAGAATTGAGTTGGACCTAATTAGCAATAATGCTATATGAAGAAAAGTCAAGGTCTCTATATTCTAAACTCATCTCAGGTCATTATATTCCCAAAGAATTGTTATACTTTATGCGTCAATAAATTTCCTTAAGGTCTACTATAACTATGAGATCTAACTATGATGTCGAGATCTATGATGATCTCATTAAGCCCACTTCTTGCACCTAACTATGATCGCTAGGAATCTAACTATGATCCCTTTATGAGAAATACAAGACTTCAAAATAAAGAGATCGAATAACTTGACCTCTATTCAATCTAGCAACTGTATTGATCATTCTCTAAGGCTAATCTCATGAGCCTTACTCATTCCTTGTGGTAACTTTAGAACTATTTTCTTAAATTTTCAACTTCCTCAGGCCTTATTGATTCTGATGGTGCGAACCCATAAGGGAAGATCCCACGAACCCACAACCAATTCTGAAATATACACACCCCAAGAAAGCTAAACACAGATCGACGATCCACTTGAACCCTTGAACACGAAAGAACAAGGATCCAAAGTGTTGGAAAACGCCACAAGGTTGATCAAGCCTTGATAAGTTTGTTAGTTCTAAAAAGAACCCTAGAGAGAATCCACTCTCAAGAAACAAAGTGTAGAAGTGAAACTTTCATTTATGATTCAAATCTGAATTGTGTGTCTTACAAATGAAGAAGCACCAAGTATTTATAGGAAAATATGACCTAATTGCAATAAGTGCAACTTTGAAAACAACCAATACAAATTGTAAAACCATGTGCTAGGAAGCCTAAAAGTCTAATACAATAAACACAAAAGTCTAATACAATCTAGAAGAAAGTTGAAAAATCAAATACAGTATGATAAAGAAAACAAAAGTCAAATCTACCACCAACTCCTTGTTGATTTTCGCACACCTAACTTCAAGAAAATGTAGTCAGCAAATTAAGGCTTAAAATGTGCTTATTTAGGCCCAAATGAGCCTCCCATGTGTAGTACTAGGTCCAACCTCTTTGTTTTGAAGTTTCCAAGCCCAAAACTTGATTAACAACTCCATATTTAGCACAAATGAACTTAGTGACGTTTTCAGCATCTTTGTTTTGTAAATCAGATTTATTGATCCAATTGCCATTTTATGTAGAACAACTTCTTCAATCAGCCCAATCAATACTTCCTTGAATATTTTAGCTTGTGCTCTCATGATTTGTCCAACTGGAATTTGATAATGATCATTTGAAACAGAAGAGATGTCACTTGAATTTGAAAGGACAACTTGTTGATTCTGGATCGCATCACTTATTCTCTTTTCTCTATTTTTGGCCATCTTTTGCTCTATATTTTCTACCTATATTGTAGTAAGGTTGACTTCGATTGGCTTGCCTCAGCTGATTTTCCTTTCTTTAAGAGTACATGTTACTTTTATTATAGCATTGTCAGCTTTGTTATTCTATTCCTCGAGACTATTGGAGGACAACTTGCTTTTGTTAGTAATGTCAACTCCACTTGCTTTTCTGCATCTACAAGTATGTTCTATCGGAAGACCAATTCCTATTTAGGCTCTATTGGAAGGGACTGTATGAGTTGGCCGGTTGGGCAATCAACCAGTTCAATTTCATGATGTAAAATGGACCAAGCCGTCAACAAGCAAGACCTTACTCCATCCATGAAAAAGGAGGGGTTCAGTAGGAGGACTTCTCAGTAGGTCACCCATCGTGGTACTACCATCACCGAAGCATGCTTAGCTATAGAGTTGTTATAGGATCCAGTGCATTAGTGCTTTATGATTAAACCTAACAGGAGATGCGCAATCATTAACTATATTTGCAGTTATGTGAAATTCAATGCATGCAATTGTTGGGCTAGGGCCTATCGAACCTGAATGTAGGTTTGACTACCCGACCGACCCGGTCGGTCCAACTAGTTAGATCATAGGCCTTTCCTCCTTACTTTTAGTCATGCTGGGCAATTTTTACACCATTAGGGGTCGACATTGTCCAAAGTAAGGATGGTTTGAACGGTCCAACCAGTTGGCCCGTGAGCTAGCCCATCTTTCCATCAGCCAAGAACGCGATGGTGTTTTAGTATTCCAGGCTAACATTTAGAAGCCATTGGGTCAAGCGGTAGGGGCCGATCGAATGGGTAGTCAGCCTATTCAATATTATGAGGAAAAAATGGATCTAGTTGTCAGCAGGAAAGCCCTTATCCAAACACAAAAAAAAGAGGGGTTTAACATGAGGACTTCCCAGGAGGTCACCTATCCTAGTACTACTCTCTCCCAAGCATGCTAAAGTATGGAGTTTTGATAGGATCCCACACATTAGTACTGTATGATCAAACCCGATAGGAGAGGCACAATCGTTAACTATATTTGCACTCGTGCCTAATCCTACATATACAATTGTTGGGCTAGTGCCTCTCTAGCCCAAAGTAGGGTTCTAAGTGCTAGATAGGTTCGGTCGATCTAATATGTTGCAACGCAAGCCTATTGCCTCACTCTTGGTCATGCGTGTCATTTCGTTTACACTATTATGGGTTGGCATTCAGGCAAAGTGGGGCCAAACTGGACGATCCAATAGGTTAGGCTGTGGGCTGCCTATCTTTCGCTTAGGCAGGGCCGTGATAGTTTTACGGTATTTCAACCTAACATTTAGGCACCAAAAGGTCTGACACTACTGTCGGAGTAAAAAAGAAGGGTTCAATATGAGGATTCCCTAAAAGATCATCCATCCTGGTATTACCTAGCTCAAGCAAGTTTCACTGTAAAATTTTAAGCTGATCCAATGTATTACTACTGGTATGGTCAAACCCGACAAGAGACATGCAATCATTAACTATATTTGTACTCGCACAAAATCATACATATGCAATTATTGGTCCAGGGCTTTTCTAGCAAGACCCACGATTTTGACCAATAGACCGGCCCTATCGATGCAACCAGTTGGACTGCAACCCTATCCATCTCAACTTTGGTAGCATTATGACACTTCATTACACCGTTAAGAGCTAAAATCAGCCAAAGTAGGGTTGAGCGAGACAGTCCAATAGTTTTGGCTATGAGCTGGGCCGTCTTTCCATCAAGCAAGGCTGTGATGGTGTTACGGCATTTTGGCCTGATATTTTAGGTGTTATACGGTCAGGCATTACTATCAGTGCAAAAAAGAGGGCTTCAACACAAGGACATCTTAGGAAGTTAGCCATCCTAATACACTATCCCCCAAGCAAACTTAATTGCAGAGTTTTGAGGGAAACCGGCACATTACTATTGGTACGATTGAACTCAACAAGAGATGCGCAATCATTAACTATATTTGCACTAGTGCCAAATTCTATACATGCAATCATTGGGCCAGAGCCTCTTGAGCCCAAGCCATGTTTCTAACGGCCCAATAGACCTTATCGACCAAACTAGTTGGACTGGTGGCCTATCTACTTTTTAGTCACGTTTGACATATTGTTTATGCCGTTATAGGCAAGCATTTAGCCAAAGTAGGGCTGGGCTAGACATTTTAACCAGTTTGGTCGTGCCTCAGACAATCTTCCCTCAGGTAGTATCGTGATAGTACTGTGGCATTTTAGCGTGACAATTAGGCACCATAATCACGAGGGGTTCAATAAGAGGACTTCTTGCTTAACTGCAGAATTCTGATATGATGCAGTGCATTAGTACCGGTATGATGGAACTAAGATGGTACACGCAATCATTAACTATATTTTCACTCATGTAAAATCCTACACATGCAATTGTTGGGCTAGGGCCTCTTAAGCCCTAGCCAAGGTTCTAATTGCTTGATCAACCCAGTTGGTCTAGTCGGTTAGACCATAGGTATGTCCACCTTAATTTTGGTCACGCGCACTACTATATTTACGATGTTATGGGCTGACATTCAGCTAAAGTGGGTGGTAAGACAGTCTTACCAATTCAGATGTGGGCCTATTTGTCTTTCCCTCAAGTAGGCCCACAATGGTGTTCTAGAATTGCAGTAAGACTTTTAGGTGTTGTAGGCGAGCACTATAGTTAGTGCAAATAAGAGGGGTTTAACACAAGTACTTCTTAGGCAGTCAACTATCCTAGTACTACTCTCGCCTAAGATTGTTTATCTGTGATATTTAAGGGGATCTAGTATATTAGTGTTGGAATGATTGAACCAGACAGGAGATGCATAATCATCAACTATATTTGCACTCATGCAAATCTTACTCATGTAATCGTTGAGCTAAGGCCTCTCAAGCTCTAGCCACGGTTTTAATGGCTCAAGGGGACCTATCGGCTCAACCTGTTAGATCGCTGACCTGCCTACCTCACTTTTGGTCACATATACTACTTCATTTAAGCGCTTACGAGCTGGCATTCAGCTAAAGTGGGTCTGGCTTAGACAGTCCAACTAGTTGGGCCATGGGCCAGCTCATCTTTCCCTCAGTTAAGGTCACGATGGTGTTTCGGCATTTTGGCCTGACATTTAGGCACTGTAGGGCCTGGTGCTACTGTCGGTGTAAAAAAACAGGGGTTCAACACAAGGACTTCCCAGGAGGTCACCTATCTTAAACTACTGTAGCCCAAGTGCACTTAATTGTGGAGTTCTGATAGGATGCGGTGCATTAGTACTAGTATGATCGAACCTGATAGGAGATGCACAATCATTAACTATATTTGCACTCATGTAAAACCATACACAGGAAATCGTGGTCCAGGGCCTCTTGACCCCGAGCAACTATTTTGACTAACCGACAAGCCCTGTCGGTGCAACTAATTGGACCATAGGCCTGTCTGCCTCAATTTTGGTGGTAACCAGTACTTCATTTATGTCGTTACGAGTTGGCAGTTAGCCAAAGTAGGGCCAGGCTGGATGATCCAACTTGTTGGGCATGGGTCAGCCTTTCTTTCCCTTAGTTAGGGGCACGACGGTATTTATGCTCTTTTGGTTGATATTTTTGGTGTCGTATGGTCGAGCACTACTGTCGGCAGAAAAAAGGGCTTCAATATAAGGACTTCTCAGTAGGTCACCCATCCTAGTACTACTCTCACCTAAGCGCGCTTAACTGAGGAGTCCTAATGGGATGTATTACATTAGTGTTAGTATAGTCGAACCTGATAGGAGACATACAATCATTAACTATATTTACACTAGTGCAAAATCCTACACATGCAATCATGGGGCAAAGGCCCCTTAAACCTAAGCTAGGATTCAGACCGCCCGACATGCCTAGTTGGTCTAGTTGATTAGGCCACAGGCCTGTCCGCCTCGCTTTTTGTCACACACGCTACTATGTTTATGCCGTTAAGGCTGGCATTCAGCCAAAGTAGGTGGCTGGATAGTCCAACCAGTTGGGCAGTGTGTCTGCTTCTCTTTCCCTAATTCAAGCCCACCATGGTGTTCTGGTGTTTCAACTACGGTTTTAACCGCCTGACTGGCCCTATCAGTACAACCGGTTGGACCGTAGGCCTATCTGCCTCAATTTTGGTGGCACCCGACACTTCATTTACAACTTTACAGTTAGAATTTAGTAAAAGTGGGGCTGCCCTAGATGGTCCAATAGCTTAGACCCTGAGCAAGCCAACTTTCCCTCAAGTAGGGCCATAATGGTGTTACAGTGTTTCAACCCAACATTTTAGGCCTGTAAGGTCAAGCATTACTGTCGACACAAAAACGATGGGTTAAATACTAGGACACCTTAGGAGGTCAACCTGTTAGAAGTTGTACCCCAAGGCTTAATCATTATACTTTGAACATTATTAATTTAATGAATTTCTCTATTATGTTATCATATTATTCGCATGTTCACTATGATGAATTTATCCTTGGATAAATCATAAAGATTGTCCTAAATGTCCCTGGTCGGTCATCTATACAGGAGCAAAGATAAAGTAAGACCAGTATGACTTTGATAAGATATGGGGATACGAGTCAAAGTTTTAGGCACTTTTAAGAGTACAAGGTGCTGGACCCACCACTATGAGAAAGCTACATGGACCAAGTCATAAGCTTATCTCATGTATGAACACGTCACAATACCCTTTGACCTGAGGTCATCATGGATTCCTACATGAGAGTTGCTAAGATTTGAACTAGTCAAAAGTTACTTTTGATCAGGTGATCATAAAGGCTACGATCGAGCTTGGTGGTTTTTCATGTAGAGGAATATGAATGGTCAAGATGGAATTTGTCCCTTACATTAGTAGAGATATATTACCGGGCGCCTTGATGGGTGAGTCTAAGAAATGTATGGCCATACTATGATGGAAAGGAGTTTCCATTTCTATTGCAGACTACTTAGGAATCGAGAAAGTAATGGTGAGGAACAAGAGGATGATATCATCTATGTCTCAACCTTGACTAATATACATTGTGTGAAAGAAGGGACATGACATGGTTGTATAAGAGGTTGGATTGTGTTAACGATCTTCAAATGAATTAGGTACTTGTAATGTCTTGCTAGAGGCCTCTTGCGACTCATGGGTTAGTATAGATATTGGCCCACTGCTAACTTTGTATGGGCTAACAGGGTCACATAAAAGAATAGCCTAACACAAGACAATGTTTAATCTAGGGTGGACGAATTTTATATTTATATATATAATAAAAATTCGTGAAAATAAAATTAACAATATTATATATATATGTGTGTGTGTGTGTGTGTATTTTCGAAATACATATTTGTGTACATATATATATATATGATAATATTATTATATTAGTTTTAAATTTAGTTTTATTAAGATAAATTAAATTAATAACTAATATGATGAAATATAGTATCTCATATTTAATTTATGTAGATAAATTAAATCTGTTGGCTCGTTATTCAGATTAAATAAATATGTTAAATTAAAATTGTTGGACAGATTTAATTAAATCGAATTTATTTTAATAGCTCATCAAGATAATTAAGGGTTAATTAATTTCAAAATTAATCAAGATTAATTTTAAAATTCGAATATAGCCCTCATGGGTTATAAAATTGATAGAGCAGAAAAACTCATACACGGATGAGAATTCAAAACCATGAGAAAACCCTAGCAGATGTTGGAGGTACTAGCACATAGTCCGTGTTGGAGTAACATTCGTGTAGATAATAATAGAGGGAGCTGATCGGAGATGTTGGTTCCTAGAGATTGAAAAACCTAAATTCCAAAAGCTACGATTCTTCCTAACTCTGTTTAAACGCCATTGATAGATCCTCGATTAGGATTGGCAAAATTTTTTTAAAAATTCTTCCGCTGTGCCCACCGATCCAAGCACAACCATCCTAGTACTACTCTCGCCCAAGCATGAGTAACTATGGAGTTCAAATACGATGCAATGAATTAGTGCTAGCATGATCAAACTCGATAGGAAACTTGCAATCATTAACTATATTTTCACTCATGCATAATCTTACACATGAAATCATTGGGCTAGGGCCCCTCGAGCCCAGAACGGGGTTCTGACTACCCAACCAGCTCTGTCAGTTCAACTAGGTGCATCGTAGGCCTGTCCGCCTTACTTCTAGTCATACATGCCAGTTTATTTATACCATTACTGCCATCAGTTACCAAAGAAGGGTGGAGTTACCTCTGGCAGGGTCGTGATGGAGTTCTATGTGCTACGATTCATGGAAAATGAAGGCTTTAACACATAGAGTCCTAGGAGGTCACCCATCCTAGTACTACTCTTGCTCAAGCACGCTTAACTACGGAGTTCTAATGGGATCCGGTGCATTAGTATTGGTATGATCGAACCCAATAGGAGAAGCATAAGCATTAACTATATTTGCTCTCATGCAAAATCCTACACATGGAATCATTGGGCCTAGGTTTCTTAAGCCAGATCCAAGGTTCTGATAGCTCGACCAGGTCAATCGGTCCAGCTGATTTGACAGCAGGCCTATCCATCTTTCTTTAAGTCACACGTGGCACTTTATTTACACTATATTGCCCCGTATTCAGCCAAAGTGTGTATGGATAGTCTAACCGGTTGGGCTGCGGGCCTGCCCGACTTTCCCTTTGGCAAGCTCGTGATGGTGTTGTGGCATTTTAGCCTGACATTTAGGCACTGTAGGGCCAAATGCTATGATTGGCGAAAATAAGAGGTGTTCAACACGAGGACTTCTTAGGAGGTCAGCAGTCCGAGTACTACTCTCACCCAAGCATGCTTAACTGCAGAGCTCTAAAGGGAACTGGTGCATTACTATTGCTATGATCGAACCTAACAGGAGACACATTTAAATACTATATTTGCACTCGTGTGAAATCCTTCACCTGCAAATGTTGAGCCAAGGCCTCTTGAGCTCGAGCCACGGTTCTGACCACCCGACCGACCTTGTCTGCTCACTTTTAGTCATGCCTGATACTTTGTTTATGACATTATAGCAAACAAAGGGCCTAACCGGTGCCTTGTGACAGAACCACAGCACTTGGTAACCATGAACTAGCAGCCCAGGGCCTCCACCCTATACAAGATATACAGTTTAGGTTAATCCCTTATGCTGCAGCTAAGGGTAACTCCCTATACAACTTGTATTTACGAGTCTTACTGCTTAGGGACTAACTGTCCGACATATAAGCAGATGATAAGGAATACATACACAGTAGCACATATGATATAAGGGATAAGGTACTATCTGGAAGCCTTTCCAAACTCTGTTCTTGCACTGAATTGCGTGGGCATCCTAGGTAAATGTCAAATCCTATATATTTGAATTCATGAACAGACGAGTTATTACTTATTCCAATTCTTTGATAACTCAAGACACTTGAGTTGGTTATCTTTAAGGTTAGTGCAATAGGTCAAATGATAAGTCTGTCTTTACACTTGACCAAAATGCTTATCTTTACCCTCAGAGTTCGCATTTATTACATCCTACCCAAATTCTCTTAAATTCGCATATTCTCTAAAAGCTGGTAGAATTTTCAACAAACTTTGAAAATTTATATCTTTTTCTAGAAATGTCCATTGCTGTGGTTCAAAGTTCTATTTGGCACTTATTAAGTATATTATTAGGGAAAAATATCTCCCTTAGCCAGTTATAGACACAGGATCCAGAACCACAATTCAATTCACATTGTTACAGAAACATTCCAGTTTTAAATGTCTAAATTCAAAAATTCGTAACTCTTTGTGTACAAATCCAAATGGCACAAATGACACATCAAATTAATGCTTGACATGTCTTTTTTTTTTTTGGAAAATGTCTCATTCATTGGAAAATATTTGGTTATTAAAAACATGCCACATTCCAACTGACTCGCAGAAAACCTAAACTGGCAGCACAGTGTTAACTTTCAGTTTCAGTGTTTTATTCCAATGACCCAGAATTTATAGCCAGAGGCTATTCCTACAAAATTTTTCATATAGAATCCATTGGTGACATCAAATTTACCAAATTCCCACCCCTTCTACATACCCTGTTTTGACCGAAAATGGCAACACAATCCAACCATCACAAAGTTTCAAATTTAATCATCAAACAAGTTTCATATGCTCTTTAAATATCATATGGCATCATGTATATGATCAAAACAACATGGAACCCTAAATTCCCATATCAATTGAATTTTAGGGTAGCCAAACAAATTCCATAATACTCAACTATTCAACACAAAATATATTTCAAATTGAAGTACTAGCTTACCTCTATCACTTTTCCAAGCTAATTCTTTGATTCTCCAACTTTGGCCCTTCTTTGACAACTCAAAACACCTCCTCTTAAAAAATAACCATAGACTTGAAGCTCTTAGAGAAGAGAAAAATGTTAAAGAAGATACTTTGAGCTAGAGAGGTGATATCAAGGTGAAAATCAAGCTAGAAAGCTCACATTTCCTCTTGAACTTCAAGCTTGTTCTTTCTCTTTCCTTTTTTTCTTCTCTTTTATCTCTATTTTTTTATGTTCGCCAACTTTTAATGAGTGTGAGGGAGTGAAAGATGTTTTAACATTCATTCCCTGGCTTCTTGCATTTGCTTGGCCTAAATTTGCCTAAGGGAGAAAGAAAAATCCATGTGTCACAATTGTGTAGCTTCTTGTAAAGTGGACGGTTAATTAACCATAAGAGGTGTGGTTAAATTAGGTTGATCTTTCCTCTTTCCTCTCTTCCTTTGCTTGAGCAAAATTGCTTCTAAAAAAACCAACTTTGTTGAATAATTCCTCTCTTACACTCTTGCATTTTAGTTAACTTTCTAAGTTGGGAAACTTTTTGAAGACAAATTGACTTTTCCTCCTTCTCTTCTTTTGACTTTGTCAATGAATTTGGGATTTATTTTAGTTTCATATTCTCTTTCTTTCTCCTTAGTCAAAACCAAAATTCATGAGTCCAATGGAAGAAGAAATTTGTTGCCCACTTGATCTTATATGTCTTGGCTTAAGTTTGACTTTAGTCTTCCGAGTGGTTTGACATTTTAACCAAACTCTTCTTTCTTCCTTTCTTGTCCCTCTTGACCAGATTTAACCCTTAGGAGATGAGGGTTAATTTGCTTTTTGAACTCATGATTACTCTTGCTTTTAAAGATCAAATCTTGACCCTTCATTTTGTCTCCCAATTTTAACCTCAAGTTTAAGTGGCAATTGCCTCTTTTGCCCTTGAGCATGGCAATATTAATCTTTTTGCTATTAATTCTTTTATTTCACTTTGTTTCTATAATACCCTACATTTTCGCCCCTTTTATACATGCTGAAAGTGTTTCTATTCAATTATTTAGGAGTTTGTTTCTGAAATCTGGCTATTGAGCCGTTATTCTTACCAGATATTAAAGTTAATTGTATTTCTGGTTCTTATTCTTAGTTACAGTGTGTTTAGCGATCTCAGTTACAGTTTACTTAAATTACCATATTTGATCTTGTGTATTTATACAAATATTCTTGTCGTGCAGATAATTTACCTACAGTAAAATAATACACATTCTTTCCTCTTCGATTCTTCATCTTCTTTCCTTCTTGTTTATCTTCAGCATTCTTTTCTTTCATATTCCTATACCTATACGGTTGGTGGGGGTGAGATTTGGGGGAATCTCAATAGTAAACATTACAGACAATGCATGTAAGATGAATTCTAGTGCATGATATTCTTGCCTTACAAAGGCTCATGTTTACATAATGATATTCTGCATGCTAGATGTGTCGTGCAATATACTTATGGCCACAATAAAATTGGAATCATAGCTTCATTCATTCATACATGCTTTACATAATCAAGTAAATCAATATAGCAAATCATTACACAGCATAAACATCACATACATACAAGTAAGTTTACTACATTTTATCTTTGAGTCCCCTCATGTACCTTTTATTCTAACCACTGAAGTTGCTTAGGATCTCTTCCATTTTCCTATGCCTAGTCATCTTATAACCTAGGTACATAACCATACATGTGAGCCATGATACATAACAGACCAATGTGGCTACATGGGCCTTTAACAAACTTAACGGCCTAATCCTAACCCTTGGAGTTCCTAATTATTACATTTCACCCTTTTTGCTTTAAATCCTATAGAATTAAAAAGCACGCAGATTTTTCACTTATCTTTGAAAAATTATAACTTTGTTTAGGAAACTCTAATTGGGGTGGTTTAAAGTCCTGTGTGACCATCATTAAGTCCATTTTAAGGAAAAATATTTTTTACAATCAAATACATTCCCAAAATCCCAGAGCTCACTCTTAGTCCTTTTTGCCAAAAACATCACTCCATCTTTTAACATGTACTTTAATAAATCATAACTTTTAGTGTACTTATCCAAATAAGATGGTTCCAGTGGCTAATTAAAGAATTTTAAGTCTTTCATCAAGAAAGAGTATGGTCCATTGAAAACTAGAACCACAGAAACCCAAAATTGCGCAACTACTGAGACTATTACAGGACAAGTTCCAAAATCATTACCAAATTTTGAAAATTAATATATCTCAATCTACTTGTCCAAATGACACATTTCATATATAAAAATAGAGCTATTTGACTATATTTTTAGGGAAACATATCACCATCTAGCAATCACAACCACAAAATTCCCAAAAATTCATCAAACCCTATCTATTCCAAATATAGAATTTAAATTTGAAAAATCATAACTTTAAATTCACATATCCAAAAAATACGTTCTACCCATAAAATAAAAAATTAGGATATCTATTTTCATTCTATAAAACTTCATAGGTATTAGATATCATTTGTTCAGTTAAAAACGCGTCACAAGCAGACTGCCTCACAAAACTTGAATCTGATAGCACTTAAACTAGTCTTATGTTAACATCAAACACCATATATCATCATATATTCATCGTTAAAACATCATTAGACCTCAAAAACCCAGCTTGGCCAAAACATATTGCAGCTTAAGGGTCCAAGAAAACTCACTAAAACCTCAAGCAAATTGGTTCAAAATGAAGCTTAGGCTTACCTTTTCACGTTTCTACAACCGGTTCGGTATTTCGGCGGCACTCTTGCCAACTAGACGACTCCAAATACCTCTAATCAAGAATCCAAAATCATAGAAATGTCGCTCTCACTGAGAGGAACAACATTTCAGAAGACTCTAGGAGCTGGAAACACTGAATCGGAGGTGAAATCAGCTCCGGAACTCTGGGAAAATACTATTCACACACTTTCTCTCTTCTTTATATTTTCTCTAACTTTTCTTCCCTTGGCTGACATCTTAAAGAATAATGGAGGGTTGGGATTTAATCTTCCATTTTGGATGGTTTCATGTGTGCCAAGTATTAAATGTGAGCTCAAGATTGCCATGTGTCAAAAAAAAGCATCTTTGACTTCTCTTTCTCTTTCTTAGGTGGCTTCCTTTTTCGTCAGGGGTAGGAAAGGCCTAATAATTTGCCCGGACTCTCGAGTTTAGTGTTTGGGAAGTAAAATATGCCACCAGACCAAAGACCGGTGGATTTCCCTGACTCTGGTGACATGTTATGCATCTCGGGGATACAACCACAAAAGGTAAAAAGTAAGTGTCATCATGACAGACACATGTCACCTTCCTATCAAGCCAACACAAAAGGCACTTGGTACTTTGTCATGATGAGAGGACATTTGTCACTCTCTTGTAAAGCCAACCAAAAAGTAGTGTCATCATTAGCTATCATGACTTACTTTATTAAAGCTACTTTATCGGTGCTTGCTCTAAATTCTACTCGGGTTTTACTCGAGATTGCTTCAAGTATACTGAGAATTGCCAAATGATGCCAGGTTAGAGACAGTGTGTGTATGGGCCTCACATGGTGTCATATACCAGTGTCTTCTTCAAAAACGCAGGGTACACATGTTTGCTCTGAAAATACCATGTGCACACCTATACCAGCATATTTTTCTCAACCAATCAGTCCCATACCACATGACATAGCCGGGTGGCATCTTTCTACCAACCCAATGACACTGTATATGTGCCCTACGCACATCTGCACTGACATTTTGATCCTACTGCTTGCACATACTGGGCCCTCTGCCTGGTAAGGCCAAATCACATAGTTCCTAAGAGTCTTTTTTCTCTCATTAATCTTGGGTCTCTTCCCGAATTAGGCTTAGTCATCTTCCTGATACATGCTTAACCTCAAGTCTCTAGGCCCAAAATTTGGGACATTATAGTTTCCCTCTTCTATGCGCCATTTCCCTTCTTTTAAAATTCAAGTTAGACTTTACATTATTTCTAGCTTTTGATAAAGGAATTAGGTACTCTCCTTTAGTCAACTGGAACTACATTCCTTGTAAAATTCCCAAAACGGTTTCTAACATTATTTACACTTGCTTTTGGGACATTCAGCCCTTGAATACATTTTAGGATATTACATTGCAGGTCTTCCACCTCAATTTTTTTCACCCCCGGCACTTCGTTAATGCAATTACATGCCGACATTCAGTAAAAGTGGGTTCGGGCTAAACGGTCCAACCAACTGGGGTGTAGGCCTGCTCATCTTTCCCTAAGGTTGGGCCACGATGCTGTTATGGCATTACGGGCTATCATTTATTCATCGTTGGGTTAGGCACTAGGGTCCAACAAATTGGGGGATTATGCCCATTCAATTTTACAATGTAACAATGTACCATGGTGTCAGTATGTGGGCCCCTCCTCCAACAACGCAAAAAAGTGGAGTTCAACATGAGGACTTCCTAGAAGGTCACCAATCCTAGCACTACTCTCATCCAGGCACACTTAAGTGTGGAGTTCTAATAAGATTCGGTGCATTAGTGATGTATGATCAAACCCGATAGGAGATGCGCAATCATTAACTATATTTGCACTCTTGCGAACTCCTATAAATGCAATCATAGAGCCAATAGCTCTTGAGCCCGAGTCATGGTTCTGACCGCCCCAACCAGCCTTGTTGGTCTAACCGGTTGGATTATAGGACTCTCCACCTCACTTTTGGTCAACCCTAGTGTAACCCCTTCACGGTAATTATATCCAAATTATGAAATTTAAGTGAAATAGAGACCAATAAGATAAAAATCACATTTATAATCACCTATCTCCAAGAGATATGGTGTCCAATCAAAACATTTAAAAACAGAATTCATCTGGTCCCACATTCACTTTTGAATACAATTACTTATATAGTTATATCACATAATAAATATAGAATGCGTACCAAAATCCCGGCAACCCCAGGTTACTTGTATATATACAACGGGTTTGAAGTTTCACAAAATAGGGATTACACATCCAAAAATATTATCTACAATCCATATACATACAATAATCCCAAAATCCAAAATCTAAAACAGATAACCAACGGTCTAAAAATTTAATATGTCTCTACTAGTCCTAACCACTCCTGGTTGGCCGCTTCCTTTTCGAGCCACTCGCCCTGTCTAAAATGTTAGTCATTTGGAAAGAGATGAGATTCTAAAGAATCCCAGTAGTAACAAATCACTCATACAATATAAACACAAAGCACGTAATGTTATGATGTTCAACAGCATCCTCAACAACACAATGATCCATGGCTCGCGCCATAAACGACAGCATTCACGGCTGTATCACAATGAACTATGCCCGCTGTCGCGGTAATCACAATGGTAGCTTTCGCTGTAAATATTGCCAGCTTTCACTGTAGTCACTATGCTTGCTTACACGGTAATCACTATGCCCACTTCGACGGTAATCACTATGCAGCAACATCACAAGGCATAAAGCCCCACAATGAGTCTCAATGCATCTCAAAGCAATAGCAATACACAATGCATGATAGGCAAACACACAATACATTTACACAAAGTATAAGAGAGGAGTCACTACCTGTATCTTTCCTGACGTTCTTTGGCATAGTGGGCTCATGCGTCTGACAGATATCAAATCCTATACCAATTTAAGGACAATTGATTAATCTCTTTCCCCAATACTTATTTTCATAATACTTTAAGTTGGTTATCATTTAGGACTCTTTAGGTGACTATTAGAGGCCTACACATATGCCTAAAGGGTT
Organism: Inga leiocalycina; assembly: GCA_963242795.1. Taxonomy (NCBI): domain Eukaryota; kingdom Viridiplantae; phylum Streptophyta; class Magnoliopsida; order Fabales; family Fabaceae; genus Inga; species Inga leiocalycina. The sequence goes on along the minus strand of OY725321.1, from coordinate 46,183,826 downwards.
AGGAGAAACTACCCTGAAGACCCCTTTTTTGGAAGGCAAAAGATTGATTTTTTGGCTAGCTCACTCAAGTGAAGATGACCTCACTCGAGTGATGAAAGATTCGCACTCGAGTGAGACTAGCTCTCACTCGTGAGTGTTTGACAGTGAGCAACCATCACGGCTAGAAAGTACTCACAACACTCGAGCATGGGGTTTTGCACTCGGGTGATGACTCCAAATCCACTCCAGTCCCCGAAAGTGCAACACATAAAGTGAGAGCACAGACAACATCAGAGGGAAAAGCTCACTCGAGCATACCCCCCAGCACTTAGGTGAGAAGGTTTCACTTGCGAGTGTCAGAACACACTCTTGAACATCAACCAGCGAGTGACAACCTGAGAGTAACCCTAACCAAGAACTCACACCATCACTCGAGTGATCCCATGCTCACTTGAGTGATCACCAACATTACTCACGGTGAAGGAAGTGCACTTAAGCCCCTTTCATGAGAACCAAGGAAAAACACAAAGAGAAAAGGGAAAATACACGGCAGCACTAGAGTGAGTTCCTCCCTCACTCGAGTGAGGCTATCAGATTGCTAGATCACAGCAACTGATAAAATTTCCCAAATTGGTCATAATCACACCTAATGGTTTCCAAACTCCACACAAAGCTTATACTCACTCAAAATGACATAGGGAACCCATTGGTAACCTCCAAAACACCCAAATATTTTTTTAACCACAATATATGCTCTTGGGTCTCTATGACACACAATAGCCAATTCCAATCAATACACTTCTAAACTTTAAAACTATATCAAATACTCAAAGAACTTCATAATGAACTAATCTAAACATCATCCACTATGAAATTCATACATTCCAAAATAGGCATAAACCAGGGCAAATTTCCAGAATTTCTCAAACTTATTCAAAAATCATAACATATATATTAAAAAGCATTAAATGCTTACCTCTTCACTTTGCCAAAGTCAGAATCTTGATTCTCAAACTTTCAAATTACTCCAACACCCAAATCACTTCCTTTCCAAATTCTGAAAACACCAAAATGGAGCTCTCAATAAGGTGCACAACATTAGAGAAGAGGTTTAGGGCATTAAAGATCAACTAACACATTAAAATCTCACATTTCTTCTTCCTTTCTCCTTGGTCGCTAGAAATAATGGAGAAAGAGAAGAGAGAGATGGTGAGATATGGAGATGATGATGATGAAGTATAATCTTTCCCTTCCCCAAAGCACACAACCGAATAGGAGAGAGAAGAGAGAGAAAAGTGAGTTTTTGTCTTTTTGTCTTATCCCATGGTCCACACAATGCCACATGTCAACATCTTCTCACTTCCACCATGAGCTCACCTAGACGTAAAGCATAGGATTCTGACCCATGGTCAATAAATCTCAACCATTGATCTTTAATCTCTGAAAACACTTATATCAAATTTACATCATATTTCTCCAAAAGTATTTAATTACACTAATTACAATCAATATCAGAGTATTAGCCCTTAATCCCAAATTGGGTCATTACAATTCTCCCTCCGTCAAATAAATTTTGCCCTCAAAATTTGTCAAACTACTTGAGCCATGAACTCCTGATATCGCCTTCGCATATCCTCTTCCGCTTCCCAGGTAGCTTCTTTCTGTGACATTCCCTTCCAGATTACTTTCACATAAGGAATACTTTGGTGTCTGAGCCGCCGTTCTTCTCGATCAATAATCTGCTATGGCTCTACTGTATACGTGAAGTTGTCTTGCAACTCCACTTCCTCATACTCAACGATGTGAGACGGATCCGGTTGATACTTCTTCAATTGGTAAACATGGAACACATCATGAAGTCTGCTCAAGTTTGGATGTAGAGCTACTCGATAAGCAACAGGCCCAATTCTTCCAAGGATCTCAAAAGGAGCTATATACCTTGGGCTCAATTTCTTTCGCTTGATAGCTTGCCCAATACCGATGACAAGAGATACTCTTAGAAACACATGGTGACCAACCTTAAACTCTAGAGGTCTTCTCCTCTTATCAGCATAACTTTTCTGTCGACTCTGAGTTGTAAGAAGCCTCTTACGAATGATTTGAATCCGAGCTGCGGTTTGGTCCACAAGATCCGGCCCATACAATTTCCTCTCAGACAATTCATTCCAACACAATGGCGATTGGCATTTTCTTCCATACAACGCTTTACACGGCACTATCTGAATGCTCACATGATAGCTATTGTTGTAGGCAAACTCCGTAAGGGGAAGAAAACAATCCCAACTCCCTTTGAAGTCAAGGACACATGCCCGCAACATATCCTCTAGGGTTTGAATAGTCCTCTCTGACTGTCCGTCTGTCTGAGGATGATAGGCTGTACTGAATATCAACTGAGTACCCAGTGCCTTATGCAATGCCCTCCAAAATCTTGAAGTGAAAGGGGGATCACGATCGGAGATGATATTCTTTGGTATGCCATGAAGCTTCACAATTTCACGAATATAAATCTCTGCTAGCTTATCCGGAGAGAAACAAGTATTGATTGGTATGACTTCGTTAACCGATCCATAATGACCCATATCACATCATAATTTCTGATCCTGGGCAATCCCATCATAAGGTCTATGGTCATACTTTCTCATTTTCATTCTAGAATCTTAGGACTTTGCAACAAACCAAGCAGTCTCTGGTGCTCGATCTTGACCTTCTAGCATGTGAGACACCTTGCCACATATTTTGTCACATCACTCTTTATTCCAGGCCACCAATACACATATTTCAAGTTATGGTACATCTTGGTCATACCCAGATAAAGATTATACCAGCTCTTATCGCCTTATCCAAGATTTTCTGTCTCAACTCTGCCTTACATGGATTACAAATTCTTTTCTGGTAGCGAATCAATCCACTAGGAGATAGATCATAGCCCTAATCTTATCCCTGCTCGATTCTAGCTAGATTACGCTATATCCAGCCATCTTGCCTCTAAGCCCCTTCAATCTCAACTCTCAAGTCAATTTCTCCTTAGGAAATAAAATAGTTGGCATAGATGATCTGGTTCAAAAAATTCATATCACAAAAATCAACAATCAACTTCCCCTCTTGTATCATCATAGCTGCCACAAGCATAATCTTTCAACTAAGAGCATCAGCAACTACATTTGCCTTACCCGGATGATATTTGATTTCCAGGTTGTAGTCCTTAAGCAACTCCATCCAGCGCCGTTGTCTCCTATTCAATTCTTTTTTATCATATAGATACTTAAGACTTTTGTGGTCACAGTACAATTCTACAATCACACTGTATAGATAATGACGCCAAATCTTCAATGCAAACATAATGGCCGCAAGCTCTAGATCATGAGTGGGATAGTTTAACTCATGAGGTTTGAGCTTTCGAGATTCGTAGGCCACCACACGTCTCTGCTGCATAAGGACACACCCTAATCCCTACCCACTAGCATCATGATAGACAACGTATGTCAAACTGGGATCAAGTAAAATCAACACAGGTGCCGTAGTCAACCTCTATTTCAGCTCCACAAAGCAATTTTTACAATGTTCATTCAACACAAATGGATAATCTTTTCTCGAGAGCTTGGTCATCGGCAAGGCAATACGAGAGAAATTCTGAATGAATCTCCGATAATAGCCAGTAAGACCTAGAAAATTGTGTACCTCTGCAATAGTTTCTGGCTTTCTCCAGTCCAATATTGGTTCCACTTTACTGGGATCTACAGAGACTCCTTCTTGCGAGATAACATGGCCTAAGAATTTCACTTCTGATAGCCAAAACTCGTACTTACTCAATTTGGCATATAGCTGCTTCTCACGCAATGTATTCAATACAATTCTCAAATGATGCTCATGCTGTTCTCTACTCTTAGAGTATATCAGAATATCATCTATGAATACCACAACGAATTGATCTAGGTATTATCGAAATATACGGTTCATGTAATCCATGAAAACCACAGGCGTATTGGTTAGCCCAAATGGCATCACTAAGAATTCATAATGACCATACCTGGTCTAGAAAGCAGTCTTCGGAACATCTTCCACTTTCACTCACAGTTGATGATACCCTAACCATAGAGCAATCTTTGAAAATACACAGGCAGCAGATAATTGATCTAAAAGGTCATCAATTCTAGAGAGAGGGTATTTATTTTTGACGATAATCTTATTCAACTCTTGATAATCGATACAAAAACGAAGACTCCCGTCTTTCTTTTTCACAAACAAAACTAGAGCTCCCCAAGGCGACACACTGGGTCTAATAAACCCTTTCTCAAGAAAATCTTCAATCTGCTTCTTCAATTCCGCCATTTCATTTAGGGCCATACGATATGGGGCTTTGGATATAGAACCAGCTCCAGGCACAATTTCAATCAGAAATTGAACTTCCCTCTCAGGAGGCAACCTACTTAAGTCAATTGAAAATACCTCAGGAAATTCATTCACTACGGGTATACTACTCAAAGTTTCATTGGTTTCTCCTTATACAGAAAAGAAAACCATATACCCTTGACAACCATTTTTCAAATATTTCTCAGCCTTAGCTGTTGAAAGGAAATTTAAGCCGACATTCTTGTCCTCAATGCTATGAGAAATAGGATACATTATCCTCTTATTCCCATAATCTAATAACACATTATTGGCTCTCAACTAATCAAAACCCAAAATGACTTCCAATTGGCAGAGAAGTAAACAAATCAAATCTACTACAAACTTATGACCCTTAATAGTTACAGCACAATTTAAACAGGCTTCTGTAGTTACAGCCTTCACATCCATTGGTGTTGACACAATCAGATCGAATGGTAATTTATACACATTCATACCCAGATGCTTCACACAATCATATGCATTAAAGGAGTGACTTGCACCTGAGTCAAACAATGCTTGTAACACATATCTATTGAGAAGAACTATACCTTGTATCACTTTGGGGATTTTTGGGCTTCCTCATGAGTCATAGCAAATACTCGATCCTGAGTCCTCTGTCTCTGCTCTAGTCATGGTTGTACACACTCAACGGATGTATGCCCTCTTGCTTACATTGGAAACAAATCACCCGACCATCGTAAGTTCTACCATGATGTGGCTTGTTACAACGAGGATATGTCCATATCATAAGGGCTTTCTACTGATCACGACTCCCAAACTAATAAGGCTTCTTACCACTGCCTCTATATGAGAATGATCCAGAGCCCTTTCGCTTCTGAGAAGCACTGCCCTTATTGGGATCACTATGACCACCAGCAGTCTTAGCCGGATACAACTCTCTCATATTGCTCTCTATAATCTGACATTCCTCAACTGCTTTGTTGAACTCGAAAAACTGATTGGTAGCTATTCTCTTCCTCACATCACGCCTCAAACCCCATACAAGCAAGTCCAAGCTCAACTCCTCGTCATCCATTTTTCATAAATAGGATGAATACCAAGAAAAAATTATGAAACGGGACAGGTACTCATCAAACAACTCCATGTCCCCTTGCTTGATATTAAATAACTCGGTCTCCTTCTCAAGCCTCACTGACTTGGGAAAATATTTCTCGTTAAAATGTTATTGGAATACTTCCCAGGTCAATGGTACGCTTTTACTCCTTAAAGCCAGAGCAATATTCTTTCACCAGCGGTCTGCATCTCCCTTAAGTTTATACACCGCCAACCAGGCTTTCTCCTCTGAAGAACACTCTAAGACCTCAAAAATCTTTTCAAGGTGGTTTAGCCAATCCTTTACAGCCTGAGGATCTAATTTCCCTTTAAATGTTGGAGGTAGGTGCTTACAAAATCTGGAGACCCAAACTGAAGATCTCTTTCCTCATTAACTGACTTCCCATGTGGTCTTTGGTATGAGGAGGTGACTCCACTGGTCGTGCTGACCCTTCAGCAGTCTCTTCATGTCTAGTCTCTTCTCGGGTTTCTTCTTAAGTCTCTTCTTGAGTAGACTGACCTTGGCCCTCATTATTCTTTGCTTTCTCAGCTCTAAGCTCTTCTCTAAGCTCAACAATCATATCCCGCTGATTCCGAATCAACTCCATTATTTCTTACAACAGGTCCAGCGGATTCTCATTGACAACCTCCACCTCGGGATTTACTTGTTGTACTCTAGGGTGACCTTTAGTCATTTTTTTATTTCTATAAAGAACTCACCCCATTAATCCAACAATTATGGTATACACATAATTCCACAAAGCACATATATCCATATAACTAGAACAGATATATGTATATGACGATTATTCACAAATGATTTTCTATCACTAAGACCACACTATGGGAGCTATCCTAGCAAACCCTACCTTTGCCAGGAACTGCAGCTTTGATACCAAAAAAGAAACCTCCTCATGGTAATTATATCCGGATTATGAAATTTAAGTGAAATAGAGACCAATAAGACAAAAATCATATTTATAATCACTCATCTCCAAGAGATGGGGTGTCTAATCAAAACATTTAAAAACAGAATTCATCTGGTGTCACATCTACTTTTGAATACAATTACCTGTGTAGTTATATCACATAATAAATATCAGAGTGCGTAACCAAAATCCCGGCAACCCCGGGTTACTTGTATATATACAACGGGTTTCAAGTTTCCGAAAATGGGAATTACATATCCAAAAATACTATATACAATCCATATACATACAGTAATCCCAAAATCCAAAATCTAAAACAGATAACCAATGGTCCAAAAATCTAATATGTCCCTACGAGTCCTAACCACTCCTGGTTGGCCACTTCCCTTTCGAGCCACTCGCCCTGTCTGAAATGTTAGCCATTTGGAAAGAGTGAGATTCTAAAGAATCCCAATAGTAACAAATCACTCAGCAACACAATGATCCATAGCTCGCACCACAGACGATAGCAGCCACGGCTGTATCATAATGCACTATGCCCACTTTCGTGATAACCACAATGCTAGCTTTCGCTGTAAACACTATGCTAGCTTTCGCTGTAGTCACTATGCCCGCTTACTGGTAATCACTATGCCCGCTTCAGCGGTAATCACTATATAGCAGCATTACAAGGCATAAAGCTCCATAAGGCACAAAGAATCACAAGGAACAAAGCTCCATAAGGCACAAAGCTCTACAAGGCGTCTCAATGCATATCAAAGCAACAGCAACACACAATGCATGATAGGCGAACAAACAATACATTTACATAAAGTATAAGAGAGGAGTCACTACCTGTATCTATCCTGACGTTCTTTGACACAGTGGGATCACGCGTCTAACAGATATCAAATCCTATACCAATTTAGGGACAATTGATTAATCTCTTTCCCAAATACTTATTTCCATAATACTTTAAGTTGGCTATCATTTAGGACTCTTTAGGTGACTATTAAAGGCCTACACATATGCCTAAAGGGATAGGACAAACTACCCTGAAGACCCCTTTTTTCGAAGGCAAAACATTGATTTTTAGCTGGCTCACTCGAGTGAAGATGGCCTCACTCGAGTGAGACTAGCTCTCACTTACGAGTGCTTGACAGTGAGCAACCATCACGGCCAGAAAGTGCTCACAACACTCGAGTATAGGGTTTTGCACTCTGATAATGACTCCAAATCCACTCGAGTCCCCAAAAGTGCAACACAAGAAGTGACAACCAGAGTGCACAAACAACATCAGAGGGAAAAGCTCACTCGAGCATACCCCCCGACACTCAAGTGAGAAGGTTTCACTTGTGAGTATCAGGACACACTCTTGAACATCAACCAGCGAGTGACAACCCGAGAGTAACCCTAACCAAGAACTCACACCATCACTTGAGTGATCCGATGCTCACTCGAGTGATCACCAATATCACTCGCGATAAAGGAAGTGCACTCGAGCCCCCTTCATGAGAACCCAGGCAAAACACAAAGAGAGAAGGGAAAATACACGGCAACACTAGAGTGAGTTCCTCCCTCACTTGAGTGAGGCTATCAGATTGCTAGATTGCAGCAACTGATAGAATTTCCCAGATTGGTCAAAATAACACCCAATGGTCCCCAAACTCCACACAAAGCTCATACTCACTCAAAATGACATAGGGAACCCATTAGTAACCTCCAAAACACCCGAATATCATTTTAATCACAAACTATGCCCTTAGGTCTCTATAACACACAATACCCAATTCCAATCAATACACTTCTAAACTTTAAAACCATATCAAATATTCATAGAACTTCACAATGAACTAATCCCAACATCATCCACTATGAAATTCATACATTCTATAATAGGCATAAACCAGGGCAAATTTTCAGAATTTCTCAAACTTATTCAAAAATCATAACATACATATCAAAAAGCATCAAATGCTTACCTCTTCACTTTGCCAAAGTCAGAATCTTGATTCTCAAACTTTCAAATCACTCCAACACCCAAATCAGTTCCTTGCCAAATTCTGAAAACACCAAAATGGAGCTCTCAATGAGGTGCACAACATTAGAGAAGAGGTTTAGGGCATTAGAGATCAACTAACACATCAAAATCTCACATTTCTTCTTCCTTTTCTTCTTGGTCACCGAAAATGATGGAGAAAGAGAAGAGAGAGATGGTGAGATATGGAGATGATGATGATAAAGTGTAATCTTTCCCTTCCCCGAAGCACACAACCGAATAGGAGAAAGAAGAGAGAGAAAAGTGAGTTTTTGTCTTTTTGTCTCATCCCATGGTCCACACAATGCCATATGTGAACATCTTCTCACTTCCACTATGTGTTCACCTATACGAAAAGCATAGGATTCTGACCCATGGTCAATAAATCTCAACCATTGATCTTTAATCTCCGAACACACTTATATCAAATTTACATCATATTTCTCCAAAAGTGTTTAATTACACCAATTACAATCAATATCAGAGTCATTAGCCCTTAGTCCCAAATTGGGTCATTATACCTGGCACTTATTTACCCCGTTAAGGGCCAGCGTTCTGGCAAAGTAGGGCAAGGCTGGACGATTTAACTAGTTAGGCTGTGGGCCTGCCCGTCATTACCTAGGTCAGCATAAAAAATAGGAGTTCAACATAGGGACTTCTTAAGAGGTTACCCATCCTTATACTATTCTCACCTAAAGACGCTTAACAATGGAGTTATGATGGTATCCGGTGCATTAATGCTGTATGATCAAACCAGATAAGAGAAGTGCAATCATTAACTATATTTTCACTTATGCAAGGTCCTACGTATGTAATCGTTGGCCCATGGCCTCTCGAGCCCGAGCAAGGGTTCCGACCACCATGTCGGTCCAACTGGTTGGACGCAGGCCTATCTGCCTCAAGTTTTGTCAGCCCAGCAATTCGTTTACACCATTACAGGCTCGTGTTCAGCCAAAGTGGGGACTGGGGGATAGTCTAACTAGTTGGGCCATGGGCCAGCCTGCTTTCCCTAAGGCAGGGCCTTAATAGTGTTTCAGTATTTTGGGCGACATTTAGAAGCCGTTAGGCTGAGAGGTATAGGCCAACCGATTGGGCAGTCGACCTGCCCAAACTTATTTTGAATCCAATATGCCAAATGACCTATCATCAGAAAGCTCTTGAAGTCTACATTCTAATACAAAAATAATCATCTTCAAATTCGTTGTATTCTGAAAGTTATGATCCAAAGAGTGTTGTTATACTGTAACATCGTGAGAAATTAAAGCATTAAATTCCTAGATCCATATCGCTTTGGTGTTATAATCTTTGAACTCAATATTGACTTCTAGTAAGCAGTTCTTGAGTCTTGTTTCATATGAAATAAGAATAATCTTAATCAAATTTGTAGTTTTAGAAACATGTCAAAATTACTGAACCTTGTCCGGAGTAAAGCGAAAAATTCCAGTGTCAACTTCTATAACTTATATGTTTTTCATCTAAAATCCGTTGACATTGAGCTTAGTGTCGTTGTATTGCATTTGGAGTCTGGTTTCAGATGAAACAAGTTTCACATCAACTAGATGTTTAGTTTGGTAGATATGTACAAATACAAAACATCTATTTTGATAAACAAGAATAAAACACAACAAAGTCGTCATTACTTGCATGGTCACTCGAGTGATTATCTCTAGAGGTGCCACTTGAGTCAAGTTGCTATAAGTTCTATATAACTTCAAATTGAGCCATACTAACCTCCATTTGACCATATAGACCTCCAATATCACATCTAAGAGCTTGAATCTTGATATTTCCATTAGATCTTGCAAGTTCTTCTTTCTTCAATATCTCTGTCTTTTATATCATTCCAATTGGCTAACTTCTTCCATTCTTTGACTTAATATGATGAAAGTTCATTTTTCATCACTCTTTCTTGTTGTTTTTCCTTTTAACGATCATTCTCTATAACCCAACTAGATAGCTTCTTTATTTTCTTGACTATCTTCAATCTTTCTGTTTCTTCTTCCTCTTGATCATTCTCAATCCTACAACTCAATAGCTTCTTTTTATGATATGATAAAAGTTCTTCTTTCTTTAAATTTGTTATTCTTCATCTTAATCATTCTTTGTAGTTGACCTTGATATCTTCTTTCTTTACCTGACTAATCTACAAGATATTTAATCATTAAATATAAAGTATGAGATAATTACATGATATAACTTTTCGCTCTTAATATTTGGTATCTATATTTGACTTCATCGAAATTAATCATATCTAACAGCATGAATTAAAGATAACAACTCAATTTCTATGAGTAGAAAAATGCAATTTTTTAGACTACTTGGTTTCTGCACAAATTTCACATTTTTTAAAAATCATTTTTAGTTTCAGAAACCAACCAAAGATTTTGAGCATTTTAATATAAGATTTATAAAATTGTCTTAATCTATTAGGCCACACATCAAAAGAATCAACCAAGTAAGGTCAAGAAGATGCATTTTCATTAATTTCAGCAACACTCAGAACAAACAAACCCTTATTATAATAGCCCTTCCCAATGAGAACATTATTCTTGGTCATGACAATTTTGTTAGACTCAAAACACACCCTAGCCCTAGCTTCCCTGAGTAGCACCATAGAGACTAAGTTAGCTCTGACTTCAAGCACATACAATACATCATTATGTGCCAAGGTCTTTCCAGATGTGAGCTTCTGTACTACTTTCCCTTTTCCCTGAACCTTAGAAGTTCGGTAGTCATCCAAATAAATGTGGTCTTCCTCTTCTTCAAAGGAAGTAAACATCTCTTTGTTAACACATATGTGCCTGGTAGCTCCTAAGTCTACCACCCATTTCTTCACATCGAAGACCAGAAGGTCTTATGACACCACAACAACAATAAATTCTTTATCACTATTATCATCTCTTTCAACCGAATTCATGTTTGGCTTAGGAGGACTTTCACCCCTTTAAGAGTTATCTCCAGTAGCCCTTTTCCTGCACTGCATTGCATAATGACCTAGTCTTCCACAGACAAAACTACAACCTAACTTCTTTTTTGGGGCTAGTATCCTTGAGATAATGTTCTTATTTTTATTCTTTCTGTTTGTGGGTTCATACTCTTATTGTTTGACTTTGCCTCAACTAGGTTTGCTTTAGCAACCAATTCTATGCCCTTTATAGCTTTTATAACCTTTTGGTTGGTATCTTTAACAATGATATGAGTGATCAGGTTTGTTAGAGACAGCTGCTTCTATTTGTGTTTCAACTATTGCTTATAGTCATTCCATGAATTTGGTAGCTTCATGATCAGTATGTCATCCACAAACTCTTCTAGCAAGTTGATCTTCTCAGCCAAAATCTCCTCAAGCAACTTGTGGTACTCATTGATCTAGAGCTTGATGTCTTTATCATCTGTCATTTCCCACCTGTAGAAGTTTCCTGCCATGAACTTTTCCTACCAGCATCCTAAGTAGTGTACTTGAGGCTAAGTGATACCGATATCTCATTTACTTCTTTATAGATATGGTTCACATGGAATAGATCGTTAGATAAAGTAGTAATAAAAGTGTGTCAGCAAACCTTGTTGGCATAGGTCCAAGAGTTCTTCTAGGCTTGGTTAGCATATGAGGGAGGTGCAGAATAAGCAAGCACATCAACTACTCTATGCATGTCAAGAATAGTGTAGACATATGATTGCCAACATCTGAAGTTCTTCCCATCAAACTGCTCTATCTTGGAAATGTCAAGAAGCAATTTCAGTATAGGCAATACTAGCAGAATGGCATCAGCACAAGTGTTATTAGCTCTGGAACTAGCAGTGTTGCTAGATCTAGAATCAACAGAAAGGAATAGAAGCCATAATAGCTCTTAAGACTGTTGGCATATTTCCTATAAGTATGTAATATGAGTCTTATCCAAGGATGTTGTCCTTAAGATCTATTCCGCTACCACCAACTAATAGGAATTAGCACCCCCCAGGATAAAATAGACTCTTCCTTCAAATATAGGGTGAACAAAATAACAAAATATAATAGCAACCAACAGGTAGAGATAATATGAGTCGAAGAGAAAGCTCGAAAGCTCAGACAAAGGAGATATTGCTCGAGAATTCCAGCGTGAGATGCCTTAACCTCTTGCAAGCAATGCCTTTTATAGGCCACTCATGCACTCAAATGTTGGGTATGAATCAATGGCAATAAAATGACTAGAAACTAATGAAGCAATTTTTTTTGAAAGTTGAAGGCCATAAAGATATTTGATTGATTAGTTTCAAAAATCAGAAGATATTGGCATGTAATATGAATGTTAATTTGAATGTTGGTAATGGTGGGCAATTAAAGTAAAATAAATTGGTTTATGATCCTTGTAATCGAAACATTAATGTCTCAAATTCAAATGTTTCAAAAACTGGGTTTATCTGGTAAGCCATTTTCCATAAAATTTTTGAATAAAAGTGTCCAATCCATATTTAACTCGCATACAAGGGGAATTGCCAACTTTCGATTACGTTTGGATGCCTCTTGGTGGCCCGTTGTTGTACATGTGAGGCCACTATTCATTTTGGCCCATTTACTAGCCCAAACTCATAAGGTATAATACACTTGTATTCTCTCACTCCGAAGCAATGTGAGACTTTGTGCTATTTGGCACACCCACTATTCCTATTAACTCCAACAAGTTTAACTTCGACAATTATAATGTTGTGACCTAAGAATATGCTAAAAATTGATATTGTTCAAAACAAAAAACGTTTAAGCATGACCTTTTCTGTCCAGCTTTTGTTTTCAGTTAGAATGGAAATTGAATGAAATATTAAATATAAAAGGACATTCATTTTTTTGGGAGAAATCACATTCTAAATTAGTATGGGGAAAAATATAGAAAAAAAACCTTGAAATTGACTAAATATTTTTTTCCCGCTACACAAGGCATCCACCGAAGCGAGCTCGATGACTAATCCCTCAAGTACTGTAGGACCCAAGATGGGGGCGACCCTCCCAAGTAGATTTTCTCCATACACACCGCCCCAAGGATAGAACTTAGGGCTAGAACGCTTGAGGGAATACAAGCGCCTTACTACATGCACCAACCTGCGTTGGTTGTTTGATTAAATATTTAAATACATGTGTGGCCAAAAAAGTGTTTTTGGTGACGCAAAAAAAATTTTAAATAACCATTTGGAGATACATAAGTGTGCAAAAAGTGTTATATAGTTATATAAGAAGTGATAGCTGTTTTTGCCTCTTAATATTAGCAAAGAAGTGAAAAGAACCATTTGTGCCAATAAAATTTTTGATCAAGTAAAAATAAAATATTTTCAACTATGTGAGATAGAACTTTTTTCTATAAAAAAAAAAGTAACATTTGTATCTATTTGGAAACATTCTTGAAAAGTACTCTCAACATATCAAAACCATAAATAAGTTTTGTTTACTATGTTTTGTTTCATTAGTTATTTTATTTTAGTGTGTATTTTGGGCCCACAAAATTTTTAATTGAGTTAATATGTATTTTTAGTTTTAACTTTTTCCTAAGTGCTTGCTTACCAATATGGTCTGGAAATATCTAATGAGTAACAAAAACAGGTTGAAATGGTTTCACAATAAAATAAAAAGAAGTTGCAGTGGCAGTTTTTTACAACCATTATTTTAATTCTCTAAGCTCAATAACCAATTAACTATTGCTAAAAATGGCCAAAAAATTATAAATAGTTAAAAAGTACAAAACTATATTATATGTTATACTCAATAAACGTACTATTATTCATTAATTTACACCACAATACAATAAAAAACCCTAAGGACTCTATATTTACATCATAAACTTTGATTGATTCATAATTCATAACAAACCAACAACCATTTTAGACATATCAAAACTTGAATTTTAAATAATTAGATACTTAAACCTATGAGTTCACCATGATTTAATAAAATTTAAGAATTATAAAATAATGTGGACAACAAATGGCCAAGTGTAATATCCCAAAAAGTGATTAAGGGCTAATGACTTCAAAAGTGGATGTAATTATTGTTGAATAAACACTTTTGAAGAATGTGTGATGGGAATTTGGATATTTTAATGATTCCAATGGATTCCTTGTGAAAATTTATGTGGGAATGATGTTTGGTATGAAAATGGAACCAATGGAAGCAAAGATGCAAAATCTAAAATTCTGTCCAGTGAAATTCTATTCTGGGCAGTCTTCTCGTGTGGATGTTTTGACTAAGCAAATGATGTCATAAAATTATGAAACTTTCCAGTCTTAAATTTAACATCCCAAGCTTCAAAATGGACATATACTTTGTGCCATTTCGTTTTGGGAACTGGGAGATATGACTGTCCAAAGGTTGAGGTCGAAAATGGACTCTGTTCTGGGGCAGTGATGAAATTTGTTTAATTCTGGAATTTTGTGGTGATTCCTAGTAATGTTCCATATTTTTCCTATAGAGAGGACTTAAATACCTTTCATTTGGCTTTGGAATCACCTCATTTCAATTTTTCTAGAATTAGTTATGATTTTTCAAAGTTTGGGCAGAAAATCTGCCAGAAAATCCGAAAATGGGAATTATGACATCATCTCATTAAAAGATGATGTCAGCATGGAATTACATATGTTATCATCTTCCTCAGCTCATTTCTGTCGCACACAGAAGCTGAATGAGGAGTGAGAACGTTGAGGTTTGTAGAGAGAGAAAGGAGAAGAAAAATCACAAGGTAAGCCGATTTCTCCGACGATTTAGCTTCTAACGCGTGTAACTCCGATCCTAAGCTACTCCTCTTTGTTCTTTAAGTTTTGGAAGCTCAAAATCTGTTGTTGAGCACTTAGGGTTTTCAGCAATATTTGGGAAAAGCTTGTGGGAGCTTGAGGTAACTTCCAAACTTTCGTATATTGCTTATTCTGGCTGCTGTGGGCAATTTAATCGGTGAAATTTCACCGGATTGCCATTGGTTTTAAAGTTTGGAAATGATATGGCCTAGGGGTTATGCTGCTCAAATTGGGTTTTAATGTTAGATTTAACCTAATGTAATGGTTAATAAAGTGGTTAGGAGTAGAAAGGAACGCGTTTACGGAGCCGAAATCATAAAACCCCGATTTTCCCCGGAGAACTCATAAATTTCGGCCAGCTCTAGAAATGGGTCTTAGAGTTGGATTTTCAATGATTTGATGGTTCCATTGAATTCAGGGGCAAAACTTAGGTGGGGTTACAGTTGGGCACTTTTTCAAAAAAGGCCGAGAAAGCATAATTACGGAAGCACCCCTAAAACCCTAAAAGTAGGGCTGCCAAGGGCAATTTCGTAATTTGACATTGAATTTGATAATTCCGAGTCCGGAAATGGATTCCTTGGGCGAAAATATGTCAGGATAGCCCATGTCAAAATTTCAAGAAAAGTACAGCCGGACCGGGTACGGCGGGCCCGGGCCGAGTCCCCGGGGGTATTTTTGTAAATTTTCATTATAGACTCATATAACCCCAAGTAACACTATGGAAGTGTCTAAATGGTGCATTTGGAATTGTAGGATTCGATATTTGCCGCCCTCGGGAGCCAACTGCGCCGAAGGACGTCAGGAAAGGACAAGGTAGTGACTCTCTCTCTTATACTATGTGTAATGCTCTGTATGTGTGTGTTATCACTGTTCTGTGATGAATCTTTGATGCTGCTGCGGTTACAGCTGATGATAGCTGTCGTTTACTGCGCAAGCTGTCGTTTACAGCGCAAGCTGTCGTTTACAGCGTAAGCTGTCGTTATTGTGATTACAGCGTAAGCTGTCGTGATGGTGATTACAGCGTAAGCTGTCGTGATTATGATTACAGCGAGAGCTGTCGTATTGTGTGTACAGCCGTGAGTGCTGTCGTTTGTGGTGAAAACCATGTATCTCTGGGATTGCTGCTGCTGTTGCTGTTTGTGATTTATATACATGCTTTGTGTTTATGCATTGTGTGAGTGATTTGTTACTACTGAGATTCTCTCAAATCTCATTCTTTCCTATGACTAACATTTCAGACAGGGCGTGTGGCTCAAAGGAGAGGCGGCCAACCCGAAGCAATTAGGACCCTTGGGGGTATATAGTTGATTTTGGAAATGTTGGTTATTTCTTTTGAATTCGGGATTACTGTATAATCTGAAATATGAATAGTATATTCGATTTTGGATGTAATCCCCTAGTGGATACTTAAACCTCAGGTTATATATGTATAGAATCCGGGAGTTGCCGGGGAATTGGTTTTACACTCTGTCATACGTGAATGTAGATAAACTGCACAGGTGATTATATTCGAATTTTGAAATGGAGACCAGGAACAGGAAAGAGATTTTGAATGATTTTGTGAAAACCCTACCACAAGATAGGAGATTGAAACGAGTTTAAGTTATCCGAAGGTCTCTAATCTACTTTAATTATTTAATATCGAATTATAATTACATGATTAAAGGCAGGTGTTACACCAAGCATTAGGATTGGGCTTTCCTCCTTAGGAGGCGAGACAGTTTTTTATAGAAAAAATTACTTAGGGGAAACAAGAAGTTTAGGTAGTAATAAGATTGAACCCTCAACCTTTAATCACCAAAAAATGGGTTATTTGTCATTACACCACAAGGCAGCCAGCAAAAGGTAACAATTTTGTAATCAATATTATAATATCTGAAATATAATTAAAAGAAAAAAGAATTGCACAGAAAGTGAAGATTAGTTGGAGAGAATAATAATAGTAAATATTACCATATTCAACCAATATAGAGTTGATCTAACAGTATAAAACCCCACTAGAATTCTTTGAGTCTCGAGTTCGAGTCCCAAAGGAGACATTTGTGTTGGGAGGAGCAATAAAAAACCTCAAACTTGACACCGGATGATAATATAAAAAAAGTAAATATTACCATATTCAAAGAGAAGAAAACTTAAGAGATGCCCTTCTACATCAATTATGTGATTGATTGCAAAATGATACTCCTATTGTTTTAATGTAGGACCTAATTAGAGAGTTGGCTTTAATCCTAAATGTAAGATCTATTTATTATATTTATCAATCATTATTTATGCTCCCTCAACAATAATCAAGCAAGATATTAGCAATGGGAAAATAGGCCGCAGGGCCACCCCTTTTAGACTGGTTTAATTTTTTTTAACTGGGCACAGGGCAGTGAGCAGCAAGTGTTAGTGCAAGTGTTTCACCCAAGAGGGGGTGAATTGGGTGATACCAAAAATTTCGTTGTTAATATATAAATTGACTATAAATTTAAAGCAGTTAAGAGCTAGGAGAAATATCACCGAAGTGTACACGAGGAGTTATATTAGTTCGGTCACAACCACTTTGACCTATGTCCAATTCTCAGAGCGTCTCTGAGAGTTTCACTATATCTTCCTTTGTAATGAAAATCTCTCTCACAGAGTAAATGAATAATCACTGAAGTACAAATAATGAGTATAAGAGAAATAGAGAATATTGAACATGTGTTCTCAGTTCTTGTATTGTCTCGTGTGTGTTATATGTTGTATGTTGAATGTTCCCATATATATAGATGACTTGTGATAGCCGTTGGAACAATTTCAAACTGTCCATTAGAGTTGCGCAGCTATGATTGACCATTATTCAAATTTGAAAACTATCCGTTTGCAGTAGGTAGCGGTAGGTGAGAATTCAGACGTTTTATTTGACTTTCCACCTATAGCATGATCTCTTCATTGTTTCTTTGCAAATGTACTTAGAATACTAATACAATGAAGGGTTAATCATATAGAAAATAGATCAATAAACATTGGATTAAAATCATGTTTTTTGTACTTCATTACTCGAGTGGCTACTCGAGTGATCATGCTCATTACTCGAGTAGTCCCTTGAGTAATCTCATTAAAAATCAGGCAAAGAGTAAGTCAATGTTTTCTTACCATATTACTCGATTAAGCCTTCAAGCAATCTTTTCAATAATACCTGGCAAGCAAGGTTACTTGAGTGATCCCTCGAGTAAACATATATTTTCTTCATAGGTTACCGAGTGATTCCTCAAGTAAATTTATAATAAGTTTGCATATTACTCAATTACTCCCTCAAGTAACAACATCAAATTATTGGGCGAGAGTACCTGTGCTTTGCTTACCTAATTACTTGAGTGATCCATTGAGTAATACTTGAAATAACTCTGTAGATTACTCGAGTGGTCCCTCGAGTAAATAGATTTCACAAATGGTTACTCAGGTGGCTACTCAAGTAAAGTGTGTCAATTCTTGGTCGAGAGCTACTGAAAGATATTTGCTCTGTTTACTCAAGAAATACCTTTTCTCATACTTTTACTTGAGTAGTTACTCGAGTAATTTTACATATAACTTCAGAGATTACACGAGTGACCCCTCGAGTGCTCACTCGAGTAACAAAGTTCATTACTTGAGTGCTCACTCGAGTAAACCTTTAAAAAATCTGCCATTGATGTTTTTTCTGTGCTCTGTCTCTCAAATCTTCTTCATTACTCCAGTGCTTACTTCAAGTAAAGCTCTTATCTGCCATTTGGTTACTTTATTCAAATTATTTTGTTATCAAATCCTTTTATATCCAATCTTTGTTATTATCAAAACATATGAGATCTAACATTCTCCTCCTTTTTTATGATGACAAAACTTGGTGATTTTAAACAAAGTTTTTGAAATTGAGTTATCAATCAAATGCTTCTTGAAAACTTGAATTTATATGGCAATCTCCAAAACTTGAGTTATCAATCATATGCTTCTTTGTTATTATCAAAACATATGGGATCTAACATATGAAATCTCTTGTTCAATTTATACTTGAAAGCTCTTTTGAAATAACTTGGTAAATGTCTTTTTCAATTCAAAGTAAATGAGCTTTAGTTTTTGAAACTAATGATGTTAAAATTAAAAAAAATCATAAATTGTTCCCCTTGCATACACAATAAAACTCATTAGTCCACAATGTAATATAAATAGAATTGAAATTGCATTATGAGTTCATTACATGATTAAAGACTATAAAAGCTCCCTAAAGCCCTATACACCCATATCCCCAATACATTAACTCAACCATTGATCACAAAATCACTCAAGCTCTTCTCCCCCTTTTTGTCTTTATCATAAGGGTGGAATCAATCAAGATCAGAAGGATGAATAGATGGCTTAGCTACTGAGATAGGAGTCACAAGAAATGCCAAAGAGCTATGTGAGTCATCTGAACAAGATGATTCTGAAGATAAAGATTCAGGTTTAGGAAGATTCACTAGGGGTACTTGGAGATTATCCTTTGGAGGGTTCTGAGGTAATGGAATTAGGGAAGTGATCTCTACCTCCTCTGTACCAACAGGTGAAGAAACAAACACTTCCTCAGTGTGGGCAAATGAGGCAATTGGAGAAGGCATTGAGTCAGGCTAGACTGAATCATCAATGGTGATATGTATGGTCTCAAGGGTTTCTAGGTCGGGTATAGAGTATATAATGTTCCTTGAGATGGTGATAGGTAGGGGAAGAAGAGGAATGGAGGAAGGTCCAGGCTCAGAATGTCTCAACTCAAAGTGTATAGGCTCAGAGGGTATAGGCTCAAGAGATACATATTAAGAGGTGGTATTGGCTTAGGCTCAAATGAGGGCATAGAAGAACCAGGAAAAGGGGAGCCAGATGCCATAGCATCAAATCTGGCAACACTTGATCTCAGAAGCTCACCCTAGGCACGTTGCTCACCAACATCTCTTTGTGCCTCTTATCTATCCTATATACAAGTTAACCCATTTTCTCATTCATGTGAATTATCAATTTAGCATTGGTATTCGCAATGTCAATTTAGAATTTTCTCTATGAATGTTTGCAATGAAGCATTGAGAAAAGATGGTGGAAAGGATGTGGCAGATGAAGCAGAAGACTGTGTTTCATCCATTCGGCTAGTTGTAGTTTCAGTCTCCTTCTTCTTCATCGAACTTGCTTCTAGAGAAGTCTTCAAAGGAATATCAATGTTCAGCTTTCCAATCTGATTTCTCCCAACTGGTGTTATCCTCTCAATTGGCTCCTTACTCTCCAAATACCATATCTTGTTCTTCTTCAAGAATAGAGATATAAGCTGAGGATAAGGCATTAGAGTAGTAGATTTCCCTTCAATCCTATATTTTTGAATCTCAACAAAGATATATTCTCCCATGTCTTTTTGCTCTTTGAGGAGAAGTGAGGCAAATTTCCTATAGTCCCTCTCAATGAAATGAGTGTTGTTGTTGGCTTTGTTCACCATGGCTCTCGAATAGATATACCATATGACTCCATGAAAATCACTCATATTACTTGGATTGAAATTGAGGGGTGTAACCCCCTTGCCTTAATTAGCGTAATTAAGATTTGATAACGCATAGTAAAAAGGGGTTAGAGACCATCGAATAATTCAAAACTTACTAAAACACCCACTAAGTAGTAGGGACTTTACAAGATTTTCAAAACTTCTTTCCTATTCCGGTCTCAATTTCAATTATCAAATATAATCACCTGTGCAGTTAATTTACATTCATACATATCAGAGTATATAACCAAAAATCCCGGCAACCCCTGGGTTCCATTCATTCACTAAAAGGGATTATAATTCCCATAAAGGGGATTACATAGCTATATTCAACTAATAATTACAACCCAAAAATAATTTAAAAAATCTCTGTCCAATATGATTAACCAACGTATCCCAAAAGGAAATGTCCCTACAGGGTTCTAACCACTCCGGGTCGTGCGCTTCTTCTTGGAGCCACTCGCCTTATCTGAAAGGTTAGTTTAAGGAAAGAGTGAGATTCACGAGAATCCCAGTAGTAACAAAACATTTATACCACACATAAGCACACAGCATGTAAGCAAATCATCATACAGCAGCAGCAGCACAAATCACACTCTACCCTCATCCCCTTTCTCCGCCGGGAAGGCACACTGTCCTAACCCGAACCGTTGTTAGCTACTCAGGGACTATTGGCGTGGCAATGCATACACATAGCCGTGTAGCTTATATAGCTATCCGGCTTCCACAAATAGCCCATCGGCCTTCACAAATAGCCTTTCAACTTTTCACATAATCACAAAGTCATACCTCATCCTCATCCCCTTTCTCCGCCGGGAAGGCAAACAACCCTTACCCGATCTGTTGTTAGCTACTCAGGGACTATTGGATTAACAGTGCTTACACATATTCACAATGTTGCAGCATACGAATTTATCACGAATCAATGATAATACACACATACAATACATCACATATGGTACGAAAGAAAAGTTACTACCTCGTTCCTTCCTAACATTTGATGGCTCAGTGGGCTCACAAGGACGGTAGATATCAAATCCTATAAAAATAGGGACAATAGGTCAATCTCTTTTCCAAGTTTCCAAATCTCGTAATACTTTATGTTGGTTATCATTTAGACTCTTTAGGTGGCTATAATAGGCCTAAACATATCCCCAAAGGGTTGGAAGAAACTACCCAAAAGGTACCTTTTTTGAATGCAAAACACCACTTTTGGGCTGCCTCACTCGACTGACAACCACCTCACTCGAGTGATACCTACAGTTGTGCTCGAGTCCCAGTGAGTGAAACACAGAAAGTGTTTACCCGAGAGCAAATCCTCAAAATATCTCTCACACTCACTCGAGCATAAGAGGCAGCACCCGAGCAATGACCCTAAGTGCACTCGAGCACTAGGAAGTGCAACACCAAGAGTGTTTGCCCGAGAGCAAAGACCACTTCCAGGCAAGACCGCACTCAAGCAGGATCATATTTCACTCGTAGGCAAGAAGTGTGCTCGCAGTTTTTGCCTAAAGACTTAACCAAAATTTCCAGAAATTCATATCGTGCTCGAGTGAGATCCTCCCTCACTCGAGTGATGCCTATCAGATGCCAAATCGTAGCAACTGATATGGCTTCCCAGAATTGACCAATTTGCTATCAATGGTCCTAAGCTTATACCACAACTCATTCTCATTCATTTTAACACAAAGAACCTATTGGTAAACCCAAAACAACCAAATCCTTACTCAAGCAACACATTCTTATCTCTAGACTACAAGATCACCAAAACCATAATTTGCCAAACTTCTTCTTTTCAAATCCAACCCAAAACCATTGACACCTATACACTATTTGGCATCTATTCCACCACCAAACACTACTCAAATCATATCTTCTAAAATCACAAGAAATCAGGGCAAAGATCCAGAATTTACAAAACAAAACCAATGGCCAAAACAATAACAACAAAATACCTCAAATGTTTACCTCTTCCTTTCCCAAATGTGATTTCCTTGATTCCCCAACTTCTCAAACTTCATAATCTCTCAAATACCACCAATGGAAATTCTGAAACCATAGAAGTCAATCTCTTAACTTCTTGAACAATATCAATGAAGAGTGTTTAGGCATATGAAGTCATTTACCTACATAAATTTCAAATCCTTTCTTTCTCTTTCTTGCCTAGCTCGCCAGAAATGGAGGAAGAATGATGAGAGAGATGAGGGATGATGTTGAAACAGTTTCTCTTTGTCCCATACACACATACAGCCGACTTTGAGAGTAGGAGGGAAGAGAAATGAGTTGAATCTTTGACTTCAATCCCATAGTCCATCTTTTGCCACATGTCACTATCTTGTGCTTCCTTCAATGATTTCATATACTCTCCAACACACTTGATCCCACCTCTTGTTCTTTCAATCCTGTCCATTGATCTTGATTACTAAGGAGTTTCCTCTCTCGTAACTGACCAACTTGCAGTAAATTTACCATTTTACCCCTGATTGTCACGACACATCTATCATCATCTATCAAACACATTTTTCATCACTACACTCCAATATAAACTTAAACTTTTCTTACAACATGTTTACAACAAGATTAACAATAATTACATCATTAAGATCATAATTAGCCCTAAATCACAAGTCAGGATATTACAATGGGTCCCACAATCTCACTAGGTCTTAAAATGAAAAACAACTAGTTTAAATCAAGGTTGGGATAGTTATCATTAGGAGGGTTTTCTATCCCTAACTAGGTATTGATTATGGAAGGTGAGAGAAGGATTTTCTGTCCTCTAACTTTGGTAGTCATTTCTTCTTCCACAGATCTTCTTACATGATCAATTAGAATCTCTAAATTGCAATAGAAATGACTATCTAACTTGGAGCAAAAAGGAAAATTAATAGGTAGCCAAGGCATATAGGACTTGAGATAAGGACTTGAATCAAATTTTAATACCTCTTGAAGGACTTGGATGTCAATGAAATGCGTCTTGCATACTTTTCTCCTTGAAAAATGACTCAAATACTTCTATGATTCCTCCATCTTGTTCACATTAAATCCCTTTGGAAGGAATGTGATTTCCTCTTCCTTCTCTTCTAGCTTCTTGGATGTTTGCCCTTGCTTTGCTTCATTAGACTGGAAGGCTTCTTCAAGTATGCCTACTACGACTTTGGTGATCTTCGCATCAAACTTGGGCTTTTCAGAGGTTTTGGAGAAAATGTGAGAGTATCAGATGAATCGGAAGGAGGAGGAAAGGGTTCTTTCGTTCCTTTGCCTCTTCCAGTAGATATACTCTTCTTTGATTGAGCTCTTATGACAATGGGCTCCTTGATCATAGCCCCTTTTACCTTTGGCTTAGCTTGCATCTTAGTTTTGGCTTTTGGTTTAGGAGAGAGTTTGTGTTTCTTGGTAGGAGGAAAGGAAAGGAAAGTAAATAAGAGGGTTGATATGGTTCAGAGGACTCAGAAGGAGTGCTAAGATTGGGAATTTTTGTCGTCACCATTTTTGATTTGTGAGAACTGAGACTTTCTGGAAAAAATAGGGTCGATGGTCGCAAAAGTAGGACACAAGAATCTGAGCAATCTGGGAGGTTTTTCAAGGTAGAAATCAAAGGGTTTTGATGAAAATGAAGTAAAGAAGAATCTGTGAAAAGTTTTTGTGAGAGCACTAGGAGAATCACTCGAGGCGATTTTTTGAAGAATGATCGAGTAGTGACCGAAATAACCCTAAATCCTAACATCACTCGAGGGCTTACTGAGTGATCATCAATTTCACTCAAATAGCTACTCGAGTAATCATACAAGAAATTTCAAAATGTAGAAAAATCAAGTGCATACCTGGCATGAATAATATTGTAATTACCCATATATATTCCCTTGATCATTTGATGGCTCTTTAAAAAAAATTTGAGCTCAAACTAAACGAATTTGTAATCTACAACCAGGTTCACTCAAGGCCTTACTCGAGTAATCTATGAAGTTTACTTGAGGCCTTCCTCAGGTAATCTGTCATTTCTCATTATGACTATTCATTTCCAACCATTATGCCGTTTCATTTGAATTCATCATGAATTAATGCTTCACTGACACATTTTTCATGCCATTACTCAAGTAGTTAGTCGAGTAATCTATCCAGTTACTTCAAGGTGTCACTCCAGTAATGCTAGTTACTTGAAGTTGTCCCTCCAGTAATGTTGTCCTCTGTTAACCTCTGTTTTTCATACTCCAAAACAGAATATCAAGATCCTGCAAAACAAATTGCTAGAAACACCGATGCTTAAGTTAGTAATCATCAAAACATCAATAAATAACATTATCTAACATTTTGAAAATACTAAATAACTTACCATTCATTGGGATTTACCATTCCCAATTCTCTTCTAATATACAAGAATTAATCTTTTGCAAGAGGTTTTGTAAAAATATCGGCTAGTTGAAGATGAGTTGGAATGAATATCACTTTGAAATCTTTTTTTTGGACATGATCTCTAATCAAGTGATGTCTAACATCAATATGCTTGGTTCTAGAATGTTGAACTGAATTCTTTGCCAAGCTTATCATGCTAGTGTTGTCACAGTATATTGGTATCTCCTTCAAATAAATACTAAGATCCTGGAGTTGTTGCTTCAGTAATAATACTTGTGCACAACAACTCGATGCTGCAGCATACTCAACTTCCGTTGATGAAAGAGATATTGTAATTTGTTTCTTGCTGAACCATGATACAAGTGAACCTCTAAGAAACTAGCCTTGTATACTAGTACTCTTTCTATCTGTCTTGTATCCTCTATAATCAGAATCTAAGTATGCAACTAGATATTCACTTCTTCCTTTAAGATACCAGAGACCTAATTCTGCCATGTTAGCAAGATATCGGAAAATATGTTTGACAGTTTCAGCATGTGACTCCTTTGGTGCATATTGATATCTTGCACACATACCTACATTGAATTGAATGTTAGGTCTGCTTGCAATGAGATAGAGTAATGATCCAATCATTCCTCTATATTTTATGATATTATAATCTTTTCCTTTGACATCCATATCAAGCAATGTGGTTAATCTCATAGGCATGTCCATTCCATTTGCCCCATCCATTCCATACTTCTTCAGTAGCTCTTTCAAATACTTCATTTAAGATATGAAAATTCCATTATTTCTTTGTTTGATTTGCAAACTGAGAAAGAAATTCAATTCTCTAATCATTGACATCTCAAACTCCCCATGCATTATCTCAAAAAAATTCCTTACACAAGGTTTTGTTAGTAGCACTGAAAACTATATCATCAACATAAATTTGCACAATCAAAATGTCATCTCATTTTTGTTTTGTAAAAAGTGTTGTATCAACTTTTCCTCATACAAAACCTTGATCAATGAGAAATTTACTGAGCCTTCCATACCATGCTCTAGGAGCTTGTTTTAAACCGTATAAAGCTTTTCTTAGTTTAAAAACATGATCAGGTTTGGTTACATCTTCAAAACCTGGGGTTGATCTACATACACTTCTTCCATGATGTAGCCACTTAGAAATGCAATTTTTATATCCATTTGATAGAGTTTGAATCCTTTGATACATGCAAAGGCTAAGATTACTCGTATAGCTTCCAATCTAGCCACTGGAGCATATGTTTCCTCATAATCAATTCCTTCTTCCTGATTATAGCATTTGGCCACCAATCTTGCCTTGTTTTTAACAATGATTGCGGATTCATCAAATTTATTCTTGAATACCCATTTAGTGCCAATAATAAGATGATCTTTAGGTCAAGGTACCAAATCCCAAACTTGATTTCTGTCAAATTGGTTTAGCTCTTCTTGCATTGCTATTACCCAATCATTGTTTGATTGGGCTTCGTCAATATTAAAAGGTTCAATATCATAAATGAATGCAAAAAAAATAACTTCATTGAAAATTCTATTTCTAGTTTTGACTCCTTCATTCACATCTCCTATAACTTGATCTAGGGGATGACTTCTATTGTATTTCTACGCTTTAGGTTGTCCTAGTAACTGAACCTCTTCCTTAGTTTGATCAACTTCTGGGATGAGAGATTTAGAAATAGGTTAACCATTTTCTTGATTTAAAACAACTTCCTACTCATCATCAATGAATTTGTCAGAGGATTCAAAATCATTAAATATAACATGAATTGATTCTTTAACAACACATGTTCTTTTATTGAAAACTCTGTATACTTTGCTTCAGTTAGAATAGCCTAGGAAAATTCCTTCATCTGTTTTAGAATCAAATTTTCCTAAGTTATCTTTATCATTATTATGAATGAAACACTTACAACCAAAGATGTGTAAATAAGCAAGGTTTGGCTTCCTTCCTTTGTATAGCTCGTACGGTATCTTTCCAAGTTTTGTTCTAATGTAGGCTCTATTTGAAATATAGCATGCTGTGCTCATTGCATCGACCCAGAAAACTTGAGACACGTTCTTTTCATTTAGCATTGCTCTAACCATTTCAGTGAGTACTTTGTTCTTTCGTTCCACGACTCTATTTTGTTGAGGTATTGTTGCAGTGGAGAAATTGTGATCAATGCCATTAGTATCACAATATTCTTCAAAGGCTTGATTTTTAAACTCTCCACCGTGATCTGTCCTAAGACCTACAATGGACATACCTTTCTCATTTTTCACTTCCATGGCAAAAACAATAAATTCTATAAAGGTTTCATCCTTTGATGATAGAAAAATAGTCCATATAAATCTAGAGAAATCATCAACAATGACCAATGAATATAAGTTGCCACTAAGGCTTTTAACTCTTGCTGGACCAACTAAATCCATATGTAACAATTGAAGTAGTCGATTTTTTGCAATTTCATTTTTCGATTTGAAAGATGATTTAGTTTGTTTACCCTTTTGACATGCGTCACAAATCAAATCATTTTTTAAACTTACTTTGGGTAATCCAAGAACTAAATCCTTTTTTAGTAGTTTGCCTAGTTGGTACATGTTGACATGAGCTAGTCTCTTATGCTATAACCAACTTTCATTGGCATTACTTAGAAAACAATTTTTAGAATTATTTCTACTGATATCAAGAGTATAGCAATTACCTTAACTTTTTGCTCTGATTTTTTCCTTGATATTTTCCTTTTCAAGTTGTAAGTCTTTCTTGTTGACAATTAGACATTTCTCTGAATCAAATATTACCCAGTTATCTTTATCTGCACTTTGACTTACGCTCAGCAAATTATGACATAAGCATTCAATGTAATATACATCTTTGACTTGTATTCCTTTGTCGTTTTTGCTTTCACCAATTCCTGCTATCTTTCAGGATTGATTTCCTCCAAATTTTACCTTTTTATCTTCCTTAGGTTGCAATGTGGTAAACTTTTCAAAATCACCAGTCATATGTTTAGAGCATCTACTGTCTATGTACCATTTGTTGTTTTTGGATGCTTTAAGACATATCTGCAATCAAATACGTTTAAGTCTTAGGTACCCACATCTTTTTAGGTCCTTTTGGGTTAGTACAGATGACTTTCTGAACATATGAACCTTTAGGTACCCATTTGTAGGTTCCTATCTTTCCTTTCTTCTTATGAATGCATGATGATGTATAATGACATTTTCTATTACAATAATTATAATATGCAAAAGGATTTGATGTATGTACAGAATGCTGAAAATAATTCAAGTATGACTTACCTCTTGCTTTCTTTCTTCCTTTCCTTCTATCTGATTTTGGATCATATCCAAGACCAAATCGATCATTTACAAAACGTTGAGCTTTTAAAATCACATTTAGCATCTTACTTCCTTTAGTGAATTTTTCAAGAGTTATATGAGATCAACGTTTTTCTTTTTCAAAGAAGAACAGTTTTCACAATCTTTTTCTAAATTCTCTTTGAGTTCTATTTCAAGAACTTTGTTTTTCTTTTTGAAAACAACTAGTTCTTTAACTACTTTGATGAATTCATAATGTAAAGCATTATATTCAGAAAGTAATTCATCATAAGTAGGATTAAAATCAGTTACCTCTTCTTCTGTTTCTTCTTGAGCAACTAGACAGATATTGGCTAATTCATCTTCATCGCTATCTTCATTAGAAGAACTATCTCCCTATATGGCATATACAAAGGCTTTCTTCGTGTTATAGAACTTGCCTTTTCTCTTTTCTTTATTATTCTGAGCCAGTTCTTGACACTTTGATTTGATATGTCATGGCTTTCCACATTCATAGTAGATGATGTATTCTTTACTACTTATTGCTCCTTTCTGAAAATTCTTGAATCCTTGGCCTTTCTTGTAAAACTTTCTGAATCGTTTTATTATTAGGCCTATTTTGTCATTGTCAAGCTCTTCTTCTTCATCTTGATCTTCTTCTTTTGCTTTCAATGCAAGACCTCTCTTCTTCTTGTCACCAATATCATCAAGTTTTCATTTAAACTTTAATTTACTTTCATATTCAGAAAGACTTTCAAATAGAAAAGCAACCGATTGCATTGATTTGCCTTTTACTTATTCTATTGCAGTGACTTTGGCCTCCTACTCTTTAGAGAGTATATTAAGAATCTTTCTTACTTAGGTATGTTGATCATATACCTTTCCAAGTGCTACAAGTTGCTTTACTAAAACTCTAAACTTTACTTTCCAGAATGAGAAGTGTTCACTATTGAAACTCGGAGGTCTTGTGATAGAAGCTCCGTCGGGAAGAATTCCTACACCCATACTTGCCATTGGATCCTTCTTAGACTTTTTTACCTTAACAAGAAGACCTACTCTTTGATACCAAACGTTAGAGTAAGCGTTTCACCCAAGAGGGGGTGAATTGGGTGATACCAGAAATATCATTGTGAATATATAAATTGACTGTAACTTTAAAGCAGTTAAGAGCTAGGAGAAATATCACTGAAGTGTACACCGGGAGTTATACTGGTTCGGTTACAACCACTTTGACCTATATCCAATCCTTAGAGCGTCTCTGAGAGTTTCACTATATCTTCCAAGATTCAGTGGGTTCTTAGCACCTCAGTACAACAAGTTCCTTCACCTGGACACTCGCTCCCCCTTACATGTTGTAATCAAATCCCAACTCAAGGTTCCACAACCTTAAGTTGTCTCAATAATGAATATTGAATTTGTAATGAAAATCTCTCTCACAGAGTAAATGAATAATCACTGAAGTACAAATAATGAGTATAAGAAAAATAGAGAGTATTGAACGTGTGTTCTCAGTTCTTGTATTGTCTCGTGTGTGTTATATGTTGCATGTTGAATGTTCCCATATATATAGATGATTTGTGATAGCTGTTGAAACAAGTTCAACTTGTCCCTTAGAGTTGCCCAACTACAATTCACCATTATTTGAATTTAAAAACTATCCATTTGCGGTAGGTAGCTATTGGTGAGAGTTCGGATGTTTTATTTGACTTTCCTCTTATAGCATGATCTCTTCATTGTTTCTCTTCAAATGTACTTAGAATACTAATACAATGAAGGGTTAATCATATAGAAAATAAATCATTAAACATTGGATTAAAATCATGTTTTCTGGACTTCATTACTCTAGTGGCTACTCGAGCGATCATGCTTATTACTCGAGTAGTCCCTCGAGTAATCTCATTAAAAATCAGGTAGAGAGTAAGTCAATGTTTTCTTACCATATTACTCGATTAAGCCTTCAAGCAATCTTTTCAATGATACCTGGTAAACAAGGTTACTCGAGTGATCCCTTAAGTAAACATCTATTTTCTTCACAGGTTACTTGAGTGATCCCTCGAGTAAATTTACAATAAGTTTGCATATTACTCGATTACTCCATCGAGTAACAACATCAAATTCTTGGCTGAGAGTACCTGTGCTTTTCTTACCTGATTACTCGAGTGATCTATCGAGTAATACTTGAAATAACTCTACAGATTACTCGAGTGGTCTCTCGAGTAAATAGATTTTGCAAATGGTTATTCAATTGGCTAATCAAATAAAGTGTGTCAATTCTTGGTCGAGAGCTACTAGAAGATATTTGCTCTGATTACTCAAGTGGCTACTCAAGTAATGCCTTTTCTCATACTTTTACTCGAGTGGTTACGTAAGTAATTTTACATATAGCTTCTCAAATTACTCGAGTGACCCCTCGAGTAACTTCTTCCAAATTTTGGTAGTGCCTCTCTGGGACATTTTCTCCAACATTATTTGTAACCACCTTCGTAATTATGATTCAAAATACGTATTGTTAAATGAAATAGAGATCAATAATAATCAAACTCATTTACAATCCCTTCCTTACAGAAGGGTTTTCACAAATATTTTTAAAGTTTCTGCCTTACCTTGGTCTCAAATTCCACAACTCGAATATAATTACCCTATACAGTTACATCACATTTACATATCAGAGTATACAACAAAATCCCGGCAACCCCCAGGTTTCATACATAAACTAAAGGTTTATAAATTCCTATTAGGGAATTACACTGTCTCCAAAACAACATTTATAAGATATACGGTGATCTCCCAACAAAACATGATATCCAACACCAAAATATAAATCTCCCTAAGGAGCCCTATCCGCCCTTGGTCGTCTCCTTTCCCTTGGAGCACTTGCCCTGTCTGAAGGTTTGTTAATAGAAAGAATAAGATTCAAAAGAATCCCAGTAGTAACAAATCACTCATACTACATGTAATCAAAAAGCATGCAAGAAAATCATCAAGCAGCATCACAGCATAAAGCACAGCAGCCGGCTGCCACATATACACATAATCACATAATCTCATCCCTCGTATTCCACCACCCCGAAGGCACGGTCCTCCCACCGTCAACATAAATGGGCCGCGGGTGAAGGTTTCACAAATAGCCTTTCAGCTTTCACATATAGCCTTACGGCTTTCACATTGTCTCATCCCCCGGATTCCACTGCCCTGAAGGTACGATCCTCCCACCGTCAAGACCGATGGGCCGCAGGTGATAGACTCATAAACAATGATCAAACAAACATACCATGTATCACATATAGTATAAGGGAAAAGAGTCACTACCTTGTTCTTTCTGATTGTGCTCAAGCATAGGTGGATCACGAACAGGGAAAATATCGAATCCTATAATTCCAAATGCACCATTTAGGCACTTCCATAGTGTTTCTTGGGGTTATATGAGTCTATAATGAAAATTTACAAAAATTCCCCCGGGGACCCAACCCGGGTCTGCCGTACCCAGTTCGGTTGTACTTTTCCCGAAATTCTAATCTGAGCTATCCTAACATATTTCCACCCAAGGAATCTATTTCCAGACTCGGATTTATCAAATTCAATGTCAAATTACAAATTTACCATAAGCAGCCCTACTTTTAGGGTTTTAGGGGCGTTTTCGTAATTATGCTTTTTCGGCCTTTTCTGAAAAAGTGACCAACTATAACCCCACCTAATTTTTGCTCCTGAACTCAATGGAACAATCAAATCATTGAAAGTCCCACTCTAACCCCTCCAAACTAGCCTTGGCCAAAATTCTCAGTTCCCCGGGAAAAATTGGGGTTTTTCGGTTTCGGCTCCGCAGACGTGTTTCTTTCTTCTCCTAATCACTTTATTAACCATTACATTAGGTTACAACTAACATTAAGACCCAATTTAGGAAGCATAACCCCTAGGCTATATCATTTCCAAACTTTAAAACCAATGGCAATCCGACAAAATTTCACCAATTAAATTGCCCACAACAGCTAGAATAAGCAATATACGAAAGTTTGGAAGTTACTTCAAGCTCCCACTAGCTTTTCCTCAAGGTAGCTGAAAACCCTAGCCTTAGAACACCCAAATTTGTGCTCCAAAACCTTGAAGAACATAGAAGAATAGCTTAGGAGCAGAGTTATATGTGTTAGGTAAGGATTTACCGAAGAAATCGACTTACCGTACAAGTTCTCTTCTCCTTCTCTCTCTAGAATTTATCACACCTTCTCTCTCTTATTGTAGCTAAATGTCACGGTTTTGGGCTGATGGAAGAGGTGGATGATGATTTAATATGATATAATATTATTTTCTAATTATTTACTAAATTTTCATCAATTTCGGATTTTAACAAAATTCTGGCAGATTTCTTCCCAAACTTTGAAAAATCATAACTAATTCTAGAAAAATCAAAATGGGGTACTCCCAATGCAATGGAAAGCTATTTAAGTCCTCTTTATTGGAAAAATATGGATCATTGCATTTAATAACCTCAAAAATACAGAATTGCACAAAAGTCCATACTGCTCCAAAACAGATTCCAGTTTCCATCCCAAACTTTGGAAAATCATAACTCTTAGCTCAAAATTTGAAATGACATAAATTATACGTCAATTTTGAATCTTGGCATGTGAAATTTAAGACTGGAAAATTTCATAATTTTTAGACACCATTTTCCTATTTAAAATGTCCATACCAATCGGCTGCCCTGTTCAGAGTTTCAATGGACAGAATTTCCAACTTTTGCACAATTGTTCCCAATGGTTTCAATTTCACCATAAACACTCTCCCCACACGAATTTTTACAAGGAAGCCATTGAAATCATTAAAACATCCAAATTCCCATAATCCATTCTCCAAAAGTATTTATTCATCAATAATTACATTCACTTTAGAAGTCATTAGCCCTTAATCGCTTTTTGGGATATTACATTATTCAAGTGCTCACTCAAGTAACAAAGTTCATTACTCGAGTGCTCACTCGAGTAAACCTTTAAAAAATCTTCCAGTGATATTTTTCCAGTGCTCTGTCTCTCAGATCTTCTTCATTACTGCAGTACTTACTTCAAGTAAAGCTCTTGTTTTCCATTTGGTTACTTTGTTCTAATTATTTTGTTATCAAATCCTTTTATATCCAATATTTGTTATCATCAAAACATATGGGATCTAACAGCAAGTACTGGGCAGTGGATAAAGAGTCAAAGACACAGAGTTAACCTAACCTAACACTTAGATCAAAGACGCTCTCACATTGACTCATATCTCACACCTCACCACCTCATCCCTCGACCCTCTTCACTTTGGTTCTGCCTCACCATCACCTCACAAGTCTAAACTCTTGACCAGAGGACCACCGTCCACTAACCACAACGGCACAACCTTACTCCCTAAGGGTGACTGTTAATGTCAGCCGACCTTCTCGAGGCTAGACTCTCGTTGTGGCCTTTCTCTTCAATTTGGGCATTTGGATCTCTCACCGTCGACCGTGGACATCAAGTTGTGGTCTTGTGGTTGTAAAATGTAGACTTATTTGATTGTGGCTGTGTACTTGTTTGATTGGTTGTGGACAATAATTATAGTTCGGACTTAAGTCTTAGTGTTTGTATTCTACTAAAATGGATAATATTTATGCTTTAAATTAGTTTTGATGATATTTATGTTTTAAATTAGGTACTTTAATATTTAGGCGTATAAGAAACAAAAAAACGTTAAATGGGCCTAAAGCCCATGGGCCAATAAACAAGTCAGGCCATAATTTCCACTGGTTTTTTAGACTTGGGCCTAAATGGGCCAACCCTAAATCATAAGTTCAGCCCTTGACGAGCTCGAGCCTAAACAGGTTCGTCCAGCAGGCTCAGCCCGATTTCCAGACTCTATAAGAGATAGTTGAACAGAATTAAAGATGATTATGGTGGTTAGAAAAAGATTTATTAACTAACTTCTTTAATTTAATAAAATTAGGTAAACAAGTCTTACAATTGTGACTCGTAAAATAAATTAGACACTTCTGCTAGTTTTATTTGCTATGTGTGCCTGCGTGTATATGTTTGAAATTACATTTATCATACCAGAAGAAAGAAATATGCAATTTAAAAAAAGGCATGAAAATATTTACACTTAGAATAAAGTTTCCATCAAAAAGATTGAAAACAGCAACTTGGGATACTACCGTGCCCAATGAAAGAGTATGTTTAAATTTAAAGCCTATGGCTTTTCTTTCTCTACTTCACCTTTGGTTTATATATAGAGAGAGAGTAAGGGAGAGAGAGAGGAGAGGAGGGGGAGACGGAGAGAAGGAGTATGTTTATTAGCCACCAAGAGGAAAGAATAAAACTTGAAAATGCTATAAAAAACAATATTGAACAAGTTGGTTACAAGAGAAAATCAAAACTTCCTTTTCTTTTAATGAAAAGATCAGAATGAAACTAAGCAAAAGTGAAAGGTTACATAATAGTCTATAAAGCAATCCTGTATGAACGTCATTGAAAAGCCATAGCAAATTACTAGATCTTGATATATTATGCCGATCGATCCCTTTAAAAATTTCCCACAGTCCAATATCTGATTTTTTTTCTAATGCAAAAGCTAAGTTGCATAAACTGACAAAGGAACTTGCTTTTTAAGCTATCTCAGGTACCAAAATTCATTCTTGATCCATAAGTTGAGTTGTCTCAGGATAAATGGGAATTCATCCTTATTTCTTAGCAATATATGATCCTATGAGATTGTATAATCTCATTCTTAATTCATATATTAAATGATAAGAGAATTACAATATATATATATATATATATATAGGGAAAGATATAGAAATTGAGTACATGAAAGTAAGAGACAAATTAGAGGATAGGTGAGTGATAGAGGGGAGGCGTGTGTGAGTGTCAACTATTGCATGCTATTCGGTACTGATATTACTGACATTTAATACTCCCCCTCAAGCTGGAAAGTAAATATCAATCACACCTAGCTTACACAGAAAATTTTCAAACGTAGTTCTGCTTAGTGGTTTTGTCAGCACATATGCAATTTGGTCTTCAAATTTGATGTATGACAAATTCATGATGCCTACTTCAATTTTCTCTTTAACAAAGTGTCTATCTATCTCAACATGTTTTGTTATATCATGATAGACTGGGTTCTTGACCATTTCAATACTGGCTTTGTTGTCACACCAAATTTGCATTGGTCCCTCATATGGAATTCTCAACTCCTTTAGTAATATGATAACCCAAAGTCCTTCACATACTCCATGATTAACAACTCTCAGTTTGACTTCCGTATATACTTGGTGACACCACAGTCTGTTTCTTTCTTCTCCATGTAACAAGATTTCTCCACACATATGTGCAATATCTTGAAATTGATCTTCTAGTCTCTCTATCCTTACATGGTCTGCATCAGTATATATTTCAATATTTCTGGTAGTGCATTTCTTAAAGAAAATACCTTTTCCAGGATTAAGCTTTAAATAGATTAGAATTCTGTATATAGTTGCCATGTGTTCTTCTTATGGTTGGTACATAAATTGCCTTGCTATTCCGACTGCATAGCTAATGTCTGGATGTGTGTGGGTCAAGTATATTAGTTTCCTGACAAGTCTTCTGTAATGTTCTATGTTAATTGGGACACCATTTGGTTTGATTTCTAAGTTACAACCTTCTTCCATTGGTGTTTCTTCAGGTTGTGCCCCTAGCATTCAAGTTTCATGTAATAGATCTAGGGTATACTTCCACTGGGATACGTTGATACCCTTTTTAGTTCATGCCACTTCCATGCCTAGGAAATACATCATTTGTCCAAGGTCTTTCACCTAGAACTTAGTTGACAAGTCCTATTTTAAATGAACAATGGATTCTTCATCGTTTCCTGTAATAACCATGTCATCAGCATAGACGATCAAGATGGTGACTTTGCCGGTAACACGTTTGATGAACAATATGTAATCTGCTTGTCCCTGAGTAAACCCAAGTCTTTTCATTATTTTGGTGAATCTACCAAACCATGCCCGAGGAGATTGCTTAAGTCCGTACAAGGACTTGTTAAGTTTACACACAGAGTTGTTAGAAGCTAAAATTCCATCTGGAATCTCCACGTAAACTTCTTCTTCCAAGTTTCCATTCAGAAAGGCATTCTTCACATCTAGTTGGTGCAATGATCAATCCAAGTTGGCTGTGATTGATAATAGCACTTGGATGGTATTAAGCTTACGCTTGGCTACTAGAGCAAATGTCTCATAATAATCGATTCCATATGTCTGGGTGTATCCTTTTGCAACAAGTCTTACCTTGTATTTGTTGACACTTCCATCAGGATTATATTTTGGGTTGAAGATCCACCTGCATCCTACTGGTTTCTTTCCGTCGGGAAGAGTCATAAACTCCCACATTTTATTTTCCTTGAGTGCCCTTAACTCCTCTTCTACAGCTCGTTTCCAATTCCGATCAACTATAGCTTATTAAAACATATTTGGGATTTTATCTGTGCACTATTTACAACAAAGTTTTGCATTTTTTAGACAGGTTACTATATAAGATAAAACGTTGAATTCGATGCTCAGTACAAGATCAAACCCCTTTTTTCAATGCAATCAGTCAACCCAGTTCTTCAGGATTTAATCCTGAATTGGAGTCATGGTCATTCCTTTGAATGGGAGAGATAGTTCTACCAATGTTTGGTTTATCTCAATTTGTAGTTTGAAATTTTCATCTTGTTGTGGTTCGGTATCCATCCCTGAATTGATCACAACATTTGTTTCCAATTCATTAGGTGTCCGTTCAGGTTGAGGTGGAAGATATTCTGACTCATGATCAAGTTGGGCAGGACTAGGTTGGCTTGTGGAAGGTAGTGAGTTAATTATAGGTATAAGATTAGGTTGTGGGGGTGATGGTTCAAGTTTATTCAGGATTAGCCACTCAATATCAGTGTACTCCCCCTAAATGGGTAATTTGGGGTAATATGCTTCGTCTTCTAAGAAGACTGTATCTCGGTAGACAATAAGTTTCTTGGATATAGGAAAGTAGCATTTGTACCCTTTTTTAGTCGAGGAGTAGCCAAGACACATGTATTTGTTAGCTCGAGCAGCATATTTGTTGCCATCAATTTTTTGAACAAAGACGACACTACCAAACACCTTAGGAGGCAATGAAGTGATTATTGAGAAAGTTGGAAAGTGTTCTAGGAGTTTTTGGATAGGTGTGTCGAACTTGAGGACTTTGGATGGCATGCGGTTAATAAGATAAGCTACAGTGAATAAGGCATCACCCCCAAAAATTGGAGGAACATTTCATTCTATTAGTAAAGTTCAGGTTACTTCCAATAAGTGACAGTTCTTTCGCTCAACTATTCCATTTTTTTGAGGTGTGTATGGGCAGGAAGTTTGGTGATGAATTTGTTGTTGATCAAGAAATTTGGTAAAGGTGTTGCTCATGTACTCCTTGGCATTATCACTTCGAAGTACCTTAATAGAAACATAAAATTAGGTTCGCACAAAGGTATAGAAGTTTTGAAATACCTTGGCTACTTCATATTTGTCTTTTATTAAATAAACCCATGTGCTTCTAGTATGATTATCTATGAACATGACAAACCATCTAGCATTGGTGAGGGTTTTTATTTGTTCAGAACCCCAAATGTCACTATAGATTAGTGTGAATGGTGAGGAAGTTTTGTATGGTTGTTTAGGATAAGAAGATCTAGTTTGTTTTGCAATTTATCAAGTTTCACAATGAAAAGGAACAGACATTTTATTGAATAAATCTGGAAACAAATGCTTCATATAATAAAAACTAGGGTGGCTTAAGCGACAATGCCACAAGTGTACAGTATTATTCTGAGAATTGGAGCTAACTAATGCCTATCTCACCTTCCTTGCATCTTCTGATTTCAGGTGTGATTCTTCAAGGTAGATCAATTCATCCCATTCTCTAAAAGTTGCAATCGTCCTCCTCAAATTTATTTCATGAAAAACACAAACATCATTATCAAAAATGATTTGGCACAGTCGACCTTTAGTTAATTTACTCATAGATATAAGATTGACAATGAGTACGGAAACAAATAGAATGTAACCCCCTTCTCATTAAAGGCCGAGATTAAGTTTATAAAACATTATTATGTGGAATTAGAGACCATAACACGATTTAGGACTTCATAAAATATATTTTGCCCAAAACAGGATTTTCAAAAACTCTTCTAAACCTGTTTAATACGGTCTCATATTCACACTTCAATTTCACAATTGGCCTATACAGTACGATTTCATTCATAAATATCATAGTACAATATAATTCCCCGACACACTCAGGTTCTATTAAACAACTAAAGGGCTTACAAGGCACAATTGCCCATAATTAATTTCCCAATTCAGGGGATTACACAAATACCATATACAATATCCAAAATGATAACCAAAAACCAAAATAACTCCTAGCCAAGAGCGCTAACCACCCTTCATCACCTGCTTCTCTTTGGAACCACCATCCCTATCTGAAATTTGCTTTGGGAGAGTGAGATTCTAAGGAATCCCCGTAGTGTCAAATCACTCATAGTATGCACAACCACAAGGCATGAAATCAAATCATCACACAACACATACCAACTACAATGGCAGTTGCAGCGGCAAGGGCAGGTATGACTTGCGTCACCCTTACGTTTGCTTATGTTGAGGTGCTCATGCTGTATTGCACAACCACACGGTTATATCACATATATCACCACAACTGGGATCTATATAAAATATTTCACATTCACACAGCCACACTGGTTGGATACTCAAATAGGAATTCACAATTCCATAATGCAACCTTGACAATTACAATGGTAGATACAATGGCAGGGGTAGGTATGATAACCATCACCCCCTACGACTGCTCATGTTGTAATGCCCACAGCCGATAACACATACATCACAATGATAAGTCATGCATACCAAGCATTATTCACAACATGAGAGAAAAGTCACTACCTTGGTCCTTCCGTGCATGCTCTGGCACTGGTCTCTCCTGAGTAAGGCAAATATCGAATCCTATAATTCATAGTTAGGGATGAAGTGTTATTTTCTATTCCAATACTTAAATGACTTCACAATACTTAGATTACTTATCATTAACGTCATTTAGTAAGCTACCAATGCCTCTAACACAAGCCCTAAAGGGTTGGAAGAACTATCCCAAAGATCCCCTTTTACAAGCACAAGTACTGGTATTTCACTATTGCACTCAAGTGAAGAAGACCTCACTCGAGTAATAATGGACTTGCACTCGAGTCCTGAAAGTGACACTCGAGTGATAGCCAAATGCCCTTCGAGTCCTACGATGTGAGGCACCAGAAGTGATCACCTAAGGGTAGAAAGGAATGACAGAAACAAGAAATGCTCACTGCACTCCAGCATAAACCAAATCACTCGAGTGATAGCCTAATGCTTACCCGAGTACCACAAAGTGAGGTTCAGGAAGTGCTCACCTAAGAGCACAAGAAACTTTCAAAAGAGAACATCACTCGAGCAGGGACCTTGGCACTCGAGTGATGGCTTAACACCTACGAGTTCAAAGACACACACTTGAAAATTGGCTGTGAGTGACAACCCGAGACACGAGTTCATAATGTAAAATACACCTTCACTCGAGTGAGACAAGGTTCACTCAAGTAATAACATGAAACACCCGCAAGTGAGACAACACTCTTGGCTTTTTAACATGGAAGTGCAAGTGAAAAGCTAAAGAAAAAATAAAGATACAAGGCTGGACTCGAGTGACACCCTGGAGTACTCGAGTGAGGCTTATCAGAAGCAGAAAACGTAGCAGAGTTTGATAGCACTTTTCAAATATTGCCTAAGTGATTCCAAGGATCCCAAATACCAAACCAAAGTTACTCCCACATAAAACTACACAAGGAATCCAATGGAACTATCAAAACTACCAAATTCTTATTCCATTATCATGCTTTGGGTTTAGGCTTCATGCAACACCAAAATCCTAAAATTATCAAACTTAACATTTCAACCTCAAACCAATTCTATCAATCCAAAACACACTTCAAGACAACATTACCATTACCAAATTATGCCAAACTCTCAATTACCCTAATTTTCAAAAATAAGGCCAAAAATCCCAAAAATTCCGAACTTAATCATTTGGCACAAAACTTAGATAGAAGGGTTCATTTCACCTACCTTAACCACTTTCTCAAAGAGGATTCTTGATTCACCAACCACAAGATTTCCTTGAGAGTTCAAACCACCACCAATGGACAATCTTGAACCATAGAAATGGAGCCCTCAATGCAATGAACACGGTTATTG
Source organism: Inga leiocalycina (assembly GCA_963242795.1). NCBI lineage: Eukaryota > Viridiplantae > Streptophyta > Magnoliopsida > Fabales > Fabaceae > Inga > Inga leiocalycina. The sequence continues at coordinate 46,143,255 of OY725321.1, read as the reverse complement.
AAGTGAGTTTTTACATTAGAGGTCATTAGCTTACCTTGAAATCAAGCTTTTCTCCTTCTTCCTTGGTCTTTAATGGCTATCAAAATGGAGAGAGAAAAGAGAGAGAGATGAGAGTAAGGAAGGAGATGGAATGATCACCTTTCCCATGCCCATACCCATTCCAACGAAAATGAGGGGAGGGAAGAAAGAAAATAAGTTCTTTATTCTTATTTGACTTTTCTCACAACCACTATCATCATATAAGCTTGACAAGAGTCCTCATCTCATTGGCTCTCATAATGTAACTAATTATTTACTCTAACTACTCCATTAGCCATTTAGTCACACAACTCATTTCTTTTTAGTTAATAATTAATTTCTTCATTAATCACTGACTAATTAACCGAAAAATTTCCATTCTTTCTAATTCCTCACTGATTATGACACATTTACCAAAATTGGCACAAAACACATAATAATTCAATCTTAAATTCACAAATTATTCTCAATAATCCTCATTAGCCTTTAATCAAATTTGAGGTATTACAACTCTCCCCCCGTTCAATAAATTTCATCCTTAAAATTTGTTACACATCATAGGGCATAAAATCAGTAAAATCGCTTCTTTATGTTCGCTTTTGCTTCCCAAGTTGCTTCCCTTGGAGACAATCCCTTCCAGACCACCTTCACAAACAGTAAACTTTGATGCCTGAGCCACTGCTCTTCTCGATCAATTATATGTTCTAGCTCTGCCGCATAAGTGAAGTTATCTTGTAACGCAACCTCTTCATACTCAATAGTATGCTCAAGGTTTGGTTGGTACTTCTTGAGCAGCGAGAAATGGAACACATCATGCAATTGATTCGGGGGTAGTGCTATCCGATATGCCATCGGTCTGATTCTTGCCAGAATCTTAAATAAACCAATCTTAGTTAGATATTTTGGTTTAATATCGAATTGGTTATCATTTTGGATCAATATATATATATTGTATAGATCTTAGTACTATAGTTTTGTGTAATCCCCGGTATGGATACTGAGATGGGCGATGATGCCCTGAACAATATTTTGGATTAAATGTTATTATCCCGGATGAACGTCGAGAATTGTGTTGATACTCTGATATTGTATATGTAACAGACCAAATAGGCCATTTGTTTTAATGAATGAAATGAATGGAGATCCAGTTGTATAGTTTCCGCAAAAAGTCTTTAATTGTTCTGGATTTCTCATTCGATTATTAAATGTGATTAAACACTAATCCCGGCCTGATTATCGAAGGGGGTTACACGATATTTGCCCGAGCTTAAAAAAACCTTATTGGTAAAGGTAAATCGTAGGAGAGGTAATCAGGTAGTAACTCTTTCTCTCATATAATATGTATTATTTTTCATGTATGTTTTTACCAATGATTATATTTGTTATATGAATATATGGAATTGATGTTGGATCAATGTGTCCTAAGGGCATAAAACCTGTTTGGACTAGTGTGTCTTGAGGCCGTAAGACCTAATATACATTCAGAGTTGTACTGGGAAGTGACCTAAGGCCGTAAGTCTTGAAAGTGCATATTTGCATGGGGTAGTGTCCCTAGACGATAAGACCTTATTTACCAGCCATGTAGTATTGGACCAATGTGTCCCCCGTGTTTGCTGATTGTAATGCATATTGACTGTCGAATGTTGATTGTATGATGGTTTGTTTGACATGCTTTATGAACTTGCATACTTTATGATTGACTATTGTTTCTATTGATTTTCTCATGAATCTCACCCTTTCTATTAAATGCCATACAGTTAAGGCAAGCGGCTCCAAGGGCAAAGAGGTAATTGCTAATAAGTAGAAGGTAAAGAAGAAGGATTTAAGACTTCTGTTGGTTACCTGTATATAAATTTTGCTAAGACTTAGGATATTTTGGTAGCCTAATGTGGCTACATTTTTTTATATGTATGTATATACATAACCATAGTGAAACCAGTACCTATAGAGGTAGTAGTAGAGGTAGTATAACATGTGTAGCATGGGGTAGTTTTAGTTCATCCATAATACGTATCGTAGCTGTAATTACCTCTAGCATGATAAATGAACTAGGATTGGGTATTTGTGTCTGAAGGGCTCATAGTTTAATCAACAATATAATAGTTTATGAGCAGATAAGAACTCTGATAATAACAAATAAAGCTAAAAATTGATGAGTCATGATGAAGTTGCGAACCATTATGTAACTATTTTTGAAAGTTTTAAATTTTTCAGAAAAGTTCATTTAATTATAGGTTTGAACCCTGTGTTGAAGTTGGATTTTACAATATTATCAAAAGTGTATTTGTCCCAGTATTAAATCCTAGTTTAGTGGTTCAAATTCATTGTGTAAAAACTCATATGATAACTTTGGAAATAATGGCATCACACTTGGTGGTATTAGAGTAGAGGTTCTGGCAATAGGCTAGAATTCACTTCTCATGTGAATAATATGTATAGTGATAAACTAATAGTGATAATCTTTAGTAATACTGTGATTAGGAATTATGGGCAATTGAAGGAACCAAAGGAGTAGATCACCTCCATCTGTTAGTCAGCCCGCTATGAGAAGGAGTAGAGGAATATTTTGAGGAAGAGGCAAAACAACTATAAGCTATACCCCAAGAAAAAGGGTTCGAGCCATAATAGTAGTAAATTTGGTGCCTAGTGGGGAATCCTCTATAGGAGAAAATGACAATAGGGAATTAGAAGAGGTAGCTCAAGATGTTGCTTCGAACTCTACTTCTAACATTTGGATTTATGATCCTGATCTAGTAGAGTATGATTTGGATCCTCACCCTCTACTTTGGGAATATATAGAAGATATATACCAAAATGATTGTACTAACTAGGATACCATTCAAGGACATTACATAGCACTTCTAGAAGAGATATCCATGCTATACTGGGATGGAGATATATACAAGTTGCAGTTGCCTGATGAAGTGTGGATCTATACCACTTTTTATTTCTTCCCTAACACCACCTTTTGGACTAGGAAGAAAAATAAGCCCATAGAATGTGGCCCCTTTAGTTTATTTACTTTTCTTGAGCACATGAGAGGATATGTAAATTGACCATATTCTTGTACAAGCCAGGAATATTCTTGTAAGAATACTGAGTTAATTTTATAGGCTAGGAATATTCTTGTAACTTGGGAATTATTCTAAGAAAAGTTTAATGAATAACATTTTCCTAGGTCTATCAGAATTAAGAAAGAGGCATAATTTTTATCACTCAAACAGGCGAGTTATGAAACGTTTAATGAATATCTTTCTAAATTCATTTGCCTATCCCTATATTCTTCCTACTTGAGTTAGAGATTATGAAAGTTGGAGCTCTGACATGCTGGTAAGAGGATTAAAGCTAGAACTAAAGGAGAAGGTAGTCTCTAAGCAATCCACAAAATTCAATCAGACTGTAGAGGTATGCCAAATTACTGAAAGTAACATGATGAACTTGTATTTGACCAGGAATGTGATAAATCGCGTAAGTACAAGCCGTGGAAATTTTTCTAACAAATGGAAGAGCCAAGGGTTCTTGCCCAAAAGAGACAACAGGAGATTCTCTCAGCCAAAAAATCATGGTTTTCAAGGACCCCCAATGCCAAGACCATGCCCTCATTGTGGCAAATCACATGGTAATAGAACTTGCACTAACGAATAGATAATTTGCTATTCCTACTTGAAGCTGGGTCATTATGCTAAAGATTGTAAATAATGGCTAGCAGAGCCCAAACCCAGAAATCAAGGCAGGATGTTCGCCATGATACATGAGGAGGCGTTGAAATCACCCAAGATGATCTAAGGTACAATCCAACTGAATGATAGTGTAGTACAAGCATTATTTTATTCTAGTCCTAGCCATTATTTTATTGCATTTGAGTATGCTAGATGCTTAGGGCTAAATATTCATGAACTACCAAATGATCTGGTTGTGTTGACGCCTATGGGTGTCAAAATTGTCATAGCAAATGCTTGTTCGATTGTATGGTAAATGTTGAGGAACATGATTCTATAGTAGATTTAATATGTCTAATGTTTCAAAAAGGTGAAGTTATACTAGGGTTTGATTGGTTGACAGAAAATAACGTGCTGTTAGACTACAGGAACAAGAGAATTGTATATCCCACTTCGCAGAAAGATATCAATGCAAATATGGACCTGGACTTTCTTTCACTGGCTTAAGATGCCAAGGGTATTTTGTATTCTTCTCAATACAAGTAGAAGTAGAAATGACAATTGATGATATACCCATTACTAATGAATCCCTAGAAGTTTTTCTAGAAGACATAAGTAGGTTACCCCTGTAAGGGAAGTGGAGTTTGCAATTGAAATCATGCCTGAAGCTGGACCTATATCCAAAGCCCCATATAGAATGACTCCAAATGAAATGATGGAATTAAAGAAGCGTATTGAAAAGCTGTTAGAAAAAGAGTTTATACTATTATGAGTGTAAATGATTTATTAAAAAGTGTAAGTGTACACTGTCATAAACAAGTAATACATAAGTGAGAAAAATATCGTTTCCACGAGGATTGATCACTAAATACCAAAATGGGTAATTTTAATTCTATTTAGTCATCGATTAGTTGGTAAATGAGATTTCAAAATTAAAAACGACTGAATATGAATGCAATTTATATGAAAACAATTATGAGAAAAAGCCATAGGGATTATATTTCACTTAGTAAATTTCGGATTGAATTACCTATTTATTATAGTCCAATTTATTTCACATAAATGATAACCGAGTTTCCCTAATTTAATTACTAGCCTCTTCCAAGGTCAAGCAATTCTATAATTAATTGTTAATCTAATATATCCCTATATGAATTAAAGCAATTAATCATGCATTGAGATTTATGGAACTCATTAAGACAACACAACTCGTATGAATATAATCCTATTTCATATGCAAGTTATGCTTTTAATAATAGGATCTACACACATGCATCTCCTTCCTGTCTCAACATGCATATTGAAATCATTCAAAAGATGGCCAATCAATCAAAAGTATTAAGAATAATAATCAAAACTCAATCATGAAGGAAAAATTAAAACTAAAGTTAATAATTTAAGATTCAATCCGTTATTAGTAAGCTCATCACCCTAGGAAAGTGGGAATTTAGCTCATGATGAAATTAAAAAAAAACCAAAATAAATTGAAAACTTCATAAACATTACATGAAACTTACTTATTAAATTCTAAAACACAATGGTCAACTACAAGATGCATGAAAATGGAAAAATCTAGCCTTCCATATAGGAGGTAAAACCTTCCATGTAGGTGGCAACCTATAACATCCATAAAGGAGGACTACCTAAGCCTTCCATGAATGAGGCATGCAAGAAGCAAATACAATGCATGAAATTAACTCTAAGATGGTGTGTCTCCTTGTGTCTTAAGCTCAACTATTTATAGATGGAGGGGGTGCACAAATTTCCACGTTGTTAGGTATAATTTTTGACCTTAAGCTACCAATATTGACCTTGTGGCTGCCAAACTTCTTGATTGCTACCTAATTTTGACATTCAAATGGTGGAATTTCACCATGTGATCTTCAAGACAGTTGTAACTCTAGATATTATTGTGAGAACACAACTAGAAGCTCTTCATTTCAACATTTATAGCTCAAGTATGGTCAAATTAGTGGGCAAAGGTCAATCAGGGACAAATTCACATCCTCAACTTTTAAGCAAAATTCGAAACCCTTGAAGGCAATACTAAGTTTTGGGCTCAACATAAAAGTTGTAGAGCTTTTTTTTAGCTTTTATTCAAATAAATAATGTCCCAATCTGAATCTAGAGCTCCATATATTGCCTAAAAATCGAATAGGGTCAAATTTAATATTTTTTTAATAAATTCTATTTTATGCCAAAATCATTATTTCTTTATCAATTACACCCAAATTCATTAAATTAAGCTCAAATATCATCCATACACTCATCATATAAGGAAAAATAAATATGCAAATATTTTAGTGATTATATATGACCTAACGTATCGCCATGGGGTACTCCAGTATAGTTTGTTAAAAAGAAAGACAAAAGTTTGAGGCTATGTATTGATTACAGAGAGTTGAATAAGGTGACTGTCAAGAATAAATATCCGCTTCCTAGGATTAATGATCTCCTAGATCAGCTGTCTGGTTCTTGTATATTCTTGAAAATTGATCTGAGGTCAGAATACCATCAATGGTGAGTGAAAGCAAATGATGTGTCAAAAACTGCTTTTAGAACTAGGTATGGGCACTACGAATTCCTCGTAATGCCATTTGGATTTACCAATGCACCTGCTGTATTCATGGATTATATGAATCAGATTTTTCAACAATACCTAGACCAATTTGTAGTGGTCTTTATTGACGACATTCTGATATACTCAAAAAATAGAGAAGAGCATAAAGAGAACTTGAGAATAGTGCGGGAATCTTGAGGGAAAAGTAAATCTATGCAAAGTCGAGTCAATTTGAGTTTTGGCTTTCAGAGCTCAAATTTCTAGGTCATGTTATCTCACAAGAAGGGGTCTCAGTAAATCCTAGTAAAGTGAAAGTTGTACTAAATTGGAAGAAGCCAGAAACTATCACAAAAATACACAATTTTCTAGGTCTAGCCATTTATTGCAATAGGTTCATTCAAAACTTCTCTCGAATCTCCTTGCCATTAACAAAGCTTGCTTGAAAGAATCAGTTGTTTATATGATAACTAATGTGAGAGTAGCTTTGTAGAGCTAAAGGAGAGGCTGACATCCGCACCAGTGTTAATTATCCCTAATTCGAGGTTGACCTATGTGGTCTACAATGATATGAGTAAGTAAGGATTGAGATGTGTTCTAAAGCAACAGGGCACAGTGGTCGCATATACCTCTTGACAGCTGAAGCCTCTCTAGATGAGTTACCCCACACATTATTTAAAGTTTGAGGTAATTGCTTTTGCTTTGAAAATATGATGACATGATCTATATGGTGCAACCATAGAGTTGTATTGTGACCACAAGAGCCCTAAATACTTACATATTCTAAAAGAGTTGAACATGAGACAACAAAGATGGATGGAACTGATAAAAGATTACGGCTTAAAAATCAAATACCACCCAAGTAAAGTGAACACCGTAGCAGAAGCCGGATGAATACATCAGGCTTCCTCTCCCCTGACCAATGAAGTCGGCCAAGCATGAGAGAGGGGAAGGGGAACAGATTTTAAGGTGTATTAGGCACCCTGTAATGTCAAGAAACAGTATTTGATACACCGGTGCACCGGGTACCCTGTAATTTCCACAACGAGCATCGGGCATCCTGGATTTTTAAGGACTTGACACATGTAGTTAAAAGATCAAACAAATAGGAGAAAAGTTTAGTATTCTTGAGTTCAATCTCAATTTCAAGCTTGAGATTGCATTTTTAGCAGATAGAGCCTTTACAAATCTTCTTTTACTCATCGAAAGCTACGTTTTTATAGTTCTAGATTTCTAATCAGAGGTGTCTGGTGTTATCTTTTGGTGGAAGTACTGCTAGAATCAAGAAATGATCTTAAAATCAAATAAAGGGCCATGAAACGTCAAGAAAGAGGAAATAAAATATTCTTCAAGTAACTTCAATGGTTGGAAGAAAAGGACAAGAGGAAGATATAAATGCGTGAAGGTAGAAAATTTACCTAAATTGCGTGCACTTGATATTTATGATTGTGTATTGATGCGCATGATTTCTTTGCTTGATTATGTGAGGCATATATGAATAATTGAAGCTCTTTTTTATTGATGCTATGGCCATATGTATGATATGTGAATCATTGAGATGCAAATATGTCATTATATAAGCATGAACTGAGGTAAAGCAAGCATGTCATGCACAAAGCATTTATCTTATATGCATAACTAGTATTGTTTGTTACTGAGATTCTCTTGAATCTCACCCTCCCTCCCTAACCATATAGGTATGGTGAGCAAAAAGGAGGAATGTAATCCCTTACATTCCATGGACTCAGATGAGTGCGAATGTGTAGTGAATTGAACTAATAAGCCAGGATTCAGTCCCGTAGTGACAAACTTTTGAAAACGTTCACAAATCCCAATCTCAAACATAGAGCATGAACTTGGGTCTTAATAGGTTTTCAAAAGAAATTTAAAAATTTTCAAAACATTTTCACAAAAGGTTAACCACCTTATTATGTCTTATCAGCTCTTGGTTCCTTTTTATTAGAGTGTTCGATTGCATATCTGCTTAGCTCTCATATTTTATTTGTTCGTTAAAATTCCCTTAGCATTCGGAAGCATCGTTTAACTATTATTAGAGAACTACTAGCTTTTTACCCCTTTACAAAGCTACTGGTATTACTAGTTCTACTACAGCACTAATGTTAGGTTTATCGAGTCATATACATTATATATAGAGCCAAAATAGACAACCAATAGTAAATAAAATCTTTAGGATGTATCTTCTAGTTGTCCATATTTACCTTCTTGCCCCTTAAGCCACTAGCCTATGCTGTAGATTGGTTATAGGAAAGGGGTAAGATTCAAAGAGAATCTCAGTAGTAACAAGCATTTAATCATTCATAATACAAGAATGCAAAGCATGTCATACAGCCATTATATAACAACCAATATCACATCAAAATTCAGTATTCAACATGCAGCATAACTACACCAAACTCATTACCACAACACTTGGTAGAACAAATCATACAGTCCCCGGGCATCCACCCAGTGTATAAAAAAATTTCTATGGCCCAAGCGTCTACCCGACATATCCAAAATGATCAAACAAATACATGATGAAACCACAAACATGCACAATATCTCATAGCATATGAAAGAAAGAGTTACTATCTAGACGCCTTTACTAAGGGGTACCCAATTGTTTTCCAGGGCTCCGGCAGATCTTAGATCCCGGACAGCTAACAGATCCTATAACCAGAATTTACGAATGACATGTTATTACTTAGTCCAATTCTGTCATAAATCATTCTCTTATGTTGGTTAACATTAGGGTCATCATGGCCATTTTAACAAGCCAGTCAATGAGTTAAAGTGAACAAATTATCCTAAAGGACTAATTCCAATCCTTAAAGTTCAAAGAAATTACAATGTGCCATTATATTTTGCAATTTATGCACATTTACCAAAACTGGCAAAATTTGTCAACTAACTTTAAAAGTTCATATCTCTTTGCACAAATGTCCAATTGTAGTGGTTCAAAAGGCTATATTACCCTTATTAAATCTAGTTTCAGGGAAAAATATTGCCCTTAGACAATTAGACGTACATTAATCCATAATTTCCATTTAATGGACGCTATCTAGAAACATGCCAGTTTTCATATGATCAACTTCAAAAATACACAACTCCCAGTGTATAGCACTAAATAACCTATATGACCTATCAAATTAAAGCTTACTAAATGTACTTTCATTTTGAAAAATATCATAGTCACTGGACATCATTTACCTATTCAAAAACATCACACAACCAAACTACCACGCAGGGAAATCACACTGGCAGAAATTGCAAAGTTACAAATTATATTCCAATGATCCAGAATTCATAACCAGGGGCTATTCCCTCATAGTTTTTCATGTAGAACATGATGGTAACATAAAAATGATCAAATTCCCATTCCTTCTATATGTCCTGTTTTGGCAAAAATTTAGGGTTCGCACAAGTTACCAATTTACCTTTTAACCGCCACAGTTAGCTCATATGCTTCCAAAACCACATATAATCACATGTATATGAGCAAAGCTTCAGAACCCTAACACACCCTATATAACCAAAATTAGGGCAAAATTTCACACTCCAAAATTCTCAACCAATCAACACAACCATTGCTCAAAATGAAGCTCTTACTTACCTCTTTCACTTTCCTAGGCTTTTTCTTTGGTTCTTTAACTTTGGCTCTTGCAGATGACTCAAAATGCCTTCCCTTGAAAATCTAAAATCATATAAATGAAGCTCTCATCAAGAGGAACAATGTTTATGAAGAGATTTTGAGCCATAGAAGTGGTTTATAAGGTAAAAATCCAAGTAGAAGATCTCACCTTAACCTTGTCTTCTTTTCTCTTTCCTTGGAGCTTGTTGTATGAATCTACACAAGTGAGAGAGAGTGTGATAAGTCTGAAATTTTCTCTTCCCTCCACTCTTAATACTTGGCTTAAATTGGCCAAAAAGAAATAAGGGAAATTGTATGGTCAATAATTATTCTCTCTTGGTAAAAAGTGGTGGTAAATTATCTAATTGTGGTTAGGTTAGGTTGAGTTAGCTTTTCTCTTTCCTCTCCTCTTCCTCACTTGACCGAGACTCATCTTTAAAAAGAGGGTGGAATTGCCGACCAAAATGCTCTTTCAAGATTACTTTTGGTCAACATACCAAGTTGAAGTCTAATCAAAAGCTTGGTTGACTTTTCTCCTTTTCTTCTTTCTTACATTTTGACTTGGTCAATGGATATGGTTTGGCTTTGAATTACATTATCCCTCTCCTAATTCGAGTCTTGGCTGAAATAAACACTCCCAAAAAGGAGGTGGCCTTGTTGAATGAAGCTTATATGTGTATATGTTTAAGCTTGACTAGAGTCCTCTTGTAACACTTGTTGACTCTTTTTACCAAACGCTTCTTACTTCCAATTTATCCTCTTTGACCAAAATTTAACCATGGACAAGGAGGGAGTTAATTTGCTTTTTAGGCTTCATCATTACTTTAACTCTTCAAGAACAAATTCTAGTCCTTCATTTTAGTTTCCACTTTTAACCTCAAAATATCATGGTAAAAGTCTATTTTACCCTTGATTATGAAAATATTAATTAAATTTTTGTTTAGTGTTTTATTCAATTTCCTTTTCCCTTTCCACATGCCATTCCCTTTCTTTTTAAGTCCAAATTAGACTTTGTCTCATAATTGAATTTAAATAAAGGGTTTTTGCATTTTCTACAACTAATTCATATTATAATTCACACTTTATTCCCAAAAGTGGTTTCTAACATTATTTACATTTTCTTTCGTGTCATTGAGCCCTTGAATATATTTTGGGATATTACAAGGAATGTATCAGAGTTGCGTGTAAACTCCTTACGGTAATTATATCCGAATTATGAAATTTAAGTGAAATAGAGACCAATAAGACAAAACAACCTTTATAATCCCTCATTTAAAAGATGGGGTGTTCAGAAAATCAGTTCAAAACATTATTCATCTAGTCTAACATTCACTTCCGTATATAATTATCTGTGCAGTTATATCACATAATAAATATCAGAGTGTAAAACCAAAATCCTGGCAACCCCGGGTTACTTGTATATATACACAATGGGTTTAAAGTTTCCCAAAATGGGGATTACATATCCAAAGGATCCATATTTACAATCATATACATACACTAATCCCAAAATCCAAAATCCAAAACAGATAACCAACAATCCAAAATCTAATATGTCCCTACTAGTCCTAACCACTCCTGGTTGGCGCTTCCCTTTCGAGCCACTCACCCTGTCTGAAATGTTAGTCATTTGGAAAGAGTGAGATTCTAAAGAATCCCAATAGTAACAAATCACTCATACAATATATAAACACAAAGCATGTAAGTTCATCATGTTCAGCAACAACACTATGAGTCATGGCTCGTGCCATAACCGATAATGCTCATGACTGTTATCACAATGCACTATGCCCGCTTTCACGGTAATCACAATGACAGCTTTCGTTGTAATCACTATGCCAGCTCTCCCTGTAATCTCAATGCTCGCTTTCACGGTAATCACTATACAGCAGCATCACAAAGCACAAAGTATCATAAGGACAAAGCATCACAAAGCTCCACAAAGCATCTCAAGGCACAACGTATCACAAGGCACAAAGCTCCATAAGGCATCTCAATGCATCTCAAAGTTCCTGCTGCACACAATGCATGATAGGCAAATATACAATATATTTACGCAAAATATAAGAGAGAAGTCACTACCTGTATCTTTCTTGACGTTCTTCGGCACAATGGGCTCACACGTCTGACAGATATCAAATCCTATACCAATTTAGGGACAATTGATTAATCTCTTTCCCAAATACTTATTTTCATAATACTTTAAGTTTGTTATCATTTAGGACTCTTTAAGTGACTATTAGAGGCCTACACATATGCCAAAAGGGTTGGGAGAAACTACCCTGAAGACCCCTTTTTTAAAGGCAAAACACAGATTTTGGGCTGATTCACTCAAGTAAAGATAACCTCACTCGAGTGATAAGAGACTTGCACTTGAGTAAGAATAGCTCTCACTCGTGAGTGTTTCACAGTGAGCAACAACCATAGCTAGAGAGTGCTCACAACACTCGAGCATAAGGCTTTGCACTCGAGTGATAACTCCAAAATCACTCGAGTCCCTAAAAGTGCAATACAAGAAGTGACAACCCAAGAATACTAATAACATCAGAGGGAAAAGCTCACTCGAGTATACCCCCAGCACTCGGGTGAGAAGGTTTCACTTGCAAGTGTCAGAACACACTCTTGGACATTCACCAGCGAGTGAGGACCCGAGACATAGCTCTTATCTAGAACTCACACCTTCACTTATGTGAACCCATGCTCACTCGAGTGATCACTAATATAACTCGCAGGTTACTAAGTGCACTCGAGCTTCCATCATGAAAACCTTAGGCAAAACACAAAGGGAAAGGCAAAATACAAGGCAACACTCGAGTAGGTTCCTCCCTCACTCAAGTGAGGCTCATCAGATTGCCAGATCGCAGCAACTAACAAAAATTCCCAGATTGGCCAAATTCACACCCAATGGTTCCCAAACACCACACAAAGCTCATACTCACTCAAAATGACATAGGGAACCCATTGGTAACCTCCAAAACACCCAAATACCATTTTAAACATAATCTAACTCTTTGGCCTCTATATCACACACAACACCCAATTTCAATCAACACACCTCGCAAACTTCAAAAACATATCAAATACTCAAAGAACTTCATAATGAACTAATCCCAACATCATCCACTATGAAATTCATACATTCCAAAATGGGCATAAACCAAGGCAATTTCCAGAATTTCTCAAACTTATCTGAAAATCACAATAAATATACCAAAAAGCATCAAATGCTTACCTCTTTACTTTGCTAAAACCAGAACTTTGAGTCTCCAACTTTCAAATTACTCCAACACTCAAACCACTACCTTTCAAGATTCTGAAACCACCAAAATGGAGCTTTTAACACTAAGCAAGTTTAATAAAGAGGTTTAGAGCATATGAGAACTACAACTCACCCAAAATTCAAGCTTTATCTTCCTCTTTCCACCTTGGTCGCTGGTAAAATAGAGGGATGAGAGAGATGGTGAGAGATTATGAAAATGATGATGATGATGTGTTTCTCTTCCCTTGCCTATACACAAAACCAAATAGGAGAGAGAAGAGAGAGAAAAAGTGGGTTTTTGTCTTTTAGCATCATCCAATAGTCCACACTAAGCCACTTGTCAACATCTTCTCATTCCACATGAGCTCAAATAGATGCATAGCACAGGATTCTGTCCCATTGGCAATAGATCTCAACCCTTGATCTCTAATCACCAATGAGTTTCCTCTTTGGCAATTGACCAATTGGTCTGTAAATCTCCAATTTTACCATTTTGCCCCTGGTTTCACTATGATTAATAAATCATCACTATGCACATTTATTTCAAATCCACATCTCATTTCCTCAAAGTGTTTAATTACACTAATTACAATCAACATTAGAGTCATTAACCCTTAATCCCAAATTGGGTCATTACATTACGTAGTAGAAACGACATGACGAATTGGAGATTATTACGTATTTGATTGTATAAAAATGCCATGGATGAGTTAAGATCTCATGATTGTAATGTATATATATATATGTAAACAAGAATGAATGAGTTAAGTTTGCACGTTTAATTAGTTGAGAATGGGAAGTTGAATATGAAAATTTTAATTTACAGGCTTAAATAATGGAATTCCCCAAGCTGTAATAATAACATTTACGCTTCCGGGGCATAATAAAAGGTGAATAAATTACGAGTGTTACATTTTTGGTATCAGAATAGAGATTATGGCAATATGCTATTATTCTCTGCTTATGTGAATAGAAATACTGATACCTAGTTAGTAACTATAAGGTTAGGAGATTGGGTAATAGATGAATCCAAAGAAATAGATCTTTCCTTGTCAATTAGTTAGTCTACCAAACGAAGGGGCAGAGTTTTTTATATAGGAAGAAATGGAGTAGTAGTGGTGTATACCTCGATGAAAAGGGTACGAGCTCTTGTGATAGTAGTGTTGGCGATGTCTAGTCTTAGTATGGATTCTTCTGTTAGTAAGATTGAGGCTCTAAGGATAGATGAGGTAGCATTAGATTGGAATTTTGTTGCTAACTCTAGAGCTTCTGATATGAGTTAAGACCTAGTTCTCTACCCAGAGTTACAAGAATACATAGAGGAGCTATACCAAGAAGCTAGTACTGCTTATGTTTCCCTGTAGGGACAATATCCAGCATTTTAGGGAGGAAAATATGATATACTGGGATCAAAATATATATAAGATACCGATGCCCAGAGATATACAAATATGGACTACCCTAATGCACCGGATCTTATCAGAACCTGGCAGTTAAACATGCTTAGGTGAGAGTAGTATTAAGATGGGTGACCCCCTAGGAAGTCCTCATGTTGAAACCTTTAACTAAAGGTTAGAGTACATAAAGGCTATGTTGAGTTGAGGAGCTATTCTTAGATTATTTAAAGAATTCTTAGAGGCATAGAGATGATGACTTAGGCCCTGATCTTCAATTGAAGACATCACTATCATAGAGAGTATTACTAGAGAAGTTCATTTGGTAACTTGGGGAATAGTCATTGCCTTAAGGTTTCTCCATAGTTAATGATCATGATGACTCTTAGTATGTCTGTTGGGTATAATTGAGGCAAATGATTTCTTGACTCAGGTGATGTTGAGGTTCTAGATTTAGTAGAGCCAATATTCGATGCAATCGAATGAATTGTGATCTAAGACTCAAACTCAATAGTTGAATTGATTATTGAGGAATTTCAAATGTGACTGAGGCTTTTCTAAACGTTGCTAGTTGCTAACTTAGCATACAGAAATATCTTAATCATAGAATATTCCCTTAGAGAGATTGATTGGGAATTTGTTCCCAGATGGAATAAAGTATTATATAGAGAAATAAGTGGCCACAAATTATAGTCTACTAATTGAGATAGACAATAGAAAATATATTAGTATTATTGATTCCTTCAAAGGCCTGAGTAGCCTACCCTGGTATGCAAAGTGGAATTTGTGATTATGCCTAGAGCTGGACCAATATCGAAAGTCCTTACAGCATGACCCCAGATAAGATGGCAAAATTAAAGAAGCAAAACTATTACAGAAAGCAAGCCTTGCGTTCTCCAAAGCAGTTGTTCCCATTATAATGGTACTTTCATTAAAAGACGGCTAACCGAAGAGGGCTACCTATAGAGGGGGCTGACCAATAAAAGGTTGAGTAAAGCATCATAAAGTGGAGCCACCAGGATATTGTCTAAGCAGGCCAACTAGAGAGTACTACCTATAAAGGGTTCTAACCAAATAAGGCTACCTATGGAGGGTTTTAACCAAATAAGGCTACTTATGGAAGGTTCTGACCAGAGAAGGCTACCTACAGAGAAGTTTGACCTAAGGGGCTGACCAATTAGTGACTAAGTAAATCGTCAAGTAAAGTTCTATAGAGTGAAGCCACTGGGACTCAACCTTTGATAATGGTGTATTGTAATGAGTTTCATAGTTGGAGAGTTTCCTTAAGAAAGAAGGGTTCATACCACCCAGTGTTTCACCATAGGGTGCTTCAATGCTATTTGTTAAAAGAAAGACAAGAGACTAAGGCAAAATAGGCTTGATGAGATAGAGAAAGTTAAGGGGCTCATGCCCTCGTATCTTATGTAATGGTTCTTCATGTATGTGTTTACCATCACGTATATTCATTTTATGAATATACGGACTTGTTGTAAGATGCCCTAATGACAATTAAGACTATATGACCAAGCATATTGGTTCAGAATAAGATGGGTGGATGCTCATGTGACATTGAGACAAGTGGCAAATCTGTATAGGGTATGACCTGGATGACATTTGCATGGGGTAGATGCCTTTGATTATGAGACAAGTGAGATCAAGTACTTTGATGTAGACCAATGGTCCAGTATTTGTGACTAAGGAATGCTCTTGAGATGGTTGTTATGATAGGAAGGTTTGTTTAGCATGCTTCATGGACATTACATAAGTTTATGAATGGCTTGAGTAGTAAAAGGTGGATTCTATAATGCATTTAGAGTCCTTAGTGGACTGTGTGTCCTGAGGTTGTTAGTCTTGATATGCATTCAGCATGGATGTGGGATTATGTGTCCTGAGGACATAAGACCTATTGCACTAATATGTCTTTTGGCCGGTAGATTATTATGCATTCAGATTATGATGAGCGGAGGCTCAATGTGGTAAGACCCAATGTGCAAGTTTGCATAGGGCAAAGGCCCTAGGCTGCCAGATGGTAGTAAGACCCAATGTGCATTTTATATGGGGCAAAGGCCCTAGGCCATAAAACCTGTGTGCCTAGCACTGTAGTGTTGGGCTAGTGAGTCCAGTGATGATTGCTGAATGCTATCGGGGATCTTTGTTGATGATATGATTATTTGTGTTGCACACTCTGTGAACTTACATAGGAAAGTGATAGACTGAGTAATAAAAAAGACAGACTAAGTAATAAAACAAATAGATTGAGTGATTTCCCTGAGGAATGGTTAAATCTATACGATGTTCAAAATTTTGAGGATGAAATTTATTGTACGGGGGGAGAATTGTAATATTCTAAATTTTGGGTCTAGAAGCTTGAGAATAAGCCCAAGTTAAGAAGATCATTCTGCCTAGTTTAGCAAGAGTCTTAAAGATAGGATGAGTTTCATGGGACTATATGATTCAACCCTCTGAGTTGAGACTGAGTCTCCTGATTACATAAGGCTCAGTAAGTATAAGTAGTCAGACATAAGATGTCGGTGTATGGGTACTTAGGCATATTTGGCACCATTTGGTAGCACCCAGAGGCATATGTGGCATCATCTAGGTCCCATATCCATAAAGTAGCTTTTAAGGTAGCCCAATGCAAAGTTGCCTTGGGTATCGATAGTCCGATGAAAGTTATCAGTGTCTATGTACACTCAGTATGCAAGCTAACACGTGGTAGTTTTTGAGGTATGTAGCTCTATCTTATGCCACACAGACATGTATGTGACATATCCTTGAAGACATAGACATATGTAACTAATTGATAGGATAAAATATGTTGGTGTAGGGGCGTACATAGCATTTTCAGGGCAAGTGCATGTACCCTGTGTTTTTTAAGAGACACCGGCTTGGTGTCAGTTGTCTAGGACACCCAGGCAAGAGAACACATGGCAACAATCAGGCAGAAGCATGACATGTGTCAAAAAACCGAGTAACTCCGTATCAAAAAGTAACTTTATTAAAGTAGCTTTTAACTTCTCCTGATTAACCAATCACACGATGACATTTACAGTTGTATGTTAGGCATATGTTGAATAGCCAATATAATGCACTGGTCACCAGTCCGTCTACATACCCAATTTTCCCAAACACCACATTGAAAGCCGGATGAATTCTTCATATTCCTCTCCCCTAACCAATGAAGAAGGCTAAGCATGAGAGAGGGGAAAAGGGATGGATTTTAAGAAGGTGCATTGGGCACCTAGTAATATCAAGAAAGAGCATCTAGCACCCCGTGCACGGGTACCCTGTAATTTCCAAAAAGAGCACTAGGCATCCTGGATTTTTATACACTTGACACATGTAATTAAAAGATCATCCAACACCCCCCAAGGGTTATTAATTTTCATGCAGCCACCAAAAGATAGGGGGAAATCAAAAAATTCAAAAGAAAGGAAAGAGGAGAGAAGTTTAGTGCTCTTAAGTTCAATCACCGATTTCAAGCTCAAGATCGCTTTTTTAGCCGTTAGAGCCTTCACAAAATCTTCTTCTACTCATCAAGAGCTACGTTTCTACTGTTCTAGATTTTTTATCAAAGGTGTTTGGTGTCATCTTGTTGGTGGAAGTACTACCGAAATCAAGAACTGATTATAGAATCGAATAGAGGGCCATGAAACCTCAAGAAAGAGGAATTGGAAGATTCTTCCAGCAACTTCGATGGTTAGAAGAAAAGGAACAAGAGGAGGATATAAATGTGTGAAGGTAGTAAACTTGCCTAAATTGCGTGTACTTGATATGTATGCTTGTGTATTGATATGTATGATTGCTTTTCTTTATTATATGAGGCATATATAAATAATTGAAGCTCTATTTTATTGATGCTATGACCATATGTATGAGATGTGAAGCACTGAGCATGTAAATATGTCATTATGTGAGCATGAATTGAGGTAAAGCAAGCATGTCATACATAAAGTATTTATCTTGCATGTATAACTAGTATTGTTTACTATTGAGATTCTCCTGAATCTTTCCCTCCCTTACCAACCATATAAGTACAGTGAGCACAGAAGCAAAATGTATCAGAGTTGTGTAGTAAAAACATGATGACGAATTGGAGATTATTATGTATTTGATTGCATAAAAATGCCATAGATGAGTTAAGATCTCATGATTGTAATGTGTGTGTGTATATATATGTAAACAAGAATGAATGAGTGCAAGTTTGCATGTTTAATTAGTTGAGAATGGGAAGGTGAATATGAAAATTTTAATTTAGAGGCTTAAATAGTGGAATTTCCCTTGCCATAACAATAACATTTATGCTTCCAATGCATAATAAAAGGGGAATAAACGATGAGTGTTACAAAGCATAAGAATTATTTTATTCCACAATTGATCCAACTCGTCAACAGCCAAGATCTTTGCTTATAACTTCTTGAAGAACAAACATAGCTCAACCAAAACCATAGACACATCAGAAGGCAATATACTTTTTGTTGCCAACAGTAGGAACGGTTATAGTAGAACATGTGAGTCATGACTCTTCAACCCAACAACCTTTTGAGTCTGTAAATTGATACATCTAAAAATGTTTCTTGAATAACCATCAAGAACTTTAATCTTCTTCAAAGTTGCTAGGATGAGATCCTTATTTGATTTGATCAGAGTGAATTTTGCTGGCTAGAACTTGTCATTCTCATCTGGCCATGCATCTTCATGAATTCTTATGCCTTTCAAATCTTTCTTAGCCTACAAATGATCTTTTTGTCTTTCTAGATTCATTAAGCAATGTGTAAAGCACATTATCGCACACATTTGTTTTGATATGCATGACATTAAGGCTATAGCATAACAAATTAGATGTACAATAAGGAAGAGTGAAAAAGGATACTCTTCTTTTGCCACTACACTGGCTCATCATCATATGTCCTACGGGACCTTCTTCCAGCTTATTCAATGTCATCTTTTTTCCAAACTCAACAGAAACATGTTGAAGCTTATCTAAAATATCAATACCAGATCAATTAGCAAGAGGTTACCTTTTCCTATTTTTCCTTGAATTGATTCCATTGCAATCTAAAATTGTATTTCCCATCAAGGAACCGCCGATGCCATATAAAGCACTACTTGTGACTGTATGAAAGGAAAACTGAGTCAAAGTCAAAGTTGCATGAGGAACAAGCCTTTCCAATATGTACATTCTGGCTAGATAATGTTCCAAGATCAAAAAAAGTCACTTATTGTCCATATCAAGTCTTCACACATCTTGAAAAGTGTCTTTCCATATGCATTATATGTCTTTACACCATCAATTCACAAGTCCTTCAACTATTACATTAAAGGTTGGAGGCAAATATCTATATGATTACATGGTGCTTTTCTACGGGGAATGATCATGGATAAAATGAATGAACTTTGTTTCACACACATATAAGGTGGCAAGTTGAATGGAACTAATACAACTAACCAAATAAATTAAACATGTTGGATGCTAGAGCAAGACGTCCATTTCTAGCATCAGCCATAACATTGGGAAATGATGACTCAAATGCCTTTCACGCCTTTTCATCTTGTGGATGTCTTAACTTGGTATTTGAATTCTTGTCAACATCATGCCACCTTATTTGCTCAGTCATTTTGGAAGGCATATACAATCTTTGGAGCCTTGGATTTAAAGGAAAGTATATTATAATCTTCAAAGGCTTCTTCTTTTGCTTATTGCTCATATGGATGAGCTTGTACCTTGATATATTATAACATGTATAAATCTTCTCATCTGCATCTTCTCCCCAATACAACATAAAGTCATTAGGGAATGCATCAATTTTTTATATAGTTCAATCCCAACTTGTTAATGATGTTCTTTGCTTTGTACAATGAATAAGGAATCTCTGCTTGAGAAAATGCATCTCAATAATTCCAACAACATGGACATCTGTTTATCAGTGATGCCATAAAAGCTCTTGATATGATATAATTTAATCAATAATGATAATTCTGAGTACTTTGCACTACCTAAATACATAAGGCTTATCTACTTCATTCATCAGATCAAACAAACTTTGGGATGCTTTATTGCTCATGAATTAAGCCTTTGGACCTTGTACTTCATCTGCAACATTCTCATCATATACCCCAAAAGTATCACACACCACATTATTTATAGGATCAACACTGTTTACATAGACCTTGACTTGTGAAAACTATGGAGTTGCTTCAAAAATCATACCAGCCATTTCACTATGGACTCCAAAGAATGTGTACTTTTGAGGGAACTATTTAACTATCAGATATTTTGTAATGTCCTCTCTTGTGTGTCATTTCCTGAAATTGCATTTTGAACATGGACAAACAATCTTACCATTAATGATGTCGTGAGAGAAGGCAAAATCCAAGAACTTGATTACTTCGACCAAATATTCTAAACAAGTCTAAGGCAACTTTATCCATGTCCTATCCATCTTTCAAATACATTAAAGTTTAAAGTATTTAAAACACACTAAAGTTAACAGTAGAGTGCAAGGCCATTATATTTGAAAATTCCAATGGTCAAAACGTTTGTAGCGATCACAACCGCTACAAATGTCAAAACACCTAACGGTCACATTGACGTACACCTTCTTTTGAAATTTTAATTTTGACTTTTCTAGGAATCACTACCTTAACTGCTACAAATGTTATAGCATCAATGGGCACATTGACACATGACATGTTTTGAAATTTGTAATGGTCAAATAATTGCCACGTCAATCGCTATAAATAGCAAAGGAGAGTTGAGAGTTTGAAATTTGAATTCTGAAATTTGTAGGGGTTAAACAATCGCTATAAACACTACATACGCAATAGTTTTGTGTTGTACATTTGTAGCAGTTAGCAACCGCTACTAACATCTTGATATGTGTTTTCCCCTGAAACTGGTTATAAGTTATTATTTTAAAAAAATAGCCATCAAATTTTTCTATTGGCAATTAAATATGTTTTTTTGTATGAAGAACTAAACTTTCTTTTCACAAAAAAAAACTAAAATCTATAACATAATTTGTAATGCTCAACAATTTAAAATGTTATAAAATTAAATCTATTAATGCTAAAATATAAAAATAAATGTCAAACATTATAGAATACTCATATTCAACAAAGTTTTAAAAAAAATCTCCACAATAAATCTTCAATGGTCAACTCATAGACCCAGATGAGTCAAATCCACCTTGTCATCTATTGGTTGCGAGTCCTAAGAGGGTTGTGCAAGCTAAGAGCATTGTGCCGCTATGCGGGATGACTCACGAAGTTTAGATGGAAAATGGAATTGAGTTACTAGGGGGACCTAGGGTAGAGGTATGACAAAACACTTGAACGAGCTCTCCAAAGTTGAATTAATCGTGGCTAACTGTTGTCATAGCTCTATGATGATGGCATCACTATCGCTCCTTGCCCAAGTTGTTAGAAGCTAACTTGCTATCCCAGACTGTGAGGTCTCCGCTTCTAATAAACTCTGCTAGGCCTGGCACCAAACCCCATCCCAGAGCAACATTTGGAGTGCTCAATAGGGCCTAGAACGATCTTCATATAGGTAGTGGGTCAACGGTCTTCAGACAAGAAAGCTCAGCGTCGCTCTTCTCAATACGCTCCTTGATAAACCCATGTTGTATGAGTTCTCAAAATAAAACTAGGTCTGAAAATGTAGCGTAGTAGCTCAGCCTAGGTCATTCTTGTGAGGAGATTAATTTCCAAGTTTCTACATAGTTAAGTGATAAATACCTTAAAGTTATGAGAAATTATTTTGAGAAATTGTTTCTAAGACAAATGAAATAACCTAATCTAATTTAATATTTTGTATTTTTCAGTTTTCAAGATAAAGAAGTAAACGAAATCGAAATTAACAATAACAACAATGCAAAATGAATAAACTAATATAATGATGAAGTGGGATTCCCTCGAATTGAGATTTTAGTCTTCCTTGCTTGCTAATTATAAGAATTCAATAATGTGAGGTAAAAGAGTTAAGCTACCACTAGATCTATACTTGCAATACTCATTTAATTCATTCTACCTTAAATAAATACCACCATATAAATATGACTCAAGGAGAAGAATAATTAACTTCCAATTCTAAATTGTAATTACCTTTACAAAAATTCAAAGCATTCAGTTTAGTCATTTAAAATCCACTCGACCAAGTTGGAATAAACAACTCAACCTACTCCTAATATGAATGATACAAGGCTTAATTTGTTAACTCCTAGCTCAACCACCAAGTTTATTCACTTGGCATAGAACAATCTAGCTCAAACCATATACTTAACCAAGCCATATAATCATGAACTAAAAAGAGAGTTAAAAGGAATTCCATTGAAGTGTAGAAGCTTAAGCCATTACCCAACTCAAGGAAACCATCGAAACTTAGCTACTTATAGAAAAGGAAGATGAAGCTTAATGGTAAAAAAAGAAATTGGCCATAGAGAACATTCAGTCCAACAGCTCCCATAGTCCGTCCAGGTGCTCCTCCTTTTTTATCAATTGTCCAGCTCCACCTAATGGTTCCACTTTGCCTACTCTGCCTTTTCAATTATCCAATACTAGTCGGCCAAGCTCCTTCCTTCACGCCACTCTTCTTTCTTCCATCTCCAATTATAGGTTCACTCTCTCCTATTTCTCCGCCTCCTTAATAATCAATTCGGTCCGATCCCCTTTCTTCAATAAACCCCTTCCTTTGACTGCCTACCTCCTCCTTTTCTTTCTTCCATTATTCTAATCGGTGCTTTCTTCTTTTCTTTTCCCAATCTCTAATAATTCAGCAGCTTGGTCCAATTCCTCTAAAGTCAGTCAAGAAGCTCCATGCTTCTTTGCTTCTTCAATTATCCAAATGGTTGACTAGTGAAATGGAGAGATGAATGGAGGATGGAGGATGTTAATGGGTGTGGAGGTGGAAGGAGATGGTATGTGAGTGAGGAAGTGAGAGCTCTCTCTTGAGTGTCAAATCTGAAATTTTCCTCGTCTCCTCTTCCTAGCGGCCACTTGCTTCTTTTTCTCTTTACGTTAGAAAGTGAGTTAAGGTATGTTTGGATTAGGGGTGAAAATCTGTTTTGGGATTAAACATAAAATTGCAACCATCAAATAAAGTCCTTACTCATTTAATCTCCTCTTAGAAAAAAATATGAAAATAATTTCTATACTTGTGAAGTTCCACTTTTGCCCTTCATTAAGCTCCAAAATGACATCTTTGACCTTGACAAATTGATCAAAGTTGTGCCAAATCGCCTATAAAATTAAGGGAAAATCCCTGTAAAATATGCTGGAAATAGGGTATTCCCTATTTGGTACATTGAAAACCCAAATCCTTGATTAGTCTTGATGTAGGAATCAGGGATTTTAAGTTTTAATGGAAAAGACTCAACTAGCCCTGAAAAAAATGCTAGCCGAAATGCATAAGAGTGGGAAAGGAAGGAAGGAAAAAATGCATGAGAGGAAGTAAAGGATAGTGGCGTGAGAAAGACGTAAGTTTCAGAATGGTTGAAAGCTGAAGACAAAGCAGAGGTAACCAACGGTAAGTAATTCTTCTAGTGTAGAAATGATGTTGTATTGTGAATCTTCCATCTTCATCTTCTGAGATTGTGAATAGTTGCAATGGATTTCTGGTTTTGGATGCTTGCTTTTATGGGTAAGGGGGTTGTTTGTTGAAGATAGAGAAAGGTTGCAGCTTTAAGGTAATAGGAGATTGTTGATGGTTGTGCGGTGGATTTCATTGTGTTTGGCTGTAGGAATAGTGAAGATTGTGGGTTTTTTGTTGTGAACCATAATGGTTACTGTGAGCAATGATAAACTTGAGGCATTTTGGTTGGGGGATGGTGTTGTTTTCAGTGAAGAAGGAGATGTGAAAAGATACCGTGTTATTGTTAATGGTACATGGAGGATAATGCTATGAGGGGTGTTGTTAATACTGAATATGGAGATGTTAAAGTGAATGGTGTTGTTGTTAATAGTTCATGGAGGGTGATGATAGGGTGTGTTGTTAATAATGGAGATGGATAAGTTGAAATAAATTGTGATGTTAAATGAGAATACAGAGTTGTTAAAACATACTGCAAAATATAATGTGTTGCTGTTAATAGATAAAGGGTGATGATATGTGGTCGATGTTGTTAATGATGAATATAACAATGCTAAAATATACGGGTTTGTTGTTAATTGCCCCTGTTTGATGATGAAATGAGCAGTTACTGTGTTTCATAAAGAATGGCTAACAAAATTACTTAACTACATAATGATAAGCGGCTTTGGTTAATTAATTATCTCTTTTTGTTTTTTCTACAGGTAGGCATATACAATGACATGCAACAAAGGCTCAAAATCTGTGAAGGAACTATTTTGTTATTTCCATGTTGGAGGAAAATTTGTGTGGCATGATGAAGGAAAAATTAAATATAATGGTGGTTATGTGAAGTTGAAGTGCCTGAAAGAGGTGATAACACTTAGAGATTTGAGGTTGATAAGATCATCATGGCTTGGTATTGATTGCAACATGTGTGAGATGAAGTAACAGTGAGGTTTGATGAAAGCATACTAATAGATTTAAATGATGATGGTAAAGTTCAAAACCTTTTTGAATATAATGAAAGGAGTGATCATGTGTATATAGAAGCAAAAGGAAATGATGATGTATGCCACATATCAGATGACCCACAAACGTAGTGCAAATTTTGTAGGGATGATAGTTGTTATTTGTGAAACTGTTGTCGGTTATTAAGTAACAAAAGTTGTTATTATAATTGACTACAGGTATGTAAATTCCTTGGGACTCTCACAAGGAAGATCTATTGATTGTCAAACCAGTGTGGAAAACCAAGATGAAGCGTGGTACTATGAAAGTGTTGCTTCGTGTACAACGGCTGAAATTGCAAGAGGATCTAATAAGCTACTTTGTGGAGTAGAGAGTGCACCTACTCCTAGCCCAGAGTTGAACTGCACAAAATGGAGGGGGATAATTTCAGGAGTAATGCAGACATTTGCACACGTGGATGCTTTTAAGCAGGCATTGTACAAGTACAGCATAGCACACAAGTTTGAGTTTGAATTTGTGAGAAACAGTAAGCATAGCATTTCAGTAAAGTGTAAGAGTTTAGGTTGTCCTTGGAGGGTTGCAGCAAATGCTATCGGAAAATAACTCCAATACTACGTGTGACGACATTCAAAGATGAACATTATCATAGTGCACAAGACAATCTTAAGGTGACCCATGGTAGAAGATCTAATTTGACATCTTCCATTATAGTTGATGAGGTGAGAAATCATATTGACAAACGTCCCAATGAAATAAGGAAGATGTTGCAGACAGAATATGGTGTCACCCTTACATACAAGCAAGCATACAAGGCGAAAGAAAAAGCGATGGAAGACATACAAGGTAGACCAGAACAATCTTATATGTTAATACCTTGGATTTGTAAGCAATTGAAGGAAACAGATGACAAAACTGTTGCTGAGTGGGAAGCAAGTGGAATAACATGTTTGAGAGAGTATTTATTGCATATGGGTGTTGTATTGAGGGATTCATGGCTGGTGCAAGACATGTGCTATACATTGATGGAACCCACTTGTCTAGACCATACAAGGGAACAATGCTTTCAGCTTCTAGTTATGATGCGGACAATGAAATTTTACCGTTTGCAATAGCAATTGTAAAGGGGGAGACATTAGAGGATTGGTCATGCTTCTTACAGAAGATTAAACAAATAGTTGGGTCAATTGAACTCACAATAGTGTCAGACCGTCACAATGCAATTAAAGGGTCAGTACAAATAACTTTTGGTAATGAACGGCATGCTTATTGTTATAGGCATGTGAATGAGAATTTCAGTTCAGAATTGCTTAAATTAAATAGAGGCAAGAAGAAGCCAAGTGGCTGCTTAAAGGAAGATGCACTACGATTGCTTGATAATGTTGCATATGCAAGGTTGGATGCAGATTTCGAGAAGGCAATAGATTACATGCTCAAATCCTATAAAGAGATGGCTGATTGGTTGATTCACCATGGAGATATCGATAAGTGGGCGTTGAGTGAGTTTCCGTTCCGAAGGTGGGATAAGATTACAACTAACATAGCCGAATCATTTAATGCGTGGCTGGTGAAGGAAAGAAAGCACAATGTCGCACTACTTATCCATGAACATCGTGAAAAGGTTGCCAAGAAGATGTATGCATCGAGTATGGCAATGCTGAAATGGAAAAATGGTGTTGGGCCCAACATAAAGTCCATAGTGAAGGAAAATGTTTGTCATATTGAACATATGTCACCAGTTAATTATGGAGGCGGTAGGATTTATGTCCATACCAAATATGGATCCTTAAATGTTGATCTTCGTTTGTGTAGTTGCACCTGTAAAGTATGGCAAATGTCGGGGATCCCTTGTGCTCATGCTTGTGCAGCCATCAAGCATGTCCATGGCAATGTCTATGACTATATGGAAGGATGCTACAAAATAATAGCCCAACAAATGATTTATAAGCGTTCCATGACTCCAGTAGTGACAATCGACAAGCCAGACCCAAACAACTATATGCTGGGTCATCTGTTTGCTCAGACATTGTTGCTGCCACCTAGGACAACTAGACCTGCTGGAAGGCCAAGAACTAGTAGGCGTGAATCACAATTCCGGAATAAGAAGATTTACTATTGTACAAGATGCCATGAAGCGGGGCATACTATACGGAAATGCACAAATCCAAATCCAAATTGAATTTGGTAAAAATTAGCTTTTGAAGTAAGCATTTTGCAAAAATAACGAACTGCAATATTTTGAAGTAAACATGTTGATACTAATATAAATTTTCTGAACTTACCCTACTAATAGTTAGCAAGTCTATTGAAGTAATATGTATAGTTCTTTTTTAGGGAAAGGGGTTGCTGCATATGTCTTAATTTTTTGGTTGTGACAAGGAAACATTAGGGTGAAGTGCAATGTTAATATTCCCTTGTCATTAGTATCAAACATCCACTGTCACAACTTTAAGGGTATACCTTATATAGTTATGTAATTATGTAGGACATTATGATATAAGGTGAATGTAATTATGCGACATATAATCCTATTATGTTAATGTTATCACTGTGTTATGTGACACAGAATGTGGCCGAATTTCCCCTGTCCATATCTGTGTTTTCCCACAAAGTAGGTTGGCAACTATTGTTGATAAGGGTCCCTCAGTTGTTGCTCTCCCAAGCTACCCTGGACCTGTACTGTTGTAAATTTTTGAAGTTGTTTAACAAGATACGACAGTTTGTTAATAATAGAAGCATAGTGTTAATAGTGAAGTTGAAGTTGTTATTTCACCTCTTTTTTTGATAGGTCAAAGAAGATAAAAACATTGTGAAAAATGAGAGTGTAGTTGTTAACTATGAACCATCTACTGTTAATGGTCCCCCACTTGTTGAACTCCCACGCTACCAATGCCATATACTTTTCTAAACTCTTGAAGTTGTTTAACAAGATACGACAGGTGTTAATAATGGAATCGTAGTTGTTAATAGTGAAGTTGAAGTTGTTATTTCAACTATTTTTTTCAGAGGTCAAAGAAGATAACAAAGTTGTGAAAAATGAGTGTGTAGTTGTTAAATATGAACCTTCCGCTGTTAATGATACCCCACTTGTTGAACTCCAACGACAAGTACTTTTCTGAACTCTTGAAGTTGTTGAACAAGATATGAAAGTTGTTAATAATAGAAGAGTAGTTGTTAATAGTGAAGTTGAAGTTATTATTTCCCCTTTTTTTTAGAGGTCAAAGAGGATAACAAAGGTGTGAAAAATGTGCCTATAGTTGTTAAAGAAGATACCAAAGTTATCAAAGAAGATAAGAAAGTTGTCAAAAATGTGTGCACATTTGCCAATGGTACCCCACTTTTTTCTATTCTAAGCTACCCTCAACATGGCCTTTTTTGAACTTTTTGAGTTGGTTTACAACAAGCGAAAGTTGTTCAAAAAGAGCAGCGCGTTACAGGCGACATGTATAGTGTTTCAATCTCCTAAGTTGTCAAACAAGATAACCTAGTTGTTAAAAAATTACATATAGTTGATAATATAGAAACTCTCCTTGTTAAGATGTGTAAGTTGGCAAACAAGATCAGAAAGTTGTAAAACAAGAACTTGAAGTTGTTAAATATGAACTTCCTAACAGTGGGTTGTTACACATGTCTCATGGCATGTACACTCTTCTACATTATAATCCTGTACCCTGGGCAGTACAATAATATTGAAATTTACAAAAGAACACATCCCAGGTCAAAAAACAACAACTGCATAAAGTTTCCCTATACATGTCTAAAATAAAGCAAAGAACTATTGTGTCAAACGTTGACATTTGATTGGCTGCCGGAACAGAAGATCCAGAGCATCAAGTCTTGATGAATTTTGATGGTGATTTACCAGCCACTATATAATGTCCCTCCTGTATTGTTTGACTTGAGCCTGTACACGACCCAAACAGCAATAATTCAGTTATTGTACTTTTGAAACCAGACAAAAGTCAACATACATATGAACTATTATGGATACCTTTGTATAATCAAGTACCGCAGATGGACTCCATTGGAACAACCAAATCAAGACGTGAACACCACAGTCAAGGCTACACAATCCAGACAACAGTCATATACACAAAAAAATAAGGAAATGGATACAACAATCATATACACAAAATACAACAGTCAATTCTTACAGATTATTTTGCTGAGGTACTTGAGCACGAATGATGTCTATCTGTTGCTTCTTCCCATGTCGATTGTTACTGATGAAATCCACTATATCAATAAATCTGTCCCTCTACAAAAAAACACAAATATTTGGGTTCAGTCGGGGAAATTTAATTGCCAATGTTCATGACGATGTTAAAGCATAAAGTTCATTACACATGTCTCTACTGCCAATGATTGCGGATCTTCTAAGGCGCTATTTTTCTTCCTTTTCTTTGTGGTGTCAACAATGGGTTTCATTGAGTCCAGAATATAGAATTTCCGTGTTTTTGGTTCCAGGCCTACACAAAACCAGTGGTCCCGGACAAGTACAGGCCCTAACAGCAAATCACAATCTGCAAGATTGTACCCTAATCGATCAGGCAATAATTGCCCCTTGTAATTGAAGGTCTCCAATTCTTTCCTTTACTAACGATTTGCATCTGCATCAAAATTTATATCAGTACCCAATAAGCTAACATATGAATACCCATAATTTATTTGCTGCTTACCATAAAGTCAGCATCAAAAATATGCCTCTTCACTGGTCCATGTAGTTTCAGATCTGCCATCAATGCCTTGCAAACAACGGACACCACCTGAAATGCACAAGTACGTAATGAAGTCGTCCCCATAAACTTAAAATACAAAGTCCTGAAGCCATGGTAATATTGACCCGATTGTTAACCTTATGGATTCCACCTAAAGAATACAGCTCATCCCGAGTGACGTATTCATCTTGCAATGTAACCAATTCCCTGTAATAGTTTTTTATATAAATAGTCAATACAACGTTGCAAGAAAAATTTTGCACGTCCTCTTCCTTACAAGTACATCATGAAACATACATAAATCACTCACTTTTGGCCATCAATGGGTCAAGGATATTGAGAAAGTATTGTGAAAAATCTTTCCTTGTCATCAACCACCATCTTCTTTCGCGATATGGCCTTAGGCATGACAAAGGGGGACTCAATTTTCTTTTCTCTTCTAACCCTAGTTGATCTTCTTAACACATTATCCTTGGTAACCTCTTCCTCCTCCATAATGTCTGCTCCTTGTCTTTGACTATCTGAGTCCTTAGAACTTTCATGTGAGTGCCGCTCATTTTTTCCATCATTCTTTTCTTCTTCAACATTGACAACGTCCTCTTCTTGGTCCACTCCTTCTCTTCCAACCTTTTTATGTTCCCCTCTCATCGCTTGAACCTTTATCAACTCCTCTGCAATTACACTCGTCAACTGTCTATACATATCCTTCAGGTCCTGAAGGAAAAAATTAAATCATAACTTGTTACACACACATTTGTATTAATGCATACAAACATTTACAAATTAACAAATACCTGGTCCAAATGATCAATTCCAATGTTTCCCTCTACAGCAACATTCAATTTAGATGCCCTTGCTCCAAATATTATGCCCATGTTGCTGTCCCTCTCTAACTTAACCATGGTTTTTAATCGATCCTCAGTCCAGTAGTTAACAACATCAACATACTCATGTTTCTCAGTTGGCATCATTGCAAAGTGCTCACAAAAAAATATCTACCAAACAAATAGCATAACAATAACTTAAATACTTGCCACTTAAAGCATACCATAACATAAGTAAATTTAAGTACATACCAACAATAAGTACATGCATCCACCGACATTGGAGTTGCCCCTCTTGTTGTTTCTCACATCCCTTACATAGTCTTCCATTTCTTTCCACAAGTCCTTAACGATAAAGGTCGCCCAATCAACTTTTTGAAATCCTTTCATTGTCAACCTCATCACCTTCAGTAACCGCTCACTAACCTTTGGGCTTGCAGTGGGAGCTAGAAAGGTTCCAAGTGTGTACAACATAAAAAGGAACTCAAAATTTTCATTGTCACTGCCATTTACAATAGCTTCTACAATGTTACTGTATAGGCGTTTTGAATATTCACTCTGTAACTTTGTATAAACCGGGTCATCATCATCCACCTTAGTCCTCACCACATCCCCACGGTAGGGAAGCCCAAGTAACTGCTTCCATTTAACGCAGAAATTTCACATGTCTTGCCCCTGATTCGGAATTGGTGTGTTGCTGGATCATATGAGCAGAGCATTGACACAATCAGATCTTTTGGTAGTTTCTTGCAACCTCCAACCTCTAGCAGCTTGCTGAATCCTAATCTCTTCACCCTTTCCTTTAAACTTTCATCTTTATTTATGAAGTCAACTAATTGCTTGAATTTCCAAATTGGGCTACAAGTGATAAAAGCTACTTTCCTCTTTGCACTCTTCTTCTCTTGTCTTTCTTTCTTAGGTTTCTTAGTGTATTTAGACTTCTCACAATATTCCTTCCTCTCTTGCACACTCAATGCTCTCCATGCTTTTAGAAACTCATCATTGTGCACAATACATTTGTCAGATTTTTGTGGCTTAAATTTCTTAAAAAACTCAAATCTAAACAACTGCAACCCATTGTTTAAGGCCTTACATGTATCCCCTTTATGCAACACCTTCTTCCCTTGTTTGTCTAAGTTCTGCCCTTTCTCCACCACCTTTTCCCCTTCTTTAACCACCACATGCCCTTCTTCACTTTTGTTCTGCCCCTCTTTAGCCCCTTCCTGCCCTTGTTCAACCACCATCTTCTTCTGCAAAACAAAGTTATACAAAGTTCAACCTCTATAACTTATTGGTAAAAAAATATCCATATTTATCTAACATCATAGACATTACAGCTTCCATTCTCAGGAAACTAATCTTCAAAAATGATGTGTCTATTACCAATTGACACACATTCCACATGTTATTCATACAAACACATTATTTGAAAATATGAAGCTCGAAATGATCAAAGATGACAAAAAATAACTACTATTCCAGTTATAAGTTGTTAAACAAGGATGGATTGGTGTTATTTCTTAACGTTGTGTTGTACCTATAGAATCTTAAGTTGTTAATTGGCCCCCCAACTTGTGAGTGTCAGAAGTTTCCCTGCCATTCCTTGGTTTTTCACATCAGCAATTGTTAAACATGAACGACAGGTTGTTATTTTTAAACATGTAGATGTTACTGTAGAAACTTAAGTTAGTGCTCGTCCCCCTACTTGTTAGTCTCCCAAGTTCCACTGGCCATGTTTTCGTTTTCCACATTAGTCGTTGTTAAACAAGGATGATCAGTTGTTATTTTCTTACATGTTGTTATTGTTGAAACCTTAGTTGTTAATGGCCCCCCAACTTCGTACTCTCGCAACTACCCCTGGGCATGTCTTTCTCAATGTTAAAAAACACTTATTAAACATTATGCCACAGTTGTTATTTTTTAACTAGGTGTAGTTACTGTACAACAAACGAAGAGTCAAACACTTACCATTCCCACTTCCCTCTCCATATACACATCAGACAAAGACACATATCAAGAATTTGATAGAAAACCCAGGTCATTACAATCCCTTCACCCACTACATACAGGATGTTCTCAATGCGGGAAAAGGGCAATATACGACAGGAAACAAGTTCATCACATTATTGTTCACCAATTGAAACCAGCACCACCAGAGACAATCACAAACAATAAAAGGCAACACATGAGAGCAAATAAGCACATGTCTTCATATTGCATCTTCCAATTATTATATGAACCAAAAATTTGAAAAAATGCCAACTTACCGCCGTCGACCGTCTCCACGCACACCCACAACTGTCGACGATGCTCGAACTCCGCACAACGCCACCGCAACCCTCTCACCGAACCCACCACTCTCAACTCTGAAATCCACCGCAGAACGTCACCCAATAACCCATCATTCGAAGTCCCTACAATGTCGCCGAAAACCCCAGCCGAATCCCACCGAAGAACCTCCCGTTCCTGGCCAACAACGCCCCTCACCGAAGAACCTGCCATTCGCTCGTCGACAACCCCCCACCGTCTCTCCCCTGACCGTCAGCGACCTAACTCCTCCACCGACCGTGACTAGAAATTCCCTCGTCCCCTCCGCCTTCAATGTTTTCGCCCCCTTCACTCTGCCCTACCAACACGGTCCAAATGCACAAGATTGAAATACTCAAGGTTACTTAGAACTGAAACTTAAATTAAATCATTTATGACTCCACATCTGCCTTCTTTTCTTTACCGCGCATGCACCTCTTCAGTCTTTTTTTCAGGGTTATTTGTGTCATTTGCACTGAAACTTAAAATCCCTGATTCATACATCAAGACTAATCAGGGATTTGGGTTTTCAATGTACCAAATAGGGAATACCCTATTTCCAGCGTATTTTACAGGGATTTTCCCTAAAATTAAATTCACAAAGATAATATCTTGTGCTCACAATTAAGAAATAATGAGAATAACAAATATTAATTAAAAATATAACAATTTAACCACTATAACTCCCAAATTATCCTTTCACTTAAATTTCACATTAACATTATATTATATCCAAAATATTTAATTAAGTCCCACAAAAGCCTAATATTAATTATTAAAAATATATAAATATTGAGCTCTATCACTCCGTACAAGATATTGGAAAATATTATAAAATATTGATAAAAAATGAAAAAAAAATGATAAATTTTTTTTTACAATGACTTCCTCGATCTGCCTGCTACGGCATAGGACTGTCATCCTTGTGCCTGTGATAGACCACATATAGCTGTCCATAAGTGGCCCTCCAACCCTCTTTTTCAGCTTCTTCTTCCTACAAAATAGAAATACAAATTATTAATTGTTTAAACAAAAAATTACAATTTAACTTATTCAAATTTTAATTGTTCAAATTTATAATTCATACCATCTCAAAATAGAAAATGGCTTCGATTTGGCCATATGATGGATCTTTTACTTTGACCGACTCACGATGGCCTCTTAAGAAACAACCTATGGAAAAAACAAATTTCAGTTAGTTTATTTAAATCAATTATATTTTAACTTAATGGAACCATAAATTATTAATTATTAAATACAATAATATATACCCTTTACTCAAGTGTCCTCCTCCACTGAACAAATAAGCCATAGTCCTTCGCTAGGACACTGCCTAGCACGTCCCTCCCTAGCTTAGGCAGCCGCATCGTCCCATCTTTTTTCATGGGCATGAAAGAGCCTATTCCTTGTCTTCTTCCACCTGTTGCCCATCTTCGACTGACCGTAGCTCTTATGGGGGTAGTCTCTAATAGCAAATTTTTATGATAGATATTTGCTGCGGTTGATTCCTTACAACTGCAACAAAATGATTGCTACAAAGTTGGCACCAAGCTGGCGCCTTTTTTGCCGTAGTTGTTTCCTTAAAACTACTACAAATTACTGCTACAACTTGACGCTTTTTTTAGGCCCAATCAAAACTGAGGTAACTTTGTAGCAGTTTCATCCCAAATCGCAACAACTTTCCATATTTGTTTCATGTATAAAGTTGGGTACTATGTTGCTGATGCCATGGACCTTTCTTTTATTAAAACTCATCGCAATGATTACCATCGTTTGGTTGAAGAACTTGAGGGAGTTGAGAATGAAATGAATAACCTGCAGGAGGTTTGGTCCTCTGTGGCTGCTGCCATGGACTTTTCTTTCATTGATGATGCTTAAAACATTTGTACTATTAAGAAATGAATGATCCACAATTATTAGTTATTTCAATATTTTTGTACCAATCTGATTTTTATGCGGAAATGATGCTTGATGTGTACTCCTTGGGAAGTCGATCCGCATAGTTCCTATTTCACGTGGTTTTCTACGTCACTTGAGTCCATTCTCAGTGTGTGTTTGGGGAGGTCAAGAAGCCCGATTGGGAGAGGCAAAAACCCAATTAGCAGTAAGTTTTTTTTTTTTTTAGTGTTTGAAGAGGCCTATTAGCAATTGAGCTTTTGCCAAAACCCAATTGGTGAAAGCTCAATTGGGAGAAGCTAAAAAATGAAGTTTTTGTTAAAAGCTAATGGCATTTTATGCTAGATTAGGTTGTCTAGAAATTAATTATATAATATTGGTTTTTCCCATAAAATATTTTTTAAATAGTATGTAGTATCAAAAAATATTTTTTAAGTGTTTTTAACCCCTTAAAATATTTTTTTGGTGTTTTTAACCCCTTAAAATATTTTTCAACTGTATCCAGTGTGTTATCAGACTGATTGCAATTTTACCTTTAATGTAGTTTTTCAGCTCCAAAAATTACTTTAAAATATTTTTTTGTGCTTTTAACTCTTTAAAATAATTTTTCAATTATACCCAGTCTTAGGAGACTGATTACAATTTTACCTTTAATGTATTTTTTTTAGTAGTAAAGAGCATCCAAAACTTATAATACTAATTTATTGATTTCCACCTACTCTAAAATATTTTTCCAGTAGTACTTAATATTTTAAAGTAATTTTTAAATATTTACTTGATTTTTTAAATATTTTTCCACCCACTCTCTCTTACCATTATCACAAAAGCCCTTATGCTTAAGTCAATCTAAACAATTTTTATTTTTGTAAAAGCTCAATTGATAATCGTCAATCCAAATATAAATCACATTACACAATTTGGCTTTTACCAAAAGTAACATTACAACAAGCCCAATTGAAACAAGTCCAATTATCGATCGCTATTCCAAACACACACTCAATCTCTGCTAGCTTAATGATTGGTTACCTATTGAGTTTAGTCTACTTTAGTTGCTAGTATGTAATATTGTTTTGTGGATAAAAAGACAAGTGATTTTTTAATTTATCCCTTCTTTGTTATAAGGCTAAGACATAAATCTACCTATGAATTATTTTGTTATGGGAATTGGACAGCATAAACTTTTTAACACGCAAAAGTGAACATGAAGGTTTTAAAATAATGTAAAATTGCCATAGCAGCTAAGTTAACTAATGTTAACTATTCAACAAACATGTTGCTCAAGAAAATGTCGTAAAAATACATATAAAAAAGTTTTCTAAATGATGGAAAGCATTATGGATGTTAAGTCAACTAACATTGACTATTCAACAAATAATCCCCACACATGTTGCATAACATTTTTGTTCCCAACGGTCTTGAATGCCATTGTGGGTCTTCTATAAGATGCAATGGCTGCACATGCCTCTTGTTTCTATTGTTTCTTCGCTCTCAATGAATATTATCAAAGGATTTAGATGCATTAATAATGACAATGTCCCTAGTTCATAGTTTGTTAGCTCTAACACAAAACCACCGACGACCAAGGAACCAAAAAAACTGACTGATGTAGTAAGTATGCTTATATACGTCTTGTTTTTTTTTTTAACAATTTTTAACTTTTTTCACGTAACCCAAAACACATTTTCAAACAAGACTCTTTGGCTTGTTTAGAGATGTAAGAAAAATATAGAGGGAGAAGAGAGGACTGGCGTACAGAGGCGAATCCATATTCAAATCCGGGTCAAAGCTCCAATGCTCCATAATTGTGCCCACACAATTATTAGACTACTAAAGCCTAATTGTGATTTGTATAGCAGATCACCAAAATCAGAAAGATGGTAAGAGAGAAGAGAATTGCCAGAAAACTCAATGGCGGGGTGAATTGCAATTGAGGAGGCACACCCTATTTATAGTGGTTTATGGAGGCCACTAATTAGGAAACGTGTGCACTCCTTCTTGCCCTCCAAGACAGAATTAATTGATTCTCAATTAATTTCCTAATTATGGTGATTTGTTCCTCAATTAACAAATTCATAATTATTGCTGAATTATTCCCCAATCTACAATTAATGCTGATTTATTCTTATTTGATTAGGCTACTTATATCCTAATCAAATAGTCCGGCCCATCAAGGGCAGACTTGAACCCAAAGTCCAACATCACCTACTCGCACTTGATGAGCCTCCCATTGTGCGTGGTCTTTCTTGTTTCATACTTGGCGTCTGCCATGACCGCGTGGGTAAAAACATCTTTAAGATTTGGTGCTTGTGATACTAGAAATCCTTCATATCAGATCAGCATCCAATGACACCCTTTATATATAACCGTAAGCCATATATTTATTGCCTCATATGCCCCAGATTCTCCCATACATATTACTCATGGCATATCTAATCCCTTTCGAGTTAAGATGTTGATTAACTCAGATTGCCTTCCACACATATAGTATCCGCACTTACTAGCTACACATAGAGCTAGTAAGGGGTCGACCACCGATACTAGCACATCTTATGTATCTAGGAGTAAATCTTCCTTTTTGACTAAACATTAGTCCATCTTGACTTGGTAGCTTTCCTAGTTTTCACTCGTCTGACTGAATCGAGTATGATCATGGAGCTTCAACTAAAGTATTTGTCACCAAACCAAGCTTTCATGATGCCGCCTAACTCTTAAGGGCATCGCGGAAGGATTTTTCCTTCCTAGGACTCACACTATAGTGTACTAAAGATCTTTCACCTACATCCCGTGTTGCAGTCTAACTCTTAAGCACATGCAGTATGAATTGCATGTTACGGTGAATGGTTTGAGGTGTACGTCGATTTCTTTATTTTTCACCGTACAGACATTAGTTCCAAAATGTACTCAACATTCGAACTAGAACTTTCTTTTCCACAATGTCTCTTTTACAATCTCATTTATGAAAAAGAGTTCTTTGCCTGGCTATAGGTCTATATTCATGCTTCGATCCATTTTCTATGTATATGCACACATGTAGATCTCATCTCAGTCTAACCGAGGTGACTCAAACACAAAGATTCTTCTTAACCATCTTATGGTGATCATTTGCTCGTCTTACCCTCCCATGCCCCCATAAAACATGGGAAGATAGTTGTTCGTATGAGTGAACCAACCTTTTTTGACCTGTACGACATACAAACTTGTATACCTTATGTAACCCCCTGCCGTAATTAATATCCGGATTATGCAATTAACGTGAAATAGAGACCAATAAGTCAAAACAACAATTATATACCCATCAACCAGACGGGGTTTTCACAATTACATTTCAAAATCATTTAAAACACGGTCTCATATTTCCACTCCGAATATAATTACTATGCGAAGATAAATTACATTTATACAAATATCAGAGTACGCAAATTAAATTCCCGACAATTACGGGATCATATCTTCGCTCAATAAACATAGGGCACATTAGCCCATACAACTCAAATATCAGGGATTACACAACTTATCCGAATACATTCTCA
Source organism: Inga leiocalycina (assembly GCA_963242795.1). Taxonomy (NCBI): domain Eukaryota; kingdom Viridiplantae; phylum Streptophyta; class Magnoliopsida; order Fabales; family Fabaceae; genus Inga; species Inga leiocalycina. The sequence goes on along the minus strand of OY725321.1, from coordinate 46,104,925 downwards.
AATACTGATCCATACAATCAAATACACAATCCCAATAACGTATTGATAACCAACACTAAGCTCTCACCCAAAACGAGTCCTCTTCGTCCTTGGATGCTTGCTTCATCCTCAATCTTCCTTCCCTGTCTAAAATGTTGATAGGGGAGGGTGAGATTCTGGGGAATCTCAGTAGGAAACACATACCAATATGCACGCAAGATAAGTATTTAATGCATGACATGCTTGCCTCACAATAACTCATGTTCACATCATGATATATCCGCATGCTCAATGTTCACACAACATACTCATGGCCATAGTATAATAGAAACAGAGCTACAATCATTCTCATATGTTTCACATAATCATGCAAAGCAATAACATGCATTAATACACAAATACAATTATCAATACATGCAGGAGAGGTAAGTTCCCTACTCTCTTTCCACGTAAGCTCCAGATCCGGCTGCTCACGCTCAGGAAATCATCAAATCCTATAACCAAGATCAAGGACATAGGATTAATCCCTCTTCCAATTCCTTAACTTTTAGACATTCAGGTTGGTTATCATTATTGCCCTTTAAGTGCCCTCAAACACCTTAATCCATAGCTCTAAAGGGTTGGAAGACTATCCCCAAAGATCCCCTTTTGAACACTCAAACTTGATATTTTTCACTGTCTCACTCGAGCACAGAAGCTCTCACTCGAGCACAAGTACGGACATCACTCGAGCACAAATGCTCTCACTCGAGCATTGGTACGGACAACACCCGAGCACAAGAGAAAGTGAGACAGAAAGCACATGCCCGAGAGCACAAACCCACTCCAGAAGCACAAGCTCACTCGAAGCACAAGAGGCTCACTCGAGCACGCTGCCCATACCCGCGAGCACAAGAGAAAGTGAGACCGCGAGTGAACACCCGAGAGCACCCAACGCTCTCCAAGCACTGGATCCCTTCGAGCACACCACTCACACCCGCGAGCACACACCTCTCACCCGCGAGCACACTCGGCTCACTCGAGCAGACCATGCTCTCTCTCGAGCATGTTCTTCCCTCACTCGAGCACAAAGCGATGTGCTCGAGCATTGCACACAAAACCCAGGTGCACTCGAAGCAACACAAGGGAAAACTCACATATCACTCGAGCAGGTTCTTCCTCACTCGAGCAACATTCATCCCTCACTCGAGCACACCCCTGTCTGCTCGAGTGAATCTATCAGATTCCAGAAAACGCAGCAACCTTACCACATTTTCCTAACTCTTGCCCAATTGATCCAAATGGACCATAAACCTCTACCAAAGCCACTCCCACACAAAATCACTCACTGAATTCAATGGAATCAATGGAATTACCAAAATCCCATTCCATTAACAAGCTTTGGCCTAGGGCAATATAATCATCCATTTTCCAAAATCATTAACCTCACACATTTCAATCCCAAATCCCTTCTATCTATTCAAAACTCATACCAATATACCATTTCCAATGCCATATCATGCCAAACTACCCATTACCCATATTTTCGAAATTAGGGCAATAATTCCAGAAATTCATAACATAATCATTTGGCATGAAACATAGATAGAAGGATTGGTTTCACATACCTTATCCACTTTCTCAAAGACACTCTTTGATTCTCCAAGCTTCATATTTTCGTGATCCTCAAATCACCACCAATGGAGAAGCTACAACCACCACAATGAAGCTCTCAACTCAAGGATTAACATTAGAGAAGAGAGTTTGAGCTAATGAGGCCATTTGCTTACCTCAATATTCCATTTTTCCTTTCTCTTTCCCAAGCACCTTCAGCGAAAATGGAGGAAGGAAGAGAAGAGAGAGAAAACGAGAGAGAGAGAGAGAAGAGAGGAGATGGAGATGATGGTGATGTGTCTCTTGTCTCATCCAAGGGCTCACCACATGCCACTTGTCACCATCTCATTCCAACTCTCATGGGCTCACATGCACACACATACACATGATTATGCCCCTTGATCCACTACACAATCAATCCTAGCCATTGATCATTTTAATCACACATCTCATTTTCTCTTACCTAGTAATTAATTTCTCTATTAATCACTAACTAATTCCCAACAATTTCACTCTTTCAATTTCCAATAATTATGGCTTATTAGTTATTATTGCCATAACCCACATAATTATTCTCAATAATTATCATTAGCCCTTAATCAGAAATTGGGATGTTACACCTTATATGTATTTACTCATAACATACATACTATTTCTTTTATCTTCATATAAAAGAAGTTCACGACCTTACATTTTATTCACGCCCCAAGATTTTCACTAACTCAATAAAAATCAAGCTATGGGCTTAGTAAAGGGATCTACCAACATTCTATCAATAGAAGGTCATTGAACTGTCGCTTTTCCTCTTTGAAAGTATATCTCTCATAAAGATATATCAAAAAGTATGTTTCGCCTTGTTGTGATACTTACGATCCTCATCATAAGATGTTATCGCTTGGATCCTTCTATCTACCATTCATTCCCAATCTCTCATAGGAATTACTTTAGCCATATGGCACTTTGAATGATGGTAGACACGCTCAGTGTTCTATTTCCATAGAAAAAATACTTTGTATATTTCCTTACTCCATCACCATTTGCTTTGGTCTTGTATTGGAGTATCCTTTCAAAAGAAAAGTTGTTGTCTTGACAACTTAACCCATGGTTATTCTCATAACCCATTTCACAGTAGGACCAAAAACAACTTCCAAGTCTGACAAAAAACATTTAGTCTTATGTATACCAATATGTACATTCATATTACCAACTATAGTCTCACATGGGACTCTATCCACCTTTCTTATATTGGATTCCTCATAGGATATGTAACCTCTTTAAGTTTATGCCCTTGACTTCAGGGGTGTCTATGGGTTTGCAATTTGACATCCTAAGATGTCTAAGGATTACACTTGTACATGTCTTAGGTGGAAAAGACTATATCTTTCTTGTGCAATCTCTGTTTATCTTGACATTCAAGATATTTGTTCAACCCATGACTTTCTCAACTCAGAATTTAAGGATTCTCTGATCCTTTATTCCTTTGACTCACTTGACACTTGTTTCATATGTCATTTGACAAAGGATGACTTCATAAAGAATCATCACTAAACCATTTGGGACTTATGTAGTGTTCTTCGATTATTTTGAAGTTGGTGAGGCTTTCACCTTGTGAAAACCTCATATACTACTATTTGGGTGATTGTTTCTATAAAGCCCTTAAGCTGTTTCATGTAGAGTTCATCATCCAATTTCCAAAATTCTAAATTGGAAGGTGGTCTTTACATCATCTTGATGTAATTTCAAGACAAAGCTTGTTGTCATAGCCAAAGTTTAGAGTTAAAAATGCACAATGGACAACCTTCTATTGTGGTACCCCTTAGCCACTAAATGTTTTAGGTTTTATGTGCCCTCAACAGATTTGAGAATCTATTTATTCCCAATCGCCTCTTGGCTAGGCTATAAATTGCCTAAAACATACACTTGGCTTAATGAGAATCCAAATCTTTATGCCTGACACTTTGCAATTCATCTTAGTAGGTCCTTCTAGTGTCTTTCAAACACTTATAGGTAGTTATCATCACCTTCTAACTTATGAAGAGAGCATTCAATCCATTAGGGAATCTACCCCCTTATAGTCATTCACTAAATGATAATTTGCTCCGAGGTGGATTTCATAGGATTCTTTTCTTATGTATGAGTGAGGTAATTCTCTCGTAACTTACCTTTTACCTCTTTCGTTGTGAAAATGGTCTCAATCCTCCCACTCAGATCAGTGAACTTAGGAACACTTGAATATTTCTTATCACTTGTGAACCTCTTAAAGAGATTTATTGTGATTAATGCTCATTTCCTGCTAGGAAATATAGGTTTTATGAACGTTGTGTCCCACGGTTTTCTCTCAGTCACTGAACCGCCATCATTTTCACTAATGAAGACGTGTCATGTCAAATTCTCATGCCATCTCATAAAGAGATACCTTGTATACCTTAGCCCTAATTTTCCTTACTCATAGGAAGAATTATGAATATAAAGTTGATGACCCTTATGGTTTTAACGAGCTTGGCCCTGGTCTAAGGCCCATCCATGATTCATAGGGTAAGGTCGTGACTAACATAGAGGGCATTTGGTCAAGTGTGAATATAATAGTTGTGAGTCTACCTACTACCATATGGCTGATAGCCATATTGATGCCATTATGTTCACAACCAAATCAAGGAGAGGTCTATCTCTCCATTTCAACAACTCTATTATGTTGAAGGGTTATAGGTATTGATAGTTGCCTAACAATGCCTTTCTTGTACACAAAGCAGCTTGAACTAATCACATGGGTGTCTTTAACCCTTGTTAGTTCAAAAAAGGTCTTATCCTTTTAGTTTAACTGATTCCTGACTAGTTCAGCCATTATCTAACAACTTCACACTTGTCAAAAATCAAGTAAACATTACTGTATTTTGAGTAAACGTCCACAATGTTAATGAAACACCAAGCTCTTGTGTTTTGCTCTCACGTTCATTGGTTCACTAATGTCATAATTTGCCAATTGCAATGGATTTTCTTAAAAAATGTTTCTTTGTCTTTCTTGCCAGGTAGAATAAGTTCTCAACTTATTCATAAGGGTATTAACCCTTTAGCACACGTTATTTAGCAAATACTCTTTTACTAGTTTGATCATTTCTTTTAATTAATGTGTACATGTGGCAAGAAATGGAATCTTTTATCCCTAAAAGAAACATCAAAATCCAATAAAGGATTTGAGAATCATAGTCCCATCGATCCTTAACTAAAGAAATAGCAAAGATGTGATTCTGTCAGTTGCAATTGCATGGAGTGAATCAGGGTGGTTTATCTATGCAGAGTTAACGTGCAAATTCCAATCCCTTGATTCTATCTCTTTATTGCTTTGCATTTGACATGAAGTTATATGCTTCTGTGAAACATCCACAACTCATGTGGATTGCTACTTTTACAACCCTTAAGGATTATCAATGTAGCTTTTCATCTTTGTAGAAACCATTTGACCTCCTCTAGATCAAGTTTACCTCATAAGTTTCTTGCCCTCAGGCTTAAAGGATAATCCTCCCACTCTTTAGCTAAGTTCGTCTGACTGATGGATCTTGAATCCTTCAGTCTTTTACACTCAAGTTTAATGTGACTCAAAACAAATCTAAACATGCTTCAAATATATGCAAATTATATATCAAATTAAAGCTCTTGAATTTAGGGATTTTTAGGAACCAACCATGTCTCAATCGAAGGTCCCACACGCCGTCATGCACCCCTAGAATGTGTCTGGATTGAAAAATCCTGAAAAATTGGAAAATTCCAATGTTGGCCACTCTCAGTAGAGGCGCATGACTTACACGCGCCACCTTGTAGCCGCCTACCAGCAACACGCGCCGACGCACACAACTCCACGCGTTGTCCTCTCTCCGACGGTACTTGCCACGTGTCAAACAGAAGTCCCAGTGGGTCCCACAAGCCACTTGTCAATTTCTAGTTTTTTTTGGGCCAATGCTGACCATTGTCCTGTCAACGTTGACTGGTCAACCTTGACCCCGTTACTGCTAACATGGCGCTGACGTGCCTCAATCAACGTGACTGGTCAACGGATGATATAGCCTTCGTTGACCGATGTTGACGTGTCACTTGACACTAACGTGGTGACCTCTCATTGGCGCCACATGGGTTGGGTTGACCGATGATGCGGTAGTTGACTGCCACGTCATCATCTTCAACCTCCAGCCGGTTGGAGCTCCGGTAGGTCATCGCGACCTGCAAACTTCGGAGACCATATCTCCCTCATTTTAGCTCCGCTTTTTGCATTCTTGGTGTCGTTGGAATCGTAGTTTAGCGAACTACAAATCCATGGCATTTATTTGATCTTAAAACCTCTGTTTTATTGATCAAATTGTGAGTGAAGTGGCGGTGGCGACTAACGACCCGCGAACTTCTTCCTTTGTTTCTCCTTCATCTGAACTCTGTTTGACATGTTCTAAGAATCGTTGGAATCGTCTCTTCGAGATCTACACATCCATGGCTTCTTTTTGGGCAAAAACACTCAGTTTCAAACCCCCATTTTTTCTCGACGTTGATGGTGCGGCATAATCCGACCTGGATATGTGTCCTCTGTATCGTAAAAGCTTTCCTAGCCTTTAAGGGTTAAAGGCTCTTGTTTTTTGTTCCACATAGGTCCCAAAAGACTCACCTTTAATATGAACGAAGAGGTGAAAGCAAAGGAGAAAGAGAAAAAAAATGGTGCCATGAAGATCAGAGGAGCACATCGCATATGAGTTGCTTATCATTGAATGAAATGTGAAGAACGAGAGGTAAGTACTCATGCAAAAGAAATGAAATATATATATATATATATATATGCTCACAACACAGACATATACATATATCAGTGTTCATACACTAGGCAGAGACACACGCATATGATCAAAAAAGTAGAACAAGGCATAAAGAATCAGGAGACACAGATTCATATGGGCATATAGCGTTCAAAACATATACATCCATGTTAATGTTGAACCCATAATATTGCAACTCTTGCATATCGAAAGCCTAGAATCATATATGTGAGAAGAGGATTTTAAAAAAAAAATTATTCGCACATATTAACATTATATATATTCACATATATAATAGCACAGTGGAATTATATGGGGATATAAATGAATTATATCAATTAATTATTCATAAAGAATAAATCACATAGCCACAGGATCATCATGCTCTGATACCAATGTAAGAAAAATATAAAGGGAAAAGAGAGGACTAGCGTACTGGGGCGAATCCATGTTCAGATTTGGGTCAAAGCTCCAATTCTCTATAATTGTGCCCACACAATTATTAGACTACTAGAGCCTAATTGTGATTTACACAGCAGATCACCAAAACCAGAAAGATGGTAAGAGAGAAGAGACTTGCCAGAAAACTCGATGACAAGGTGAATTGCAATTGAGGAGGCATACCCTATTTATAGTGGTTTATGGAGGCCACTAATTAGAAAACTTGTGCACTCCTTCTTGCCCTCCAAAACAGCAATTAATTGATTCTCAATTAATTCCCTAATTATGGTGATTTGTTCCTCAATTAACAAATCCATAATTATTGCTGAATTATTCCCCAATCTACAATTAATGCTGATTTATTCTTATTTGATTAGGCTACTTATATCCTAATCAAATAGTCCGGCCCATCAAGGTCAGACTTGGACCCAAAGTCCAACAAGAGAAAAAATATAGAGAGAATCAAACATGATTTTTCATTAGTGACAACCATACTCATAAACTAAACTATTCTTTCACCTTTTACTTCATCATTTTAAATACGTCTTTCAAAATAATGATTCAAACAATTTTTTTTAATCTTTTCCCAAATCTTGTTCTAAAAAATCAATATAAAGTCTAAGAGCATAAAAATATAAAATAGAATCAAAATATATAATAGAATTCAGTCCAATATATATATAATAGAATCAAACAAGCCCAAAGATTTTGCTTTATTTGTTTGTGCCATTTCTTGAGGGTATCCATTATATTTTGGTAACCTCAATTCTATGCTTCACAACAAAAGATTACTTGTTTGTCCAACTATTTGCCGATGATTGTAATTGCCTAATGTGTAATACCCCGAATTATGAGACTTTAGCTTAGAGAATAAGCCTGAGATTAGTGGACTATTAAGCCCTGGTTTAGCAGGATCCCAAATTAGATTAAGAAATATGAAAATGAGTTTGATGGTGATTCCAAGTGAATTGCCATAATCGGGGGCAAAACGGTAAAGTTACCGACCAATTGATCGGTTGCCGAAGAGGAAACTCATTGGTAACTTCAAGATCAATGGTTGAGATTGATTTGTGTAATAGATCAAGGGGTGGAATCCCATGTGGTTGTGCTCATATGAGCTCATGGGAGATGGTTTAAGATGGTGACAAGTGGCAACATTTGAGCCATTGGATTGGTCAATGTTTCAAAAGCCATTCCCTCTCTCCTCTCTTTCTCCAAGTCAGTTGGTGTGTGTGTGGCCAAATTTTTCTTCTTCATCTCTTTCTTTCTCTCTCTTCTTCCTCCATTTTGTTAAAGCTCAAGGTGGAAAGAGAAAGTGTAAAGGTAAGATTTGGTTAGCTTAATGTCATCTTTAGCTCAAATACCTTTCTTTAAAGTTGTTCATAGTAATGAGAGCTTCATTGTTATGGTTTTAGATTTGGGAAAGAAGGTGTTTTGGGAGCTTGAGGAATTTGGAAAGATAAAGAATCAAGGATTTGGCATTGGGAAGAGGAAGAAGTGAGTATTTGTATCCCTTTTGATCTATTATTTATGATTTTGGTTGAATAATGTGATTTGTAGTTTTTGCCCTGACTTGGTATAATTGCGGAATGATTGTGTGTTGTGGTAAAAATGGTGTCAAATGATGTTTGGATGCCATTAGGTTTGATTTGGAAACTTTGGATGTAAAGTTGGTGGAATTGGGTTAAGTGTGAGATTAGTGTGACCATAAGGGGAAAATGTCATTGTGATATGATTTTGGGTATTTTGAGGTTACCAATAGGTTTCTTATGGAATTTTAGGTAAGAATGAGTTTTGGTGCAAGTTTAGGACCTATTGGGTTCAGTTTGGTCACTTTGGGAAACTATATCAGTTGCTGCGTTTTTGACAATCTGATAGCCTCACTCGAGTGAGAGAGGAACATGCTCGAGTGATGCCATGCGTTTTCCCTTTCTGCTTTATGTTTTGCTTGAGTTCTCATGGGGAGTGCTCAGGTGCACTTCCTGACTTGCGAGTGAGAAATGATTATGCTCGAGTGAGCATGGGCATGCTCGAGTGTGAGAGGGTAGGAGCTGTAGGGCTTGCTCTCGAGTTAACACTCGCGGGTAATTTGGCAAGAGTGTGAATATGCACTCACGAGTTGTGTGCCATCACTCGAGTACTGAAGGGAGTGCTCGAGTGCACTTCTGGTTCTAAGGGTTCAGTGCTCTCAGGTTGTCACTTATTGGGCTTTACTCGATGGTGCTCGGGTGAGCATAAGTCCATCACTCGAGTACTTGGGTCAGTGCTCCAGTGAAGTGATCATTTTTTTTCTTTGGTTGTGCTTTCGGGCAAGTGCTCGTGCGAGTTAGCCGTCCTCACTCGGGCACGAGCCGTACATCACTCGAGTGTGCCATCCTTCACTCGAGTGATAAAGCTAAAAATGGGTTTGTGAGGATTCAAAAGATGGTCTTCGGTCAAGTTTTTCCCAACCCTTTAGGCTTGTGTTTAGGCTTTGGGTAGCCACCTAAAGGTCGTGAATGATAACCAACTTGAGTGTCTAAAAGTTAAGGAATTGGAAAAGAGATTAATCCTATGTCCTTGATTTTGGTTATAGGATTTGATGATCGCCCTGATTGTGAGCAGCCGGAGCTGGAACTTACGTGGAAAGAGTGTAGGGAACATATCTCTCCTGCATGTATTTGATATCTATGTTAGTGTGTTGGTGCATGTCTTAGCTTTGCATGATTATATGTAATTTGAAACTATGTTTCAATTAATGCTATGGCCATTAGTATGTTGTTCGAAGCATTGAGTTTACAAATGTGTCATTGTGTGTGAGCATGAGTTATGTGATGCAAGCATGTCATGCATTAAACATTTATCGTACATACATATTGATATTGTTTTCCTACTGAGATTCTCTAGAATCTCACCCTCCCCTACTAACCTTTCAGACAGGATAGTGGATCGGGAATGGAGTAAGTAATCAAGGGCGGCAAGGGCTTCTTTTGGTTTGAAGATTCGGTAGTCGGTTATCATAGTTGGGAGTGTATAGATTTGGTTGTGTATATATGTATGTGGATGAGGATTTGTATGTATGAGAAAGATTTGTTTAATCCCCATATGAGGGCTTGTATGGGCGTTTGTGCCCTGTAAGGCTTTGATTTATATATGGAATCTGGAATTACCGGAAATTATTATCGCGTACTCTGATATTTATACTGAATGTGACTTATCTTCGCGTAGTAGTTATGTTCGAAATGTGGACATGAGACCAGGTAGTTATGTTTTGAAAATGGTTGTGAAAACCCCATCGTGAAAATGGGATTTTAAATAAGTTTTGTTTCTTATTGATCTCTATTTCACTCTAATTATGTATTTCGGATATAATTACGATGAGAGAGTTACATAATGCATGTCCATTCTCCAGAAAAGCCTACGGCTTGAAAAACCTTGACTCCACATGAAGTTAGTAATTAATGCACAGTTTCATGTTGACTTACATTTTTCTTACCTACGCTCCATGTTAATATAAGTATGTAAATATATTGTACTCTATATAGTAATTTTCTTGACATCTTATTCGCCAAATATATTCTTAAAAGTTAAGAATCAGAAAGACCCGTAAAGAGAATAGAGGAATTTTCACAAAAATATTGTACAAAGCTGTATAATTTTAGCTGTATAAAGCAAAGGAAAAGGGACGAGTTTAAGGCCTCTAATGTGCCTATCTCTAATGCCCTTTGTAATTTCCCAACCTCTCAAATGTTTTTTAATTTTATTTCAATCATTAAATAAAATGAGTGACATTTTGACAACTTATGAGCATAAAATTGTGCTATTTTGATTTTTTTTTATGATTTTTAAAAGAAAAAAATACTCTAAAATTATGTAGCTTTGAATTCTTTTAAAAAAATGTAAGAAATTGAAAACCACACTATTTTATGCCTATAAGGTGTTAAAATGTCACTTATTTGATATATAACCTAATGATTTTTAAAAAAAAGGAAAAAATAGCTAAAAAGTTAGGACATTTTAAATAGTATTCGAAAGCATTAAAATGAAGCACATTAGAGACCCCTAACCCAAGAAGGATAACCTTGCCATTCTCTTATACTCCAATTGTTGATATTGGATCGAATGAAACTCTTTAATTCTAGTACTCACTTTAAAAACATTTCTTTTTCCTAAACTTTCATAATCTTACAAAATCAGGAATCAAAAGGAATGATCAGCAACATTTCAATCATACCCATTATTCCATCCCAAAATTGAGTCTTTCACGTCCTTTGAATCTGAGAGTGGAGGATCTTGAAGAGCAATAAGTGCTGCAACTAAACCGGCATTGCTTGCTATGGTTGGTTCAGTGAACCTTGGTTGGTTCCTATCATCCATGAAATTATCATGTAGGTCTGGTCCTCCTACCATGGCTCCTAAAAGAACTTGTGGATTTGGGTTTTTTGAGCTCAACCATATTTTCCCACCATCACAACTATATTGCTTACCATCCCATGGGATCGATGCGCTTCTATGATAAACTTGCAGTGGAAACTTGTCACTATAACCAACCACATAGCTCATCTTCATCGGGTTTTGTCCCAGGATGTAGTTAACCTGAACACAGCACACATTACAGAATGAAACTATGTTGATTTAGCCTCTCTTTACATTACTCCCTCAGTCCAAATTAGAAGACATTTTTAACTAATTCACACGCACCAATAAAAACAGTAAAAACATTATATTTATCATAGAATTCAAGTATTTTCCAATAATACCCTTATTAATCATACTAAACTCTAACATCATATTAATTTATACCCTCTATCACTGTCCTTACTTGATATGGGCATATATAGAAAAAATATTTTATAATAATTGAAACTATCAGAACATCTTAAAAAGAGGACAAAAACTATCTTCTAGACGATATCTTATAACATGAATCGGAGGGAGTAGTTGATATTACTATTAAGGACTAAAGAGTAGCACATACCTGAGAGGTGGCAAAATCATGAAGCGTCTGTAAAGAGAATACATCAGTGTCACAACTTGCACTAGATAGTTTCTGATGATCAAGGTAATCTCCATACAATTTACTAAGAAAAGATGATGTTGCAGCGTATTGGAGTAATGGCTCATCTTCAGGTTTTAGGATGATCAACCCGCCTACAGGTGTAATATATAACATATTAAGATATTTAAAAACCAATCATTAGTTAGATTTAATTCCAGAAAAAAAACAATAAAGCATTACTAATTAGAGTTTACCTGGTGTCCTGCTAGAATATTTGTTAAACAGGAAAGAACACATAAGGGATTTTGTCAAGTTTGATGACAACATCAAGTCCTCATGGGACAAGCCAGGGTCTTGAAAGTATAGAATGCGCGATAGTAAAACCTACAAAATTAATTCTTTTTAATGGAATAAAAAGAAGAAAGCCAACACTAATACTAGATCTGATTAAAATATAAGCTTCAAATAACTAAATCATGCAACTTGAAAAGTCGATCAAAGATATTAAATATGTTAAAAAATGAAACTTATTTTCTTAAGACACCCTTATTTATAGAGAGCGTGAGTGAGAGAGAGGGGCTGAGTTGAAAAAAGAGATAAAAGAGGCATATAATTAATTATATGACGAGAGAGAATGAGTGGAAATATGCTTAAACGATGAGACAAATCCAAACTGAAACTTATAAAAAAAACAAGAACCCTTGAAAAATTTGAAGCTTACATTTTGAACCACGTGGAGTGTTTCAATACATAGGTTTGATATAGAAATTACCCCAACAGCACTGAGCTTATTATTCCAATAGAAGACCCCTCTATCCAAATCTGTTTCATTGTTCTTGGCCAATTTGAAAGTGTGAGTAGCAAATTGAAGATAAGATGTATTTCTAGTGGCAATGTACAACCAAGTTCCTCCCCATGCTAATTCATCTTGGTAACCAGATGAGCTGTAAAGCATTCTTGCTTCTTTTCCACAAGCATCATTGGTAGTGTACTTCCCATGCAATGAAGGATCTTCAGTAGTAACTACATCAAACAGGTTTTGAGCTGCTTTGAATAGTCTTGCTGAATAGTCCTTGTCTTCTTGAAATACTAAGGAAGCAGCAGATAGTGCTGCAATAAGTTCACCGGCTAAGTCTGAAGCAGAGCTCTTACACTGTGAAACTAGTCTCGGATAAGTCATGTCTTCAGGTCTTTGCCAGCAAGTTATATCATTAGGTTCACTCCCAATAGTACTTCCAACCTGGCGAAATTTAACTTAGGATTAACTTGTAGGAAATGATTTTATGGTGAACGAGGTGAGGTGAGTATGTGAAAAGAATTTTGTCTCGGTTTATGGCAAAAGTGCTTTTAAACAACTAAAACAAATACGCTAAAAAAAATACACATTAATACCTCTGGCCATTAATATAAGGGCTAATTGAGGGGTTGAATATGGTTTTAAATATAATACCTCAATCTATCCCCCCCCCCACCCTAAAAAGAAATATTTATCATTTTTTTTCCTAAACAATCTCTATTGATTGCACATGTAAAGGTAGTTTATATCAAGGGGTGTTGTTTCTATGCAAATGATTGAAGAGTGTCTTTTAGATAAACAAATACACATTTTGGATAAATAACTAATTTAACAAACTTGTTTAATCTGTCCAAATTAGTTTTTCTATCACCTAGTTTATAAATAGGAATCACGGGACACAAAATTCCACATGATCACTTACCTGAGAATACAGTACCAATGGGGTTTTTGCAGTTACATTTGGGAGAGCAAACACCTTGAGCAAGTAGTCACTACCCCACCTGATTATGTCTCTGACATGGTCAAGCTCACCAATAGCATCATATTTACCTTGATATTCTATCACACTCCAACTCAACAATGTCACAGTGTAGGCAGTGGTGAAGGTGAACTTAACGTTATTGCCAGAATCATAAAATCCACCAATAAGATCTTCATGTGTAGTGTTCAGCCCATCTTTCAACCCTGAGTCTCCTCGAAATTTCACCGGACTATTCTTTGGATAGTGCCCAGCTGCAAATATAAAGTTCTTCTTTAGTTAACATCTAAAATATAATAAAAATTCTAACACACTACTCCCTCCAGATCATTTTATAAGACGTTTTTTACAAATTCACACATACCAATAAAAACAGTTAAAAGCATTAAATTTATTTTAAAATTCAAATGATTTCTAATATTATCCTTATAAATCATACTAAACTCCGACTTCATATTAATTTATACTCTCTCTGACTACCTTTATAAATATGAGCATATATAAAAAAAATATTTAATGCTTGTTGAAACTATCAAGACGTCTTAGAAAAAGAACTGAAAGTACATTCAAGAAGACACCTTATAAAATAGACGGGAGGGAGTATATGGTCTATGAGAAATACATAGACACTAAAATAAGTACACTTTTGGGCATCAAAAAATGTTAGAGCTTGGTTGATTGCAATTTTGAGATTGGCTGAAGGCCCTTGGTGCCTATGCTTGTGAGCCTGAGACAAGAAGTGGACAAGCAGAACTGCTGCTATGACAAGAAAAATGATTGATACTACTATAAAGATGAAACGATAGAAGTGTTTTTTGTCGGTGATAGCAAGATTGTAATCAACGGATTTTGAGTAACTGAAGGGAATTGGATGATAAGTAGTGGAAGAGTTAGGGGTAAGCTGGTTATAGTCAAGGGCTATGGAATTTGAACAGCAAGCTGAAGGAAGAAGGCGACTGCCCTCGGAAACTGTGTGGATATATCTCACAGAGTGCTTGTCAGTTCCATAAGCAGAAAACTGATCTGTTGGAGACATGATTATTGTTGATCACTATGTTGCTAGTTTGGATGAAGTTAGAAATGAAAAATTGATCATGAATAAAAGAAATGGCTTCAAGCCTAATCGGTTCATTCGGCGTATTGGGCAAACTTATTCATGTCTAGCTTTGAGTAGAACAATGTAATAGTGGAATATATTTTAAAACAAATAGACAAACATGCGTTATCTTTATGAGAGACGGTTTGTAGATCAAAATGAATATTTTTGTTATTGTTTTAAATTTGTTCCAGAGTTATTTCAATTCACTTTAGACTTAGCTTGAGACTATTTCTTTTTGAGGATTGAAGTGCAAAATGTTTTTTACCTTTCTCAACAGGCTTCTGAAGTTCGAACTGGTGTTCTCCTCTTTACGGGTAAGATCGTTTACTACTTCTTTAAGCAACATAATACAAATTTTCTATTGATAATCCTTTTGTTGTGAGCTACTGTCCAATGATATAACAAGTGACGTGACGGATATGTCAATGCGTGGAACTTGTCATTTATTAGTTTGCCGTCCAAATGGAAGCATATGTATATGATGCCCAAAAAATCATACGGAGAAAAGCCAAAAAAAATTCTCTTTAAAAGCCCTCAGAATTGTCATCGTCCGTAATCTTCCAAAACCCTTTACATGATGTAAGAGGAAACAAAGGGTTTAAAAGCAATATTCTAGGCTATTAATTTTTTTTTTTTGGTCTAATATATTCTAGGCAATTACTAGAAAGAGAAAATTCTAGAAAAATACAGTCAAAACTAGGAAAAGACAAAAAGGTGTGCTGAATTTGAGAAATCCCAAATCAATTCAACCGTAGGAATTTGAATTTTGAAATCTTGACACAATGACAAAAATGTCCTCAGTTTAGTGACAGGAAAAAGAAAATAGAGGGCACATGAGTGGGTGTACAGAGAGTGAAGGTGGTGCCAAATAGTGACGATAGCAAAGGAAAAGTGACGAAAATGAGAGCTAAGCCACATACGGGCAAGTAAATTTGAGAGAGAAATTATTTTTGTGTTGTGGTTTTTTCATTGTTAATGGAAAATTGGTTGTGGTTTGTGATTTGGGTTTATCATATCGGAGCTTTCGTTTTATAGGTAAGGGGACTCTTAGGTGAAGATGGAGAAAAGGTAGTGGCTTTAAGGTTGTGTGATCGATTTCATTATGTTTGGTTGCATTATTGTTGAAATTGTACCTTTTTTGTTGTTTGCAACTAATTACGGGATGAACAGTGAAGGGGTGTTGCGTCAATAGAAAGTTCAGGATAGTAAGGTTGAGGGAGGGTGTTGTTATTAGTGAAGATGAACATATGAAAAGCTATTGTCACTATTGGAAAAAGATCTTTTTAGACCGCCATATTTAGACCGGTTTTGGCAGATAAGGTCTTAAAAATTTGCTCGGTGGCAGTTTTGTAATTATAATGAACTTCTAAGACCGATTCTTAAAAAAGCCGATCTTAAAAAACTTATTTAGACCGGTTATAAATAAAACCGGTCTTAAAATGTTAAAATTTTTATGAATTTAAAATGTTTTAACATTTAAGACCGGTTTTATGCTAAAACCGGTCTTAAATCTTTAACATTTAAGACCGGCTTTTATGTAAACCGGTCTTAAATGTTAAAATATTTTTAAATTTAAAAATTTTAACATTTTAAGACTGGTTTTTACAAAAATAGGTCTTAAATGTAAAACATTTAAGACCAGTTCTTCTATAAATTGGTCTTAAATATGGTACATTTAAGACCGGTTTTTGTAAAAACCGGTCTTAAATGTGAAATTTCCCTCTTTTAAGACCGAGTTTTAATAAAAACCAGTTTTAAAGGTAATATTTTTTACCTGTATTTTTACTCCCGCGCTCAGATCGCGTGCTCTATGAACCCTTTCTTCTCTTTTTGCCATTTCTCTGTGAGCTCTGTCCGTGCTTGTTCTGAACTCATCCATGGCGTCCCGTCCCTCATTTGCTCAACTTTCCTCCGTCATTACCGTTGTCGTTGTTGTGTTCATTGTAACCCCCTCCGTAATCATATCCGAAATACAACATTAGAGTGAAATAGAGACCAATAATAATCAAATATTGTTTACATTCCCATCCTTAAGATAGGATTTTCACAAATTTCTTTAACAAACACTTTAACCTGGTATCATATTCACATTTCGAATACAATTACATTGCGAAGATAATTGACATTCATAATATATCAGAGTGCACAATAACAATCCCGGCAATCCCGGGTTCATACATTCACTAAAGATACGTAGGGCACATATGCCCTTTACAATTTCTCAAATGGAGATTACACAAATTTCATTCCAAATACATATCCAAATACACCTCCACAACATATACAACCATATATCCATCCTAACATATACAACTCTAAATACATCCAAATCAACTACTATAATGACAAGACAGAGTTCAAAACGTTCATTCAAACTGACTGCCCAGACAGAGTTCACACAAGACAGATTTTCCAATTTTCTACCAAAGTGTCCAATGGCTCCAAAATTAACAATCAAGCCTATTCCCACATAAATTTCACAAGGAACACAATGGTAGCCTCAAAATGACCAAAATCACAACCCAATTACATGCCCTATTTTTGCCCAATGCACAAAACCAACACAAAAGGTGCCAAACTTCACATTTAAGCTTCAATGCAATTCTATCAATTCAAAACACTAAACAATGCACCATTTCCATGACAACAACATATTATACTCCCCAAGACCCTAAATAACGAAAATTAGGGCAAAAATTCTAGAAATTCAAGGCCCAACCAATGGCCACAAAACTTATATGAAAATGAAGCTTTCACTCACCTCAACAACTTTCCCAAAGGCACTTCATGATTCTCCAACTTGTAGATTTTTGTGATTCCTCAAATCACCACCAATGAAGAAACTACAACCATCAAATTGAAGCTCTCACTCCAAGGAACAACTTTATAGAAGGAAGTTTTGGCATTAGAGGTCAAGATCATACCTTTTTCACAAGCTTTCCTTCCTCCTTTTCCTTCAGCAATGGCGAAAATAAAGAGAGAAGAGAGGGATGAGAGTGATGATGATGAAGCACAAAAAATTCTGCCCCCTAGCCCATTCTATGCATACAAAAGAGAGGGAGAGGGAGAGAAAATAATAAACAATAGCCATTTGACTTTTCCAACAACTCCCATCATCATATAAGCTTGCCAAGTTCTCAAATCTATTGGCTCTCATAAAGTAAGTAACCAAATTAGTTACTCTAATCCCTCCATTAGCCATTTAATTACACTTCTCATTTTCTTCTTAGCTAGTAATTAATTTCTCTATTAATCACTAACTAATTGCCCAACAATTATGGCATATTAATGAAAGTTTCCGTACAACACATAATTATTCCACTTTAACTCCATAATTATCTCAATACTATCATTAGCCCTTAATCGAAATTTGGGGTGTTACATTCGTCGTCGATGTTCTTTGATTATCGATAGGCTTCTCCGCTGCCACCTCTGTTCTCTGTAGTGACCATTCTCCTCTGACTTAACTTTTCTTTATCAGTGCCATGAAATTGAGGAATTCATTATAACCTCAGTCAACGCCACCATGACTTTGTGTTGAAGCTCACTCCTTGCTCTTCAATCAGGTTAGTGTTTGATTTATTATTTAGTTGTACGTTGTTCAATAATTAATAATGTTCTAGGAAAAAATGGTTCTTGTTGTTGCTTTGAGCACTTAAATGTAATCTGGAAAAAATTAAATCTGCACATTCTTGTTAGATATATGCTCTGACTTTTAATTACATCCCTATGATATTTGGCTTGGATTAATACCACTCTATGTTCTATTTTAATTTAGTGTAGTTGTTTGATTATTATTGTCAGTGTTATTGGTTTGTTAAAACAATTCTAGTTTCAAATGGTGCCTATTAATTTCGTTGAAATATCTAAAACTCTATTGTTGTTGTTTTTTGTCTATCCTTTTGTTGTTGGATATAGGGTGCTAGAAGTGTTGAGATATATATGGATCATAGTTGGATAAACGCTAAACGAACGAGTATTGAATATGATATGGGGTGAGGGGTTTTTTAGACTTATCTAGTAGAAATGCCGATGATGGTACTGGGAAGTTTTATTGCCCTTATGTAGTATGTTTGAATGAGAGCGACTAAGTACTACAGATATATATACACATTTAATTTGTGAAGGATTTTGTAAGAGTTATACAGTGTGGGTATGGCATGGTGAAGAATTAGAAATGCCAAGTTCATGTCAACGGGGGGAGTGAACTTTGATGATAATGACACGGATACGGATGATCAGATAGAGGATATTATTCGTGATGTAGGAAAAGAAACTTTTGAGCAATCACATGCATATGGTAATATGTGTAGTGAAGCTAAGACGCCGTTGTACCCGGGGTGTAAAAAGTACAAGTTGTTGAAAGCAGTATTGAAATTGGTAAGATTGAAAGCACGGCATAGATGGAGCGACAAGAGTTTTTCAGAAACGCTTGAGGCTTTTAAGGACATGCTTCCAGATGATAATGTGTTGCCTTCTCGAAACTATGATGCTAAGAAAATATTGTGTCTACTAGGGATGAAGTATAAAAAGATCCATGCATGCCCTAATGATTGTATATTGTATGGAAAAGATCATGAAGAGGAACAACAGTGTCCAATATGTGAAACCCTGAGGTACAAATCAAATAACGCTCCTATAAAAGTATTGTGGTACCTTCCAATCATACTAAGGTTCAAGCGCTTGTTTGCTAATGAAAACAATGTAAGAAATTTGAGATGGCATGTGGATGAGAGGATATCCGATGGAAAGCTTCGACATCCAGCTGATTCTTCTCAATGAAAGAAAATTGATAAATTATTTCTTGCCTTTGGTAAAGAGCCTAGGAGCCTTAGGCTTGGGCTTAGCACGGATGGCATGAATCCTTTTAGTAGCCTGAGCAGTATACATAGTTCATGGCTTGTTCTATTGATAATTTACAACTTATCTCCTCTGTTATGCATGAAACGAAAGTACATCATGTTATCTATGTTGATTTCGAGACTAAAACAACCCAGAAATGACATAGATGTTTACCTGGAACCCTGATCAAAGACTTGAAAGAGTTGTGGGATGAAGGTGTTGATGCTTTTGACGAGAACAAGAAAGAGGTTTTTAAAATGCGAACCATGATCTTTTGTACTATAAATGACTTCCCTGCATATGGAAACTTGTCAGGCTATAGTGTTAAAGGCCATAAAGCATGCCTGAGTTGTGAAGAAGGAACATGCTACCATCAACTTCAACATAGAAGAAATACAGTTTATCTTGGCCATAGGAGATTTCTTAGACGAGGCCACTCATATCGCAGATTAAAGAAAGCTTTTTTTGGTGGACAAGAGTTTGAAGATGCTTCGAAGGCATTGACTGGGGAGCAAGTTTATGCCACTCGTATCGCAGATTAAATAAAGCTTTTTTTGGTGGACAAGAGTTTGAAGATGCTCCGAAGGCATTGACTGGGGAGCAAGTTTATGAAAAGGGGAAAAATATGAATGTTATCTTTGGTAAGACAACAAAGAATAGTAATGAGAAAAGTAAATGGAAAAAGAAGTATGTCTTCTTCAATCTTCCATATTGGCCAAAGCTTGATGTGAGACACTGTATTGATTTCATGCATGTGGAGAAAAACGTTTGTGATAGTATTGTTGGGACACTGCTTAACATACAAGGTAGCTCGAAGGATGGCGTAAAGGCAAGATTAGATTTGTAAGAAATAGGGATACGAGAAGACTTGCATCTAAAGCCATATGGTAAGAGAACTTTTTGTCCTCTAGCTACTCATACTTTGTCTAAGGATGAGAAAAGAAGCTTTTGTGACTATTTATATGGCATCAAAGTTCCTTCAGGGTATTCTTCAAATGTTAGGAAGCTTGTGTCGATGAAAGACTTGAAGTTAGTGGGGCTAAAGTCTCATGATTGTTATGTATTAATGCAACAACTGCTCCCAGTAGCTATTTGAGGCATTGCCGAATATGATCTTCAACATATTTTGACTAGACTTTGTTTCTTCTTCAATGCTATTTGTAGTAAAGTCATTGAGACAAAAAAATTGGATGAACTGGAAAATGAAGGATATCTAATCTTGTGCTAGCTTGAGAAGCTTTTTCTTCCTTCTTTTTTGACATCATGGTACATCTAATTGTTCATCTAGTCAGGGAGATCAAGTTGTGTGGCCCTATCTATTTACTATAGATGTACCTAATTGAAAGAACTATGAAAATCCTAAAAGGGTATACGAAGAACCCTAACCGGCCTGAAGCATCTATTGTTCAGAAATATGTTTCTGAAGAAGCCATGGAGTTTTGTCAAGATTACTTGTCAAATGTAGACACATTGGACTTCCTGAACGTCATGACGAAGAAGGCAGTAGACGTGGGGCTACAGTAAAGAGTATGGATCATGATGAATTGCAACAAGTCCACTTGTACATCTTGAATAATGTTGATGAAGTTCAAGATTACATTAATGCTCATAAAGAAATTGTACGGAAAGGAAATAGTCGAATGACTGAACAAATGTTAATTAGGGAGCATAACAAAAATTTTGCACATTGTTTCAAACAAAAGGTTGACGGCGAAGAATGTGTTTCTGATACAATTAAATGGTTAGCACGTGGTCCTGAGGCTGATGTCATAAGTTGGACTTCATTTGTGATCAATGGTTATACGTTTTACACGAAGTCCCTTGATGATAGGAGCACTGTCCAGAACAATGGGGTTATGTTAGTGGCTGAATCTATGCACTTCTCTAGTTTAAAAGATAATAATCCTAAATTGGCAGCAATACCTTATTATGGGATGATAGAAGAGATTTGGGTGGTTGATTATGTTAAAGTTAAACTTCCCATTTTCAAATGCAAGTAGGTTGATGTCAACAATGGTGTTATAATTGATCAGTTGGGATTTACATTGGTTGATTTGAATAGTATAAGTTTTAGAGATAAACCTTTTATTATGGCATATCAAGCGAAACAAGTGTTCCATATTACTGATTAGGCAAATAAAATGTGGTCTGTAGCTCTCCAAGGAAAATGGGTCGTTGATATTAATCAGGAAAGTCATTCAATGAGTGATATGCTTGAGACTCCTTCTTTTTCTAGGGATTTACCAAAATTGAACGAAGAAGATGAAGCAGGCAATGAACACGGCACAAGAAACGATCATCATGAAGGGATATGGGAGGAAATCCCTTTATAAAACCACATTGAAGGTTAGTTAGATAAAATAATTATCATGAACTATATTTGAATTATGTATATTGTTATTATTTATATATATAACTTCTTCTTTTTTTGTCGTCACAGGAAAATGAAGGATATGAGGTGTACGTCTTAGTGTAGATTCTCTGAAGCCAGGCCCGCTAGTGATCATCAGCCTGAGAAAAGTGTGTATAAAGTATTTTGGCCCTAATGAATAACAGCATTGTCATTAATATAATTTAATCTTTGATGTATGTATGTAAGTGAAAATATAAGGAACTTGATCAAAATGGCATTGTCATGGTTATATGATTTCCTTGTATTATGATTCTTTCTAGATTGTGAGTTTGTTATTCATAATTGTTTTCCTTGCTTCTGTTTCGGCCAGCACTGTTTAAGCACAAGGGAGTTGAGTTTTAATATGTTCCAATGAGTTTTGAGTCTCTCACATGTCATTAGATGTTAGTTATATAATCTGTAAGAGAAGATTTATTTGAATGTCGTTGAACTGGCTGCTGCTTGCTGAATGAAATGTTTTAACAGGGGAAATGGCTTGCTGGGTATATCTTTTAAATGAAAATTTAAAAAAATTCAAATTTTAAGACCGGTTCTCTCCAAAACCGGTCTGAAAAGTACATTTAAGACCGGTTTTGGAGAAAATCGGTCTAAAAAGTTGAATTTTCAAACCGATTTTCTGTAAAACCGGTTTAAAAAGTAATACTTTTAAGACCCGTTTTGTAGAAAACCGATCTTAATATTTCAACTTTTTAGACCAGTTTTTCAAAAAATCGGTCTAAAATTTGAACCTGTTAGATCGGTTCCTCTGATAACCAGTCTAAAAATATTTATTTTTAAACCAGTTTTGTAATAACCGGTCTTAAAATTTTTTTTAAGAACAGTTCTATAACCGATCTAAAAAGTAGCAGACTTTTTAGACCGGCTGTATCAAGACCGGATCAAGAACCGGTCTAAAATGTCTTTGTTAATCGGTCTTAAAAGTTATTTTTCCACTAGTGTGTCTTGGTGTTAATAGTAGGCGTAGGGTGATGATATGGGGAGAGTGTTGCTATTAGTGAAGATGGAGATGTTAAAGTAAATTGAGTTGTTGTTAATAGTAGATGCAGGGTGATGATATGGGAATGTTGTTAATTGTTGTTAATAGCTCACAATGTTATTAAGATTAATTTAAAAAATCCAATATCCATCATAAAATAGCAAACATTGACTAGTTATTTAAAAAGGATGAGCTAGGGTTTTCTACAAGTGATAAAAAAAATAAGATAGAGAGCCGTGAGAAAAGAAAACTCTAGAGAGAGACATTGGTAGCACTAGCACGCTGTTCATGTTGGATTCCTATTCATGTGGATACCTGTTAAGAGAGCTGATCCGAGTTGTTAGCTCCTTGAGATCGAAAAGCAAGACTGAACACATAAGAAAGCTACGCTTCTCTACTACTCAATTTAAACACCGTTGACAAATCCGCAGTCAGGATTGAAAAACCTTTGAATTTTAATTTTTCGCTATGCCTACCAATCCCAACAATGGGATCAGAGTCAAATCAATTGAGCGTTTAAGTTGAGTTTGAGGCTTCGTCTCAATATATAAGTTTTATGTGATATATTGCTTTGATTTGATTGATAGTGATTAATCGAGAAGGATAGGAGACCAAGAAAACCTGGCCTGACTTTGGTACTCTTGTGTTATGGGGTTGTTAGATTCAAAATCTCATAGGTAGCATGTTGAGTAGAAACATGTGGGGATCTCTTGCATGAAATGATAAGGATGAATAAATTAAGAAGATTCATAGCTATTCTTGGAGACAAGTGATACCGCTACTGCTAGTTTTAAATAGCTTGAAAATCAAGCAAAATATGAGGAAGCTAGTATTATAGAAGCCAACCACACTAAATTAGCATACCTCCGCCTTTCTAGTATTGATAGGATCATTCTCATTATAAGTTAGGATCACTCTTAATTTCAATAAAAAATTAGTGGGACTATCGTGGCTAACAATTCGTAGTGCAACATAATCATAACATTTATTGTTTTTCATATTGTATGAATTATTAGTTGTTGTGGTTTAAATTTCTAAAATTGTTTGGGTATAGTGAACAATATGGCTCTAGTTTTACAAGGGTTGTAATATGATATATCAGTCAAGGATAAGGCATGGATAATGTCATCCTCTTGTTCCTGACCCTTACTTTCTTAATTTCTGAGTAGCCTGACAATAGAAATGGAAACTTCTTTCCATTGTAGTATAGCCATACATTTCTCAGACTCACTTATCGAGGGGCCCAGTAATATCTCTACTAATGTGAGGGACAAATTCCATCTTGATCATTCATATTCCTCTACATAAAAAACCACCAAGCCCAATCGTAGCCTTTATCATCACCCGGTCAAAAGTGACTTTTGACTAGTTCAAAGCTTAGCAACTCTCATATAGGAATCCATGATGACCTCAGGTCTAAGGGCATTGTGACGTGGTTATACATGAGAAAAGCTTATGACTTGATCCATGTAGCTTTCTCATAGTGGGTCGATCCAGCACCTTGTACTCTTACAAGTGCCTAAGACTTTGATTCATATCTCCATATCTTATCAAAGTCATACTGTTCTTGTTTTATCTTTGCTCCCATATAAATGACCGGCCAGAGACATTTTAGGATAATCTTTATGATTTATCCAAGGATACAATTATCACAATTAATATGCAAATAATATGATAACAGAATTGAGAAATTTCATTAAATTAATAATGTTCAAAGTATAATGATTGGCCATTTGGGCACAATTTCCAACACATGGTTCTAAAACTCCAAAGAGATATGGAACTTATGAAGGCTAATGAGATGATTGTACATCTCAAGAAAATGTTCCAGCAACATGCAAGTCAAGAAAGGTATGAGACCACAAAGGCTTTACATTCCTGCAAGATGGCTGAAGGTGCATCAGTTAGTGCTTATGTGTTAAAGATGAAAGGCAACATTGATCACCTTGAGAGGCTTGTATTTCCCATGAGCCAGGAGTTAGCTACAGATTTGATCTTGAACTCACTTCTGGAAAGTTATGACCAGTTTGTCATGAACTACAACATGAACAACATGGAGAAATCAATTTTTGAAATGTATAGGATGCTTAAAACTGTTGAGCAGATCATTAAGAAAAAGCCCAACACAATTTTAATGGTTCAAAAAGGCAAGGGTATGAAAAGGAAAGGCAAGGGCAAGGGGAAGGGTAATGCTCAAGTGATAAGACCAAAGAGTAAAACAAGCCTGAAACCAATCCTCCAAAAGAAGGAGTATGCTTCTTTTGCAATGAATCCGATCATTGGAAAAGGAATTACAAACAATACCTCAAAGTTCTGAAAAAGAAGAAGAAGGATAGTATGGATATCTCTTATGCTATTTATGTTATAGACATTCATCTTTCTACTTCCTCTACATGGGTATTAGATACTAAATGTGGTTCTCACATTTGTACAAATGTGCAGGGTCTTAAGGATAGTAGAAAGTTAAAGAAAGGTGAAGTGGACCTACGATTTGGAAACAGAGCAAGAGTTGCTGCTTTAGTTGTAGGCACTTATGAATTAATTCTGCCTAGTGGGCTTTTGTTAGTTTTGAACAATTGCTATTATGTTCCTACTTTGAGTAGTAATATTGTTTCTCTTTCTTATTTGGATAAGGAAGGTTATACTTCCATTACTGGGAATGGAAAATGTTATATTTATTGTAATGGCGTTTTCTATGCTAATGGTGATTTGCATGTTGGTCATTATATATTAAATTTGGAATATCCTAATAGTGAAAATATCTATAATATAACTACCAAAAGGATCAAGTCAAATAATTTGAATCCAACATACTTATGGCATTATCGTCTAAGACATATAAATGAGAAACACATTTCTAAACTCCATTAAGATATATTCTTAACTCATTTGATTTTGAATCATATGATACATATGAGTCTTGCTCATTAGGAAAGATAACAAAGGCACCTTTTACTAGGCATAGTAAGAGGGCCGCTAATTTATTGGGCCTCATACATACAAATGTATATAGACCATAGAATACAACTGTTAGAGGAGGTTATATGTACTTCATTACATTTATAAATGACTTTAGTAGATATGGATATATCTATCTAATGAAACATAAATTTCAATCTTTTGAAATGTTCAAAATATTCCAAAATGAAGTACAAAATCAACTTGGCAACACAATTAAAGCACTTCGATCTGATCGAGGTAGTGAATATTTGAACCAATAGTTCATTGACCATCTTAGGAGTTATAAGATAATCTCATAATTGACTCCTCTAGGAACACCACAATAGAATAGCATTTCTGAATAGAGGAATGAAACACTATTAGATATGGTTCGATCTATGATTACTCAAACAAATCTTCCACCGTCCTTTTGGGGCTATGCCCTAGAGACAGATGCGTTCACACTAAATCATGTTCCATCTAAGGCAATTGAAAAGGCACCATATGAGATATGGGCTGGAAAGAAACCTAGCTTATCTTTCCTTAAAATTTAGTGATGTGAGGTATATGTTAAGCAACAAGCCTCATATAAATTAGCACCTAAATCCTCAAAGTTTCTTTTCATGAGGTACCTAAGGAAACAAAGGGATACTATGTCTACAATCCTACCAATAATAAAGTGTTTGTTATTCGAAATGGCATGTTTCTAGAAAGAAAGTTTATCTCTAAAAGAACTAGTAGAAGCAAGGTACATCTCGAAGAAGTTTGAGAGTCACAAGATAGCACAGAACCTCAAATGAAAAATAGAGAAGACTCACACCAAATTGCTGAGTCTCCTCAAGTAACACAATGTCCATGCAAATCGGATAGGACATGGCATCAGCCTTAGAGATATAGATTTCTGATTACTAAAAGTTGTGATGTGTTGCTCATTGAGCAAAATGAGCTCACTACCTATAGAGAAGCCATATGGGACCAAACTCTGAGAAATGGCTAAATGCCATAAAGTCTGAAATGCAATCCATGTACAACAATCTGGTATAGACCTTAGTCAATCGACCTGAAGGTGTAAAAACTATCAAGTGCAAATGGGTCTTTAAGGAGAAACTGACATGGATGGCAATATAAATATCTTCAAGGCACGACTAGTTGCAAAAGGATTCATTAAAACTCATAGTACAACTATGATGAAACCTTTTCCACAGTTGCAATAGCCAAATCAATCAGAATCCTTCTTATTATTGTAGCATGTTATGACTATGAAATATGGCAGATGGATATCAAAACGGCCTTCCTAAATGGAAAGCTGCTCAAAGATGTGTACATGACACAACCTGAAGGCTTTGTGCGTTTAGAGAACTTTGGTAAAGTGTACAAGTTTCAAAGATCCATTTATGGATTAAAGCAAGCATCCCAGAGCTGGAATCATCGTTTTGATGAAGTAGTCAAAGAGTTTGGATTTATTCAAAACATCAATGAACCTTATGTTTACAAGAAGGTTAGTAGGAGAATAGTTGTATTTCTAGTACTTTATATAGATGACATCCTACTCATTGGGAATGACATTCGTACCTTGCAGAGTGTCAAGTCTTGGTTAGGAAATTCTTTCTCGATGAAAGACTTAGGTGAAGCCACTTACGTCCTAGGGATTAGGATCTATAAAGATAGATCCAAGAGACTAATTGGCCTAAGTCAGAGCACATACATAGACAAGATACTGTATAGATTTAGTATGCCAGATTGAAAAAGGGGTTACATGCCCATGTATCATGGCATCCATCTTAGCAAGGATCTGTGTCCAAGTACACCTGATCAGTAAGATAGAATAAGCAAGGTTCCATATACCTTGGCCATTGGATCCATCATGTATGCTATTTTATGTACTCGACCAGATGTCTCATTTGCCTTAAGTATGACCAACAGATATCAACAAGATACATGTGAGGGTCATTGGACTGCTATCAAGAATATCCTAAAATACTTAAGAAGAACTAAAGACTTATTCTTGGTATATAGTGGATTGGATAATGAGCTCGATGTAACTAGTTACATAGATGCAAGCTTCCGAACTGACCAAGATGACTTTAAATCATAATCTAGATACATATTCCTCCTGAATGGTGGAGCAGTAAGCTAGAAGAGCTCTAAGTAAAGCACTATAGCAGATTCTGCAACAGAAGTTGAATATATAGCAGTATCGGATGCAACTAAGTAAGCTATTAGATCAAAAAGTTCATTACTGAACTAGGGGTAGTGCCTACCATCTCAAATCCAATAGATTTGTGTTAGATCCCAAGTTTTGATGATAACAATAAGTCAATTATGTGCAAGACATGTTTTTAGAAGGTTAAGAAAAGTTTCCAAGTTACCAAATGCATATTTGATGCTTTGCTAATATCTGCTGTGAAATTGCACAGGAGTGCTCGAGCAAGGATTTTGCACTCGAGCACAGATCTCTTCTGTACTCGAGCAGGTGCGAGAGAAAGCCAGAAAGTATGTACCCGAGAGGCATTCTTCCTTTGTGTTCACTAGATCACTCGAGCACAAGGTATGCACTCGAGCAGAGAAGTCATTCTCACTCGAGCACACATGCGAGTGAGGGTCTGCGAGTGTTTGGCCGAGAGCAAGTAATGGCATGCTTCCTTCATTAACTCGAGCAGAGACATCAATGCTCGAGCATGAGCATTCTGTGCTCGAGCAAGGTACTACGAGTACTTGGCCGAGAGTCATGAAGTTCAGAGAAGTGCAAGTGTGCTCGAGCACACCCATATATGCTCGAGTGACACATCAATGCTTGCAAGTGAAAATTCTATCCCTCTCCAGATCTGTTGCGAGTGCTTGTTCAAAAGGTATTATTCTTGAGAATATTCTTCTCACTCGAGCAGGAGTCTGTGTGCTCGAGTGAGGGCCCACATCACTCGCGAGTGAAAATTCTATCCCTCTGAAATCCTGATGCGAGTGATGGTTTTGAGAGCATATTCCTTGAGAATATGCGTCTCACTCGAGCAGAGGTAAGTGTGCTCGAGTGAGGGTCCATATCACC
Organism: Inga leiocalycina; assembly: GCA_963242795.1. Classification (NCBI taxonomy): domain Eukaryota; kingdom Viridiplantae; phylum Streptophyta; class Magnoliopsida; order Fabales; family Fabaceae; genus Inga; species Inga leiocalycina. Next base: position 46,076,056 of record OY725321.1, on the reverse strand, counting down.
CGCGAGTACAAATTCTCACTCTTATCAAAATGGTTTGCGAGTGATGACCCGAGAAGACATTCCCTGTGGAAATTGCAAGATCACTCGAGCAGAGGTTTTGTGCTCGAGTGAGACCCCTCTTCACCCGCGAGTGAAGATTTTGTCTCTCTGAAATTTATGCAAGCACAACCCGATAACAGAGGCATATGAAGGAAAATAGGAGATCACTCGAAGTAAGCCTTTCATGCTCGAGTGATGCCCTGTTTGACCACCGAAAATGCTAAGTATCACAACGTTCATTCCGAATATAGTTTATTGTTATTTATTCATATCATCATTACTTATTATCATTGTTTAACATTGTTTGAATTGTTTTAAAAGTATGATGATTACAAACACATTCGCACCTACCGCATTCAGAATATTCAAACATGCGCGTGTCCTTCAATCGTTGCAAAGTCCCGCTCCTCAAATGTTGATTTCGAAAACGGGCAAAAACTGAAGCAACTATATATACAGAGATTCAAGGATAATCACAACAATAACGTAGCACAAGAATTCACAAGCTTATACCAAGTCTTTGTTATTCATCTTTTTTCTCTGTATACACATTGATCTTCAGTGTTTATTCATTTGCTCTGTAAGAGAGTCTTCATACAATTCAAAATTCTATGTTTATTTGATCTCAAGGTATTGGGACCTTGAGAGGGTAATTTTCCTTACGAGAGAAGCAGTTGAGAGAATTCCTTGTTGTGTCTTCCACTCATAAGCCTTATAAGATACAAGCAAAAGAGAACGTTGCTGCTCGTAAGACTTACAGTGGTGTAAGCAGGAGAGAACGTTGCTGCTCATAAGTCTTGTATACATAAGCAAGTGAGAAGAGTCATAGGTTATTTTTCTGCACGTAAGACTTGTCGTAAGGGGGAGAGAAGTTTCTTGTTGAGAGAATATTTCTGCTCGTAGTCCATTCAAGGACGATTGTTGTTTTGTGGCGTTTTGAGAGCCCATTGAATCTTGGAGGTATAGTGAAATTCTCAGTAGGTCTTGATCTCTGAGGACTGGACGTAGGCCTTGTTGTTAGGCCGAACCAGTATAACTCTCTGTGTTCAAATATTCTCAACTCTACTCTATCTACTATATTTTTCATATCACCACATCAAGCGAAAAATTTATAACATCACCCAATTCACCCCCCTCTTGGGTGAAGCTTGCCTCTTACAATTTGTTCTATGACAACAGCGGTGCTATTGCACAGGCTAAGGAGCCTAAGTCACATCAAAGGACGAAGCATATACTCATGCGATTTCATCTCATTAGAGAAATCAATGATAAAGGTGATATAAAAATATGCAAAATAGTAGGAGAAGACAATGTTGCTAATCTTCTTACCAAGCCGCTTGCACAGGCAAAGCATGAGCATCATGTTAGGACAATGGGAATTAGGCAAATTGATGATTGTTCCTAGTGCAAGTAGGAGGATGTTGGAAATTGTGCCCTAGGGACCAATCAATATACTTTGAACATTATTATTCAATTAACTTCTCCATTTTGTTATAATATTATTTGCATGTTCACTGTAATTATTATCCTTAGATAAATCATAATGAATGTCCTAAATATTCGTGGTCGGTCATCCATGAGGGAGCAAAGATGAAATAAGACCAATACGACTTTGAAGAGGTATGGAGATACAAATTAAAGTCCTAGGCACTTGTAAGAGTACAAGTGTAACCCCCTTCCGTAATTATATCCGAAATACGCGATTAAAGTGAAATAGAGACAAATAATAAACAAATAACATTTACTAACCCATCACATGACGGGGTTATCACAAATACCTTTCGAAATCATTTATAACTTGGTCTCATATTCACATTTCGAATACAATCACTTCACGCGGAACATCACATTCATAACAAATCAAAGTGAACAACAATAATAATCCCGATAATCTCGAGTTCACATCCTTATAAAAGGGTTTACAAAGGGCAATACGCCCATATATAAGTTCTCATACGGGGATTACACAAATATAATCTCAAATACACATAATTAAATCATCATCCACATATACAAATATCCAATACACAATACTCCCAACTATGATAACCAACTATCAGAATGACAATCTGAAGGAGTCCTCATCGCCCTTGGCTGCTTGCTCCATCCTTGATCCACCTACCCTGTCTAAAATGTTGGTAGGGAAGGGTGAGATTTGAGAGAATCTCAGTAGGATAACAATATCAATATACACGTACGATAAATGTTTAATGCATGACATGCTTGCATCACACAACTCATGATAACACAATGACAATTTGCAAGCTCAATGCTTCGAACAATATACCTATGGCCATAGCATAAATTGAAACATAGCTTCAAATCACACATAATTATGCAAAGCAAAGACATGCACCAACACACACTTAAACAGATATCAAATACATGCAGGAGAGATATGTTCCCTACACTTGTTCTTTCCACGTAAGCTCCAGCACCGCTTAGTCACGACAAGGTGAATATTGAACCACGTTCAGGGCGAACATCAAACCTATAACCAAAGTAAGGACATAGGTTTATTCTCAATTCCAAATCTTTACTTTCATTACACTTAAAGTTGGTTGTCATTTGAGTCCCTTAAGTGTCTAATAATAAGCTCAACAAAAGCTTGAAAGGATTAGGACGTACTAGGTTGGAAATCACTTTTCAAAATCACCAAGTACTGAAAATAGGGGTTGGATGCAGCCAAGAATCCTCTGGCTGCAGCCAGAACACGTACAGAAGGTTTTTGGATGCAGCCAAGAATTTCTGGCTGCGGCCAAAACGTGCACAGAAACTTTTGCGCTGCAGCCAAGATTTTCTGCTGCAGCCAAGGCAACTTCAAAAATTCATAATTAATTCCAGAAAAATCAAAACGAGGTGATCCCAAAGCCAAATGAAATCTAGTTAAGTCCTCTTTATATGAAAAATATGGTCCATTACTGGAAATCACCACAAAAATACAGAATTCCATGAAATTTCCTTGCTGTTCCAGATTTGCACCCAGTTTCGACATCAAACTTTGGGCAACATAAATATCAGTTCACAAAATGAAATGACACAAATTATATGTCTATTTTGAAGAATAAGATGTGAACTTTAAGACTGAAAATTTTCATAATTTTCTGACATCATTTTCCTATTCAAAACGCCAACACAAATAAACTGCCCAAAACAGACTTCCAAAGGACAGATTTTCTGGTTTTGCACCAATGATTCCAATGGTTCCCAAATTCACACCAAATACCATTTCCACATAAATTTGCACAAGGAATCCATAGGAAATACCAAATCAACCAAATTCACATTATATTGACATGTTTCACAATGAATTGCAACATGTCACACAATATCACATTTCAACTCAACATTGCACAATTTTCCATCTCAAGTTCCCAAATCAATTCCAATGACCAAATTACACAACAAAACACTATTTTCAACACAAAACACATGACAATTCATGCATTTCACAATTCCACCAAAATCAGGGCAAAAACCAAAATTCACAATACTCATCCACAAATCACAAAACTTAGATCAAAAGGCTTCAAATACTCACATCTTGCTCTTTCCCAAACCACTTCCTTGATTCTTCATCTTTTCACTTTTGCCCAAGCAACAAAACACCTCCTCTCACAAATCTAAAACCATAGAGATGAAGCCTCATCACTATGAATAAGATTATAGAAGAGTGTTTAAGCTAAAGAGAACAAGAACAAGGCTAAAACATCACCTTTCATTTTCTCTTTCTTCCCTTAAGCATGGCGCCATGGAGAATGAAGGAGAGAGAGCATGAGATCAGTTTTGGCTCCCAATTAACCCACTTAACCGACCTAAAAGGGAAGAGAGGAGAGAGGGAAGAGTTTGACATCTTGACCCAATCCAAAGGTCCACATTTTGCCACTTGTCTCAATCTCACCACATCTCCTATGAGCTCACATGCACACAAGCACATGGGATTCCACCCTTTGATCTATCACACAAATCAATCCTAACCATTGATCTTGAAGTCACCAATGAGTTTCCTCTTCGGTAACTGACCAATTGGTCGGTAACTTTACCGTTTTGCCCCTATTTCTGGCAATTCCCTTGGAATCACCATCAAACACTTCATATTGTTTCATTTATCACCAAAACATGCCTTCCCTCTATTTTAAGTCAATTTAGATGTTAATCCATAATTGAACTCAAATACAGGGTTTCGGCGTTGCTCACAACACATACGAATCAAGGTTCACATCATATTCCCAAAAGGGTTAATTTATCACTAATGACATCCACTTTTGGAGTCATTAACCCTTAATCACAATTTGGGATTTTGCTAAACCGGGGCTTAGCAGTCCACTTATCTTAGGCTTATTCTCTAGCCTCAAGTCTCAAAATTCGGGGTATTACAACAAGGTGCTGGACCGACCCGCTATAAGAAAGCTACATGGATCAAGTCATAAGCTTGTCTTATATATAACCACGCCACTATACCTTTTGATCTGAGATCATCATGGATTCCTACATAAGAGTCGCTCAGCTTTAACCTAGTCAAAAGTCACCTTTGACCTGGTTAATGCCACGGGTTCATATCTTCACACAAAACAAAGCAATGAACTAACACATGAAGCTCAACAAGGTAAATGACTTTATCTCTCTCTCAAGCCTCTATGCTTGGTCTCATACCACCATATGATTTTACAACCTCCAACACCTTCTGTGTTGCCAACATTTCAGCTCTAATAGCAGTCAGTCTATAGCTCATAGCAAGATTTAGCTTTCCAGCAGGGACTAAAGGCATCCTATTAAAAGACAAGAAAAATAATATCAAACGATATATATATATATATATAGTCCCATAAACAGGTAAAGCTCTTTAACCTTCCCATATCCACCCCTAAATACAAAAAAAAAAATCAATTAAAAGGTTACAAAATAAGCTGATAAGAAGGGAATGGTGAGAGAATTTTTTTAAAAAGAAAATGCAGGCAAGGGATTCAAAGTTATGAACCTAAAAATCATGTAGGTTGTAACACCTCAAATTTTATATTCACCAAAAATATATTGTAATTAATTGAGAAATTCAATAAAATGGTGAATATTCATGAAATTTGGATCTTATGAATTTTGAAATATTCATGTTCATGAGGAAATGGGCAAGTTAATTCAAGAAAGGAATTAAATTACAAAGGTGATAGCAAAATCATAATTTTGCCAATTTAGCCTAAGATTAATTATTTTCTAATTAATTGGAATTAATTTCAATTAATCAAGGAAAATAAAGAAAAATGTATAAATTGAATATTCTTGGTGGAATAAATTAAGATTTGTGGAATTGGGAGAATAGGGTGGATCTCGAAAGATATGAAAGATCTCCCTCCAAGCCGTACATACGACTTTCATCGAATATGGCTTTCCACAGAATTCTATATGTATCTATGAGATCGGGTATGGAATTTTGTTTACTCACTTGAAATTGAGTATCCGTTTCCCCCCCTTTCCTGCTAGGATTGGAAATCATGTATTTTACATATCCATACAATTGAGTCCTTGGGTTTCCGAAATAGTGTAAAAAGAAGTGCTTCAAATCATTGCTATTTGACTCGGACCTGTTCTAAAAAAGTTGAGGCATTTCGAATTGTTTGTTGACACGGACAAAGTCAAGGAAAACCTCTGAAATTATTTCAATATTGGACCTTGGACATATCATAGTTCCGAATCGAATCTCTTTAGAAAGAAGATCTTTTGTCTCATGGTAGCCTACTCCAGTTCCCTTACGAAACTCTCGTTATTGGGTTAGCCATACACTTCACATGTGGTAAAAAAAATAGAAGGATGAAGGGTAAAAAAAACCAATAATCTAAATTACATTGGATTGCACCCTCTTGCCATTAGTATTAAAGCATCATACATGTGGCAATAACCATAAAATTTTCGTTTTCCTCAGGTATAGAGAAGAAAAGAAAAATAGATAAGAGAGAAGAAAAATGAAAAATAATAAGAAAATAAATTAATCCTTATTATATTGGATTTCTCCCTCTAGCCATTGGTATTGAAATATCACATTTGTGACAACAATCATAAGAGCATGGGATTTTCTTAGGGGTATGAGAAAAATAAGATAAAAGAGATAAATAATAGATTTCACATTCTTTAGGCACCTCTAACCATTCCTTATCTCTTTTCTCTCCTTATTTTCTTTTGTCTTTGCTTTGCTATCCAAATTTTCTTATCTTACTTCAACTCTTGCTCTCCTATTTATAGCCTCAAAGTAGGGTTTTCCTCATAAATGCATCTTTTTAGAATTTTTGTTTTTTTTTTGTGTATTTTCTATTGATAAAACTTTCTAATTTGACCCAATCATAGTCAATGAAAGATTTTTTTTAAAAAAAATTGGTTTTTAATGTTTTATTATTTTTCCCCCAAACAATTTTCTAATTTAAACCTATTAACATAAATGTGAGATATTTTTTTGTATTTTCCTTTTAATTTTTTTATATTTTTCCCACAAATAATTTCTTAATTTAAACCTATCAACATAAATGAGAAATTTTTTGGTATTTTTTAATTTATATTTTTTTCCCCTCCAAAATGACTCCACACTAAATTTCCTAATCAATATATCAATCAACATCAATGAGATGACTTATTTAAAATTTGTTAACATTTATTACAAACCTCAATTGCAAGAAAATCATCATTAATTACGATCATTTTTCAAATTTTAATTACAACCCAATCATAAAAAATGTCATTTGCTTATTAATTTAGATTGGTAAGGATCAAGGAGGATTTTTTTTTATTATTATTTTTTTTAATCATACATGGCTTGAAAAGAATACCAATGCTGGAAAAGCATCGCCATTTAGGCACATTACATGGTTACAAAACAGAACCAGAAATAGCCTTCATACAACCCAAAAAAAAAACCCCAATTCATCAATAAAATTAGGTTACAAAATTGCTTAAAACGTGGAATGTTTTTACAAAGACGCAGTCCTAAAATAGAAGCACTGCTTAAGCCTTGAAGCACTCCCAAAAACAAGCACCAAAAAAAGCCAAATTTTGATCCAGAACTAAGCCAAATTCACACTGCAGTTCTTTTTTTACTCCGAATACATGAGGCAAGCTAATGCTTGAAGAAGTAAAAATAACAAAGGACTAGTTAGGTGGAGGAAACACCTCCTCAAAACGGTGATCAACAAGGAATCTATTCCAATAGCTTGGACTGCTTCAGGCACCAGCGAGACCTATGAATCTGCAGAAGGAGCTTCACTTGCCATAATGTCGGCGCATTCAACATTCAAGTTCCCATATATGAGTTGTCGCGTCGCCTCAATCTCAGGTCTGAATGGGTGACTGTAGAATTTAGAGAAGAATAGGATCTAGATGAGAGAAAATGACTAATTGATGTATTAGATGAGATAGCTGTACAGTGTATATAAGTCAGGGAGATTAACACGTGTCCACTGACTTAGTTATGATTCAGTTACACTAAATAGTTATAAACAGATACTACCTCCGGTCCTAAATATAGGACAAAGTTTGTAGTGTAAATTACACTACAAACTTTGTCCTATATTTAGGACCGGAGGGAGTATTAATTACATATCTGAACCTAATCTATAACTACTTAATACTCCCTCCGGTCCTAAATATAAGATAAAGTTTGTTGCACTATAAATTTTGTCCTATATTTAGGACCGGAGGTAGTACTACACATTGGTGAAAAACTTCCTCTCTGAGGAAGCTTCATAAGTTTTGCAAATCTGTTTGCATCTGTATCTTCATATCATCCAGCAGACATAACCAAACACTCTTGGCCATAGATTTAAATGCTACATAGTACCTCTTAAAGAAAAATTATACTTCAACTCATTTCTTCAATAATTTCACAACCAATAGTCATCATTCACAAGAAAATTGCATCCCAAAAATGCAGCAATCCACTCTAACTGATTTCATTCTTTAAAGAGAGAATATGGGTACTTGCTATATATGTATCCATTTTTTCCTCCAATTGAAATCACAAATTGTAAATATATAAATCATTGTTTTCCTCCAATTGAAAATGAATTGTGGGGTCAAATACCGTTATTTCCTGATTTCATTGTAATTTCATTTAGATAAAGGATGCATTCTATCATTTGCATAATTGCCTTTGCCTTCTATGCGTGGTACATGTATTATTAAAAAAAGTAATTTTTTTTATTTTTAATCTGAAGTAATTGTAAATATATAAATCATTGGAAAATTTTCAGAAAAAAATACCTTCAAAGTTTTGAAAATCCCAAATTAGTGATTTCATATTAAAATAAATTGTGAATTATTAATCAAATATAGTCAATACCTAAATTATTGTAGGAAACAAAACTGATTTGAGATTTTGATATTTTAAATGTATTTTTATGGGATTTTTTCTAAATAAATAAATTTATTAATTCATTTCTTGTATGAATAAGAAAAAAATTTTAATTAAAGCTCTTTTCTTTGATTCATTTCGCTTACAAACGCCGGATTCATTTCTTAAAGCATCTATGCCGTGCATATGTGCCAAATTATGGAGCAGAAAAATCACCCCATACTATATTTGCCGTGAGAAATCACGGAAAGCACGGTAAAGATTGGGGGAGTGTTCTTAAAATAAAATCTTTTATCCTAGCACAACTCGGGACCAGGCTTCTCTCCTCTGCTCTTGATATCCGCCGCCGTCCTTTACTCCGAAACTGCGTCGTTTTGACGCAAAAAATGAAGCAAAGCTTTTTTTTTAAAAAAAAAAACAAAAAACAGTATTCAACTTCCTGAAATATTTTTTAAATAGCATTCAGTATCCTATAAAAATTTTTAGTCCACTTACCACCCTAAAATATTTTTTAATACCACATAATATCTAGCATTCAACACCCTAAAATAGTATTCAACTTCCTGAAGTATTTTTTCAGTGTTAGTTATGCATCAAAAATATTTTAGAATATTGACAGAAGCTAAAAAAATACTTCAGGATATTGGATAATATTGAAAAATTATTTTAAGAACTTGAAAAAATATTTTAAGAAACTGACCGGCACTGAAAAAATACTTCATGATGTTGAATATTGTTTTGGAGTTACCAAAACTCTCACTCAGTACACTAAACTAATTTTTAGTACATCTAGCACTCTAAAATATGATACCAAATATTAGTTTGAAACACAGAGTGTCACACAAAGATGAAATAAAAATTAGTTTTGGATATTAAGTCAATGTTAATGAAAAATTATTTTAGGGTGTTGAATGCTAGATATTGTGTGATATTAAAAAATATTTTAGGGTCGTAAGTGGACTAAAAGTTTTTGTAGGATATGAGTGCTATTTAAAAAATGTTTTAGAAAATTGACTGAGACTAAAAAAATACTTTAGGAAGTTGAATACTGTTTTTTTAAAATAAAAAAAAAAAGCTTTGCTTTATTTTTTGCTTCAAAACGACGCAGTTTCGGAGTAAAGGACGGCGGCGGATATCAAGAGTAGGAGAGAAGCCCGTTCCCCTCGAATAGGCACAATAGTGATGGTAACAATTGGTCAACGGTTTGTACTTCAGGTTCCATCAATGGCATACTGCATTATCTCGGGCAAGCTTTTCATTTTTCTTCTGGAATCCCATCATCACCGCCTTATCATATTTGACACTGCTTCTCTTTAACCATCAAATATTTACTTTTTTGTAATAATGAGATTTTGATACCCATTGATGTAGGACAAACTAAAACCCTAAAGTCTAAACTAATTGAGCAACAGAAGGAGTTTATCCATAATTGATGTGGAGAAACCAAACTCTAATACCAATTGATGTAAGACGAACCATACTCTGATACCAATTAATTTAGGACAAACTAGAAAGGGATTATCTGTATATACTTGACCATAGTGCTTGTAATTTCCCAATCGTAAAGAAACATGCTATGAAAAAAAAGTATGAATATTAAAAATTAGTAAAAGAGCCGTTAAAAAAATATATAAATGTAACTGAATCACAAAAAAGGAAACAATTTATTAAATCAACTATGATCAAAAGATTTGGTTAGTCAAATATAAATTAGGAAATTCATAATTATAACTATAATAAACACAATCAAATCAACTATGATGAAGATTGAATTTGTCAAGAGGAGTCATTATGTCACTGTTCCTTGAAGAGCTCTCGTCCAATAATCATTCTTCTGATCTCACTCGTTCCTGCTCCAATCTCGTACAACTTGGCATCTCTAAGAAGACGGCCAACTGTATACTCATTCACATACCCATTTCCACCTAAACACTGTATAGCCTGCACATTTTTAAGGTTCAAAATAAATAATAAATAAATAAAATATAATTTGCACTTGCAATTTGAAGGTTAAAGAGAGAGGCCAAGGCTTCCAACCCAAAAAAAAAAAAACTACCCCTAGTCCTTAACGTCATAAAAGATCTTGTTGGGAGGGTAATTTGCAATACGAAGGAGGTCTTATATCAAAGACCAGAAGTAGTAAAAGATTATTTGCAAAGTGAGACGAACACAAGTAAGAGAATCTTTCTTACCTGCAAAGCAACCTGGGTCGCTCTTTCAGCAGCACATAGAATGACTCCAGCACAATCCTGCAGTTGCCATGGAAGTTAATCAAAGCCGAGTTCAAAACTGTTACCGTTAAAATAATTTTTGAATGCTTTAATAAATGGCGATGGCAACCGATTATGAAGAGAACAAGATCCAGGTATTTCAAAAATGGCACAAAAGAAATAGGAATCAAGGGGATCGACCTTTATTTTTTCTTGCTAATAGAATTTGCATCAAGAAAGGGGGGGAACAGAAACATAGTTCAAGTTAGTTGGACTAAACTAAACAAATTACAGTCCATCATACAATTAGTAAGAAATAATATTTAGCCCAAGTCTATGATTGAGTTTAAGGTTGAATAAGCAAGATAAGAAAACATTTTGAAGTATGATAATCTTAATTTTGACAGAAGTACATACTGTAAACAATTTTATCAAGTCAGAATGAACACAAAACACAAAAATATTGCCAAAAAGTGTCAAAAGTTCATTTAACATAGAAACCAACCATAATGAGTGATTATGATATATATATATATATATATAGACACACACACACAAGATAATGAGACGCACCTTTGGATTAATTGTTCCATTGTCACAATCCCGAGCAACAGAATACACATAAGACCTAAAATATAGTTAATTATTTCCATAAGAACAGTTGACCAAAAAACAGAGTATTAAACATGACATTACAACCCTGTTACCTTGAAGACTGTAAAGAGGTGTACATATCGGCTATTTTCCCCTGAAATTTTTGACCAATTAACAGTATGAGGGCAATATACAGGTGCCAAGTTAATGTTAATTGTAGAAGAAAATTATAACTTAAAAACCTGTATAAATTGAAATTCCCCAATAGGACGTCCAAACTGCTCCCTTTGTCGAACATAAGGAAGAACAACATCAAGACATGCCTGCATAATACCTAAAGGACCGGCTGCCAAAACAAGCCTCTCCAAATCCAACCCAGACATCATCACATAAACTCCTGAACAAACCCAAAAAAGCGGGTGGGACGCAGCAATATTAAAGAACTGCATATGCATATGACGTACATCGCACTGTATATAAGTGCAATTTGATAGCCAGCTGAAGGAGTGGAAGTAAAATAAGTGACACTACTCCAAAGTTAAAATTATTGACATCTATAAAAATTTAATGCATAGGATGTTACTCCTCTGGTCCTTAATATAAGACATATTTACTTAATTTGATTAGATTAAAGAAGTTAGTTGAGTTGGCTTATATAATATGTATTGTCTAAAACACCCTAGTCATCATCTTTAATTCTCTTATTCCCTCTTCTCCTTAATTATTATTGTGAGAGCATCAATAGGGGTAATTAGGAAAAAATTGATAAATATAAAAATTATGTCTTATATTTAGAACCAAGATCAACTCCCCAAATATGTCTTATAAAGCTGCCGGAGGTGTATTAGATAAAGCAGCCAGAAGAAATAGAATAACTCCTATATTTAGATATAATAATGAGATCGAGGTGGGAACTAGACTCTTTCCATGTCTTTATTAAAGTAATTTTCAAACAAAAACTACCACTGTACAGAGCATCATAACACAATCTATTCCACAGACCATTCTTTGGATATTTCATTCTGATAAAGATTAACCCAGAGGCAATCGCAAACCTTTTCCTTCTTGACCAAGAACATTTTCATTTGGAACAAAGCAATTCTCAAAGACAAGCTCACATCTGCCAACAAAATTTGCTATTGTCAGGAAACAAAAGTTAAACCAGAATGGAGATGAACTCATATACAGATAACATTCAGACATACGTATCACTTCCCCGCATTCCCAGTTTGTCCAATTTCTGGGCTGTGCTGAATCTGTAACAAAAAGAAAAAGATTTCAGAAAAACATAAAACTTTCATTAACATGTTCTTACTTGTTCAAATGCTTTATCATGTGAGAGGCCATTAGCTTTCAAACACATAACAATGGCCTTTTTTATTTTTCTATTCATTCTTCCTCATCCCCCTTTTCGAATTACAGATGATATTTTTGCATATATTGAAAACTTTAACTAGTTGATGTCGCAATTATTCTGATGCCCTTCCGTTTTGTTTTTCAATTTAAAATATTTTACATACTTGCCAAAAGACGTGGTAGGATACACTACATGAGTCTGAAATTGAATGAGTTACGCAGGAAAATCCATTTATTTTAGCAGCACCGCTAGTAAAAAAACTCTAAAGGCTAAAAGCCCACAAATAGATGGGCCATAGCAGCATGTAATCACGTAGCAGCCATTCCATTTAGTTGATGGACTTTTACATAAATTAATATCATAGAATTTGTGCAGGTTGAGAGAGATAACCCTGGCATTCCCTTCTCAATGATGAATGCTGTAATTCCTTTTGACCCAGCTTTTATGTCTGTTTTCGCATAAACAACCTGATCAAGTTCAAAACATTAGTCATACGTTCCAAGCATTGCCACGAATATATCTGGACTGTAAAAGCTAATCTCATTCTGAATAAAATAACATTTTGATTTAGTATATGGTCATGGAAATATCTTCTCTGCACTAGGTGCAACATATCAAATGTGGTTTTTACTAAACAAACACCCAGTTTAGCATTTTGAGGTATGTGTCCCCACTATGCAGTTATTCAAACCAATTTCCTATCTCCGGTAGTTGCGCTAGTTAAACCAACAAGCAGACAGTTTTCTCTACCAGCATCAAGGTCACTCCAACAAGACTACTTTTATGCTGCTGGCGCTGACAAGGAACACATTTTTCTTTGAATTTTAATATCCCTAGACTCATTTCACCAACACAAAATATGAGTTGATTCTATAGGGATCATCTTAAAACATTGCTGTGCGAGTGCATGGAGCGTAGCATACCTAAATACCATCTCATTTATTAGGCAATATGATCCCCAGAGAAAGAGAGAGTTGTATTATAAAAAGTAAATAAACAATAAATAAAACCACATAAACATACTAATGTTTCAGCAACTGGACCATTGGTACACCACATCTTGTTTCCATTAATAACATAACCCCGATCTACACGCTCAGCCTTGCATTTCATGCTAACAACATCAGAACCAGCTGAAAAAGAAAAGGTCCAGTTTTAAAAAAAGTCATTGGAATTTTTAATAATGCAAGGTACATCTGTTTTAGCCCACACAGTTACCATTGGGCTCACTCATTGCCAAAGCTCCCACATCCTCCCCAGAGATGAGCTTCAAATAGAAAATACAAACCAATCAGCCTAGCAAAAGGGAGACTAATTACGTTACCTCTTAGTGGATACCTAGCAAACATTATATGATTATTCTTACTAGCTAATAAATTCAATCCATTAACTTCATCAAGTTTAAAATGGTAAGCCGGCCAATAATGTACCAAAAGCAAATAACATTAAAATAGCAAGAACCTTGGGCAAGTACTTTTGTTTCTGAGCAGGGCTTCCATTCCTCACCTGAACAAAAAACACGAGGAAGGAAAGTGCTAAATGCTCAGCAAAAGATCATCAAGTTTACAATGAAAGAGATGTAAGATCTGTTTAGGTACCAGCTGGTTGATACACAAGTTAGAATGAGCACCATAAGAAAGTCCAACAGATCCAGAGGCACGACTGATTTCTTCCATTGCTAAACAGTGGTACGAGTAACCAAGGCCAAGGCCTCCATATTCCTCTGAACAAGAGCAGAATTAGCTTTGGACAAGCTTGTGACCATACCAGTAATGGCAGAAGAAATTGCCAACATCAAACCCATTATCTACATTTCTTTTTTGGAGGGGATGGTATCAGATGACACAATTTTCTGTCTTATGGCTGAGCCATATTGGTGGCTTTACATATTTCAAAGGTATACAATCTAAGAGAGGAACCTGCAAACTTACTCTAGGTCATAGTATACAAACCCAGGCTTCATATGTAGAACAAAAAAGCAATCTCTTATGATAAATCAGAAAATAAAGGCAGAAGAATCTGGATGGAGAAAGACTCTACCTGGTGCAGTAATGCCAAGGAGATTGAAATCTCCCATTCGTTTCCATAAGTTAACCTCCTAACATTAGATCAAATTGAAATCAGAATTTCAAACATAATCAATCATGTTGATAACCATCGAAAGATTAAGACACTCATACAAACCTGCGGGAATGAATTTGTTTGGTCTATTTTTGCCGCATGAGGGGCAATGTTTTCCTTTGCAAATTGTGCAACACTTTCTTTAAACTGTATCATACAACAAAAGAATCCAAATTTGTAACCTTAAAATTGAATGTTACATAGTTCATATTCAAAACATTTTAAAAACGAAGAGGCTGGTCAATTTTTTCTTCAGAAAAGTATAAAATAGTGAAAAAGATTACCCAAAAAAGGAAAGTATTTCCATGTTCAAAAGATTGAATAGACAATAAAAAATCTTAAGTCTATCAAACCAGTGGAAAATTCTAATATTAAATTCAAGCCTTTGGCAGACTTTTTCTCTATCAAAACTGAGTAGTTCGGTTTCCAAACCAACAAATTCATTTTCAATCCAGGATACATTTATTCCAGCCACCAGATTAAAAACCAGAGGTGCAGGAGAACTCTAGAACAGCGTAAACCGAATTGATAGGATGAAGAAAGAGACAGAAAACCTGTATCTGAGTATCGTCGAAGAGTAAGGAGGTCGAGAAAGCAACAGAGAGAGGTTTTCTTCCGAAAATAAACTTGGGTTTGATGATCCTATGCATTTTCCTAATCTGCAAGAAAGGGTACGAAAAGAAGGAGGAAGAACAAGAACTAGTTTATTCTCTAGTCAAATAGAAGCTGACTGGTTTGGTAGTATTCTACGCTAGCTATGAGTTAACTTTTATTTTTTTGGGTTGTTTTTTAAAAATAATTAAATAAATTACGTATCATTATATCATATATTAATTTATATATTAGATAAAATAGTTTAAAGAAAAAATAATAAATATAAATATTTTAAAGTAATATAATTAATTCTTATAATATTTTAAAAAAATCAATTTAATATAGAACACATTTAGGTCACGGCAAGTGCTTGTATCACTAATTCTCTGTGAAGGCAATTTGGGCAATATCCGATTATATACTACTATTGTGAAGATGATTTCGTCTCTATTACGGATCAAAGAGGAACCATAAAATCACATTTATATTACAAAATAAAAAATTGAACCCAATAAATTTTGAGAACTCATTGAATATTTTTTGGGTAGAAGAGAATTAATTGAGTATTATTTTGGGTCAAAGAGAATTCATTGAATATAATTTTTTTAAGTGAACCACACTTTGAAACCAGAACATAAATTTTATTTTAGATTGGGACAAAAAATATTTAAAATTTTAATTAACAACCTTTAATATTGGGATGATAATAATATCTTGCTTGATTTTATGGTTCAATTGATCCTATAATCCTTTTGAATGATTGTAATTTTGATGAGGTTTTGATGGAACCTGATTATGAATAATTAGAGTCTAATTTAGATATTTAGAGTTATCTTTGAAATTATTAAATAAAGATATTTATCCATTAGAATTAAAACTTATTTGTTCATCTTTTAAAGAAAATAGGATACGATATCTAGGTTATTCTATAATTATCTTAGTTATCCTATGATTATGATTAGATTAAAATTTAAAATATTTTTATTTTTATATTTATTGTTGAATAAGAATTATTTTCCATTAGGATTAGAATTTATTTATTTATCTATGATTATTGATTGAGTTCCCTCTCCTCTCTCCTCTCTCCTCTTACTCCATTTCACAGCAGGTTTATTAATAGATATTTTAAGCTCACGGATCCCACATTGTAAAGTTTCACAATATGTGATTATTTTTTTTTTTTTTTTTTGGGCGGGAAATTGAAGTGTTCACAAACAATTAAATTTATGTGCTATTTCAAAAAATTCTATGAGGAATTTCACGTAACCCTTAGGACCCGTTTAGATCAAAGAAAGGGTTGGAAAGGAATGCAATGGGAAGTAATGGAAAATATTTTATTATAGAGGTGTGTTGGTTTGCACTGGAAAAAAAATTAGGTTGATAGGAAAATTGTTGTTTGGTTTAAAAAAAATGATATAGGAAAACGAGTTATTGACAATTTTGCCCTTGTTTAAAAAAAACACTTCTTTTTTTGTCAATGTTCCTCCCTTCACATTGTCTCTGCATTCTCTTCTTCTTCACCTTCTCCTTTCTCTTCATTCTCACCATCTTTTCCACCTTCACCCTCACCTACTCCTTTGATGAATAAATCAACGGCAAAGGAGGGAAGGGCACACTCAAAGGATCAAGAACATTCGAAGCAGATGACGATGACGACGACATAGCCAGTAACACCGCTGTGGAAGAAGAGGAAGTGGATGTTGAAGCCCTTATCACTAAGCGAGAGTGGATGACAATGACTACTATGCCATGGAAGAAGAGGAAGTGGATGATGACAACACCCTAGACGGTATTTTCCGCCTTCAACCACCACAGTATTTTCTAGCGTAATCCTTTGGTCTACCCTCAACTACCACGGTACTTTCTGGCATCACTCTCTTCCTCTCCCACTTTCCAATGTCTCCTCCCCTTGGTACCTTGCCTACCTATCATCCTTTTCGACGTTTTTCTGGAGGTATTTTCTTCTTAGCCAACAGCAAGATTCGAGACACCCAGAAAATGGTTGATATTTATTAGTTGAAGAGGGGTAAATTGGTCTTGAAGATTTTCGGAGCACGGCGGAAAATGGGTTCCCACCAAATATAGGTGGGAAGTGATTTTCCCATGTATAATGGAAAAATGCCCCGCCGCCGGAAAATCATTTTCCTAGGAAGATGGTAAATCAAATGGGCGTCGCCTACTGGAAAATCCAATTTTCCATTTCCTTTCTCTATTTTTTAGTGATCCAAATGGGGCCCTTACATGTGGCTTTATTTCATTTAAAGACGAACAAATTTAGAAATTACACTGCAGTACCAAAAAATCAAAATGAAATTTTGTTTTGTTGGTAAATGACTAAAATGCCCTTTATTCATTTTTTTTTTACAAATACACATTCACATTTTAACAATTACTAGTAGCAAAATTTTTAAAGGGAAAAATACACTTAAATACCACTTAAACTTCAAAATTTCAAATTGGTTTTCATTGACAATAAGAGTAATAAGATTGATAAAAAGAGTATAGCAATTGACAACTTATATTTTTAGGAAATCACTTATTTGAGATTTTGAAGTATAAGTGGTATTTAAGTATCTTTTTCTCATTTTAAAATCTACATATTATAACAACTTCCACAAAAAATTAATTAGTGTTTTTGAATGAATTTATAAGTACACGTAAGCATTTCAAAAACTAACTAGCAAAATTACAAGTGTACATATAAAAATTCACAACTCTTAATTGAAAATAATATATACAAAAGTTTACAAGTGTTGATGAATGAAGTTGCAGGTGCATGTAAACATTTTAATAATTAAAAATAGTAGAATAGCAAATATCCATATGAAGAAATGGATTGTGGTCATTTATCATCAAAATATAATTTCAAGTGGTCTTTTGGTATTGTAGTATAATTTTAGAATCTTCTAATCTTTAAATCAAATAATATCTAGGTTTAGTGAAATTCTACAAAAAACTTAAATTAAGATGTAAATAGATAAGTAAGATCCACCTCCTCCCATTCATCAATTATATGCGTATTTGCATGGCCCACCTCCTCCCACATGGCCACATGTATTAATTAAGACAAGAACATTCGAAGTCCTTTATCTCTCTTTTTCCTGGGAACCACCAATGTTTCAGGGTTTGAGTTATAAATTTCCTTCGTATTGAAAACGAGCAACACGTAAAATATATAATTTTGGACTAAATAAATAAGAGTAAAACGCCTCAGCTTCCGTATATTTACCTAAATTGTAGAGTTATCTTTTATATTTTGAAAAAATAGACCATTATTAAAATCAAAATATATATTACATAAACTTCCCTTCTAGTTTTTGGACGCAGTTGCATACCAAAGACTTGAACACAAGACCACTATTAAGTTGAAACAATCCATAGCCAGTTGATTTAAGTGCTTAATAGTTACCTCTATTCTAATTTTAAAATTCAACTCACATCAACTCAACTGTTAATTGACGGTTAAATCACAATGTTGACATGTCATTTTGTTTAAAATACCCCTCCTTAATATAAATATTACTTAAAAATAATTTAACCACATAGAGTTATCCAAAATTAAAAAAAAAAAATTGAATATATATATATATATTATATTAAAATTATTTTTTGTCATAAAATTAAATTAATTACCATATATCACAAAGTTAATTAATGTTATAATCATAAATTTTATTTTTCAATAAATTTAAATTTTTAATATCGTTTATTTATTAAAACTTATTTATGATTTAATATATTAAATATATATGTTGGCTAAAATGTTTTGAAATCATATATATTTTTTCAATTAAATTATAAAATGATATAATTTTAAAATCCTTATATTAATATATTATAATTCAAAATTTTTAAATATATTTCAAAAAAAAAATATGTTTGTTAAAAAAAGTACTCATATTTTTTTATCAAGTTGTTAATATTTTTCAATTAATTTTTTCTATATTTAGTAAAAATATTAAATAGATAATTAATGATTAACAATGTTAAAAGATAAATTACGGCTTTAGTATAATGAGGTGTAAATTTGTAAATATAATTTATTATTGTTGGACTATGGGTGATCCATCCTTGGTGGATTAGACTTAAGTTCATTAACTATTGGGGTGCCAATCGAAATAACAGAAAAAAAGAAAAGAGATAGAGCCCATTTTGTTTGAACTACATGAGCAGGAGCGTTTTTGCACTTTTACTTTCGTGGGTGTTTCTTCTTTGAAATGAATTGATGAGCAGTTTTATGAAAAGCATCATAAGCCTGTGATGCCGCTATCACATCTAATGGACGCTGATGATACCTTTCTCTTCTGTCGTGCAATATTGTTGTATTGTAAAAGCCTTATTAAGGAGATATTCTCAAATTTCAGGCTAGCATATCAATTTTCAACAATCATCTTCGGTGTGTAGCCCATCAATTCCCTATCGCAAGAAACAATGGTTGTCTGACATACTTGAAATAAAATTTCATTCACGGTTGGGAAAAGATTTGGGTGCGCACATTGATAATCAGAGCAGAGAAAAAATTAGGAGGTGCTAGAGAAAGCTTGGCAAAAGACTTGCATGATGGAAAAGCAACCTTCTATCTCAAGAAGGAAGGCTTGTGTTGATAAAGAACTCTCTGTCGTCCTTGTTGGTATACCCATTTTCATGCGTGAAATTCCCTAACACGCTTTGTAATCGTCCTTGTTGGTATACCCATTTTCATGCGTGAAATTCCCTAACACGCTTTGTAATGCAATTGCAATGAGAATGGCAAATTTTTTTGGGGGCTGGTCATATTCTTCAAAAAAGGCTCACATGCTCCGATGGGATGAATTATGTCTATCTTTTAGTTAGTGTTGGTCTACAAATTGTACAATTGGAAGCCTTTTAATTATGCTTTACTATCTAAACACTAATGGCGAGTTGTGTTTGCCAAATCATCCTTACTCAACCAAAGTGATGCTCAAGAAATATTTAGACCTTGAACAAAATTATATCTTCAAACTTGTCTACAACAGCTCAACCCTGCAGAGACATATACTTCGATCGAGTAATGTGGTAACGGATCATCTAACTTGGCAAGTAGGTGATGGATCTTCCATTTCTTTAAATAGTTGGCTTTGGTAGCCTGTGTAATAGTCTGGTTTGGAATATTCTGATTTAAAGATGCCAGACCTTACACTGTGCCCTCAAGGAAATTGGAATTTTCCACTATTATCTCGTTTTACCCTAGGCAAGTGATTCGACAGTTTGCAAGACATCCAATTCCTCTATCCTGATCCCTGATATTGTTAGATGGATAGGTATAGCTCTAGCATATATACTGTTAGAGATGGATATAAATTGCTCCATTGTGCTCGTGAACAAATCAGGCGGAAAATGAGGTATTTCATTTGATTTGGAAATCCTCATTGCCTCCCCGAATTAAATTGCCGCTTTGGAAAATTATCAGATGCATTTTGCCAACTACTTAGGTGCTTAGACATAGACATAGATCATTTGTTCTTACACTGCCCGTTTTCTAGAGCATGTTGGTTTGGTAGCATTGATGGTTTTAGACCTAATGCATATCATGGCAGATCATTACAGCAATGGATAGTTAACATGGTTACTAGATCACAAAGAGTCTAATAACTTCTTAACATATTTGCCTTTTCAATTATTAGATTTTTTGTGCTTTGCCAGAAATCAAGTTTGTCATGCAGGTATGAAAATCTTTCCATAGCAAGTCATCAGCATGGCCCAATCTAGAACAGCAATTCTCACATCCTTGTTAATGCAGCACCAAGATTGCGCGTAAAGTCATGTAGAAGGTCAACACATACAAGAGAGATGAATACAACTTTCTCGATGGAACTATTCTGCTCAATGGACTATCATATTCAGTATTTGCAAGTTAAGGAGGAAGCAACGAAACATGTATATTCGCATAATCTTTGACCACTTTCACTTCCATGAATGATCGCTTGTTCCTAAAGTTAAACTTGGAGCACTTCATTTGCAATTACTAGCGCTTAGAGATGCTATGGCTTTCATCCTTAGACAGCAGCAAATAGTATATTCACATAGATTTCCTATCCATTGCAAACTTATAAAGCAATCCCATATAAAAATAATTACTGAGACAAAAAATGTTTTTTGGGATCTGTTCTCCATGATGTATGTATCCTACTTAGATACTTTGTAGACTATGCTTTTTCCTCATTTATGCAATTACGATTTATCGGAAAAAAAGAAAGCATCATAAGCCACTTTTATGAGTTCACACGCAACTCAATAAATAAATTAAAATGTACTATAATTGATGGCAAAAAATAAAGTACTATAAATAAAATACTTATGAGATACCGAGTGCAATGCATTGATTTATTTTCCATATAGATAAAAGGTGCAATGTATTTCTGGTTTCGCTTGTCCTGTTTAGCGAATCTATGAGTAAGGCATGCCCATCCCCAAAATAGCAGCGTTTTGGGGTGAGGGAACCCTTTTTTTTTTTTTTCTTTTTCTTTTTTAGGTTAATATAATTTTTGGTCTCTTAAGTTTGATCCAATTTTGGTTGTGGTCCCTCAAGTTTGAAATCGGTGGTTTTGGTCCCTAAAGTTTCACCCGATTTTGGTTTTGGTCCCTGAAGTTTGAAATCGGTGGTTTTGGTTCCTGAAGTTTCACCTGATTTTGGTTTTGGTCCCTCAAGTTTGAAAAGGACTTGGTTTTTTCTGGGTCGGGTCGGGCTTTTTAATTGGGTCGCCAAGTCCTTTTCAAACTTGAGGGACCAAAACCAAAATCAGGTGAAACTTCAGGGGCCAAAACCACTGATTTCGAACTTCAAGGACCAAAACCAAAATTGGATCAAACTTCAAGGACCAAAAGTTATATTAACCCTTTTTTTATATTCTTATTATTTGCATTAAATTATTTACTGCACCTTGAAATATTTTTGGTGTCCGGTATCCCAAATTAATTTCTAGTATATCTAGCATCCAAAAATATTTTTCTTTCCAGTACCACCAATTTTTTAAAATATTTTTCTAGTAGCACCCAATATCTTGAAATATTTTTTCAGTAGTACTCAATATTTTAAATTAATTAATTTTTGGTGCATTTCGCACCATGAAGTATTTTTTTAGGGGCATTCACCAACTAAAAAAATATTCTATGGTGCCAGATGCACTAAAAATTAATTAATTTGAAATATTGAGTGTTATTAAAAAATATTTTAGGCTATTAATTGCAACTTAAACAAAAAAAAATTAATGAAAAAATGTTTAAAAAAAAACCCTATCCCTCCTCCTCCTCCTTTTTTTTTTTTTTTTTTTATGGGCATCCCTCCTCCTCTTTTGCATGAGTAAGGAATGTGGATTCTGCATTTCTTGAATTTTTGTAAGTAGCAGATAAGGTAAGGATGAAGCTCCCACGTCGCCAATCATGCTCACGGATAATTTCAGCCAGATCATCGTGACACAACATGTGCCTACTTTTTCTTAAATTAATTTTAATTTTATTTTTTAATCATTGAAAACCAAAAGAAAAAATCAGAACTCACTCATCGTTGGGAAATTTAATTAGAAAAATTTTCTCACTCAATCTGTTAAGCTTTTTTTTGGCCAGAAACACAATCTGTTAAACTGAAAGATACAAAATTAGTAAACATGATAGAATTAATATATTTTTATTTTGTTATATAGAGTTTAGGTGAATTGGGCTAATACTTACTACATAAATGAGGCAGATTTTTTTTTTTCTTGGAAACTAAAATAAAATAATGATTAAATTTGGAGACAAATACATATGGAGAACATGCTCTTACACTACTCTGTCACAACAATGGATAATTGGATATCATATCCTGTATACGTTCCCCGAAAGAATTTTCCTCTTTTTTTTTTTTTTATTCGCCTCCCATGATTAACATTTGGAAAATTGTAAATAAATGCCTCCAAATTTTGAAAATCCCAAATCAGTGATTTCAATATCAGTAATCTCAAATCAGTCTTAATACAAAAATGAAATTTTGAAATGTATGTTTTTACAATATTGTCTGTCTTTCAAAAAAAGGAAAAAAATAACGTGGCCAGGGAATTTTGAAAACCATCGTTACAAGAATATGTACTAATGCTTATAATTGATAAAATTGTAAGAACCTAATAAAAAACTATATAGACTTAATTAAAAATTAAGTGAAACTATAAGGACAGACAACTCTTCTAATTTTTTTGAATAACGAAATATTGAGAAATTATAATAAAATATAATTAATTTGTCTGAATTGTTAAGAAAATTATTCTTAGACAATTCCGACATATTGGGGATTTCGCAAAATTATGTTTATTTGTTAATTGCTAGTTCTATTCATTTCGTTTAATTATGGAGCAACTATTTGAAAGGAATCATGTCATATTTTATGAAAAATTATTATTTGCCAAACTTAGAAAATGTCTTGTAAAAATTAATTTTAATCCCCTTTAAATTTTTTTCACAACGAAAAAATAATTTTGGACGGTTTCCAACTCTGGAATTTCTCAAACAATATTTTTTTTGGGTGGATTATATATATAATTTTATAAATCATTTAAGAGGCTGAACCTAGGGATAATTTTAGTTGATTATTCACATCAGTTTTAATTGATTAACTACTGTTATATCATATGGTAATGGCTATGTTGATATACATACATATATTTCAACTTTCACAATTAACTTAGACGCTTGTCGTTAGAATTGAGCGCACATAAGTGAGGATATGATTTGGGACTTGGGTGAATGGCATTTTTTGTTTGTTTTTAACCTGAAAAATATGCATTCAATTAAAAAATAAAAACAAAACATCAGATATGGAGTAAAATGATTTTTTAATAGGAAAAATTAAAATTGGACTAAAATTAAATTTGACTAAAATAATAATAATAATTCTAGAGAGGGTGGTGGTGGGGTCTCGAATCTTAATAGTTAATACCCCATGGGGAACATCATTACAAAACTAATCTACAGAGACCTCAATCACAATGCAGTTATTGTCATCTATAATGAAATTCAAATGTTGAATTAAAATCACATTCCATTTTGCAAACGTAACAAGATCGAGTTGATAAATTCAAATTCTTAACTTTGATACTTGGGATTTGAAAATACCTTCCTTCAGATGCGAGGGATTTGAAGTAGAGGAGGGGCAAAATTTTAATACGTTGGATTTAAGAAAATTAGAAAAATAAGGTTATAAAATTTTAACAACGAAAAGATATAAGATAAAAGAGCACGGAAATATAATCAAAAGCTTTTAACCCCATTTCTCTCGCTCTTTTTTTTTAAAATCTAAATCAAAATTTTTTTTCTTCTGCTCATTTTCTCTCTCCTCCCATCATACCAAACAAACACTTAGGGACTCTTCTATTCCCTTAGACTTTAATTTTTGTTTTAATAATCCATTTAGAATGCCAGACACCTTTCACCCTCTTCACAACCAAATGACAACATCCGAATTGAAATAAAAAAAACAAAATTCATACAGCATGGGATGTTCAGAGGCATTGTGCACAAAACATAGCAACTGATAAGATTACGAAATGGAGTACAAAATTCCACCACATTAAGTACTTGTTTATTAAGATTCCAAATAGATATATAGCACTTTTACATTTTGCTAATGAACTATTCTACAAAATTCGACCACATAAAATATCTTTTTATTATACATAATTTATCCTTGTCTTATTTAATTAATCTAAAGGCAGAGAGGCAAGGCTGTGATTACTGTTAACTAAAACAGAGAGAGGGGACTTCGCTTACATATCAACATGGTCGAAATCTATTGAGGTGTCTTCAAATTTGAAGTCAGATTCATGTAACCTGTTTCGGGCCAATCTGCTCAACATAGCCAGACCTGGCATCAAGACAAGAACCCATGTTAGAGGAGTGGTATGAACATGTAATCTCCCACCACATCAAGTCATATCTCAAAATGCATGCTTCCAAATTTGGGAGATTCTAACTGCGTCAAGTCTACTATTTTGTTTGGATTTTATAAATTTTTGCTTAAAATAATGGGTTTTAAAAGCCAAGCATCCTGCATAGTATAAGTTCCAAACAAAGACAAACCATGTATTGGTTAAGACAATAGAACAAATCTGTACCCTCAATCATCTTGAAAAAGGATGACCACCATCTGCTTGGTGATATCTGTTGTTGGTCTAAGGATTCCTCAATTTCTTTATCATGCTTTCCATCCAAAATTCCCTGCAATGTTATCACGGCGTCCTTGGCCGTCTTGAGAATACTGTTGTGATCTTCAATTTCCAGTTGGCGAAGATCATTCTGGGATGAGGTCATGCTGACAGCAAGGGCAAATTGTGCTGCAGCTGCCCAGCGAGACGAAGCTAACCATTTCCGCTGTCCATCGAGATGATTCCCCTCTTGCACTGGCTTGTTTCCACCATCCCCATTGATCACTAAGCTGCGTAGATATTGAGCATTTGCAGCTCCAGTACTTTGCACCATCTTTGAGAAAGCACTACCGTCGTTTGACAGTAGCTCCTCAGGGGTCCCATATTCACGAATCTTCAACAAAGTAAAATGTTAGTATCAGATCTAATATAACTAAAATAGCTCTGAAGAATCAACATTAAATTCACAAAATCCACGTGTCATTAGATATCTAAAAGGCATACCCGACCACCATCAAGCAGAAGGATCCGATCACAGTCAATAATGGTATTTAGTCTATGAGCTATAATTAACATAGTACAGGATTTAAACTCTTCTCGAATTGTTTTCTGTATTAGTGCATCAGTTCTGACATCAACCGCTGCAGTTGCCTCATCAAGTACCAATATCTTTGATCTCCGTAATAATGCACGAGCAAGACTCAATAGTTGCCTCTGTCCAACACTGAAATTCTCTCCTCCCTCAGATACCTTGCAAAATACAGTATTGCAGATTAATACCAACTTTGACAAACTTAACCACTGCAAAAATCGCACAGGATATATACCTGTTACCTTAAAGCATATCTATGAAATACTGCTAGCATTCAACTTAAATGAATTTTGCACTAATTTTCCAAACAACCAAAAACCTTCCTAATAAGGCATTAAGCTTGAGAAAAGAATTGTTTTGCAACATTTTATTTTCTAGTGATTCTTGTAGAGAGTCAAGAGAGCTTTAGCCTTTATAAGAAGCCTAGCATGCCAAATGACTTTCAAAAAGGAAATTAATCTGTTTTTTTTTTTTTTTTGAAATCAATGAGTTATATAAAGATCAGAAAGCAACCAAATTGGTTTTTCAAGTTTCTGAGTTGCTTAATGCGTTAACCATTCTTTAAAGTCATTGTTTTAACTTCCTTAACGTGTGAAGACATTCTATTTAACATGTTATCCAATGCTTGAGTTCAAGTTCTCTCTCTGGAAAACTGTTAACTTGTTAATCCATGCCTCTAATGCGTTAACCATATCTCACAGATTTAATGCGCTAAGTCATCCCCCTAACGCGTTAACCTACTTCATGGTAGAGGCTCTTACTCTCTGATAGAAGCACTAATAGATGAACAGAAAATGACAGTAGCATTCTACAAAACACAAGAAACAATAATTAAAGAGCCATTTAGCATTTACCTCAGCTTCCAGTCCCAATGAACTCCTTCGAACCACATCCTTCAAATGTGCTCTCTCCAGAGCCTCCCAAAGGTCAGCATCATTGTGCTCATTAAAAGGATCAAGATTAAATCTCACAGTTCCTGTAAGTTGCAATATGAGATTAATGTAATTACTATGATTTTATTCAAACTTTCATATTGTTACATATACAAAACTAAATTAAGTTGAAAGCCTGTATTCATAAAACACAATTAAAGACATGAAAGAAATAAATTATGAATTAGGAATTGCTGAAATTTAGGGCTTAAGCAAAGGTAATGTGAATGGAAAGGTCTACAGACCAAAGCAAAGGTACTTTGAAAATTTTGCATTATGATAACAAATAATTATCTCTCTCCTAGAAATACAGCAAACAAACTCCAAATCTCCCAAGTAATAAAAGCTAAATTGGTTAAAACTCCCACTAAATTTGTAAGGAAGGCTTATTCAATGGGTATGTATGGCATATTAAGTTGACGACAGACCAATTAAATGAAATGTGATTAATATCCGCAGATAAACCAAGGCAGCAGGCCTTACCAGCCATACGATCAGTTAAATAGCAAATTATTTGTAAAGGTATGATGCGGCTATCAGAAGTGCCATTAATGTTGTTTTCAATTTTTTCATTTCTCTGGTAAAGCCTAATCCCTTCCTTAAAAGAAACAGAAATTTACTATGTGGAATAGGGTGCCAGTAAAAATAGAAAAACAATTCAAGACCCTACAGAGCAGCATAAGCTTATAGGATGATAGATTTATAAATTAAATTAAATTTTAAGCACAAGGCAGTGGCTGACCTACAATTTATGCTGCAAGATGAAAGTTCATGTGAAGCACTTAATAGCTTAAGTTTTGGAAGGAGGAGGTAATTTAAACTATAAATTAATGTCGAATACATTTTAGGTATTTGGTTAGAATGGAAAGAGAGAGTCTTCTACCACAAGTTTCTTCACATTTTCTTCTAAACTTGGAAGAAAATAATCTTCAATTGCAATGAAACTTAATATTGAATTGAAAGTCATGAGGTCGTGATGTTAAAATGAAGTGAAAAAAGTAAATACCTGAAAAGAGAACAGGTGACTGTGGGATAATTCCAAGAACTTTACGTAAATCAGTCAGTCCAAACTTAGCAATTTCACAGTCATCAATTAAGATTTTTCCTCTTTCCAACTCTACAAGTCGAAATAAAGCATTAAACATGCTACTTTTTCCTGCTCCTGTCCTACCGACAACGCCAACCTTATCACTTGGAAAAATTGTGAAAGACAACCCATGTAAGACAGGTGGAAGTTCAGGCCTATAGCGGAGAACAACATCTTCAAATCTGATTGATCCAGATGATGGCCACCCAGGAGGAGGACGGTTACTCTCAATGATAGATGGAGCCTCTGAAGGCAAATCAACATAAGTACCCACACGCTCAACAGCGTTTAAACTATTCTCAGCCAGACTAGCAAGTCTGAGTACCGCTGTGAGCAAACTAGTAATATTTAAAGCATAACTAAGTAGAAGCCCCATCGTGGATGCAAATGCTTGCTGGTTCTCAGCCCTCCCATTTTGCAGTACAGCAAAAGATGCAGTAAACCATATCATAATGCCACCCAAAGTTTCCAGGCGAATTGCAAGCCATCGGTTGCCACTCATGCTCACAAGAGTGAATCGTATATTATTGTCCATGGCTTTTCCATTAATGTCAGCCATTCTATCATAAGCTTTGTAAGCACGGATAGTTGATAGACCATTAAGTGCTTCTCCAAATTGAGCATATACAGGAGATCTACTGATAGAATCTAAGCGCTTCACTTCACGGGCCATGCTCTAAAATGAAGAAAAATTGCACATATAAAGAAATTTAACAAACTGAAAACTGACTTCTATAGAAAAATACTCGTGAATTTTAGTAAGGATTAAAACTCAGTGTGCATTGATATTATCTAAGGGTAAATCCATATTTATGTGACTAACAATAAAAAGTCTATTGAATTAGGCAAACATGCTTGCATTTTGTCCAATTAAAAAAACAAGTGACCTCTAAACTGCATCACATGGTTGTTAATTGGCTAAATACTGTGAGCAAGGCAAGAAAGGTTATCAAACGGGATTAGTTGTATGCATACTGCTGAAGAGAGCAGCAGAAAGTTTTGCTACGTAGGAGCTAAGCTTAAGTAGATTGAAACTTTGTGAAGATGACACCCATCCAATGAATTATCTTCTGTTAGATACAGCAGTCATAAAAAATCTGTCAAAATGTTCATACCTGAAAATATAGATAGGCTCCATAAAACAACACCAATAATGGCATTATTGCCCACAAGGACATTGTGCTCACAATCCCTATCAAGATGAATGTTGAAAGAAGCTGGGAAACCTGGCCCAAAAACATATTCACAAACGGAGCAACATTACGGTCAATATCACCAAGATCCTTTGCAAACCTATTGATGATCCTTCCAAGAGGATTGGTATGAAAAAACGACATAGGAGCCCTTAAAATTGAGTGGAGCATAGCGTCGTGCAATCTTTTAGCAGCATAAAGACTTGATATGATTAGCCAGAAAGAATTTGTTAAAGTCACCAAAACCTGAAATAGAAAATGATAGAGAAAATTGAAAATTAATATCTTACAGGGCTAAAACTCAATGAAGTGTGTAGGTAACAACAATGTTATCATTTACAAAGGATTGAAAGGAGATACGAATATGCTTATTAAGATAACCCAATACCACATACAGAAAAAAAATTGTCACAAGATATATCTTGATTCAGGTGCCAAATTATTTTAATGAATGTAGATGCCTAAAAGTGAATTAATTAACAATGACATGAAATCTTTGCAAATGATTCCTCTTGCCACTATTAAAATCACACCTGACAAAATGACAGGGCTGCATATATCAGATTGTAGTAACCAGGATTATAACCCTTTGACGCACTCTGATCAGTCCAATGGCTTAACCATGTGCTACTAGAAACTCGCAACACTTCTGTTAAGACATAGCATGTAAAAAGCACTAGCACCACCCAAAATCCTCCTAATGCATTCTTGTACCTAAAACCACCACAACGTAACAAGATGAAAGGTCAGATAAGTTGAACAAGTAGAGAAGCACGTGCAAAAAGAAAAGCCAAAAGAACCAGGAACATCGTATGAAAATTCTGCCACATTGTTCTCTTTCCATATAATCCACCATTAAGAACAGTTAGAACACCATACAATGCAAAGAATGAAAGATTCTGCAATATGATGGTATACCCAGGAGGGGCGTGCGGAGTTTTGTCCAGTCTATTGCTACTTCATGTAGTAATTATATTCCATCAATTTATTTGTGTTTCTTACCTCTGTAGAACTTTCAGACTGACAACACCTGTTTCTCGTTCTTCTTGCTTAATAAGAACAGATTTGGCTTCTTTTGGTTTATTTTCAATTTTTGCCATATCATTAGGTGTTCCATTGGGAACTGATTTTGAAGAGGTCTTTTGATCATTACTTTCAGTGTCTCTGTTTTCTTCTGCATACTCCTCCATCTTTCCTGCATTTTCCATAAGCTTTTGGAACAGCGGTCCATGGTTAGAGAGTTCCTCAAATGTTCCCTCTTCTTTTACCATACCATCATGGACCAGCATAATTCTATCGACTTGTGAAAGGAAATGTAGCTGATTTGTAACAAGGACTCGGGTTTTTCCCCTCAATTCACCTTTGATGCATTTATCAAACACCTGAAATGATATGCAAGTTAGATAATGTTAAGATTGAAACTGGAAATCAAAATTCCATAGGTAATGGCACGAGATAAAGCAGAAAAGACAGATATAAGGCTCATTAAAATAGTGATAAACAATTGCATATTTCATTCACCTCTCAGAATTAGCTCATTTAAAATCTATTTATTATACATCACAACTTTTTACAGCATGCAAGCATCTGAGGTAGTCAAACTGTTTCCCTTAAAAACTAATGAAGCAATAGGAACATTTGGTGGTAAGAATGCAGTCATTTAACATGGCAGTAACCTGTCTTGCAACATGCGCATCCAGAGCACTTAAAGGGTCATCAAATATGTACACATCTGAATTGGAGTAGACAGCTCTAGCCATGGATACCCTTTGTTTCTGACCACCACTGATATTTACCCCTCTTTCACCAATTTCAGTAAGGTCACCACCCTATTCATTAAGCCACAGACCTTGTTAGCATGAATGTCAACTTTATAAGATCAACCTGAATCATAAAACCTTCTTGATATACTCACAGGAAGCAACTCAAGGTCATGCTGCAGTTCACTCACATCTATTGCCTTCTCATATCTCACAGGGTCAAAGCGAGAGCCAAATAAAATGTTATCCCGCACCTGTGCATAGAAAACTGATCAGTTTTCGGTCAATAATTATCAAAGGGAACAATTGAAAACTAGCATCAAACTCTCAAGATAATAATGATTAATATTTAATAACACCTAATCAGCCACATAATTTGGCTTTTGCTGGAATGGTGGAGGATCTTGTCAAAAAATGTAGAGACTCTGGTTGCATATCACTGTACTTAAGCCATCAACCACGGTTATCTTACTATTCCTATGTTCAACATTCCCACCTAGTTGCGTTAAACAATAAACAAGGAGGGAAAAAGACATATAAGCACCATACAGTAGCGTTAAAGATCCATGAAATTTGAGGTACATAAGCAACTGTCCCTCTTATAACAACAGTTGCATCTGCAGTAGGAGGAAGCTCCCCAAGCATCGCAGATATGAGTGATGTCTTTCCTTCTCCAGTACTGCCCACGATTGCAACAAGGCTACCAGCAGGTACATCCAAATTGACATTAGACAATGTAGGCCTCCCAGCCTGAAGAAAGGAAACTTTAGTATTTCTGTTTCCAGAATCAATATCAAATTATTCGAATTAATAAAGTGCAAGAAAGATTCACGGTCATATGATACTAGAAGGCATAGTAAATTTAACAACAATAAACGTAGCACTTGAGTCCACGATTAAGGACCTCCATCCAACCATTAGTTTGTGATGATATGTTTAAGAATATGGGAGTTTAACCTTTTGGAGTTTGAACAAGGCTCTTCAAAAGTTCCCGCAAAATCTAAGGTTCTGTCAGTTACAAGATTGCAGGAATCCACACAGCTTAACCTCATCATCCCTAAATGTTCGAATTAACTACACAGTTGGGAATATTTGTCGTATGGTAATGAAATGTGAAACCTTAGGCAATTTATTAATAGCCTCATGGATAATAGTCCTATTGCAGGAAAGGTAATCCTTCAATAAAATATGTTGAGAGCAGCAAGTTTAAAATTTAATTATTATTTATATACTTATTTTATATTAGGCTTGTTATCTCTTTCTCCTAGGATTAGATATGGGTACATACTCTACATTCAACAAGTTTTATAGGACTCAAACTCTTGCAAAATGGATATTCAATTCAATATTCTTTTTCATACATGTTGAACTGGATTTGAGAAAATTAGAGAAAAATCTCAAGAAACAGAGGCTAACACAAAGAAAATCCAGCAGTCACAGATCCTAAAGCTCAACATTCAGCCTCAACTCTTTTCTTTCTAGAAGACCAATTGACAAGAGAATCAATGGGAAAAACTGCATATCCCCCAACTGACAGCCGAATTGGCATCATAAAAAAATCCATATAAGAGGAGCAAGAAATAAAATGTGGGGGAAATAAGTGCTGCAGAAGCTGAGTTCAGAGCTATGGCTTGAGGAAGCTGTGAGAGTTTGTGGTTGCAAACACTTCTCAAAGAACTGCGTGTTGATGTGGAATGCGCCTGATATACATCCCAACACAGAAGAAAGTTGCTTATGTCCTCACCAAGGTACTTCCAAGAGAAAATTTAGATGAATGCACAAGAGAGATAAACATGATCATTATCCATCATCCAACTTGAGGGGGAGTGTGAGAAACCCTTTACATTTATGAGCCAAAAGCAAAGGCAACATTTTCGTTTATTGTGAGCATTTGTTGTAGATATCATTGTTTTGCTGTATATATATTCCCATACCAAGTACATTTGAGAATTGAGGATGAAATAATGATTTTCACTCTCCACATCTCCCCCACGACTACTTGGGAATATTCTTTCAAAAGATAAATGCTCCTCTAGTCCTAAATGCAGGATCTAGTTTGGAGGTGAATTTTGGTCCTAAATGTAAGACCTTTATCCACTTTATATCTCATATTTATCATTTTTCCCCCAAACATATTTGTCTATGACGGGACCAGTATGCCACCAACTCACACTTATAGGAGGAAGAACCATATAGCTACTTGAATTGGGTTAGCTACAAGGGAATGGGCTTGGGTTTGGAATTCCATGGCCCACTTGAGTTAGGAAGGATCTGAGTAGTTATCTAGAGTTGTGTGCCCTAGTGAGGGGGACGATGAGTGATTAGCTAATTTTATGGGAGATCTGACCTCTCAAAAGTCAGGGATGTCTCCATTTGTTGTTGCTCTTGTTTTCTCTTCCTTATCGACATTGTAGCAAGGAATTGTTACTCATTGTTCCCTATTTTACCTCTTCCACTTCATTGAAGGGGTTTGTACTAGCATTTCCAGTTCCTCGGCTACTAATATAAGCTCAGATTCCTCAGTTTGTATCATTTCTTTTGTGGCACCATCATATTTGGTATTAGAGTAGTTGCTTTCAAGGGCATGGTGGGTACCAGAATAGAAGCTAGACTCGATAGTGTTGAAAGGGCAGTGGAAGGACTACAAAGGGCCAATGCTGAAGAAAAGGAAGAACGGGCCAATATGCAGAGAGTGCTTACCCAGCTGCAAAAGCAGAATGTGAACCTCCTTGCGATTTTGTAGATTCAGGGTCGACAACTTGAGGCCTTGACCCAACGGTTCAATACTGGAGGGACGCCGTCCAGGGGTGGACCCACTGGTATGCTCAACTTGGACGAGAAGGAGGGGACAAAGGGGGTGGACTCAAAGGAGAGAAGGGGGAGGAGGCCGGAGGTACCGGTGAAATAGATGAAAATGATAGTCTGAAGCATAGAAAGTTGGAGATTCCTTTTGTTGAAGGAGATGACCCGATTAGGTGGACCTGTAGGATGGAAAGGTATTTCATTGTCAGTGGGGTTAAGGAACCAAAGAAGTTAGATGTGGCTATGGTGGCTTTAGAAGGCCGTGCGGTGAGCGGGTTCTTATGGACTGAGGTTTGGGCAATAATTCTAGACTGGAAGTCGTTCAAATCCTCTGTGATCAAGTAGTTTCATTGCAACCAAGTGGATGACAATTATGAGCAAATTGCTGGACTGAGGCAAGAGGGATCAGTGACCTAATACCGGGAAAATGTTTTTGAACGGGTTGTAAGACAAAGTGAAGGCCGATGTACGATTGTTGAAGCCCAAGACGCCAAAGGCTCTCATGGATTATGCTTATCAAGAAGAAGGAAGGAATCTCACTCTAAGAAATACGGAGGAAAGGAAAGCACGAGGAGCAAGGCTAGGGTCCCAGCTTTCGTGGACAATGTCCAAGACCATTTAATCTAAGTTCTCCAGCCCAAGTAGCAGCCCAAAGTAATACTCAGTTTGTAGCCCACAAAACCACCCAACTTCTACCGATCCAAAAGAAAAAGAGGAATCGAGAGTAAGCAGCAATTGGGTTGGCCCGGTAAATAGCCCAACTAGTAACGAAGGGAGTAGTAGCACACGGGCATCTCATCAGATATCAGAGTCTGAAATGGATCGAAGGCAGCAACTCAGGTAATGTTTCAAGTGTGAGGAGAAATATAGCCCTACTCATAGATGTAAGGGGAAACAACTCCGGTTGATGATCTACGATGATTAAGAGGAGATAGAGGCCGAAGAAGGAGGGCGCGAAGGAGATGCAAAGGTTGAAGAAGAGAAAGAGGCAGCCACCATGCGATTGTGATCAGGGAAGGAGCTAAACCTCCAAATGTACGCCCTTATCGGTACACTTACAGGCACAAAACCGAGATTGAGAAGCTACTGAAGGAAATGATTGAAGTGGGGATAATAAGACCTAGCAGAGTCTGGTTTTCTTGGTTAAAAAGAAGGATGGTAGCTAGTGATTCTGTGTTAACTGCCGTGCCTTGAATACGATTACTATTCCAAATAAGTATCCCATACCTGCTATTGATTAATTATTAGATGAATTGGGGGGAACCACT
Source organism: Inga leiocalycina (assembly GCA_963242795.1). NCBI lineage: Eukaryota > Viridiplantae > Streptophyta > Magnoliopsida > Fabales > Fabaceae > Inga > Inga leiocalycina. The sequence goes on along the minus strand of OY725321.1, from coordinate 46,041,045 downwards.
GTGTTTTCTAAACTTGATCTTAAATCAGGGTATAACCAAATAAGGATCAAACTGGGGGATGAGCGTAAAACTGCTTTTAGAACACATGATGAGCATTACGAATTCTTTGTTATGCCTTTGGGTTCATTAATGCACCTTTTACTTTTCAGTCTTTGATGAATGATATATTCAAGGAACACTTGAAGAAGTTCATATTGGTGTTCTTCGATGACATCCTAGCACATAGCAAGAATGAGGCATCTCACTTATAACACTTGGAGACAGCTTTGAAATTGCTCCAGCAGCACCAGCTGGTGATTAATGTCAAAAAATGCAGTTTCGGTCAGACGATGCTAGAATACCTTGACCATATTATCTCCTCACAAGGGGTGCAAGCCAACCCAACTAAAATTGAAGCTATGGTCAAATGGCCTTTTCCCAAGGACGTGCAGAGTTTGAGAGGATTCCTAGGGCTCATTGGGTACTATCGGAAGTTTATTAAAGACTATGGTAAAATCGCAGCACCCTTGACCGTTGTTGAGGAAGAATGCATTCAAGTTGGGGGGGGGGGGGGATAAGGCATAGGGAGCTTTCAAGCAATTAAAGAAAGCCATGACTATGGCCCCGGTATTGGCAATGCCAAATTTCGAACTTCCTTTTGAGATAGAGGCGGATGCATGTGGAACAGGGGTTGGAGCAGTATTAATGCAAAAAGGAAGGCCCATTGCTTATTTCAGACAGCAATTATCCGAGAGAGCCCAGGCTGCATCAATATATGAGAAGGAGCTGTCCACCATTGTGTTAGCCGTGAGAAAGTGGCAACATTACTTAGCTGCCAAGCCATTTATAATTCAAACTGACCAGAAGGCATTAAAGCATTTATTGAAGCAGTAAATCATTGCACCAGATCAGAAAAGCTGGGTATCCAAACTTATTGGGTACAAACTTGAGATACATTACAAGCCGGGCGAAGAAAATCGTGCTGCTGATGCCTTATCTAGGAGAGACAGCAGTGAAATGATGTTAAGCGCGTTCTCATTGTGGCAATACGGTGGAATGGAGGAGTTTGAAGCAGAAATGGCCAAGGATGAGAAGCTCTATGGCATATGGCAGCAGGTAGTGACTGGAAAGGAAGCTCAAGAAGGCTATACCATCAAAAATGGAGTGTTAATGTACCGGGCAAAATTGGTCGTTCCTAGGAATTCACGAAAAACTTCTGCCCTGATAGCAGAATTCCACCATTCTCCCGTTGGGTAGCATTCTGGATACTTGCATATGTACAAGAGACTATCAGAGGTGGTGTACTAGGAAGGGATTAAGCGTGATGTCCAAGAACAAGTGGCTAGATGTGAAATCTGTCAACACAACAGGTATAAAGCTCTCTCCCCCACTAGATTATTGCAACCATTACCGATTCCCCCTTAGGTGTGGGAAGGTATTAGCATGGATTTTGTGATTGGCCTACCCAAGTCACATCGATTCGATACGGTAATGGTGGTGGTGGATACCTATCAAAGTATGCTCACTTTGTGCCCTTGTCACACCCATTCACTGCGAAGGATGTCGCTGGTGCATTTGTCCAAGAGATCATCAAGTTGCATGGAATCCCTAAATCCATCGTGTCTGACCAAGATAGGGTGTTCATTAGCCTTTTCTAGAGGGAGTTGTTCGCCCAATAGGGCACCACCCTGAAATTTAGTTCTGGTTACCACCCCCAAAACCAATGGTCAAACAGAGATGGTTAATCGAGGTTTGGAGCAATACCTACAGATCTTTGCAGGGGAGTGCCCCAAGAAAGGGGTCAAGATGTTACCATGGGCTGTATTTTGGTTTAACACCTCTTACAATTGATCCATTGACATGACTTCTTTCAAGGCTTTGTATGGCAGGGACCCCCCTACAGTTTAAGTGGAAAGGCAATTCTTCAATGGTGGAAGAGGTTAACATGCAGATTAAAGAAAGGAATGAGGTTCTGAGCATTCTGAAAACTCCCTTAGAAAAAGCTCAAGCTCAGATGCAACAACAGGCCAATAAAAAGAGGCGGGATGAAGAGTTGTTATTGGAGACATGGTTTACCTGAGGATCCAACCATACAAACTGAAAAACTTGGCTAAGAGACAGCACGAGAAGTTAGCACCGAGATACTATGGCCCATACAAAATTACCCAAAGAATCAGGAAGGTATCCTATAAGCTAAAGTTACCTGATTCAGTAAGAGTTCATCCTGTCTTTCACGTTTCCCAGCTCAAGCAATTGCTCTTCCTAACAGAGTAGGCTCAGCCACTACCTTCCTTCTGAAGAATATGAACTGCAAGTGCGGCCTCAAGATATACTTAAGAAGAGGCCAATGACAGATGGCAGCACCTAGATCCTGGTCAATTGGTATGAACTCCCTGACTGCGATAGTACTTGGGAGGATCTGAAGACAATCAAAATGCAGTTTCCACAGCTTCCCCTTGAGGACAAGGTGGCCCTTGTGGGGGAGGCAAATCATGGGCCCAATATGCCACCAACTCACACTTATAGGAGGAAAAACCACATAGCTACTTGAATTGGGTTAGCTCCAAGGGAATGGGCTTGGGTTTGGACTTCCGTGGCCCACTTGAATTAGGAAGGATCTGAGTGGTTATCTATGGTTGTGTGCCCTAGTGAGGGGGACAATGAGTGGTTAGCTAATTTTGTGGGCGAGCCTCTGACCTCTCAAAAGTCAGGGATGTCTCCATTTGCTGTTGCTCTTGTTTTCTCTTCATTATCGACACCGTAGCTAGGAGTTGTTAGTCACTTTTCCCTATTTTACCTCTTCCACTTCATTGAAGGGGTTTATACTAGCATTTCCAGTTACTCGGCTAATAATATAAGCTCAGATTCCTCAGTTCATATCATTTCTTTTGCGGCTCCATCAGTCTAACTTATAAAGTGATACATAACCTAATGTGACAAATATGTATTTTACAGAGATCATGTCACATGTTATAATTAAGTAATTTATTTAGCTTCCTTAATCTCCCCAATTAGGCAAAAAGATTTTACATTAAGGACCATAGAAGTACTTTGTTTCTATGTTCTTTAATTTTGTAGAGAAAACACAATTGGCCAAAAAAATCTAGAGAAAATGCACAACATAAATAGAAAGGAAATGCAAGACACATAGTTTGGCAAGTTCTCTTGCACAAAAATAGAATCTCAAACTAAAACATACTCTTCCCCTAATCTGTGTAAAATACATACTAAATAAAGTAAACAAACACAATTACTGAAACGGGAAGTACCCAATGTAAACCAAAAACACATCAAGGGCATGACTTGTTAAAGCACTTGCGACCCATGAACAGCACAACAATACCAATGTTCAATGCTGTATATGTGCATAATCGTGAACAATGCATGAATATTACGATGGAAAGCAACAAACCTTTGCATCCCATGAAAAGTTTCCATTCTTCACTGAGATTGCTGGTAATCCTGGCTCTAGAGGTGGATTAGGCATAAGAATCCGTTCTTCTGCTAAGAGCAACTCTTCTAGACGCTTCAAGGATACATTTGCATTAACAACCTTTTAAAGAAAAGTAACATCAGGACTTTTGAAGAGAAACTCCAGTATAACAAAAATGTTGCAAAAAAATTCCCATGTCAGATTTCCGTATGCATGTACAGAAGTTTATTCAGCCTCCTGTTTGGTATTTTATCAAAGAAATTAAAAAAAGTAAAAACAAGACTATTGTACAACACAACTTGACCGCGAATAAGAAAAGTAATATGGAAAATCCTGTTTTGTTATTAAAAATTAAATCATTGACGAGCAATGATATTAGTACATCAATGGAGGATAAGGAATCCTCCACGACCAAAAAAAAATCCTCTCCCAGAAACATATACCACAATCAAGTAAAAAATACACATTACCAAAGGGCTTTATTGCCCTATTTGTTCCCAGAGCCTTTGTACTGAGCAAAAATGAGGAACAACCTATTCCAAATTCACTAAGCCACTTCATAAAGCAGTAGAAGGGTTGTCTCTACTCCCTAAACTCTAGCCCACCTATTTGTACTACTCAATTAAGAATAATTTAGACAAGTATAGTTCCTCAAAACAAAAATTGGCTTAGCATACTAAAGAAACCAAAGTTGAAAAGTAAGATCTTGCACTTGTTGCTTCCCCAAATATCTCCCCATGACTAATTTAATTAATTCAAAGTTCCCTGGACTGACTACTAAACAAACTTTATGTACAAAATGATGCAGAATTGCAAAGTACAATAAGCAAATAATTGTTGCCTTGATTACCCTAACAAGGCATAAGGGAGAAGAAGGACCTGAGTAATAATATTAGGAAGCATGAAGAGGGGAAACCGTAACACAGCGAACAAAGAAAGGGATGTAAATGCTCTCGCAGGCGTTAGATCCCCTCCAAGCAAGGTGAATACTCCAAATGAAAGAACAGTAACAAAAACTGGAATGCTGTTTAGTATAAATGCATTACACTGCAAAATAAAAAGGCATCAAAGTCAAAAAATCAATATCAGAATAAAATTGCAAATAGTTTTCAAATAGTGTATTTCATTTGATCCTCAACATTTATAGTTGATGAAATAACACAAGAACCAGTAATAAAACTATCAGTTCTTCAAATATGAATGATTAATATATTATAGGGCTTGTTTAAAAGGAAAGCCTTTGCCACTTTCCAACGCAATCTTTCTTGCTAAAAGACAATGAAAGGCATGGTCATTCTGCTAGAAACAAGAGGGTACTAACTCATTCAAAATGGTCCACCCATTCTTGGGAAAATTTTGGTTGTTAGCATCTAAACCCAACTAATTATTAAAAGAGTGAAAGCGTTAAAGTATACATATTAAATTTGTAAGGAATAAATGTTCAGAAGTTCATTATCCTCTATATGGTCTTAATATTACAAAAACTGTGCTGATTAAACTTTGAATAAACTCCCTAGATAGATTACTGCAAATCACTTTAGTTATTCTCATGAATCATTCACCTGGGCAATGTTGATTCCTATCTATTTTTCAAACTATGCAATTTACACATTAACTGGTCTTTATTTTCTCAAATTCACCCAAACCTTGAAGATGAGTTGAAAAAGAAAGAAATTTACAAAAGAAAAAGTTTTGGAAGTGTTTGGGGAATATTAACAATATTCTGTATATCCTTCCTTTTCTGTCTTATATTGTGAATAATGTAATTACCCTTGATTACTTGGGATTCTTGATTGTGTTATCCGGTATTTACTAGGCTGATTTCTTGGGGACTGAAAAGCAAGATTGTTGCTCACCCCTATTTATGTACACAATTTCTCTGTGATTTTATACACAAAACTTCCATTTTCCGTTTATTCAGGAAGGACTGACCTATATTTTATCGTTATTTCACAAATGTATTTAGAGATCTCCATAGAAAATAATCAAATATGAAGCAGAGCTAAGTTGGTTTAGAAACTGTGCATGTAGCATCCCCAAGACATTTTAAAACAGGAATTAATCAGACAAGATAGCGGAGATCTATAAAATGGAACTCACATCATAACCAAAAATACATTTATATGCTAAATTTATAGCGTACCGCTCCAAGTAATAATGCCTTCCGGAACCATGATAATTCATCATCTCGGACAACTTGTACCTTAGATTGGAAACTACTCTCCCATGCATAACATCTAAAGCATGTGAATCACACAATTAACAGAAAATGAACTTGTTTTACCGAAGTAAAAAATAATGAAATGTATATAGTTAATCATATTGGAGAAAACCATACTTTACAGTGTCCATAGCAGCCAAAATTTCATTCATCAGACCAATTCTCTTGTCTGTACGCTGCAACCCTTCCTTGGACCACTTTTGCATTCTACTAATGATAAAAGTCTGCTTCCACAACATAAGTTATGGGCACAGAATTAAATGATTGTACATGCACACTTCAATGACAGATGCTAAAAGTCCAAATCCCAGGGAGCATAAAGATAATACGCCACACACAAAGTTCCAACTTCAGCAAAAATTAAAAAAATAAAAATAAAAGCTATTTTGTGGGCCCAAAAAAGATACATTAAAACACCTTTTACTTCATTGAAAGTCTTATTCCAAACGCTGCATGTTCAAAAAGCGAAGAGCAACATTTCTGTCTTCCACAGAATAATTCTTGTACCACATTCAAATAGAAGGCAAGTACATAAAATGGAATTAAGGCACTAAAGTTTCCTTAAAATTCCTAGTCCACACAAAATGAAAGAAAAGAAAGGTACATTAATGGAGCACAATCCTTCAGGGAATCATTTTTGGTTTTTTCACCCAAAATAAGGTGCTGTGACAGCATATATACAGCAAACAGAAGCATGAAAACATAGACAATCTAAGCCTACTGGATACGCCTACATCGAAATACATAAATGCAATATTTGAAAGTCCCACATATAATAATTAGAAAATAAATTAAGGATAGACAACAAAACCATCAAACTTACTAACTAGAAAGGTAAAAAAAAAAACAGTTTAGCTGCACAAACCCCTGTACCCAGAAAACTAATAAATGTTTATGTTTCTAGTTTCTAAATCTTAACAACACAAACATTTATAGATACAGCTGGACTGACCTTTCTGGACTAGAGCAAGTAATTTGAATTAATTCTATAAATTACTTCTGTCAAACAAATGCCTTTACTAATGTTTTTTCCACAAAACTCAGAATAAGAAAAAGACTATACATATTCTCTCAATTCAAGACGAACAAAGGAGAATCAAGTTCACGAAGCCAACAAAATCAAACGTCAAATCCTTCCATCAAGCAAAGTGAAATCACAAAACAAATTAGAGATTTCCAATGACAAAATCAACAACTGTATCATAGAGATTTCATAGAATGAAAATTCCAACTCCAGCCATTACATTGACAGATTAAATTGCAGAGATCAGAGCACCATACAAGGTAGATGCCAAATAAGGCAAGGAATCACAAAAAACAAAACTACAAATGGTCCTCCCAAAGCCCAAGTGCCATTTCCACTAAAAGAAATTGAAGGTAAACAGGGAAAAAAAGCCACAGAAATACTTTTAATGGCCAGCATGCATTTAAAATTCATTAGACAAAGTAGATCAGTTTCTGTACCTGTATAGGGAACAATAGAACCAGCAATAAAACGCCAAGAAGAGAAGCAACACCTAGTTGTTGGTATAGAAGAACCAACGCAACAATGATACGAAATGGAGCTGACCACAAAGTATGAAGTGACTGACAGATTTGCTGTTTTGGGAGAAGAAAAGAGACCAACCACAGTTATTAAACATTAAGCATATTATGATCTACTTTCTAAATTAAATTATATTATTCTCAAGTACGTTGGCCCAGACCATCAAATTTTTATGTATAATTGTGAAGAATAAGGACGAAGTAATCCAAGAGGATATAAGAAATAGCGCGAAGAGTATATCTTCCATTGATCTAACAAGACATATAGCAGTAGCATAAACTAATCTGATACAAATACAATATCAGATAAAGAAATAATTTGGAAAAAAACAAATAATAACTACAAATCTATAAGTGCTGTGAAACTTACACACTAATATGCCTCCTTTAATGACTAGCCCAAACACAGAAATCAAAGTGAGTAAAAGTCCTAATAAATCGAAGATTTATTATGAAGTAATCTAAGATTGCACACTCACCATCAAGCTTGTATAAAGTTAACTATCAACCATACCCGACTTTGATAGATGTATACCAAACTAAGTTCTTGGGATGGAGATAAGAAGAAAAAAGTAACAGTAACAGAGAAGATAATTCTTCGACAAATTATTCATCCCAATCAGAAAGAAACGTGAACAGCAATGGGAGATATGGCAGACTTAATGATGAAGCCAAGAATCAAGGCATATACAATCAAAGTATAATTTGAATTTTGAATTCCTGTTATTTACATTTAATTCCTATATTTGATCCCTATAATTTTAGGATTCCCACACTCCCTGTCAAGTTGGATCATAGTAGATATTGATCATGTCGAACTTGCAAACAAAATATTCAAACTTATCCCTGGAAAGTCTTTTTGTTCAAACATCTGCAGTCTGCTCCCACAAGGGTATATAAGTTAGACTGATTATTCCATCATCTATCTTTTCTCTTATGAAGTGCCTATCATTCTCCACGTTTTGTTCTGTCATGCTGCACCGGCTTGTGTGATATATTAATTGCAGCCATGTTGTCTGAGTAGAGTCAGTCCGGCAAACTCACTCCTCTTCAAATACTCAGTTCGTCCATAAGCCCTCACAAATTCCGAGTGCTACAGCCTTGAACTCAGCTTTTTCACTGCTCCTTGCCACCACACACTGCTTTTTTGCTTCTCCAGGTAACTAGGTTGCCCCAAACTGTTGGAAGTAACAGTGGGCCTACCGCCCTTGTTGGGCCTTTTTAGTGATTAACCTAATATTCCTATTATAGGATGATTATCTCCTAGAATCGTATTCTACTTTATTGCTTATTATTTTTAGTTATTCTCTCTGAGAGTAGACTTTTTGTCATCTTGATCACCTGCCCAATCCACATCTGTCTATATTTCTACATTCCAATTCTCAAACTTCTTCCATAGGAGACCATGGCCTACAGAGCCTTTCAAGTACAAGAGGATCCTGTAAACTTCATTTATATGTTTTTGCTTCAGGTCATGAGTGTCAACTAACTACACCGACTGCAAAGCCAATGTCAAGTTGAGTGTGAGAAAAATAACTTAACTTTCCTACCCTTCATTGGTACCTTCCCTTGTCCACAGCCTTGCCTAGATCCTCTTTACTGATCTTATCAACTCATATGGGGGTGACATCCCTGTTTCCTTTAGGAGATCCAGAATATATTGCCTTTGGGAAGCATAAATCCCCTTTTCTGATCTAGCAACTTCCACCCCTAGATAATACTTTATTTCTTTGAGATCTTTGATATGGAATTCTTGGGCTAAGGCGTACTTAATACCCTCAATTGGTGTTGTATCATCCCCTATTAATACAATGTCATCAACATATACAGCTAGGACAGTAATCTTCCCATTCTAATGCTTGCAAAACAGAGTATGATCGCTTTGTCCTTGGGTGTAACCTTGTGCTTTGAGGAATTGCATGAATGTCTCAAACCATGCTCGAGGGGACTATTTCAAAACATACAATGACTTCTTTAGTCTACATAGCTGGTTTGCTTTCTTCCAAGGGAATCCTAGAGGCATTTTCATGTACACCTCTTCTTTCAACTCACCATTGAGAAAGACATCTTGACATCCAACAAACCCCATCCAAACCCCATGAACGCTTAACTTGCACCCTCAAGTGATCTGAGTAGTCTTCTGGTAGGCAAAGCTTGCAAGAAATCCTGTCAAACTCGTTGTTATAATCTGCCAAGGTTTCCTTTTGACTAAGGCGTATTAGATCTCCCATGGGCGCTTCATGTGCAGGTCCAACACATTCCTTCAGAATCTCGACATATTCGTCCCACTCCATTCCATCACCTTCCCACATTTTTTCACACTCTAAATACCACTAGAAGGTCTCATAATTATTTTTTATTCTTATTTAGTAACTCACTCTTATAACTGCCTATTCTGTTATTCTATTATTTGTAATGTATAATTGAAATTTGCTGGGCAAAATTGCAGCACAGCTCAGAATTTTATTGATTTAGTCGTGTGATACATGTATAGGAGAATACGTATGAACTGAATCTAATCAAATCCTATTTTAATCTAATCCTATCATTAAATAAGATAAGATTCTAATCCCTTAAATAGAAAATATAGTAAAAACAATATTATTTTGAGATGGAATAAATCAAAGTAGATAAAATAGATGAAATGGATAAACTTATTTATATGGGCTGGGCCAATGCCACGCTAAAAATCCTCAAGCTAGAAGATAGATATTCATCATTCCCAGCTTGCCAATTAAGTCTTCAAACTAACATCATATTTATCCAAGCTAAATTAAAAAAAGGAGAAACAAATATATAATAACAAAATAGATAATATCATGAACCATGAGTCTTCTAGAATCATATATCATTAATTTCAATAAAAAGACTAGATCACAAGTGAAGACAATCCTTGAAATCAAGCCCAACAAATCCCTACACCTGTTGTTCATTTATACACCATGTTCCTATTACCCACCAAGTTTTAGCACTTTATTGAAGCAAATGCTCTCATTCTATATAAAATCCTAGTCATTCAAACAGTACAAGTTTAGTCAACTGCTTCTCTAACATCATTCAGAAAGAAAAAGAGGGCAAAGGGATCAAAACAAAGAGGAAAAGCATACTTGAAGTGCCTCAGCATCAGTAGTCATCAAATTCGTTATTTTCCCAGATGCAAACTGCTTTCGGGCTTCATGAGTAAGTTTTAAAGATTTGCGAAACACAGCTGCCACCTACAATTTAAAAAAAACAGAAATACACAGCAATGCACAAATCATGTTCTAAATGCACAAGCAACCATCACCACAACTGAAAGCAAAGGAATTGTTAGATCCAATAAACTAATTCAAAACAATGATCTATTTGTTGGTTGACCCAGAATTTGCACACATTTTAAGGGTCATTTAACCTGATTTCCAGATACAAAAGGACTAATTACATGCAATAGCAGAAAAGAAATATACAAACTTGGATTCTAACAATAAAAATAGAAAAGGAATGCATTTGCTATGCATCAATTTGAAACTGTTGGATGAGGTCCTCAGTCCCTACTCAACAAATCACGATGGACCCCATTTATGTGAACAAAATTAAAAGGCTAAATAAGAGGTCATATCACAGTCAGATCAAGGAATCCAATATTTGCAAATGCCACCCCATACCGACGTAAAGGGAACCACAACAATCGTAGTGTGAAATACTTATATTAGCCATACGGTTAAAAGTCCTGCTTAAAATGTTAAACATAAAGCTTAATGGGAGAAAGAGGGTTTTTCGGCTGAAAAACGAAACTATAGCCAAGAAGATTAAAAAAACCATAGCCATCTAAAAATCAGTTCACAAGATTCCTAGACAAACAACCAAGATCAACTCAGAGAAGAACACAATGCCACCCTACACAAGGGCTAACCGACATAGATTAAGATTTCTTTTTGTTGCATTTAGTTTGATATCTTTAAAATGCTTTTTAAATTTTAGATTTAGTAGGTACCAGTCCAGGCATATACCAAATACCTTAAAGCACAATCAAAGGAAGACCAAAATGTACTCCAAATTTACAGAAGGAAAAAAGTCAGCCATAGAATAATCCTTCATCTCTCCAAAGCAAGACTAATAGTCCCAAACAAGACTGTGATGATCATTAACCGCATGTTTTATGTGAAGCATCTCATTTATAAGTTAGAGCACTAATTTCCTTTTCGATCTAACATTATTTTCTGAATTTTGTAGTTCTTTTTTTTTTTCTTGGGTGAATGACAGACTTGCTACATGTGATCTTCTATACATTCTTCCATCCTATAGAATTAATTCAAAAACTTCATTTATCAAAGTTGCAATGGAGGCAAACATTTTTTTCCTGGAAACAAGGAGAAATCTTAATCAAACTAAATTAATGGAATTACCAAAGTTGATCTTAGCCGAAAACCAACTCTCATGACATTCTGAAAATATTGAGCTTCAAATAAAACTCCGAAAACCTGCCAAAAAGAAATTTAGAGATCTCAATCAATGTTCTATAGATTCCAAAAACATTATAATATGAAGTAGAATAGAACCAAAGACATCAACACAACAAGCAAGTAATTTACTAGCAACTAGTTTCTTCACTAAAAGTGCTGGTCAATATAATGTAGTTTAAAATTAAGGAAGGGTTAAAAACCAAGGCAATATACGAAAGCCAGTAGCAATTCACAACTTTCTTTAACCACTAGAGTCTTTCACTAGCATCTCTAAGGTAAGAAGATAATAACCACATGCAATTACATTTATAGCATCATGCCTTCTTTACTTACCAAGCATAAATTACAACTAAATAAGAGGATTAGTAGGAAGCAAAGGAAGCTAATCACAGAAGTGCTTGCACAGTAGAAAGGGCTGCCAGATGAAGAAGCTTCTTGGATGCCACTTTTAAATTTCGGCAGCAGTTTCCAGCATTTAATGCAACAGATCCTTGAAGGCAAGCAATGTTTTGGGAGGGGGTATTGTCGTATACAACAATAAATATCATAAGTCAATTAGGCATTAGTTAAAACATAGCCGTTAGGAGGCTATAGCGCTAGTTACATTCTAAAGCCTATAGATAGATTCCCTCATTTGCAATCAATCAGACTTGTGCATCAATAACACTTGAGTTTGATCAATATATGAATATGCCTAATGGCCAAAATTCTGGGTTCCCAGGTAGACTTACAATACAGCAGATTGCGGCCCACATACACAACGATGTGGAAGACCTAGATCTTATACAGACAGTCTACTTGAACCTTTTGGACCGAAAGGATCGAGACGGAATAGGAGAAGCACGCCGCCAACCTTACTTCCGCATTAATCCGCTTAACCAAGGGCAAGATGAGGGACCACTTCTTATTGTGATTAAATTAAACCAAAGAAAGAAGCCACCGGAAAAAAACCTTTATTAGAAGTCGTTTTCACCTGATCGATCATATGTCTTAGCCAGAAACCAAGACTTTCCTACTGCCTTCAAGTACTATTCAGATTAGTTCTCTGCCTCTCTTTCTCTGATCATCTCTTCCCTGTCTCTCTATTCTGTGTCTATCTCTCTCTGTTCATCTCTCTCAATTCTCCTTACTCTCTTTCTCTCTCCTTTAACAATTATATAAACCTACATCATATAAGAACTAGGTCAAAGCACAATTAGGTACACAACAAACATTTCCCTCCATTGTTACATCCAAAACATCTCTTCAATAGTAAATTTGGGAGAACTAGTGAAGTGATTGGTAATGCTTTCTGATACCTTAGCACCTTACAATAAAAGTATAGACGCTCAAATTATAGGCTAAATTATACAAAATTCCTCTAAACTTTCACCCATGTACGAACAACTCTCTTTAGCTATAAACCTGACCCCAAAAGAGCAGCCTTTAAACTTTTTAGATCGTGCAAATAACCACATGCTATCAATTATTCCAACAAAGCATCATATGTTATTCACCAATTACCCATTTAAACTTTACTTTTTGTGTAGATAACCACCTTAAACTATGAGTAATAGGCAGAAGACCAAAATAAATATTAAGACATGCCTACTCCGCTTTTCACTACATTTAGCAAGAACATTTGAGGTCTCTTGAGCATTAAAACCTTGTCTAGCGCTAGATGGCTCATTAACTTTGTTGCTGATCACACAAAACTTGCATGGTTTTACATCATGAGGATGAAAGTGGAGACTACCAATATTGTCAAACAATCTGCTAAATTTGTTCATACAATCTCAAACACACAAAAATAATTAAACAACTACAAATATCTTGACGACTGATAACGGATTACTTAGAGAAGAAATAGAAATCTTGAAACCGTTGAATCCCCAATGATCACCACTAAGGTACCTAAATACAAATACCATTGGATGGAAGTTTTCTAACTACTATATGCTTTAAGCCATCAAAACCATAGATTCCAAACCCCTTATCACAAACACCTCAAAACATATTGAAACTAATCTTAAGAAATAGTCTTATCCTAATCAATATAGATATTACTCTATCCTGATTAAAACCCAACACTTAACCTCATCCTGGAAAACAACATTATCCGGCATTAACTAAAAAGTATCAAATAACACTTGACTGAAATAAACAACTAAAATAACTAAAATAGTAATTTCCAACAGACAACAGTCCCTCTCAAAAAGGATATTCTCTGCTTTGAGCTAATCTTCTAGCTTTGCCAATCTTCCTTAATCTTGCAAAGTTTTGTTTTGCTAATTTATTGATACGATCCAAATCGGTAGATAAAAATGATGAAGGAAACTCTCTTTATTAAATTATGAAATCAGAATCTAACTCGATAGTTAATAGAGGAAAATCTTTAATAAAAGATGAGCAAGAATCTTAAACTCATCTGACCAATAAACCAAAGGAGAATCTCCCAAATAAGAGAAATATGTCTCTGTAAAATTTCATATATTCTAGACCATGTTTACATGCATTGAGCCTCAATATTTGTAGACAAAAAGATAATAATAACTCCCTAAAATTCAGGCCCACTTACATGCATTGAGCCTCAATATTTATAGAGAAAAAGAGAATAACAGACCAAAATAAGTTCAATAAAATTATTTAAAATTGTTAGGAAATATGTATTAATGTAATTGATATATAATCAATTAAGATCCCTATCAATCAGGGATTACAATTAGGGAGTTATTAGGGAATTATTCTCATTAATAAGCCATTAATATTAAGGCTCCCCTCTCATGTATATATACATCTCATCTACACATGAATATACAAGTAATTCAGAGTATCTTTTCCCTCTATCTTTAAATGGTATCAAAGCCTAGTGCTCTCTCAAATATTTTTTTTTCTATCCAACGTGTTTTTTGCGGCTAATTTGTTCTCTATCAAAATTGTGTCCAAGACGAGGGGCTTCAGTGGGTGGTGCATTTCAAATGAATGTTCCCAAGCCTTTTTAGGCTGATGCTGTGTCAACTGCGTGTTTTATTATCAATCGTATGCCCTCTCCTGGCCTCAATGGTGACACTCCATACACGACTATGTTTCCTTCCAACCCCTTGTTTCCTATTGATCCAAAAATCTTTGGGTGTCTATTTCGTTCAAGATGTTTGTCCCACTATTACAAAACTTGATCCCATGTCTCTCAAGTGTGTCTTTCTTGGGTATTCTAAGGTTCAGAAGGGTTATCAGTGTTTATATCTCATTCTTTGTCGTTATCTTGTGTCTACAGACGTCACCTTCCATGAGTCGACTCCATTCTTTCTTTCCTCTTCCATGCCTCAATCCTCTGACAGATGATCTTGATGATCTCTTGGTGTATCAGGTTCACTTACCACCAATGCAAGTGTCTATTCCTTCACCTACTAAACCACCTCTCAATCATGTTTATCAGGAACATCCCAAGGAAAGTGATGTAGTCGATCATGTTCATGGACTACCAGTGCCCGCTTCAGCGTCTAATATAGAACAAGTACTCCCCACTCCTGCTACTGAACTTGCCCCTGAACCAGAAACGGTGCTTGATACTTCTGATACCCCTGATACTTCTGATGACTTGCCCATTGCCTTACGCAAAGGTAAATGTATTTGTACCTATCCTATTTCTTCTTTCATTTCCTATAACCACCTGTCTCCTCCATCCTATTCCTTCATGGCATCCTTAAACTTTATTACCATAACCTAAGGATGTGAGAAAAAAGGTTGATCTTAAGAAGATCAAACCATTTGCATATCCTGAGAGATACCATAGACTGATTGGAAAATTGAACTATCTCATAGTGACTCGCCCTGATGTGACCTTCCCAGTTAGTGTGCTTAGCCAATTCATGACGGCACCGACCGTTGCTCAGTGGCGAGCTTTGGAGCATGTCTTATATTACTTGAAGGGTTCACCTGGTCGTAGTATACTTTATACGAATCATTGCCACACCGAGATTGAATGCTTCTGAGATGCAGATCATGCTAGGTCAAAGGCTACCAGGAGATTCACCACAGAATTGCGTGTTTATTGGTGGAAATTTGGTGTCTTGGAGAAGCAAGAAGCAGGATGTGGTTTCTTAGTCTAGTGCGGAAGCTGAGTATATAGCCATGGCTCAGTCGGTGCAAGAAATGGTGTGGATTCACCAATTAATGAAGGAGGTTGGTTTTGCCATGTCATTGCCCGCAAAGCTATAGTGTGATAATAAAGCTGCTCTACACATACCCTCCAATTCTGTGTTTCATGAACATACGAAATACATTGAGATTGACCATCACTTTTTGCACGATAAGATCAAGGGAAACTTCATTTCTACAAGGCATGTGAGGTCTAGTGACCAATTGGGTGATCTGTTGTCTAAAGTCCTAAATAGGACTCATGTTGAATATCTTTGTAACAAGTTGAGTTTGATTAACATCTAAACTCCAACTTGAGGGGGAGTACTAGGAAATATGTATTAATGTAATTGATATGTAATCAATTAAGATCCCTATCAATCGGGGATTACAATTAGGGAGTCATAGGGGAATTATTCTCATTAATGAGCCATTAATATTGAGGCTCCCCTCTTATGTATATATACACCTCTTCTATACATGAATATACATGTAATTCAGAGTATCTTTACCCTTTATCTTTACAAAATTAAAATACTTGACTCAATAATCCAAACTGGACTCCACTTAATCCTAAACTTGTGCGGCACTTAACTAACCACTAAACCTGCTACTAAAACAACTAAAATGAATATTAATAAAATAAGATCAGACTAATTCAATCCTCTAAATTAAATGCAAGTGACTTCCAAACATAGTAATCTATCATTTATCAGTCTATTCTTCCCCTCAAATTGTAACAAGGGTCACGGCGTTGGGCGTCCTTTCCATAAATGTTGATTTTGGCTTTTCACTAACCATTAACATTTCCCCAGCTAACTGCCAACACACAAAATTATGCTCAACACCTATGGATGGTTTCTTTAACTCCAACCACAAAATATGGTTTTACACAGACCACTAAATGATGCCTTTTCTTTTTCCCTTTTCCTTTATACTAACAACCAACACATGACTTTCTTATAATTTTTTAAATCCATATTTGGTTCTCTATCTTGGACAGATAATTATGCTGATCTACACCATGGTTTCAGTTTTGTTGGTCATCTACAGTATCATTTTACAAATATGTGCAGAATTTTTAATTTTGTTAGAATGTGCAGTGCCTTCAGTTTTGCTGACCATTTAGAGACTTAAGTATGGCTGATCCACACAACTTAAGTTTTCTCCATCTGTCTCTGCAACATCAGAGGGGCTTTAACCTCCTTGATCTGGGTAACCATAGCTTCCCCAAATTAGGTTAAGCAACCAACAAAAACCATGAAGGCGATGAACCATGAACTAACTCAGTTTAATCATCCTTGTTTCTATTAAGTGTGTGTTCTGATTAGCTTTTAGAGAATAGCTTTTACAGTTTACGAGGAAAGTATGTGAGAGGAGTTTTGTCTCAATTTGCGGAAAAGTGCTTCTGAAACTATGGTTTTGAGGGTATAAGAACACACACCAAGTAAATAAACAGAAGAAACATTACATTAACAAATCATAAGAGATAGACAGAAGATCTCAATCAAGTAACTAAATGTAGGAAAATGCATATTTGAACAAAATACCTCAAATCAAAATATGATAACACCATCCTAATTAAACCAAACCCTCAAGGCGATCCTAAATAAGAACATTATACTAAAATAATTAAAAAATCAATAATTAAAACAACTAAAATAAATAAAAAATATCATTCTCAACAGGTTTCAAGTTGAAAACATCCTAACCAAAGCCTCAACTCAAATCAGGTTTGAATAACTTAGTAAGAGATGTAATATCGTACCACTCCAGCAAATATTGAGAAGGCATACACATAGCCAATCCACCCCGGCTCACTTCTTTGCATGGACTGCAATTAATTCATAGGACAAATCCAGTGAAATATTTTAGAAATTGTTAGTAATAATGGTATGTTTCCAAAACTCATGCAGATTATCGTAAAGCTCAATAAGCACAAGAAATCACCATTTACTAAAATATAAAATAATTCTAAAGCTGCTCTAATGCTAAAGAATACTGAAGGGAAAATAACCAGAATTAGTATCGGCTTCAGTTGTCATTTCCAAGAGAAGTCAAGGGAACTAAATGTAGAAATTTATGCCTATGCATGTCCATTGTTACTTTTTACACCATTCATTACAGAATTTGAGTTTGTACACACTAGATATTTTGCAAGTTCCAGAATAGAATGTAATTCTGATTCATGTAATAACATTTGTCTCCATCTTATTATCACGTATTATGTTCTTCCAGCGTTTCTTCATTCATATTTTGCAGAAATTGGTCTTATAAACTGCTTTTCCAGTTTAGGCTGAATGCCATTCATTCTCAAGGTGTTGCTTACATAATGCTTTTGGTCTACAAATCTTCTTTTTTTATTTTTTTTTTATAGGGCTCTAAATATTTTATATATCAGATATTTTTGGAGCTTTTCAACCACTTTTCTTCGATTTTGACAAAGGGGAAAATTAACTATACAAAATGGATGTTTCTACTTGAGTTTCTCATAGATAAAAACTAGGTTGAAGCATCCAAAGAATATCAACAAAGCTCCAAGTACAGCAACCTATGGCAGAATGCGTCATAACAAGAGAAGGTTTGAACTATTGATAATACAATCTGATATTGAGATGTCTTAGAAACAATTTCTGCAACTTGTTATGAAATTGCAGTCTTAGTTTATCATCAATAAAAAACCGAGAAATTTCTAGCCCCAACCCAATAATTCAATGAATCCAAAATAAATTTTCATGATATATCCCAAATTCCATTAAAATATATATATATATATAATATTTATATAGACGCACACAGCTTGAAAATTGAGGTTCTTATTCAACATAGTCTATTTTTATCCGTAAAAATACCCCAAACCTCCTGCAGTAAACAGGCTTCAGAAGAAAATAGAGTCACAAAAGGCTCTTGTTTTAACTCATTCCCAAATAATTAACAAAGAACCCCCAATAACCAGCAAATTAATACAAACATTATGGAACTGAGAGGAAAATTGTATCTCTCATTCTCTCTTAAGGGAATATTACATAATACAATTACTATATACACACAAGAGGAGACTTGTAGGAAATAAAAGCTAATTAAACCTAATAAATAGTAATAAAGCTATACAATTCTTTGCAATAAAAGCAAAATATTCCCACAAACATTTTGATCCTTGATGGCAGTATTTAAACATATTTAGCCCAAAAACATGACAGGTAACTAAAAATATAACATTTTTCATCTTTTTTCACAATGGATACGATGTACATTAGTAGTTGCAGCTTGAACTACAAAACTCTATATGTAAAATCCTACCTGCTTCTTTAAATGATATAATTAATATTTCACCCTGATGAAAATTTGAATGAGCATGTGGATGTCACATCCAAACCAAAGTAGGGCCAATGAAAAGCAAAAAAGAAAGGATCAATGATCCAATTATTGATGGATTTAGTAAGAAAGCAACTAACCTGTAGCAGCTCGTTCAATATAAGAGGCCCCGTAAATTGGGAAATGTCATTGCCAATCTACAAGTTGTCAATAGTAACATGTCAGAAGCACGTTTTCAATGAAAAAAAGTTTTCCACAAATCTTTTTCTGTCCATAGTTGATATGTATCATCACTTGGAAAAGGTACAAGCACATCCAATCAAAGAAGATCAAATAGTGACATCCCATGCGCGTGCACAAACACATTATTACCTTCCAAAAGCCTCCCCACCAAAACCTACAAAAAGGAAAATTAAAATGAGTGGCAAATCTTGTGAACATCAGAGGTAAATGCGTCATTAATAAATAATGACCAACTCATTTTATAGTAAAGGACAAGCACTTTTATTGACATAAAGTAATTGGATACTGTAGGAATTCAGAGTTCAATTTCCCTCTGAACTTATTCTACTAGATAGAAACGTTGTTACATTCATAGATGATAAAACAAAGAGATCGAAGTTCAATAACTAAGTGATAAAAACTATCCAAACTGTTGGAAATCAGCCCGTGATTGTATTCCATGATTTCAGCCCATCATATCCCTCTATC
Source organism: Inga leiocalycina (assembly GCA_963242795.1). Classification (NCBI taxonomy): domain Eukaryota; kingdom Viridiplantae; phylum Streptophyta; class Magnoliopsida; order Fabales; family Fabaceae; genus Inga; species Inga leiocalycina. Next base: position 46,021,283 of record OY725321.1, on the reverse strand, counting down.
ATATCCCTGATTCTGATTCCAGTATACAAAGTTTAGGAAAGATTATGATTTCTGTAATAATGTCTCATTATTGCACATTATAGACTAGTGATATGATTCCTCTGTTTTTGCCCTATATAACACACTGTAATCGTTGATATGGAATAAATGAGAAAATATTATATGCTTACACCTCCAATATGGTATCAGAGCGTGAGTGTGAGCGAGAGCCCTGACTGGTCACTCACTACCAAAGACCATAATAGAGAGACGGCAAGCGACAGAGACACAGAGAGAGAGAGAGAGAGAGGGACACCGGAAATTGGAAACCGATGCAGGACGGCGAGTGAGACTACACCGCTGGCACAAGGAGGACCAGAGACCGCCGATCGGCGGAACCCAAAAGCACGGCAACATTCGGAGACGTGCGTGACTCTCACACACCACCACAGAAGCTGCATGTGGTGTCCACGCACCGTTGCTACAGTGATTTTTCCGGCGAGCCATTTTTTCTAGAACCATGAACCTCTTAGAATTTCCTCCTCTTTTCGGCTCTATCCCTGGAAATTCATCTACAATCGGACTTCAACCTGCTGCACTCATGTCTGGTACAAATTCCACAACCTCTTCATCCAACAACTCATCTTCTCCCACAATTTACTCCATTACCAATAGCACCTTAATGGCCTCAGAATTTCTAGAACCTCAAAGTATGGTTATTAACCATAGGTTTAATGGAAGAAATTACCTCCAATGGTCCCAAAGCGCGCTAAGCTATATCTATGGAAAACGAAAGGAGAAATACATCAATGGGGCAGCACCACAGCCAGCCCCAGATGACCCAACCTTTGATATGTGGTTTGCTGAAAACAACCAAGTCATGCCTTGGCTCTGTAACTCTATGATTGTTGATATTAGTGAAGGCTATATCCTGGCAAATACTGCAAAAGAGATTTGGGATGCATCCAAAAGAACTTATTCCTCCCTTGATAACACTGCTGCCTTGATTCATTTGAAGCGCCAACTTCAAGATTTAAGACAAGGTACCCTAACAGTTACTGATTACTATAATGCGCTGATAAAACAATGGCAACAACAAGACTTGTTTGAAGTGCACCCTTGGAAAAATGTGCAGAATGCTCAGTTATACAAGAAGATACTAGAAGAAGGGAGAGTTTATGATTTTCTTCTCAGACTCAATGATTCGATTGAGGAAATATGAGGTAGAATAATGGGAATCAAACCCCTACCACACCTCTTTGATGCCATCAATCATGTGCAGTTCGAAGAAAGTCAGAAACTCTTGAACCGAAGCAGCCCAAGTCTTGTTGAGAGTTCAGCAACTACAGTACGAGGGCCACAGGAGGAATGGAAAAACAAATTGTGCAATTATTGCAAGAAGGGTCACATCAAGGAGGAATGTTGGAAACTGCACGGCAAACCATCCACTAGCAAACCACAGGGTCACCTCGCCTCCACTGAACAAAAGGCTGAGGACACTATTTCATCAAGTCAAGATGAACTGCAGATGCTCCGTCGAATACTTGAAAAATAGAATAAATCCAACTCTTTGCCAAGTGTTAATCGTGTACAATCAGGTAATTCTATCATAGCCCTCAATACTATACGAACTAGCGATGTTGCATGGATAGTTGATTCAGAAGTCATGGATCATATGACGAGTAATCGAACCTTACTTACAACTCTTAAACTGTGTCCGAAGCACCTTCGTGTCAAAGTTGCTAATGGGGTATTTACTAAAGTTGAAGGCATTGGCTCCGTCACACTATCCAATTCACTCAGCATTCACCATGTTCTATTTGTCCCAGCGCTTACTTGTAACTTAATATCTGTGAGCAAGTTAACGAAAGGACATATATGCAAAGTGATATTTGACGTTGATGTGTGTCTCTTTCAGGATTAACACTTGGGAAAGACAATTGGGACTTCTGAAGAGTGGGATGGACTTTTCTACCTGAAGAGATCAAAGATGGCGAATAAAGCGATATGGAACGCACAACATGCCCTAGTCAGCTCAAGTTCTCAAGACAAAGATGTACTTTTATGGCATTGTCGTTCAGGACATCCTAGTTTTGATTATATGAGACGTGTTTCTAAGTTTATTCAATAAAGATTCTGTTCCTTTTCACTGTGAAACTTGTCAATTGGCTAAACAAACCTGATCCTCCTATCCTAAACAATCCTACCGACCCACCGCTCCTTTCCAACTCATCCATAGTGACATTTGGAGCCCAACCAAAACAACCACCCAAAAAAATGAAAAATGGTTTGTCACCTTCATTGATGATCATACCAAACTCACATGGGTTTACTTGATGAAAGAAAAGTCCGAGGTGGCTCGAGTTTTCCAAAGCTTTCACAAATTTGTCCAGACCCAATTTCAATCCTCTATCAAAGTCCTTCGAAGTGATAATGGTAGGGAATACCTCAGTCATACCTTTAAAGAATTCCCTGATCAACAAGGAATTCACCATCAAACCTCCTGCACTTACACCCCTCAACAAAATGGGGTTGCCGAACAAAAAAACTGTCATCTGTTGGAGGTAACCCAAACACTGCTAATGGAAAAAAATGTTCCCATGACCTTCTGGGGAGATGCAGTCCTAACTGCGACCTACCTCATCAATCGAATGCCCTCTAAAGTCCTCAATTATGTCACCCTTGTCCAAACATTTCTTACCACCTTTCCCAATTGCCCTCTCATCAACCCCTTACCTTCGCAAGTGCTTGGGTGTGTTGTCTTTGTCCATGCCCTTGATGGAAGTAAGTTTGATGCCTGGTCCCAGAAATGCATATTCCTTGGCTACTCCTCCACCCAAAAAGGGTACAAGTGTTACTATCTGACTTCCAGGAAGTTGCATGTCTCCAAGGACACTCTGTTCTACGAGGAGAACGCTGACTATCCCAAATTACCCATTCGGGGGGAGTACTCAGATATTGAATGGCTAATTTCACATGAATCAACTTTTAAAGCCACTGATGCCCTGTTAACCCAAAAATCACCGATACCTTACCTAACTTCCTTGATACCTTGCCACAAAACCCTAATCCCTTACCTTCTACACCTCCTGATACCTTGCCACAAACCCCAATGACCCGAAAACACAGGTTGAGATCGTGACTAGGATGGATGCAGAAGATGGATCAGAGGGAGATGCTAGGCAACAATCTTAGGAAGCAAAGAGAAACGTCAATCCCACTCTAAGTAACAACCATGAATCTAACTTGATAATAGATCCTAAAGAGATGGGCTGGTCTATTGCACTAAGAAAAGGGGTAAGGTCTTGTACTCAGCATCCAATTCAACGGTTTGTTTCGTATGATAACCTGTTTGGCAAGATACAGAGCTTTGTTGTAAACAATGTACAGATTGAAATCCCTAACACCTTCCAACAAGCTAAGGCTAACCCAAAGTGGAAATAGGCTACAAAAGAGGAGCTAAAAGTACTTGAAGAAAGTAAAACGTGGGAAATCATATCCTGCCCTCCTGGAAAGAAACTTGTCGGGTGTAAGTGGATCTTTACCCCGAAGTTCAATCCTGATAGGAGCATCAACAAGTACAAAGCAAGATTAGTTGCGAAAGGGTATACACAGACCTATGGAATAGATTACCAGGAGACCTTTGCCCCACTAGCCAAATTCAACACAATCCAAATATTCTTGTCAATAGCAGCTAACTTGGATTGGTCACTACATCAGTTAGACGTTAAGAACGCATTCCTGAACGGTGACTTGGAGGAAGAGGTCTATATAGAGGTTCCAGATGGAGTCCTAGCTCTAAACGGGGTCAGTCTGCAAACTTAACAAGTCTCTGTATGGACTAAAACAATCCCCAAGGGCATGGTTTGGCCACTTCAACAAAGCAATAAACTTGGGTACAACCAGGGGCAAATAGATGACACATTGTTTATCAAGCATGATGAGGGAAGAATCACTATCCTGATTGTCTATGCGGATCATATAGTCATTACTGGAAATGATGAAAGTTCTATTGCTCAACTAAAGAGGGATTTGTCCATTGAATTCCAAGTTAAGGATCTCAACCAAATGAGATACTTCTTGGGTATGGAAGTGGTAAGAAAAAAGAGAGGCATCAATATATCCCAACAGAAGTACACCCTAGACCTGTTGCATGAGACAGGAATGTTAGGGGCATAACTCGAGGGAACACCGATTGAAGAAGGTTGTCGTCTAGAAATCAAAGAAAATGGTGTCCCGGTTGACTCTGAACAGTATAGAAGACTTTTAAGAAAGCTGATATACTTGACCCACACACGCCCAAATATCAACTATGCTGTTGGAATAGTAAGTCAGTTCATGCATCAACCACAGGAAAAACACATTGCAGCTATCTACAGAATCTTTAGTTATCTAAAATTCAATCCAGGAAGAGGAATCTTCTTCAAGAAGTGCACGGCCAAAAACTTAGATACCTACACCGACACAGACCATGCAAAAGACAGAGAAACCAGAAGATCAACGAGAGGATACTGTACATATATATGGGGAAATCTAGTGACATGGAGAAGCAAGAGGCAAACTGATGTGTCAAAGAGCAGTACGAAAGCAGAATTGAGAGCTGTGAGTGACGAAACATGTGAAGGACTCTGGGTTATCTGGTTACTAAAGGAATTAGGAATTCTATATGAGGGTCCCATGCAAGTTTGGTGTGACAACTAATCCAGCATGATCAAACAAAGCATGTTGAGGTAGATAGGCACTTTATTAAAGAGAAAGTTGAAGCAGGCATTATGACATTGTCTTATATACGGTTTGAAGAACAGATTGCAAATGTAATGACCAAGCCACTGGGCATATCTAAATTTGAAGAGTTCCACCGCAAGCTGGGAATGTTTGACATATACTCTCCAGCTTGAGGGGGAGTGTTGGAAATCAGCCCGTGATTGTATTCCATGATTTCAGCCCATCAAATGTAATGACCAAGCCACTGGGCAGATCTAAATTTGAAGAGTTTCGGCACAAGCTGGGAATGTTTGACATATACCCCCAGCTTGAAGGGGAGTGTTGGAAATCAGCCCGTGATTGTATTCCATGATTTCAGCCCATCATATCCCTCTATCATATCCCTGATTCTGATTCTAGAATACAAAGTTTAGGAAAGATTATGATTTCTGTAATAATGTCTCATTATGTCTCACTATTGCACATTATAGACCAACGATATGATTCCTCTGTTGCTGACCTATATAACACACTGTAATCGTTGATATGGAATAAATGAGAGAGTATTATATGCTTACACCTCCAATACAAACACAATAATGTTATTTCCTAAAAACATGATAAGGTTTAATATATAATAACATATAATTACCCTTAAGTAAGAATGTGTTTCTATTTTAGTTGGACCCAGAAGAAAGAGTAACCATGTAGTTCTTGAATTCATATGCCATTCTATATGGACAAGGCAGGCAAGACATTCAAATAAGATACACAAAACATGAATAACCACTGTTGCTGATAGCAACAGGCCATCATTGAGTATCTGAGGCAAGAATAATTGCACCTGCTCTTTTTTTTATTGTGCTCAAATACATAAGGTTCAATTCTAGACAGTAGATCTACTGCAAGGTTTGCCACCTATGTGTAGGCTAATATGGTCACCTGAAGAAGTACGAAGCAAGAGGTTATTTCAAGAAGTAGTGCGGAGTTTAAACTTGAGGATTGGCACAAGGGATGCCTGAAGGTATTTGGTTATTGATGTTACGAAGAACTTAAGAAGAAAGTGGACCTATCTGTGAAGATGTTTTGTGATAACACATCAGCCATAAAGATGGTCAAGAATCCTATTCAACATATGACATAACAAGTATGAAGAGGAAATGACGGAGTAAAAGATATTCAAAGTATCTTATGTCAGCTCTAAGTTCACAAGTAGCAGACTGAGTCTTTGATAAACCCAAATTTGAAGAGCTAGTATCCAAGCTGGGGACGATCAGCATCTACTCCCCAGCCTGAGGGTGAGTATTTAAGGCTTCATAAATTGATATTTATAAGTTTATATTTTATTAATTATGCATATTCTAGGATTAGATATAAATACTAACCTTTTTTTAGTTTCTAATCTTATTTTATATCTTAGATAATTATTCTAGAATTTTATTGTATCCCATATCTTAGATACTAAATCTAAGATATTAGAATCTAGGATCCTAGGGTTAGCTTCAGCACTCTGCCTATATTAAGTCATATTGTATTCAGATTAATTACTATGGAACAACATTAACAAGAGGCACAGCACCTCTATTTCTACAATTTTTTTTTAATGGAAAAAAAATGCTCTCCTAGGGAAGAGATTTAAAAAGAATGTCATGATCTACAAATCCTTAGCATACCTTCCTCCAAGGCTACTAGTTAATGCTCTTAATAGCCATGGTTTGGACTTTCGAGATTCCTCATTCCAACATCTTTGGAAGCTAAAAAGTCAAAAAGCACAACTTCCAATTATAATGCAATAAAAAAATGAAATAGAAATTAGTTTGAAGAGAAGCAAAAGCATACTTGTTGTTCAAAGTCTCTGTCCGATCCCAAGTATCTAATTTCCATACATCTTTCTCGGTAAGTGGTCGTTGATATCCCAACTTCATTATAGGATTCATCCAAGTGAAAGTTGTTTCTGCCAAAACATAATGATGAAATTGCAATGGCTTACAAAAGCAACTTATTTAGAAAATGATTAACTCTTAATTATAGTTACAATGAAAGTATAAAATTTCAACATATAAACTTTATACTTATCAAAGCAGATTGACGAATGAATTACTTCAACTACTTATCAAAGCTCCTTCTTAAGTACTAACTTTCACTTATTATAGTAGCATTTAATAGGAAAATGCTATAATGGAAAGAATAGTAGCACATTCAGCAAATACAGCTCATGAAACATCTCAGATCTAGTCCCAAATTTGGATGAATTGCATCATGTTCCATGGTTTTGTTTATCATAACAAATCTGACCTTTGATTGAGATCTAGGAACTTACAAAGCTGATTCTTTGAAAAAAAAATGTGAAACACTTTGAAATAATCAAGTTTGGGAGCTACGAGCGGGGCACAACAGTGGGCTAATTGAGTGGGATTAGTGACTGGTGAATTTGTAGCAAGATCATTTCTATATAGTAGTGAAAATTGGGCTTTAAAGGGATAGTAAGTGCATAAATGAGGAAGTTGAGATGAATGTGAGGCCATAAAAGAAAAGATTTGGGGTGGCATCTATTAAAGAAAAATTGGTAGAAAAATCATTTAAGGGGATTTAGACACACAAAAATGGCCAAAGCGAACGCTCATGAAGCTATTAACAGGGACCTCTTGGTTAACAATTTAAGATTTGGTTATTGATAGAGCACAATGACATTATGCGATCCATGTAGCCAACCCCACCTAGTGGGATAAGGTTTGTTGCTGCTGTTTTTGCTGAGGTAGTTCAATCCAATAATGGTGAGGTAATCTCCCATAGGATGCATGCACAAGATATTCTAGAAGAAACTAGCGTGTTAGATGGTTGACTACACTTCCAAAGATCCTAATATCAAACTTCTACTAGTCTAGAATAGGGCGAGCCTTTGACAAGCCTTGGTAAACATCAATGACTAATTAGAAAGTCACTTTATTTGACAATCACCAGACTAGATATTTCTTTTGTTGCAAGTGTAGAGACTCAGTTCTTACAATCCCCACATGCTAGTCATTGGGATGCGGGGATGTGCATTCCTAGATATATCAAAGGGGCACCTAGCAAGGGTTTACTGTATGAGGATCATAAACATTCCCAAGCAGTTGGGTATGCTGATGGACATTGAACAGGATCCCTAACACTAGTTACTGCATATTTCATGGGGGGGAAGTATAAGGAACAAGAAGTTATGGCAAGAAGGAGGAACGAGGACTGAAGTTGAGTACCAAGCCATGGCATTAGCTACATGTAGACTCGTGGATGAAAAAATTACTCCGAGAACTTCAGCTTGGAAACCTTTAAAAGAAGAAACTAAAATGTGACAATCAAGCTGCTATGCATGTTGCCTCTAATCTAATATTTCATGAAAGGGCCAAACAGACTCAAATCATTATCATTGCATCAAAGAGGAGATCCTATCTAGCACCATATCAACTCAACATTAGCTTTAGCCTCCGATGATTAACTAGATAATATTCTTGCAAAAGTATAAAGAGAACACAATATATCCTAAATTTGCAACAAGTGTAGCACATATGATTCATAGACTCCAACATGAGGAGTGTTGAGGATTATGTTTGACGCATCATTTATTGTAAATAAATATACTTTATTTTAGTTTATTAAGGCACACTGGACAATAATTAGGCATATATGATTTATATTTATTTGCTAATAGCTTTTTTGGCCACAACATTTTTATAAATAAAATGCCTAGTACATCACTTATCCATTAACCAAAGCTTACAATATACCATTTGTCCCAAGCTCCTTTTTATCTTGCTCATTCTCTACAATGTCACTTAAGATCTATGAATGTTTTGAGTGCGTTTGACTAGTTTCTGGTTTTAAGGAACAAAATAGGCCAATATGAGGTATTGATTAGGGTTGGGCCATATATATAGTTGTTAAAAGTCAAAGAGTAGATCGGTGGTTTAGCATGAGTTTTTTGACTTCTCTCTCCATCTATTTCTCCTTCAATCTCTCTGCCTATTTCCTCCATCAATTACTGCGTTTTCTACCACTATGTTTATCTATATATATTTTGTAATCTGCCCATTTTATATATATCAATGAAATGAAGGCTCTATAAGCCAATATGGTATCATAGCTACTCCAAGGATGATCCGCGGCTAGAGCAAGTGGCAGCAGCACTGAGATACAGCAAGGAGCGAGGGAGAACAATGAGAAACAGAGAAAACAGGGGATCGGCCAAACCTTCTTGATCTCCACAACACTGGCGAGTGGAATGACACCACCACCTCAGAAAGGATGGGGTGGCGCTGATCAGCGAATCCTGGAGGAGAGACAAGCATCTGACCGACGCTTGAGCCCCACGCGCCGCCACAGACGGTGGTTTCCGGCAACCCATTTTTCCAGAAAAATGGATTCCTCCGAATTTCCTCGTATTCTCAACTCTCTCTCTAAAGATCCAACTACAACCGGAACTAGTCCAATGGCACTCATGTCTGATGGGACTCAATCCTTTGATAAAGATGTACACAGCTCTTTTGCTACCATGGGCACTTGCAAATTCAGACCTAAGTGTTTGAACATTGAGAAACCAAGCAAGCAAGAAGCTAGTAAAGTAAAAACCAAGGTCATGAGGCGAGGAAAGAAATGTGAAGCTAAGCAGACTACTGTTAGCCCTTCTCCTGAGAGTTTCCTAGACATGGATCCAAGCCAATATACCAACAGTACAGTGGTGGCACCACAATTCTCCGATAGTCAAGAAGAATTACATATGCTTTGCCATATACTTGACAAGCAGAATTCTGTTCATAGTGTGAATCTTATACAATCAGGTAATTCCGTTATAGCCCTCAACACTGTGATGACTAGTGAAGATATTTGGATTGTTGACTCTGGAGCTACAGATCACATGACCGGTAACAGAAATTTATTCCACAACTTTAAATTCTGTAATGAACATCTCAAAGTAAAAGTAGCTAATGGTGCATACACAATGGCTGAGAGAATTGGCATGGTCACTTTATCTGATCACTTGGAACTTCACAATGTTCTATTTGTGCCTGCACTCACCTATAATCTAATATCTGTGAGCAAGTTAACTAAAGGTCGAATATGCCAAGTAATTTTTGAGGATAATCTGTGTTTTTCAAGATTTAAAATCGAGGAGGACGATTAAAACTTCTAGAGAATGGGATGGACTGTTCTATCTTGAAGCACCGAACTTGACAACTAACAATGCAAGGAAGGTAAGAAAGGCACTGGTCAATCTCAGGGTATTGCACATATGTGTGGGAAATCTAGTTACATGGAGAAGTAAGAAACAAACTGTGATGTCAACAAGTAGTGCGGAAGCTGAACTGAGAATTGTTAACAATAGAGTACGTGAAGGAATTTGGGTCATCAGATTACTGGAGTTAGGGATTGCACATGAGGGACCAATACAAGTTTGGTGTGACAACAAGGCCAGCATTGAAATGGTTAAGAACCCAGTTTATCATGATAGGACAAAACATATTGAAATAGATAGATACTTCATTAAAGAAAAGATTGAAGCAGGTATCATGAGTCTATCCTACGTCAAATCTAAAGACCAAATTGCAGATGTTATGACAAAACCACTAAGCAGAACTAAATTTGAAAGATTTCGGTGCAAGATGAGAATGATTGATATATACTCTCCAACTTGAGGGGGAGTGTTAAAAGTCAAAGAGTAGATCGGTGGTTTAGCATGAGTTTTCTGACTTCTCTCTCCATCTATTTTTCCTCCAATCTCTCTACCTATTTCCTCCGTCAATTACTGCGTTTTCTGTCACTCTATTTACCTATATATATTCTATAATACACCCATTTTATATATATCAATGAAATGAAGGCTCTATGAGCCAATAATAGTATACCATAGTAGTGATTAGACCACAAATTGTACAGCATGATTTTGTTTTGGCCCAAGCCAAAACTTGGGTTGCACTAAAATTCTTCAAATTAGAGCATTGCTGGTGTTGGTTCACAAATGGCCCAAATGGTGGAGTTAGAGCAGTTGATGTGATTAGTTAAAGGACAACCTAAACTTCATAAAGAAGCTGATATTTTAAGCCTAGAATTCAAGTTATGGTCTTTTGAAGTTCATAAACTAACTTGGTTTTGGATTTTGGCGCAGGAGTTAAGATGTTATGTCTCTTGTAGATTGGAAGTTGAATGCAATCCTTTCAAGGTCAACTGCTTCCCTGTAGTCTGTGGGATGTGAGATTTTTCTTCTATGTACGGTTGTCCAATGGTCCTTTAAAGTCAATGTTTGTCAAAAATGCATTCTAAACTTTTTCCCAATCGTCCTTAGGGCATTTTAAGCTGTTTTAAAAGGGTTCAAATTTCCCAATAGTTTTAAGAAAAATTGCATTTCCTTTTTTAAAATTAATGTAAATCTTCATTAAATTAGTATAAATAAGGGTGTCACAACTCTTTTGAAAACTAGAATATATGTTCTATGATTTATCAATGAGTACATATAGTTAAGGATGCACTACACATTCTCCAATGGGGATATTCAAGACTTTCTTGACATCTAGAAGTTCTACCAGTTGAGTAAATACTTACTTGAAAATATGCTGCCATGCCTCTCAGGACATATTTGTTCCCCACCTGGGAGTTCTTCATATGCAATATCAGTGACCAATTCACTTTGGATAGGAGTATAACCAGGATAAGGATCTAAATTAGGACCATACACAAGCAACAATATTCCAAACAAAGCCTGGACCAAAAAATAAGATCATGTGTTAAGTTTGCCATGAGATTTTTAAACCAATAATGATGATGATTATGATGATGATGATAGTAACTGTAATAGTAAAAGGAGAGAGTAGAAAGTATTGAATTTTAGAAATTCTCAAATAAGAAAATAAAAAAAAAGGAAAGAGTTCATGTCATCATGACCAATTAAAGAACAGGCATGCCCTTAAAAAAAAACAACCATTGATGTCCAATCCAATCAGATATGCCCTTAGTATTGCGGGTCTCCAAAATAGGCACTTTTCTTTTCCATATTTATAGATAGGTGTTCGAGGGGCATCAGCCCAACTCAGAAATGAGCGAATCTGGACACTTTAAGATTTACCCAAGCATGTCCACCCCATGAAACTTTGAAAATCCATCTTTATGAATTGGGTTGGCCATTGATAATCCATTTGATCAAAATCATCACATTGCCCCCTTACTTGGTCGTCTTCATTACATACATGATGACATCCTTCTTTTTGTCCGCACCCATTGTTAATGGAGGTTTCCATCCCTGACGCACATAAGCCCTAGAGCTTATTCCAAATAGCATCTACAATATCAGGTAATGTATAAACCTCGATAAGCCTTGGATTAATCAGCACAAATCTTTCTTCCAACTCTTTTTGACAAGCCTAGGACCTTATGCTCATAAGGCCAAGGAAGGCATGATTCTAGATGCAGCGATTATCGGATTTGGTTGAGAAAAAGATTGAGAAGGAAAGAGAAAAGAAGGAAACAAAGAGAGGAAACGAGAAACTGATATGAAATTGTAATTCTATAAATTCCATATTTCAAATATTAGGTAAGTTAGTTAGGGGAAGGGCAGTTGTTAGTGGCATTAGCTATTATTAGAGTAGCATTAGCCAAACATAGCACTAGTTGTGTTTCCTAGCTAATTAAGATAGAATTAGAGCAATATTACCCTTGAACCCTAAGTCTATATAAGAAGCATCCCCTCATTGTAACAGGTTGTTGCCCATTGTTGAATGAATGATTCAATGTGAATTACTTGTGTCTCTATCCCTCTCTCTTCTCTCTTTTCTCAACCCTCTCTAATCTCTCTTCTACCTAACTTCCCCTTCTTACTCCTTCACCAACACAATTCTGTCAACAATTCCAGAATCGCATCAGTGATATCAGAGCGTTAATCCTCAGCAACAGGTTCTTCTAGCTACCGCATGGCAAAAACAAGATTTCAAGAAGGATCAAGAACAGCTAAGGAAAGATTTCAAGCCATTGAGCAGCACCTACAAACCATGGACAACATGTTGTAGGGGCTGCTAGCAAGGTTCAATACTAGTTTAGCCAATTTGCAGCAAGAAATCCCTGCTTCTGGCCAGAATGGGATTCGACACCATGAAAGAATATGACCAAAACAATGCCCAGGAAAACCCCACTACCAGACACCGACACAATTCACAAAATTAGAATTTCCCAAATACTCAATAGACGATATACTGACCCAGTTGCTCAAGTGTGAGCGGTTCTTTGAATTTGATGATACTCCCAAAAAAAGCAAGGTAAAGATAGCTTCACTAAATCTTGATGACAAGACATTCTACTAGCATCGTGAGCTTGAAAGGAGATTGCATGGGCGTCTACCTTCTTGGGATGATTATGCTGTGATTTTGCAAGACAATTTTGGGCCAACGATCGAAAATCTGATAAGCGAGCTTACCCACTTGTGACAAGCGGGGACTTTGGTGGAGTATAATGTCGACTTTGATTTTATCGTGGCTAAACTAGATCTTCCTAAAGATTATTTGGTGGGGCATATGTTTCAGCCTTTAAAGAAGAATTAGCAAGCTCGGCCCAAATGTTTAACCCTAGAATATTAACAAAGGCACGAAGACTGGCCAAAATGCAAGAGATGAATTCCAAGATTATCTTCGAGAAATCAGGACAACAAGTGCCCGCAACATCCCAAATAGCATCTTCAACAAGTCCCCCTAATAATTCAGCCATGGCACCATATCAAACAACATTAATGGCGTCCAAACCCTCTCTGGCCAATAAAACCATTGGTAATAGTTCAAACATTCCATCTTTAATGCCCAAGAACCCAAACTGAGTTTTCAAACCTCTCACCCCTGAAGAAACAGAACACTGATTGAAAAATCTGTTTCTACTGTCATGCACCCTTTTCCAACGACCACAAGTGCTCTCAAAGGAAAAAAAATTGCAGCTTCATTATATTGGGCAGGACCTGGACCTTAATGACAACACCGATGACTTCCTTGAGGATCAAGCCATTGATGCAGAACAACCAAGTATCTCTCTACATGCTATTGAGGGTGTTGGTAGTGCTACTTCAATGAGGGTGCAAGGGCAAGTGGGAAAACAGCCAATTCAAATTCTAATTGACAGTGGAAGTACCCATGACTTGCTTGATTTAAAGTTGGCCAGAAAACTAGGTTGGAGGGGTGATGATTCTGTTTTTTCTCCTTTTGAAGTTGTTGGTGGCCAGAAACTTAAAAGTATATGGCGTGTGGAAGGGTTTTAAATGGAAGATGCAAGGTTTGGAGTTCATCTTTGACTTCAGAATCACAGAATTAAACACTTAGGATGTTGTTTTAGGGCTGCATTGGGTTTTTTTTTTTTTGGCCAAAAGGGCTTCTTTGGCTTAAAAGCATTAAAAATGCATTCTGGGATTATGACACTTTGTCATTGTATTTCTGCTACGAAGGAAGTACTAGGAAATTGTAGGCTGTTTCCCCTAATTCTTGGCAACTAATGCATCCCAATAAAGCCACCATTCACTCCCTTCAAGAAGAACAGGTTTTTCTCCTTCGATTGGTGAAGACACCAAGTGAAACATCCAATATCTAACAATTACAGATGCTGCCAACAACACACCAGCAGAGGTTCAGAAGGTTTTAAGCAAGTTTCAGGGTGTATTTGAAGAACCAAAGAGCCTCCCTCCACTAAGGGAAGGTCACAATCGTCCTATAGTGCTTAAAGAAGGCACCAACCCAATAAGCTTGAAGCCTTGCTGCTACCCCGCTGCTCAAAGGGACACCATTGAGAATTTAATAGCAGAATTGATGCAAGCTGGGGTTATTCAACCTAGTTCATCACCTTTTCAGCTCCAATTGTTCTAGTCAAGAAGAAAGATAGGCCATGGAGGATGTGTATCGATTTTTGTGAACTTAACAAGGCTACAGCTAATAATCGATATCCTATACCACTTATAGAGGAGCTATTCGAAGAATTGGGAGCTGCTAGGTGGTTTACTGAGCTTGACTTAAGAGCTGGCTATCACCAAATAAGGATGGAGTCGGAAGACGTGCACCTAACAATGTTCAAATCCCACTCTAGGCATTATGAGTGGATCGTCATGCCATTTGGTTTGATCAACCGCCAGCCACATTCCAGGGAGCTATAAACAACCTATTTCGATTGCATTTATGCAAGTTTTTCTTAGTATTTTTTGATGATATTCTGATTTACAGCTCTTCTCTTGCAAATCATGCTGCACATTTGAAGAAAGTGCTGAAAATCTTCAAAGACAACCAATTCTTTGTGAAACAATCCAAGTGCACATTTGCTGCAACTAATGTGGAGTATTTTGGGCACATTATTGGTGCTAGAACAGTCTCTACCAATCCCAAGATACAAGCAGTAAAGGACTGGCCTCTACCCACTACTATCAAGCAACTAAGATGCTTTATCAGAGACTTTGGCACCATAGCATAGCCTCTCACATCCTTACTTAAGAAGAAAGGGTTTGTGTTGACTCAAGTGGCTACGGCCTCTCGCATCCTCACTACAGCCCTAGTTCTCTCCCTACCTGATTTTTCAAAGCAATTTGTTGTTGAAGCTTATGCATGTAGCGCCGGAACAAGGGTTGTTCTAATGCAAGAAGGAAGCCTCTTGCATACTTTAGTAAGGGATTATCACATCAACATCAGCAACTCTCCGTTTATGAGAAAGAATTGATGGTTGTGGTCTTAGCAATGCTTCATTGGCATCAAGACTTAGAGAGGAAGCGATTTGTCGTACACATAAACTGACAAAGCCTTACATACCGTCTTGGGCAGCAGCTACGAACCTTATTTCAGATGTTTTTGGTGGCTAAGCTAGCTGGTTTTGATAATGAGATTCAATACAAAAAGGGTTAAGACAATTCGGTGGCCGATGCACTATCTAGAATGCCTAAATCGTAGCTGATGCAAATTGTTCTAGACAATGCTTCCCCTGAATTGTTGCAGCACATTAAACAAAGTTGGGACCAAGATGAGTACTTGCAACAATTGCTTCCTAAAGTACAAGTTACTGATGGACCCCTTAACCATTTCACTTGGAGTGATGATTTATTGAGAAGGAAGGGTAAGCTAGTGATAGGCAATGATGCTACCCTTACGAAGAAAATCCTAGATTGGTTGCACTCAAGTCCACAAGGAGGGAATTCGGGCATACAAGCTAACTATCAAAGAATTAATGGCCTCTTTTGGTGGCGTAAGCTATTTGAGGATGTTATGACCTATGAGAAGGCTTGTGATACTTGTGCTCGTTGCAAGTATAAAACCATTGCTTCTCCTGGGCTACTACAACCTCTCCCTATTCCTGGCCACATATGGGAGTCAATCACCATGGACTTTATTGAAGACCTCCCTAAATCTAATGGGAAAGAGGTAATTTGGGTCATAGTTGATAGAATGAGTAAACACGCTCATTTTGTGGCCCTTTCTCATCCATACACAGCAGCATCTCTAGCTCAAGTGTTACTTGATCAAACCTACAAGCTACATGGCGCACCTACCGAGGTCACTAGTGACCGAGATCCAATCTTTGATAGCAATTTCTGGAAGGAGTTCCTACATGTTTTGGGGATGCAACAAAAATTGTCATCTGCCTATCACCCTCAAACCGATAAGCAATCTGAAGTGCTTAATAGGTGCCTAGAAACGTATCTAAGACGAATGTGTTGTGAAAAGCCCAAAGAGTGGAGCAAGTGGTTATCACAAGCCGAGTGGTGGTATAATACATCTTTTCATACATCCACAAAAGCATTTCCATATGAGCTTTTGTATGCCAAAAGCCTCCTCTCCATTGTCCCTACTTGCCTCATAATTTGGTACTGGAGGCATTGCATTGAACACCATTTGCATCGTGCAACTAATAAAATGAAGCAGAAGGCTGACTTGCATAGGTCTAACCGTGAATTTCTTGTTGGTCAGTGGGAGTTTCTTCAGCTACAACCATATAGACAGATTTCTACTGTTGTTAAGAGCTCACAAAAGCTTGCTCCAAGGTATTTTGAATCACATCAGGTGCTGGAAAGATTGGTCCTGTTGCTTATTAACTTGAGCTACCTCCGGGGTCGAGGTTCACCCTACTTCCCACGTTTCTATGCTGAAATTGTGTCCTAATCCCGCTGTGAAACCTTGGCATCCCCCACCAAACTTCCCAAAGCCTCCACCTTCCTTGCTTCTTGAGAAAATCCTTAAACAAAGGTCTGTTAGGAGGCGAAGAAGCCTCATTACGGATGTGCTTGTGCAATGGAAAGGGTTGCCAGATGAAGAAGCTTCATGGATGCCACTTCTTCGGTTTCAAGAGCAATTTCCAAATTTCCATATCACTCATCCTTGATGGCAAGGATGTCAAAGGGGGGTATGTTGATATGAAATGTAATTCTATAAATTCTATATTTTAAATGTCTAAGTTAGTTAGGGGAAGAGCATCTGTTAGTGGTATTAGCTATTATTAGAGTAGCATTAGCCAAACAAAGCACTAGTTGTGTCCCCTAGCTAATTAAGATAGAATTAGAGCAATATTACCCTTGAACCCCCTAGCTCTATATAAGAAGCATCCCCTCATTGTAACATGTTGTCTATTGTTGAATGAATGATTCAGTGTGAATTCTCTGTGTCTCTATCTCTCTCTCTCTGTCTTCTCTCTTCTCTCAACCCTCTCTAATCTCTCTTCTACCTAAGTTCCCCTTCTTCCTCCCTCACCAACGTAATTCTGTAACAATTACAGAATTGCATCAGAAACAGAGAGAGGAATCTGAATAATATGAATCTTATTGAATCACAAATCAAAAATCAGGAAAGTTACACATATATAGGCATTCTTTTTAATAGATGTCCTAATCTATCCAAATCCCACTAATATTAGGATAATATTTAAAATCCTTTTTAAATCTATTTAAAATAAAATCCCATCTATTGAAATCTCTTCTTATTTATAATGACATAACATCCTTCCTCTATTTATCTTGTCTTGTATTATCTCTTTCTAAAGAAATAAGAATATGAAACATTGTTACCCTTTTCAGGTCTCATTAAAATTTCAATATACAATAGGAGCCAGCCCCACAATTATTAGCAAATAAGTATGCAAAAACCTTGAAGATCCATCACCCAAATAATTCAAAGACAAATAAAGAAAATAAAAATTGATCGTAGAGCACAAAACATAGAGCACAAGAGTACCTGTATGACAACCTCACTTGTGTATAAATATAACATCGATCTGCAAAGTCAGACACAAATGTGAAATTGAAGAAAAGACTGACAAGCATCACACAAGATTTGAACATGATAACATGACTTGATATAACATTTAGCATTGTTGAAATCAAGTCCAAAGTAACAAGTTGAGCCCTCTCTAGTCAAGACAACAGCTAGAGAGGATCCAATCATGTATTTCAATCTATTTCACTAGATAACAAATTTCAAGTAGGCAAAAAACGCAAATGCATGGTCAAATTAACTGCGGGAAAATATTATACTTCAAAAACTTTGATTCTACTCATGTAAAATTTTTGACCTCACAATTGCAGTGATAACATGTCTTGATATAACATTTAGCATTGTTGAAATCAAAACCAAAGTTGAACCCTCTCTAGTCAAGACAACAACTAGAGAGGATCCAATCATGTATTTCAATCTATTTTACTAGATAACAAATTTCAAGTAGGCAAAAAAACGCAAATGCAAGGTCAAATTGACTGCGGGGAAATATTATACTTCAAAAACTTTGATTCTACTCATGCAAAATTTTTGGCCTCACAATTGCAGTTTTTGTCTTCCTTTTGGAAATTTGTACCTTAATAAAAGGCTTCCAGCTTAATCATTGCCTAAATCCTAACCGATCACCTAGATTGAACAATGTAGCATATATAGCTCACATAAGCAAAAACATTTATGGCAAACACGAATATGTTGTTGTGTTTGTATATTAGTATCTAATGAATCCTCTATTATACTTTACATTTTTTTCAAGTGATCAGTATTGAACCTAAGGTCTTTAACTCTATAAAGGTAGAGAAAAGTCAAAAATGACACTCAAGGAAGGTCAAAAAATGACACATTTTAGTGACAACCGGAGACTTTTATGACCATCATCATGACACATTTAGCCATGTCAAACATCTCTGACAATAGGCTTAATGCTCAAAAGTCTCTTGCTTCTAATATTTTATAGTTGTGATTTATTTCCTAAAATCCATCATCTATTTTTTCTTCTAATCATTCTTCTTCATTCTCAGATTGAGTAGCAGGGTTTGTGGCTATATAGGAGTACGAGTATTTGAGATAGAATTGTGATTCACCAATGGTTTATTCATGTTCTATAGGTTAGATATATACACAGTAGGGCTGGTGGTTATGAAGGCCGCCAATTCTAGGAAGATTACAAATAACAGAAAATATAGAATAAAATATAATCTAAGTTATTTACAACTAATACCTCCTATTTCTCTTATCTTGTTAGTGATTTAAGAGATCTGAAAATATCTCTAGTTACTTCTAATTAATTAATTCTAATTAATATGGAATAATCTCTACAGGCTACCAATCCCTATTTGAACCCCCTTTTCCAGTGATGAATAATTACAAACTGTGGCTTTGGAAAATTACACTGAGCATGAAGACAATATTGAACATGGAATACTATTTTGAAGATTGAAATAGGATTGTAAACTTTGAAAGGCCAGAGATAAAATAGATAAATGGTGTAACTTTAAGGGAACATAATATTAATTCGCTCAAAAGACCATGGTATTGACAAGCTTGTTTGTTTTTCTTTGCATCTTGGCTAATACATACATATAAAAATGCACTCATACATGCATGCACGCATGCATATATAGTATTCTCCTTTATAGTGCTCCTTTAGTCCTTCTTTCAAGTATCCACTAATGTTGCTTCTTTTATCATAAATTATAAAAGATTTCAAAAAGTCCAAGTAGACAAAAGATAGTACCATAATTGGCGAACACGAAACACATGTAATAAGATAAGAACAGACCTAGTGTAGAATTCCTTCGCGGAAAATATGAGATTGAACATAACAGCATCCCCCACTATAGTATAAATCACAGCAAATCTGACAAACCATCGGAATTCATAGATATAAACTCTAGTTTCAACAAGAATTAGAACCAGCATAGAGCACCAAGCAAGAGCCTCAACGATGAGTGAAACCATCTGTCAAATGATAATATTACAGTTTCAGTGATCAAAGAAACCATTCTACCATAAGAAACCCTGAGGAGTTGAACAGTAGACATAATAAAGTAAACTACAAAAGAAGTCCATGTCTTTGATCACATAACCAAAACAGCACAGCAAAAATGTCTCATTTTTCTAAATAACCACCAATGAACCAATTTCTACCAGCAAAACAAAAATAAAATAAAATAAAATCAAGAAAAAGTAAACAAAGTGACATATCAACACATGTAATACATTGCTTTTCTTTTATCACTAGTGTTCCATCAGGTGCATGTCATTTTTAAGATAACTATAATCTCATATATTATGTTGTATATTAACCAAAAGAAACATGCAACTGGAAATTAAATAAACAGACAAAAATAAAAGATATAGAAGCACAGATTTTAGAAATTAATGCTCACCTCAAATGGAGCAAGACCAGTCTGTCCATCTAAATTTAAAACCGACAGTCCCATAACCAATCTGAATAATGGCTCAGCTGTGCAATATCCAGCTAACAACCCCAAAAGATAATTATAAAGCTTTGACCTCAAACAATATCTCTTGACTTTGAAATTCTTGCTAATCAACCATATTCGATAGAAGCACAAGCCAAAAAGGATCAAATGCGAAATGTTGATCACAAGAGAATCAACTGCACAAGGAGTATAAGCACCAAAGGCATTCTGAACCACTTTTGTCCATACTCCATTTGCCACTGGCTGACAAAACCAATCCAACCGCTCAAATGCCATATTTGTCAGCGCTTTAGCAGAGATGGTTAAACAAGAGCATCAGCATGAGGAGCCTGGAGCAAATAGGTATCCAAAATTAGCTGCTTTTGCATATTAGTATCAAATGAAAGAATAGCACAAAACATGTAATTCACATTTTACAAGTTCCTTCACCTCAGCTATGAGGAAATAAATTATTAGACTTGTAACATCTGAACTGTCATTGTTTGATATAATTATCTGCATGCTTGAATTGCAATGTCCAACCTCATTACGGAAAGCTACACCTACTTTTCATGCTTTATGCGTTACATGCATATATTGTGTGACCCAATATGTAAATCATCGTTTCCTTTAAAAGAAATCCCAACAGAAGGGTATAGCGGAAATCAATCATGAAAATGGATAGTAAGCAGAAATAAAAGGAAATCGAAATGAGAACTCGTCTGTCAAAGAGAATACTTTTTCCTCTAATAAATCCCGTTTCTCGTTTTTAGTCAATTTGGTCCGAAATAGTTTATTATAGGATAATGCTTTTTTTCCCCTTAAGCCAGGTCCAAAGTCTATACTCTGGCGCATTTTCTCAGACCTTTAAACACAGCAGCAGATTGAGATATCACAACACCAACTTCGATTCCATACAACAGAGAAGAAAAAGATATTGATTTCAGTGTAAAAATTCCAAGTCATAGCAGTCGCCTTAAAATGGAACCAAAATCCAGAGGCAGGAATAAGACGACCACACAAATAGCCCATAAACATTTAAATAAATAAATCAACAAATAAAAGTAAAGTATCATGTAACATTCGGAAGTCGTACAAGCTTTTGAGGCTAAGCTATGAAGCTCTCCCGCCACTCCTGTGATAACCAAAAACAATAAAAAGGACCATGCCAAGGAGCGCAAAACTAATTCAGGCGGATGAAAAGGTTTGAAAACATGAAACAGTGAAAAAAGAAAAAGACGAGATCACGGTAGCTGATCCGCTTGGAAAAAGTACGACGACTTGGGGGAGAGAAGAGAGAGCTCTAACCTTGATTACTCCTGAGAATAGAGATGAGCCACTCGCTGATGCATCCAAAATGAAAAGTCATTCATTATATGAAAGCATATCACCGCCCACCACGAGGAGTGCTTTTTTCCCCCTTTTTTGTCTTTTTAAAGAAAGGCACCAGGCCTAAAAGTCATTCATTATTGGACTGTCATTTTTGACTTTTCCCTACCTCTATAGTAGAAATTCTCAGTAATTGTTTCTAACTTCAATTCTATGAATTGTAGGAATCTAAGATATATGATAACTTATGAGGGTTTTGGGATCTAAGAATATACACCATAGTTACCTTCGATGTAGGCGGATGGTTGGTTTAACAATAAGCCTTATCCCTTATTCAGAGAGAGGTCATGTTTTCCTTGAGATTCGTTTTTTAAAAGAATTTAACGCAAAATCACTCTTATAGATGGATTTCTAGAGAAGCCTATTTAGTAAATATCTAATTTTTCAAAGTTTTATTGGATGGTCTTACTAACTGATTGAATGTTGCAACCTCCACTTTAACTACGTTGATAGAAGGCTTGAAAGGAGTTTAATTAGATCTTAGTTGTTTTCTTTCTTGTTTTTCTTTATCCTAGTTGTTTCTATTGTTATTTAGTTATTCTGATATAGCCTTTGTTAATGTTTCTAATTTAATGAATTCTTTTATTGACAAAAGCTAAACATAACAAATGATCAACGACATCAATCTCATTTTTGGTTTTTGTTTTAAATTTAGCACATACCTCTTATCTTAAAATAAAAGACCTGTTTAGTTAATTTGAGTAAATTAAAAAATTAATTTGTATATGGTATCTCTAAAATTTCATCTTAAATCACTTATGTTGAAACTAATATAGATGCAAACTCTTTATTTACATGGAATGACAAAGTAAATTAAAGACTTACGATTAGAATCAAACTCAACCACGAGTCAAGTCCTATAATGGGACACTTGGTAATAAATAATGAATAAATTCTTGTGGACCGAAAAAGTTGGCGATGGCGGCTTTGATTCCCACAAGGATGCGTCATCGCTGACAATCAATCGTTGGGGTGCTCGCTTTCTAGCTTTTAATTAATAATATCTTTTGGCGAAAGTTTCAATTGTTTTTCTTTTTGGGCTCAAGAAGAAATTATTAAGGGATAATTATATTAAGGTCCCATGTAAGGAAAAAAAAAAGAAAAAATGGTTCCTCTAGATTGTAAAATGAAAAAATGGTCTTACTAATAACTCCATAATCTTGTATTGACAACTTATTAAAAACTTCAGGAGCCTATATTGACAACTCTATGGGACCCTTTTTTCATTTTGCAATCTATAGGGACTATTTCTTCATTTCTCCTCTTCCTTGGGATCTCAATGTAATTCTCCCAATTATTAATGTATTCAAGTTTCAATCAAAGTATTAAAACTCGGACCGAACATTGAACCGGTCGGGGTACTGGATTAAGGGTCAGTGGGTCAGACCGGGATCAAACCGGAGCTAAACCGAGACCAAACCGGTGAGAAATTAAAAATCTTAGATTTATAATATAAAATTCTAAAATAAATATTTTTTTTAAAATTTTTTTTTTAAAATACGAACCCGGACCGGACCGATTTAACGGTCGGTTTCCGGGCCAGACCAACCGTTCCGGTCCAGATTCAATAACCCTGGTGTGATTTGATTGTTGGGGCCCAGGAAAATGCCGGATAGGATTCCTTGATTATCAGTACACGAGATGCGATCCTTCTAGGCTTTTTTGATTGGCTAAAGGAAAAGAACTGAAAATGGCAGGCTATAACGGAGAATGATATTCATTAGTCATTACCATGTTATTAGTAGTATTTAAATAGAGGACGTAATCATATAATTATCAAGATAAAATGTACTGGTAAAATATATAATATGCCACGCTATTTGTAATTATTAATCATTATCTAATGTTATTGTTGAAGTATTAATAATAAAATAAAAATAAAAATTATTTCTCACTAAAGTGAATGTTACTTTATTTCTTTCAACTATAACTGAAATTCATTATTGTCACTAATTTAAGTCATATCATAATATTTATAATTATAAAGTTACACCAATGTAATTTATTTTCAAACTATATATTATGTCTAAGGCTCACAATCTCATTGACAATATAAAATGAGTTAGACTTTAGATTCAGGTTACCCCTAATAGGAATTGAATTTTCCCTCGAGCCACTTGCTCTGTTTGAAAGGTTAGTCAATTGAAAGAATGAGATTCAAGAGAATCTCAGTAGTAACAAATCACTCATACAATATGTAATCACAAAGCATGCAAGCAAATCATTTCGCAGCAACAGTAGCACGAACACAAATTACACCCTACCCTCATCCTCTTTCTCCGCTGGGAAGGCACACAACCTAGCCCGAACTGTTGTTGGTACCGAAGGACTATTGGCGTGGCAGTGCACACATATAGCCTTGCGGCTCACAAATGTCTTAGCAGCACAAATAGCCTTACGGCTTACAAATGTCTTCGCAGCACAAATCACACCCCACCCTCATCTCCTTTTACCGCCGAGAAGGCACACAGTCCTTACCCGAAATGTTGTTAGCGACTTAGGGACTATTGGCGTGACAGTGCATACATATAACCTTTCGGCCCACATCCACAAGCTTTGCAGCATATGAAGTCTTCATAAATCAATGATAAACCAAACATACAATGCATCACATATAGTATAAGGAAAAGAGTCACTACCTTATTCTTTCCATGTGCGCTCTAACACCAATTACTCACAAGCAGGGCAAATATCGAATCCTAAAACCAAAATCAAGGACCTGACGTTATTCCCTAATCCAAATTCTTAATTTCAAAACACTCAAGGTTGGTTATCATTTGAAACCTTTAGGTGGCTACTAGAAGACTAAATACATGCCTAAAGGGTTGGGGAAAACGCGCCCAAAGACCATCTTCGGAAGATCTAAATCTCATTTTTTGAAGGGTTGGTTGCGGCCTGCCCTATATTGGGCTGCGGCCAACAAATGGTTAGAAACATTTGGGTCGCGGCCAGAAGCAGGTTAGAAAGTTTTGGGCCACGGCAAGCAGATGGTCAGAAGGTATTAGGTCGCGGCCAGCTATTCAAATATCCATAACTTTGTGCACAAAACTCCAAATGACTCAAACTTTATATGCATGAAAAGCTTGCAATGTGAACCACAAAAATTTAGAAATATTCATAACATTTAAACATCATTTGCTATGTCAAATTACCATGCAAAGTGGGTCGCTTGCACAGCATTTAGCATTTAGCCAAAATTTCATATTTCCAGATTTTGGCATATATGCTCCAAATGGTTCCAGATTCACCACAAAGACCATTTCCACACAAATTTTCATAAGGGACCCATTAGAAACACCAAAACAAGTAAATTCACATCACATTATCACATTTCACATTGTCCACAACTTATCACACAAAACCACAACACAAGTCTCAACAATGCAATTGTTTTTCATTTCAAATTCCCAACTAATTCCAATGGCACAAAGGCACAGCATGACACTAATTGCTACCCCAAACACCATTAAATTCAGTCATTCGAAAATCACATAAAAATCAGGACAAAATTCCAAATTCTCAAAACTCAACCAATAACCACACAACATAGGTCAAAAGGAAACTATTCCTTACCTCTTCCTCTTTCCATGGTTAGTCCCTTGATTTCACTACTTTCAAATTTCTTGAAGCTCTCAAACACCTTCTTTGAAAAATCTAAAACCATGAAGATGAAGCTCTCATCATCATGAACAATATTATAGAAGGGTGTTTAAGCATTCAAGGTCATATAGAGCCCTTACCTTGAACTTCCTCCTTTCTTTTTCCTCCTAGCTTTAGTCGATAATGGTGGTTTTGGAGAGAGAAGATGAAAGACGATGATGAAGGTGAGTGAAGTCAGTTTTTTGGGCTCCAAAAAGCCTTTAGGCTGACTTGACCAAGAGAGGAGAGAGGGAAATGAAGTTGAACATTTGACCCAAATCCAAGGGCTCATAAAGTACCACTTGTCACTCTCTTGATCCATCTCTCATGAGCTCACATAAACACACATACACATGATTACTGTAACCCCCTTCACAATTAAGGCCGAGATTAAGTTTTTAAACATGTGGTTAATGCGGAATTAGAGACCGTAATTGATTTGGGACTTATTAAAGAAATCTTTTGCCCAAAATCGGTTTTGCAAAAAATTTTCTAAACTCAATTACACTAGTCTCACATTCCTATTTTAATACCATATGGCCTGTACAAGTTGATTTCATTTAAAAATATCAGAGTGCAAAATATATTCCCGACTCACTCGGGTTCCATTCAAAAATAACAAGGGATTTACACAAGGCACGAAGCCTACAATTCATACCCTTTTTCTTGGGGATTACACAAAGTCTACAATATACAATTCCAAAATATACAATGATAACCATCCTCTCCAAAAGATACTCCTAAACAGGAGCTTTAACTACTCTTCGTCGCCCGCTTGCCTTTTGAACCTTCGGCCCTGTCTAAAATGTTTAGTTTTGGGAGAGTGAGATTCTAAAGAATCCCCGTAGTAACAAGTCAATCATATAATGTACAATAATAGTGCATGTAATCAAATCACTATCCACACAAGCAACTACAACGGCAGTTACAACGGCAATGGTTAGTATGACACATGTCATCCCTAACGATTGCTCACGCTGAATTGCTCACGTTGTATTGCATCACAACAATCAACACAGTATAATTCACCACAGCTGGGATCCATATAAAGCATATCATAATCGCAAGCCACATAGGCAAGATACACACACGCAGCCCACGGCTGGTTTCACAAATGCCGCCCCCACAGGTCGGATTCACAAAGATCCATGTCGATTACGACGGCAGTCCAACGGCCGACCTAGAGATGACCACTGTCACTCTCTATACGGCTCACGCTGACCTACTCACGCCGTAATGGACCATGGCACACAATTTACAAGTTCAATGATAAGATATGCATACCAAAACATCATACAAGATATGAGAGAAAAGTCACTACCTGAGTTCTTCCGGGTGTGTCCTAGCGCCGGTCTCTCCCGAGGAAGGCAAATATCAAATCCTATTTTCACAATTAGGGATGAAGAGTTATTCTCTATTCCAAGACTTAATTCACTTTATAATGCTTAATTGGTTATCATTATTGCTCTTTTAGAGTCACTAAATACTCCTAACAAAACTCCTAAAGGGTTGGAATAACTATCCCAAAGATCCCTTTTTGGAAGCACAAAAACTCATTTTTCACTGCTTCACCTCGAGTGAAAATGGTCTCACTCGAGCACCAGTACGGACATCACCTCAAGCACAAAATCCTCACTCGAGCACAAGCACGGAAATCACCTCAAGCACAAGGAAGTGAAGACAGAAAGCACATGCCCGAGAGCACAAGAACTTTCACAGAAAAGGATCACTCGAGCACAAAATCCTCACTCGAGCACAAATATGGAAATCACCTCAAGCACAAAATCCTCACTTGAACACAAGCACGGAAATCACCTCAAGCACAAGGAAGTGAAGACAGAAAGCACATGCCCGAGAGCACAAGAACTTTCACAGAAAAGGATCACTCGAGCACAAATATGGAAATCACCTCAAGCACAAAATCCTCACTCAAGCACAAGCACGGAAATCACCTCAAGCACAAGGAAGTGAAGACAGAAAGCACATGCCCGAGAGCACAAGAACTTTCACAGATAAGGATCACTCGAGCACAAAATCCTCACTCGAGCACAAATATGAAATCACCTCAAGCACAAAATCCTCACTCGAGTGATGTTCTTCCCTCACTCGAGCACACTCACTCTCACCTCAAGCACGAGTATCAGAAACCAGAAAACGCAGGAGGTATGACAGCATTTCCAGAAATTTTCCAAGTGATCCAAATGAACCCAAATACCAACCCAAAGCTACTCCCACACAAAAACACCCAAGGAATTCAATGGAATCATTAAAATGATCAAAATCCAACTCCATTTTCATGTTTTGGTTTGAATCAACACAAATCATCAATTTTCCCAAAATCACTAAACTTAACATTTCAACCTCCAATCAATCTATCTATCCTAACCTCATTCCAAAACACCATTCTCATGCCAAAAACATACCAAATGAACAGTGGCACTAACTTTTCGGATTGAAGCCAAAATTTCCAGAAATTATAAACTACTTCAAATGGCATGAAACTTAGATAGATAGATTAGTTTCCCTTACCTCTTTCA
This sequence comes from Inga leiocalycina, assembly GCA_963242795.1. Lineage (NCBI taxonomy): Eukaryota > Viridiplantae > Streptophyta > Magnoliopsida > Fabales > Fabaceae > Inga > Inga leiocalycina. The sequence goes on along the minus strand of OY725321.1, from coordinate 45,993,377 downwards.
CTTTTCCAAAGACACTCTTTGATTCTCCAACAATCAGATTTTTGTATGGCACAAAACAACACCAAATGGCCACACTATACACACCAAAATAAAGCCCATGATTCAAGGATCAACATTTAAGAAGGGAACTTGAGCAATGGAGATCATTTACTTACCCAAATCACCAGTTTTTATCTTCCTCTTTCTTGCCTAGCTGACCGCTGGAAATGGAGGGAGGGAAGAGAGAGAAACGAGAGAGAGATGGAGGGATGAAGTGAAAGAGGAAAAGCAATCTTTTGTCCTCTTGTGGCCTTCATCCAACAACTCTCACAATGCCACTTGTCAACATCTCATTCATTCCCACAATGAGCTCACACAAGCTAAATACACTGGATTCCGACCCATGTACAATGAATCTCAACCCTCGATTTTAATTACCACACACATGCACACCAACTTCATGTTACATAAATTCCATTCTTCCAATTTCCATTAATTATGACATTAATTAATATAGTCATAAATTACATAATAATCCCAATTTAGATCATAATTATCCACAATAATCATGATTATCCCTTAATTAAAAATTGGGATATTACAATTACTTCCTCTTGATCTCTTAACAAATGAATCACAACCATTTATCTTTAAGTTACCAATAAGCTTCCTCTTCGGTAATGACCAATCGGTCGGTAATTTTTCCATTTTGCCCCTGATTATCACACACTTATCAAATCACCACTAAACACATTCTTCTCATTCCTTTATACCATTCACACGCCCTCCCCTCTATTTTCATTCAATTTAGATGTTAATCTATAATTGAATTTAAAAACAGGGTTTAGGCTCTACTATAACACATTCAAATCATAATTTATCGTAATATCCTCCAAAAGTGTTGGTTTAACCTTAATTACCTTCACTTTTGAAGTCATTAACCATTAATCACATTTTGGGATATTACATTTCTCCCCCTGAAAAACAAATTTCGTCCTCGAAATTTGATGTACAACTTAAACCACAAACTCCGGATGACTCTTCATGACAGCTTCCGTTTCACGAATTGCTTCTCATTGGTCGGTCCCATCCAGACCATCCACACACATAATACATTGTAGGTTTTATTTCCGCTAGAATCTTAGCGGATTAATGCCTTGTGACACACGCCTTTCACGAATTGATGCACAACTTAAACCACAAACTCCGGATGACTCTTCATGACGGCTTCCGTTTCACGAATTGCTTTTCATTGGTCGGTCCCATCTAGACCATCCACACACACGATACACTGCAGGTTTTATTTCCGCAAGAATCTCAGCGAATTAATGCGTTGTGACACATGCCTTTTGCTTGCTCACGCTACACATTCTCGTACTCGGAGATACTCTTATGAGCATGTAATTTCTGATTCCAATTCTATCATCAAATCACTTTCCCCTTGGGGAACATTATATTCATACACACAAATAGGATTTGAGGAATTCATTTCCTGGAAATCTTTCCACATAATTGCCACAATTCAAATCATTTTCTGATTAAACACACCTGCGCAACACCACCTTTACCTGGATGATACTCAATCTCCAGGATACACGGGCACTAATATCACCGTGTTGTTCTACCATTACCCACACAGGTAATGGCATCGTAGCTTTGCTACACACATATTAACATAGCACATTTACTCCAAAAATCGTAGTCGCTACAATACACAACCACTACAAAACATAATTATCATACAAATATAATCATCGCAAGAACACAATTATTGTACGACAGCTTCCACTGATTCCACTACAAAACATAATTATCATACAAATATAATAATCGCAAGAACACAATTTTATTAATATAAAATTTTTAGTATACTTTCTTTATTTTTTCTCTTTATTAATTTTTAGCCTAATTTTTTATGTAATATGATTATTTGTGTCTCATAAAAAGTATTGGGAAAATTTTTTTTTTTGCATGGATAACATTATGTGAATATGTGATATCAAAATATATTTTTCAGAAAATTAATTTTTTGATTCTTAAAGTTTTAATTAATTTAGAACTTAGTACCTAAAATTTGATTATGTATAACTCAGTCCCTAATCTTTTTGAATCATCATATATGAAAAAAAATATTAATAATATGGTTTAAAATTGCTTGCGTGGTTGAAGGCCTAAAAAAGTGCTTATGTGGTTTCCAATTCAGCTCCATGGATAAAACAAAAAAACAAAAAAGAAAAAAAAACAAACTGACAACGCCATCTTCCTCACGGGCTTCAACTCTCTTGTGTGCATAGTTATTAAACCCGGAATAGACCGGCCGGTCCGGCCCGGTAACCGGCGACCCGGTGAGAAAACCAGTCCGGTTCATGAACCGGACCGGTTCAGTATTTTTTTTAAAATATTTTTTTTAAAAATTTCTTTATAATTTCATATTAATAAACCTAAAATTTTCACTCTCTCACCAGTTTGGTCCCGGGTTAGCTCTGGTTTGACTCCAATCTGACCCACTGACCCTTGACCTAGTATCCTGACTGGTTCACTGACCGATCCCGATTTAATAACCTTGCTTGTGTGGTTTTCCATATTCTCGCTGGCATCCTCGGCGTCGATGACAAATCTTTTAGATGCACCAGCTTCCGACGACCGACAAATTAAATTAGAGCCTCAGAGAGCCTAAATTCCTATAAGGGGCTCTCATACACGATCGAAGTCCCAAGTCCAGCTGCATCCCCATTGCCATGTCACTGGCAATCTGCTCGTGTACACTGAACTTCTTCTTTCCACCATAAGTATAATTCTGCCAAAGTTTCATTTTCCTTTTGTCCTATTTCTAGTTCACATTTGAAGTTAGTGAGAAGTGTACTCAATCAAAACAAGAAGTTGGAAGAAGCTTTTTCTTTTGCCTTTGTATTCTCACATCTTTGAACTGAAATAATATACAGAACTTTGGGTTTTAAGAGAGAGAATAAAAAGGAGTTCTAATATAAGAAAATCTACAACATTGCATATAGGAGCTTTGACAGTTTATACTTGAAAGGATTTCCATTTTCTAAACCCACTTTGGATACCAGCGAGAATATGGAAAACAGAGGCCTAGAGTTGAAGCCCATGAGACGGTGTTTTTTTGTTTTTTTTAAGCGTGTGTTTGAATTAGCTTTTTTTAATAGCTTTTACGACTTATGAGATAAGTGTATAAGAGAAGTTTTGTCTTGGGTTACGTAAACCTAGGTTTGAAACCTAGGTTTGGATGTTTGCCAAACACCCTGTAAATCTCCATGGAGCTAGTTGGAAACCACATAAGCAATTTTTACCCATATTATTCACATTTTTTGTCAAATAGGGTAGGATGACTCAAAAAGATTAAAAAGTGAGTTGCGCGTTAGTCATAACTCTAGAGATTGAGTTATACGGAGTCATACTTCAGAGATCGACCCAATTATAAGTGAGTTAAGACTTTAAGAATTTTGATTTTATGTATGTATAATATTGAGTGGAAATTAGGCAACAAAAACTTTTATATTGAGTGGAAAGTAGGCCATGCAAACCCCAAATAAATTAATATATTAAGAGTTTTTACCAAATAAATTAATATCCCAAGTATCAATTTATATATAAAACTTTGATAATAGTTTTTATAGCCAATGTATTAAAAACGGGACCGGACCGGCCAGTGCAGACTAGAAATCGGTGAATCGGTCTCCGGACCAGTCTGGTTGAGGTCAAAAAACTGGGGTCTAACTAACCCGGTCGACCTGGTCTAAACCAGTTTCACCCGGGGTGACCCGGTTTGCCCCTTTTTTTATTTTTAAAAATTTTTATATCCCAAACGACATCATTTTGTCTTTTTTTAAAATTATTGCTTTGAAATTTTTTGATTTGCAAGGAGTTTTAAAAGTATTGTGGAATATTTTTGCTGTTTTGCATTGGTTGGAGTAAAATCCTTATATACTTAATGATACTTTTGTAGGTATTAGGTTCACGAGATTATATTTGACTATTGGTTGGGAAAAAAAATTTTTATGTAGTTTTTTAAATGGTATACATGAACATTTAAATTATTTTTTTTTTAATTAACCTCGGTTTGACCCCCGGGCTGACCCCGTTCTGAACCATTGACCCTTGACCCAGTGTCTCGACCGGTTCAATGTCCGGTCCGGTTTTCAGTACCTTGTTTATAGCACATGAAGCTAAAAATAATATAAGGACTGAGGACATTATGCTCTTCCAATAATTTTGTTTTAAACCCCAAAATTTCTTGACATGGCCATAGTAGGAAGGAAGAAATTTTAAAATTGTATCAAAAAAGGAAGAATTTTCAAATTGTCAGGCCGCGAAATCCTACAAGTTAAATTAAACAAAATATAAAATATTAAAATTCTATATCGAAATTCATATAGGCCTAAGTTTTAAAATACATAAAGCATCATGGTCAAAAAATACATAAAGCGTCACAACAGGAAAACAGAGGAAATGTTATTATTAAGTACAGTAAATCTATAAATAAACATAAGGAGATCCAGGCAAAAAAAAAAAAAAAAAGGAGGTCACCATGAAAGATGTAATGTTAAGTAATCTAGACTCATCATTGAACTGTTTAAAGCTATTGTTCATGATTTAATAGTTTGATTGTGGTATAATTGTTGTAGAATTAATCATAACAAGTATTACTACCCGTGTGTTATTTAGGGAAGTTCTTATATAACATTTTGAGTTTCATAAGCTTCTGCAAGCATAAAGTGACAGTTTATGGTATTAAAGTATTGCAATATAAGGCATGTAATATTTATTAAATAATTTAGTCATTATGATTGGGCATTTTTTTTGTATGCACAATAAGCAATAAAAAGAATCTGCTAGATTAAATCAACATACAATTTAATATTATCATTAGGATCCTTTTCTACTTCTCCTCATTATTTTTATCTTTCAATGAAATCGACAAAGTAATTAAATTAGTGATTCAATCTTAAATGTTTATCTTACTGGGAAATATATTTAAATGGAGATTTTACCCGCAAATATAATAGATATAAAAGTTTATATCCCTATAAATCAAGGATCAAGGAGTCACTATAATTTAGAGTGAGCACAATTTATAAAAGGCTCAAAATGCAAATGTTAATCTTAGTGAATACAAATCCACATCAAAATTCGAGAATCGGTTTTTTGACATAATGTGCAAGAAAGAATCCGTTAGATTAAATGAATGAATAATTTAATTTTGTCAATATGATTTTTTTATTACTACTATTTCTAAATCAAATCCCTAAAACTAGATAACAATTAAAATTCAAAATTCAAAATTGTTTTGACACATTGTCACAAACTAATTGAGGGGTTGTTGCTTCTTATTAGATGGAGAAGTGATATATTACTTTATAGGTAGATTTCATTCGCATAATGACATTCATTTAATTTAACACAATTAAAACTCTAATTAAATATTAGATTGATTTAAAAGAATAAAAATTTTAACCCCCCGTAAATTCATGCTTGAGAGTTATTATAATTTAGTGTCATCAAGATTTTTAAGTGATTTGAAATTAAAATTGTTGATCTCAATCAAGAAGAAAGTAACATGTAAAAATTTTGTTATCTCCTTAAATGAAGAAGTTTTCATAATTCAAAGTCAAATTGATAAATTGTCACAAACTAATTAAGGGGTTGTCACGATTTTAGCATACATATTATTTAATTAAATAAATCCGATGTTTATTATTAGTTTGTATGTTGATTAGCTTAGTATATATATTCATATTCACAAAGTGACAAAAAATTATAAAATCAAACTTAAATAGGTAAGTCCCAAAGGTAGATATCATGCTATAGGGGCCTAATATAATGTGAAAATGCCGAGCACAATTAAAAGTAAATTAGACTTGAAACCTAGACTGTTAAAATAACACATTCAATAGCTCAGAATAGCACATGGAAACTCATTTTTCTTTTTTATGTTCTTAATGACTGCTTTGTTGGCCCGTAGGAGTGGACATATTAGACAATCCCACATCTCCATTATCAACTATTGGAGTGTTGTCTCCTTTCTCTTTAAAGGAAGGAATGGTTAAAGATCTTAATGACTAAACTATTAGAAAGTTATCATCGTTTTGAACTTTTTCTACAGACATCAATGCTGTCAAGGAGCTTGAGGCATGTGTTTCTACTTTAGAGGGCTAGAAAAAAGACCCAAGGAATAAATGGAATGACAAACAAAGGAATACATAATCAAGTATTCAATTACTATATATGCTACTATCAACTAAATCCTTTTCTTACTATTAGTTTTGAGTATGTAAATCGTTGCAAAATATCTCCCTCAGAATATTGCAAAAAAGCTCATGCTACTATATGGGTATTTGATGTTGCTCTACTTGATTTTAAGCCTAATAATAATCAATCCTATGGCCCTGCATGAAGAATATGATTGCCATAATGCAGAGAACATATAAAAGCCAAAACTCAATAATCAAATAGGCGTAAGTCACAAACTTCCTTAGCAGTCAAAATCACATTGACTTTCTATACATTAAAAGGTGACATCTTTTTAGTCATCGTCTACTTCTTAATAACCCAAAGCAACGATAGCCCAGGTATCTTTGTAGTCGTCAATATCCCTAATGAGTTTATTACCATGATATTAGAGATGAATAATTGATATCACTAACAATGAAGAACGGAGAACACAAAACGAGATATATTGACGACATTAATATATATAAGCATTATGATAATCATGGGGCCAACTATATTTCTTAGAAATTAAGCTTCTTGTATATTTACTTTGAATTATGATTATGTTAACTCCTTGATGCACAATCTAAATTATTACTATAATAACTCCTTAAATCATGTGCCCAACATATTATTTATGAATATAACATATAAAATATTGATATTGAATAATAAAAGAGAGTGATAAATAAGGACAAAACTTATATCCAGTTCCTTATATTAAGTTCAACCAGTTTGCCAATCAACAAGTGCCAGGTGGATTCATTAAACAAATCCTCACTTAACTCCGTTACTCTTTTTCTCCATCTTCATCTCCAGTCACGACCCAAACCCTAAGATTACCATGGCCTCTTGAATTTTCTTAAGTACCAAACAACGTTGCTCCACATGACCGAACTACATGCCCAAATCACTCTGCTCTGACATTGGGGATGGCGAGTTTAGAGTTCTTGATGTTTCTTTAGTACTCGAGAAGCTCAAGCGGGATGGTGAGTGTTCGACACAGGGAGGTATGCATCACAGATATGGAAGTCATAATGGTGGAGAGTCATGCGAATCTGAAAATAAGATCCAAGAAGACGCCGAAAGAGCTGTTAAAGATGATTTACGATCCTACATCTCAATGTGGTAGCCAATGTCGATCACAGACCAGGGATAAAGGGGATTTTCAATTTTGTAACTGCAAATGAGAATGTTCTCTCATGCCTCATCATCATGGACCATGAGATAGTTGGAGAGGAGAAGGCCATACGATTGGAAAAATAGAAACCCGAGAATCATGGGAAAGTTGGAAACAGGGGCTTTGAGAACAAGAGAACCCAGGTTGGCTTTGTGGAAAGCACGAGTTGGGTGTCGTGAGGTTTAGTGTGTGTTTGGGATAGCGGTAGGAAAAATGACTTATTGTGATTCTGACTTATTAAAAATGACTTAAAAGAAAAGGAAATTTTTGATTCATGATTTATGTTTGGATGAGCGATTGAAAACGTGCTTTTTCATAAGTCAAAACATGTTTGGATTAACGATTGTATAAGTGCATTTTTAAAAATAAAAAGTTGAAGGGCATTTGTATATTCTTCAAATTTTAGATAGATCATATATGCGATATCCAACAGTGACTTATTATCAAGAGAACTCTGAAATCTGAATGGGGTCTAAACAAAAAGCGTTTATTAAGAGATTTGGAAATGGAATCAACGGCAGATGTTATAATCAGAGGATGCTATTCGAGGTTAAGGAGTAGATCAGTGATTGACAATTACTCCCTCCAACACTAAATATAAAGCAGGTTGGTTTTTTACAAGTTAAACAAGATACTTAATGTTCTCTGTTATATTATTATATATCAATTTATATGTTAATTAAAATAATTTTTTAAAAAATAATAAATATAAATATTTTAAGATTATTTAATTAAATTTCGTAATATTATAAAAAAATTAATTTTATGTTATATTTAGGGGAATATTAATTAAGGAAGTTATTATGGCCAACAAAAACACAAAATAAATTAAGCTATCAAATAAAGTTCATATATTTCCCCCAAAATGTGATCTAAAGGACAGCGAATATTAGCCCACCAAAACGCAAATACACATTTCCAAAAAGCTTCACTTTTGGGCTTATTGATAAGTGGCCAAAATCGGGCTTTTTTTTTTTTACAAAAACGCTCAACCAAACACTGACCAAAACTGGTTACAATTTGATTTGGGCTTTTTTTTTTTCCCAAAACGGGCTTATTGGCCAAAAAAAGTGATCCCAAACACTCCCTTAGACGGAGAAGAGAAATGGCGTTAAGTGGTGACTTTTTTTTAATGAATCCACATGGCACTTGTTGATTGGGAACTAGTTGAACTTGATATAAGGAACTGGAGGTAAGTTTTGTCCAATAAATAATTATGATAGCCAAAAGAGAGTTATAAATATGGATATTGATATTTATTGATGTTAAAGTAAACGGAATACATTAATGATATTAGTATAAACATAACCAATTCCTCTAAAAACTGTGGCTCATGGGATGATTTTTAATGATATTACTACAAGTATTTTTATTTTGATATTTTAAAATATTATTTAAAAATAAAATTTAATAAGATTAAATTAATGCTAACTTAATAAATTTAGCCAATTATGGAATAATTAAATACTCACATATTAATTTTAAATTTAAAATAGGTGTAAATGGAAAGATATTTAAAAACCTAATCAACTTTAGTGACCTGAATATTAAAACCTTTATCAACAACTCTTATGTAGGAATTGCAATCAGGAAATAACCTTTTCTTGCTTAGATGTTTGGTTTCAAGGGTGAGAGCAAGATACTTTGCCATTATTTTCCCCCACAAGCAAAGTATACTCCAACTAAGGATAAATATCCTTTTATTAAAGGCAATCTCGTTTGAGGCTTTGTTAGGTATTAAATGTGGGCATTTCCTTTAATGAGGGATTACTCCTTTCCACTAGACTCAATTCCCGTTGGTTACTCCATGCTATTAATCAACATAGAAAAGGGGGGATTATGATTATACAGATCAAGTGCCCCCAAAGAACTTCCATAAAGAAAATTTGTATATGGAAAATAAGTAGTACGCAAGCATGTATAAAGGCCCAAAACAAGTAAATATAATTTTTTTGGGAAAATGAAAAAATGGATTTAGCGTACAAAAAAAGAGTACAAATAAAATGTTGCAAAGTACTTAGAAAAAGTGGATAAGGAGACAACATTAACATGAATATTAGAAAAAGTTGTTGGCACTTGGAAAGGCTTCATCAACCTCACATTGTGGATCCTCTTCAGACGCCATTGTACATAAACCTTTCTATGGAGTCTCATGTTAGGATTATACACAGGAAAACTATGATGCATGGGAATTTATCTTATGTGCTGCAAGATATTAGTATCTTGCTAGATAGGTTTGTGAGCTGTAATTTCGTTTATTAATGCATAATACATATTTTATCGAAAAGAATGAAAATTAGAAGGCTTGTAAAAGGGATATAATTTATATTGAATCAGGATTTAATTATACTAAGAAAAGGCTTGCAAAATCCAGATGGAGCCTACGAAGTTAGATCTCAATGTCATCAGGTAACAAACTGAGAAGACATTTGGAAAATGGAGTGGTTCTAGTGGCTTTTCTGGTAACAAACTAAAATGTGATTTCATATATTTGTCTAATATCCATCAAGAGACCAAGTTGTTCGTTTGTGTTGCTCTATGCTATTTTCACTCTGCTTAATAAATCCCAAACCCTAAATCCTTAGCACTTTTGGGCTAAAAAAATGATGATTCATTTCATTGGATGGGATGAGATATACATACAAATTTGCACTACTATACTTTGACAGGACTAAATGATACATTGGGACTAATTAGGCTATGGTCTTTATGCCAACCAACCCCTTCTGTATAAAAGAAAAAGAACATGCAAAAAATTAAACGACCGGAATGAATTCAAGTCAGGAAAAAGAACCTGGACTTGAGTCGAGATTAAGCAACAATATTGCTACTTTCATACCTTCAAAGATGTCAAAAGTTTCAGAGTTATAACGCTCTGCCACAGATATGCAAGGCCGATAGCAAGTAGAACATGCCACCAAGACAAAATTGTTGGCTGCAATCACAACATTCCAACATGAAGGCTTTTCATGCTCTGTACGCTATCTATTTAGCTAATCACTTTAGCCAATGTGGCCACGGTATCTTCAGTAGGATTGTTGGAGAACTAGATTTAACTCCAGGGCAGACCTGGCCAGTGAATCACCTCGCCTGCAGCCAAAGTGGGCAGAACAAGAAAAGAAAGATACATTGAATCTTGATGGCTAGATGGAGAGATTGATACTTCATAGATGATAAAACAAGGAACATGAATAACCAACCAACAAGGAAATTGTATAACTGCTAATTGTTATAGTAATCTTTTTTGGGATATGAATTGAAAGCTACTTACGCAATGTTTTCACAATACATGATGTTACATTGAGTTATATGGCACACTCAAAACATTGAAATGGAAACAGGCAAGGATTTCCAACATTTCTATATTAAAACCATCAGTTTTGCTGAATTGGTTTCTATTTATGTATAGACAGAAGAACAAAGTCTGTATAATTACCGCATTAGTATTGGAAGAATCTTTTGAATCTTTTGCAGCTGCAAAAAGCATTGGTTGCAGCATTCCCGTCTGTGCTCAAGATTTGACATATCATGTCAGTTTTACTGACAAATAACATGGAACACTGAAAGGTACATGTAAACAACAAAGCATAGCACCTTTCCTCAGCATGCAAATCAACCCCAACAGAGGGAGTGGCTGAAATGGTTGCATGAATTGTAGGGCCAGAGACAGCTACTAGCTTTAATAAAATATCTAATGACACCTTTATATGTCTGCAAAATCAGAACATAGTAAATGCCAACCAAAACCAGGTCAATTTTGCTGAAATGGCAGGAAAAACATGGATGAGATTTCATGCTCTTGCCATGTTAAGGCCTAAAAAAGAAAGCCATGCTAATAGGGTCAAAATTAGAAGTTCCACATATTTCAACTTCCAGAACAACTTTTATGGCAACTACATCTATGATAAATCACCTTTCTGTCCTGCTATCCAGCAAGCCAGTGAGGACAGGAAGCAAGCTAGAAAACAAATCTAAGGTGAGAATCTCCAACTTCTCCACAAGAACACTGACCACATCTGCTTGCACCTGCATCCACATAAGAGATACTTTCAGGAAGGACCGCCAATATCTACTTAGAAGAAGACAAAACAAAGGACCATCCATCACAAGTGAACATCAAACACAATCCGCTTCAAGTAATACCCACAGATTGATCTGGCAGCTTTCTTAGAGCATTTATTGCACCTTTAAAGTCCCTCCGTTCCCAAAAATGGCGCACCACCTGCAAATGGACACTAGAATAAGTCAATGACAAGTTCTAAATCAGTTGTCAGTTTTTATCCTTTCTTAAGCTAACCATAGAATGAAGTCTACGGAGCACACAAAAAGAAACCACTTTGCAAATTAACATGTTGTCAATCACTATTATAATTTGCAGGGCCAAGATAAATACAGATGGCAAGAACCACCATAATAATTTAGAGACCAAATATGAAAATAATGATATTAATATCAATTACTTGCTGTAGTTACCTGTAATTTTGTCAAGCGTGAGCGAAGACTACTTAAAGTTACATCATGAGTCTGCATCAGACCTTCTATAATTTCCCCTTCATTTACAGAGTTTACATCCCTTCCAGAAACTTGAGGCTCAACTTTCTGAAAATCACAGCAGGATAAAGTTGACTGAGACCAACTAACCCATGTGAAATATCTAAAACTTGAAGTGTCACACCAAGTTGTTTCGACTACCACATTCTATCATGGCATAAGATAATTCATTGTTCACTAGTTTATGCTGTAGAAGATACCAGCAACTAAAATTATGTAAAGCTAGCGCCTATGTATCAAAAAAAAAAATTATGTAAAGCTTCCTCATTGCAGAGAAAGTTTACCAGAATGGTGGGGGTTTCATTAGTTTCAGACATCACGGCAGGCATAGGGGAAGCATCACTTCGATCTTCATCGATTTGACCTCTTTCTTGCCCTTCTAAAACCGTGGTAATGGATGCATTAGTTTGATCTTCATTGATGCGAACCCTTCCCATCTTTTCACATATAATAGCAGGGTTTGCATTAGTTTGATCTTCATTTGTGCGAACCTTTTCCCTTCTTTCAAACCTCTCAACCAGAGAACGGGTCCTTCCTCGTACAACAGCAACTGGCAGAAGCGAAGTCTAAATCAGATTTCAATGGGATTATTACTCACTACAAAACTAGTGCCAGGGATGACAAACCTCCATTGACATATTTAACAGGGCTAATCTCCTCATTGCAAGGGGAATATTCCACACCTGAAATATGTTGAGAAAATCACTCATAAGAGCACAGATAAAATCATGAATAATTAACAAAAGATGCATGGCATCTTTGTATGGATTATAAATGCCTCCTCAGCTCACGTAATCAATGAGAAGTTAGGGCCCATTTGGTAGGAAGAATTAATTTTGATGAAAAGGAAGGTAAGAGAAAAATTCCAGCCAAGTGCACGATTAGTGTGCAAAGGAAGGAAAAGGGAAATGATGAATTAAGTAAAATAAAAATATATTATGCAAAATATCCTAAATTCCCTATGTGTGAGAGACCAAAAAAAAAGCTTCTTCCCTCATCTTCGTCCCTCACCGCCAGTGAATTTTTCTGATAAGAAAGTTTTAAATCCACATACAAAGATCAACATTTTCGGCCAAAGAAAATTCAGACTCACATTTCAACACAAGAAAGAAAATCAAAATTGTTTTTTAAAAAAAAAAAAAACCAAAGAAAAGGAAGCTTTGATGGAGTCACTTGGGCCGAAGAGAAACAGGGATGAAGGTAGAGGTTGCAGGGTTGACCTCCGCCATTGGGGTAGGAAGAATAAGATTGTGTGTTAGCTAGCTTTAGGCAGATCTATTGAATGATGAACCAGCGGTATTCCCTCACCGCCGGTGAATTTTTCTGATAAGAAAGTTTTAAATCCACATACAAAGATCAACATTTTCGGCCAAAGAAAATTCAGACTCACATTTCAACACAAGAAAGAAAATCAAAATTGTTTTTTAAAAAAAAAAAAAAACCAAAGAAAAGGAAGCTTCGATGGAGTCACTTGGGCCGAAGAGAAACAGGGATGAAGGTAGAGGTTGCAGGGTTGACCTCCTTCATTGGGGTAGGAAGAATAAGATTGTGTGTTAGCTAGCTTTAGGCAGATCTATTGAATGATGAACCAGCGGGATTCAATGAAGATGAAGAAAGGAGAGCAGCTGATAAGTTGAAGCAGGCAGAGGGTCTGGAGAATGAGGGAGATGAAGCAAGTAAGGGCAATTTTGGTACTTTAACAAATTTTCCTTCATAGGAAGATCTGTTCCCTTGCCTACGGGAAGAGCAGCTCCCACATAAGCTGGAAAATATGCTTCTATTGGAAAAATGAGCCTGGCTACCAAATGGTTATTGTGACGGAAAATAGCCCATTTTGCTTTTCCTTCCATAAATTTTCAGGCTACCGAACAGCTCCTTAAATAGTTTAGGTAAATAATGAATGACTTAAAAGAAGAAAAACAAACAAGAACTTAGGCTCGTTCCAAAAGGGCCACATGGCTGCAGGAACTAAAATAAGAAATAGGATCAAAGTGACAACCAATAACTAAATCATTGAGAAGTTCAATAGTTTAGGTAATATCAGCTGACAGTTGAAAACCAAGGTAATTTTGCTTTTGGCGCATGTGAGACAGTGAGTTAGTGGGTGAGTGATTGAAAGTCAATGCAATCAGGGGAAGTCATTGTGAACATAATGGGATAAACTAGGAAATTAAAAAGAAAATAATTAATAATGACTTGCATTTGCCTGTGTGATTTAACACTCACTATGAACAGGAACTTACATTTTTCTTGACCATAGAGTCTGTTTGGAGGTGAAGTCCTTTTGTAGTTATCTGTAATACTCTTGATAGGATATTTATCTTCACAAGATTCTTTGACTTCATTCTCAGACTCAAGCTTCGTTTGGAAATCAGGACCCTTTGCATCATCCAATTTACTTCTTGTAGCAAAAGCTCCAGAATCCATCTCTGCTGAAATTCTATCAACATCAAATCTGCCAGTGGATGCTCTTCTTGCATGAGCTGGCTTGAGTGACATTCCAGGTTTTGTTCTTGAAAAGGTGATAGTTTTTCTTTCAGGTTTTGCTGAATCCTTACCATCAGGAGTGTCCAGAGGCACAACATTCGGCACAATAAAAGATTTTTTGAGAGCTTGTCCATTTGATTTTGCATGAACTGTTGCAGGGTTCTGTTTCAGTGTCCCCAGAATACGAATTTCCTTGGAATCCTCAGGTAGATCTACTTTTGGAGAATTGTAAGACCCAGATCTCTGTAAAGCAACAGGTTTACTTCCAGAGGCTTTTTTGTTTTCATGGAAGGAAAGAGAACATAATTAGATACATAATATAAGTAAGTAACAATAGCTAGAATTATAAATAAATAGGAGACAAAAACATAATCTTAATCCGAATTCTCCATATCAAAGAGTTCAGTCTGTGCGTGCGTGCGTGCGTGCGTGCAAATTTAATTTTTGACAATTTAAATGGGAGAAAATAGAACTCTCATGAGATACATGATCTACGGAAGAAACGAGTCTATAAATAAATTGCGAACAGAAAAAAATACATTATTTACCACATCAAAAAAGTTTGCATGCCGCCATGCAAAATCTAAATTTTCAACCATTGGTTTAATATTCGATGATACAATAACTGCATTCTATCTATTAATTCCTTCATAATTACTATAAGACACACTTCTATTTTGGAAGCTGAATTATTTCATGATACTTTATAGGGTTAAGGTGCAAAATACACGTGTTTTTCCAAAAGTGCGTCCAACACCAAATGCCTTTTTTAGGGGCAAAAGCAAGTATAAGCTTTCAAAATAAGTGCAAAAGTCACATATTCTGTGGTTTTACCGTTATGGTGCCAGCTGGAGTATTACTTCTTTGGCATACGCATACATGGCAGTTGGTTTCAGACTTGGGATGGGAAAGCGTCGAGGCAAGAAATTCTCCCTTTAATCCACACCAATGGCACCACAATCAATTTTTTTTTTTTAGTAAAATGATCCATTTTCATAGATATTAAGTTCAGATATACACAAAAGATTGACAGAAATTAGAAGTACAAAACAAGGGATTTGTCCTATGACGCGAGAAAATAAAATTAAACCAACGAACAGAACCAAAGAAATAGAGAAGAGGAGCAACATCTTGAATGGAGATACCTGGCAAAAACCTCAATACACTTTGCACTAAAGAGGAGACTTTCTAGTTAGTCCAAATATGCAGAGAAAAATCAGAGGAATGCAATGGGGAGGATAAGATCCACAATCAATTAAATATCCATCAGAAGGGGGAAGTGTTGAACTCCGTCACCAAAGATTCTTCACTAGATTTGCCATACCATAGAAGAATCTCGATTCGCCAGTTCCGTAACCAAAGATTCTTGACGTGTTCGAACTCCGTCACCAACCACGCCTCGCTCTAGCCGCTGATCACGCGTGGAGGTAACTCCACCACGACTCCACAGTTTCTCGAAGTCCATCTTGTCGTCAAGGCTCCCTTCTCTCAATTTCCTAATCTCGATTTCCGTTATGCACCGAACTAGGAACGTGAATTGCAGTGAAAGAAATATAATTAAATGACTCTATAATAGAGGGATAGCAAGTATCTCACTAATCTCTCTAAAATAGCCCAAGAGGATCTCCAAACTTTAGTAACTCTCTGAAAATATTTGATGCTTTATTGAGTAGGTAATAAGCCCAATTTATAGGAGTACAGAGAGATAAAAATCTAATTCAAAATTCAAACTAGGAAATCCAAATAATATAAAAAATACTGAAAATACTAAAATAATATCTAAATTTAAAATACTAAAGAATATCTAAAATCCTATTTGTGGATATTCCACTTATTCTGAACTATCTAGAATAATATCTAAAATAATATTGCTGAAATAGTTAAAAATAATAAATATTACTAATTAATTCCTAATTAGTCCTAAAACGCTTATTTTTTCTAGAATAAATTAGACCATAGCGATTTGGATTGCAATCATATCTTCCCCCTGGGAAAGTCGACTTGTCCTCAAGGCGAAATTGAGGAAATTGTTCCGCAATGAGATCGTACTCCTCCCAAGTAGCTTCCTCTAAAGGACGATTCTTTCAGGCCACAAGTATGGCCAATCTAAAATCCGGTGTCCAACGATGCTGCAACACCTTGGAAGGGTGTAGAATATCCACTGAGTGGAAGAGGAGGAGGAGGAGTAGGTGCTTGCTGGCCGTAAGCCGGACGGAGTAGAGAAACATGAAAGACAGGATGGATTTCAGCAGTTGAAGGGAGGTCTAGTTCATAGGCTACCTTGCCAATTCAGCAGTTGAAGGGAGGTCTAGTTCATAGGCTACCTTGCCAATTCGTCTGGCCACCGTGAGGGGTCCAAAGAGACGGGGAGACACTTTTTGAAACCTTGATCGAGCCAAAGATCGTTGTCAATACGGTTGAATTCATAACCAAACGGCGCCCTTGGGTTAAATTCAAGGTCCCTACGATGTTGATCGGCATGTAACTTCATCCTGTGTTGAGCTTTAAAGAGGTTCCCTTTTAAAACTCGTAACATGGCATCACGTGTTTCGAGTTGTTCTTCTAATTCAGCAACCCGTGTTTCACCTTTGATATAAGGAAAGAGAGGCGGTGGGTCACGACTATAGACCAGTTTAAAAGGGGAAGTATTAGTGGCCCCATGGAACCCAGTGTTGAAAGAAAATTCTGCCCAGCAAAGAAACTTACTCCATTGTTTAGGTTGGTCATGTGCAAAGCAACGTAAGTAAGTCTCGAGGCATCGATTGACTACCTCTGTTTGCCCATCGGACTAGGGGTGGTATGCTATGCTCATGTTTAAGCGGGTTTGACTTAAATGAAATAACTCCTGCCAGAAGTGACTGAGGAAAAGAGGATCTCTATCAGAGACGATAGACCTTGGTATGCCATGTAAGTGAACAATTTCTTGGCAAAAGGCGGTGGCGAAGGTTTTGGTGGTGTATGGGTGAGTAAGGGCAATGAAGTGGCTGTATTTACTGAGACGATCCACCACCACGAAGATCACATCAAAACCTTTGGATTTAGGGAGCCCCGTAATAAAATCAAGAGAGATATCCTCCCAAATACGCTCTGGATAGGAAGGGGCTGCAAAAGTCCCGCAGGGGCTAAGGTTTGATATTTATTTTGCTGACAAGTGTAACAGCATTGGATATGGGACTTGACATCGTTTTTCATCCTCCACTAATACACTTGATCATTTAACCGTTGCAAGGTCTTGAGGTGCCCACCATGTCCCCCAGTTGACATTGCATGAGCTTCGACCAACAATTTTTCTTTGAGTGGGATGTCATTGGGTATAACTAAACGTGTCTTGTAGAATAACCGACCATTTACAAAGTGGAAATGAGAGTGACGATCAGGTTGTGTCTGTAACTCCTCTATCTTCGCCCTTGTTTCAGGGTCCTCCAATAGTGCTTGCGGAAGTTGATCTAGGTCATAGGCCATGAGAATTACCATTTGGAAAAGTTCTGCCTGCTGAGGCCGCCTAGACAAAGAGTCAGCTGCTGCATTCTCTCTCTCTGGTTTATAACGAATGGTAAGATCAAAGGGAAGTAGTTTGATCAGAAGTCGTTGTTGGGAAGTAGTCACAATCTTTTGGTCTAACAAGTGCTTGAGGCTGTGATGGTTAGTTTGCACGTAAAAATGGTTACCCAATAAGTAGTGACGCCATTTTTGTAATGAAAGGACCAAGGCAAGTAACTCCCGGTCATAAGCTAATTTGTAACGATTTGAGGAGAATCCCTTGCTAAAGTATGCTATAGGATGATCATTCTGCATGAGTACGGCCCAATACCGTTTCCCAAAGCGTCACATTCAACGGTAAAAGGTTGTTGAAAGTCCGGTAGGTGAAGAACCAGAGTGGTAGTGAGAGCTATTTTGAGTTCTTCAAAAGCTGTTTGAGCATCACCCGACCACTGAAAGGCACCCTTTTTTGTTAAGTCGATTATAGGTCTACCAATGAGGCCATAATTTTTCACAAACCTTCGATAATAGCCGGTGAGTCCTAGAAAACCACGCAAATCTTTTACTGATTGTGGAACAGGCCAATGGGCGACTGCCTTAATTTTTTCAGGGACGACTTCTATGCCATTACTAGTAACAATGTGTCCCAAGTAGTCAAACCTCGTTTGTCCCAGAAAACACTTTTTAGCATTGGCAAAGAAAAAGTGTTGTAGGATCCGAAAAATAATCTGGAGATGCTTGAAATGATCTTGTGCAGAAGTACTGTAGATTAAAATGTCATCAAAGAAAATGAGCACAAATTTCCTCAAGTATGGGCGGAACAAGTTATTCATGATAGATTGGAAAGTTGCTGGGGCATTAGTGAGACCAAATGGCATGACCACAAATTCATAATGACCAGAGTGGGTTCTAAACGCAGTTTTATGAATATCGGAAGGTAATATCTGAATATGATGATACCCAAATCGTAAATCAATCTTTGAAAACTATCTAGCACTGTGCAGTTCATCTAATAATTCATCAATGTTAGGTATAGGGTACTTATCTGGAATCGTAATTTTGTAGAGATGACGATTATCCACACACAACCACCAAGTGCTGTCCTTCTTGCTCACCAATAAGGCTGGACTAGCAAACGGACTAGAACTAGGGCGGATGAAACCTTAGTCTAATAAGGTGCGAACTTGAGACTCAATCTCATCCTTTTGGTAATGAGGATAGCGATAGGGTCTCAAATTTGGTGGAGAACCCCTGACAGCAAGGAGATCATGTGATAGTGGCCATGGGAGGGTGGCAGTTAAGTAGGCTCTTCCAAGATAGCAGAAAAGTTTTGAAAGATTTCTGATACTTCTAAGGCCGTACGTTTTGCTGCTTCTGTTTGGTGAAACTCCAAGCTCTTGAGACAAACCTGAGGGCCAGCCTTTGGAGGTTCTCCTTGCAACTTGTATTTTTTTCCTCCAGCCCAGAAAATCATGAACATGTCATTCCAGTTGGCCTGCATTGTGTTGAGTGATGCTAACCATTTAATTCCCAACACTAAATCTGATTCGGCTAAGGAGAAGGGGCAGAAGTCCTGTTTAATCGCTAATCCTAATAGCTGGACCTCCAGATCTTTGCAGACCTGATTACAACGAATAATCCGGCCATCCCCAATTTGAATGCCAAACGAAGATACTGTACTGGTGGAAATGCCAAGTTCTCGTATCAAAGTGGTGGAAATAAAATTATGGGTGGATCCACTATCCACCAACAGTAATACTTGTTTAGAATGAAGGAAACCTTTTAACTTCATAGCGGAGGCCGAAGGTGTGCCCAAGATGACATTAAATGCAACCTAAGTTTCCTCAGATTCAACGATTGGTTCAAGAGACTCAGGAAGAGGGTTGCCGTCGTCGTCCACCTCCATTAATGAGAAGGAGGTGCTGCATCTATGACCTGGTTGGAAGGGCTCGGCACACTTGAAACACAAGCCTTTGTCATGTCGCCGTTGACGTTTAGGATCCACTGCCGACACGCGTTCTGAGGAAGGGAATGATGAAGAGGAAGAGTTCAACGCGGAATATTTCCCTATGGTTGCTGATGACGCAGTGAGGCTTCGGTTTGAAGAGCCAAATTTATTCCCGTGAGCAATTGTTAATTGTTTCTTAAATTCTAAGGCGAGACTAGCGGCTCTGTAAACACTTCGTGGTTTTTGAATTCGTACGTGTGATCGCAGTTCCTCCTTGAGTCCGTTCATGAAGACGCTAAGAAGACAGTGTTCCGGCCAATTGGCAACCAGCGCCACCTTCTTTGCCCATTCCTTCTGATAGTCTTGAACAGAACCAGTCTGCTTAATGCTGCACAGATTCTCATCAGGATTAAGATATTCCAGTGGGCCAATGTGTTCTTGGAATGCCGTCACCAAATCATCCTAGTACAGTATTGACCGTTGCGAATTAAGCCATGAAAACAAATCCAGTGCATCGCCTTCCAAGTATATGGCTGCGACATCAACTTTATCATCCTCTGGTGTGTCATAATAACGAAAAAATTTCTCAGCCTTCAGAACCCAGCTGCTCGGGTCGCCCCCATCGAACTTGGGAAATTCAATTTTGGTATATGGGGTTCGAAGATTGCGCCAAGAAGCCTCAAAATCATCATCACTGTCCTTGGCCGAGACGTGCGATCTCCTTTTGTTTCGGTTTGGCTGCGATCTCCCTCTGTTTCTGTTTGGCCAAGATGCTGAAATTTCCAACGCGTTGATCTTTTCCCTCAACTCGTCGAGAGCCTCGAGTCGTGCAACGATGGTGGTGAGATGCACAATAGAAGTAGTGAGTAGATCGGTTTCAATTGATTGTGTTGCGTGCGAAGATGGATTGGCTTCGGGAGATTGTGCAGTGTGAGACGAACGTGTTTTGGCCATTATGGATCGGGATTGGCTCTGATGTCAAATTGTTAAGCACTGAACTAGGAATGTGAATTGCAATGAAAGAAATATAATTAAATGACTCTATAATAGAGGGATAGTAAGTATCTCACTAATCTCTCTAAAATAGCCCAGGAGGATCTCCAAACTTTAGTAACTCTATGAAAATATTCGATTCTTTATTGAGTAGGAAATAAGCCCAATTTATAGGAGTACAGAGAGATAAAAATCTACTTCAAAATTCAAACTAGGAAATCCAAATAATTTCAAAAATACAAAAATAATATCTAAATTTAAAATACCAAAGAATATCTAAAATCCTACTTGTGGATATTCCACTTATTCTGAAATATCTAGAATAATATCTAAAATAATATTGCTGAAATTGTTAAAAATAATAAATATTACTCCCTCCGATTCTAAATATAGGACATAGTTTGTAGTGCAATTTACACTACAAAATTTGTCCTATATTTAGGACCGGAGGTAGTACTAATTAATTCCTAATTAGTCCTAAGACGCTTATTTTTCTAGAATAAATCAGCCCATAACGATTTGGATTGCTATCAATTTGCCTCTGATAAAGTAATTCTAGGTTCTTTAATTTAATCCCACTTTTTTCCCCCTATTTGTTTTTCATTTATATTATTTATCCTTTCTTATTTGGATGTTATTTCCCTTGCCATGTTGGCAACTCATTGTTCCAAGTTGTTTATTATTTATCCACATCATGCTCCATGTCATCATTTTTAGTCAACAAAGTTTAAACTCACGGTCAACATTCTAAAGCTAATGAAATATGTGGCTTTTACACTCGTTTTGAAAGCTCATAGTTACTTTTGTCCCACAAAAAAACATTTGGTGATAGGCGCACCTTCAGGAAAAACATGTGTATTTTTTCACCTTGACCCTTCTTTATAATGCAAGATTTAATATGAAAATAATCAATAAAAGAATCATGTAATTTTCTAATGATACAGGCTACATAAAGATTCAAGACAAACCACATAAAAAAGTGAAATCACATATAGGTCAATTTATGCAGGGCATATAAAGTTGACCATCATCAAATGCAGTATTACTTCAGTTATAAAAAGTTACAAACTTATGCAAGATAGCAAATAAGTTCTACTAATGAAATTTAGCAGAAAATTAAGGAACTAAAACTATTAGGTAGGACAACAGTTTTGCAGATGATGATCTGCTATAGTACGCTGCAACGCAAGATAAAACGGACCTATGAGGTTTACTTTTCTAGAACTAAACTACGTCCTATAAGTTCTTTTTTCCTTTTCTTTTTCGGAGAAGTTTCAAGCCACAAAAATGAGAATCACTCAGACCAACAGTATTTCCTAAAAGCTAAAGCTTAAAAATATACAATCAGTACCTGTCAGCAAGTGAACAAACAAAATGACCACAAAGCAAATAGAAGAGTACAAATGGAAACAATTGAAAGGGAAGAACTGTTTCAACTACGACTTACAAGAGATCAACTTACAGTCTATGTATATATTCTTTATATCTTTTGACTCACTGTCAGAAGACATACTGTGCATCCCAGAAGTCGGACCCAAACCAGCCTCAACATTCTCCATTTGGCTTCCCTCACGAGTGAAATTCTGCTGTGCGCCTTCTTTTTTCTTGGGTTCCATGCCACCACCATATGGTTCAATAAGCTTATATAAATATATATATGACACTTATTAGTAGCCAACAGAGCAAAGGAAAGGTGAATGAGAACCATGTGCATCATAAAATTTATTTAGTGTTTTTCACATACTAGATGGAAGCAAAGTAATCAAGCTACACCTGAATAACATACAGATATACCCACACTAAGTATGAGCATGTGCAGTGCAAGAATGCTGGCATCACCCTTGGAACAAAGTAATTAAGCAAATCTACAGATATAATTATAGACAGACAATATATATACATATACACCATACACACACACACACACAATCTCTTTTGGGTAAACAAAAGACATTATATTTTGCAAAATAAAGAACAGGGAAGAACTG
This sequence comes from Inga leiocalycina, assembly GCA_963242795.1. Taxonomy (NCBI): domain Eukaryota; kingdom Viridiplantae; phylum Streptophyta; class Magnoliopsida; order Fabales; family Fabaceae; genus Inga; species Inga leiocalycina. The sequence goes on along the minus strand of OY725321.1, from coordinate 45,970,540 downwards.
ATTTAAATGATAGCAGATCCTACCGATATATCTGCTACCCAAATCCCGATTGAATTGTGGTAGCATGAACAACCCAAAAGTTTCTCGTCATGAAAGCAGAGGTCACCAAGTGCCGTCCACCCCATATCAACGGCATCATGACATATAATGGGCTCCCAAGAATAAACCTACAACATATGAACATATGATATCTTCATCCTGTTCCAGATGCTGCATTTTAATTTATTATTATCATTATTGCAATGATATGTACCTTTAAACTATCCTCAAGTCCAGCAAACAGGGTTCTTCCATCAGGATGAAAAGCTATTGAGCGTACCCCTGTAGCCTAATAATAAGTAGAGGAGTGTTAATTAAAAGCCCCATATTTGTACTGTTTAAGTTTAGTATTTTATATACATCTTCATGTGGCGTTGCATGTGAATTTGAGAGCAAATGTGCAGGGCTTACATTAGATGAAGAACCAGCCCAATAAGAAAGTTTATGCACTATACTACAATTTGCCTAGGCAGTGCGCTAAACCATTGGGTAAATTTATTACAAGCACAGTATATCATACTTTGTGGAAATTTTCAGCAAAAACTTAAAGTCAACTGACAACAAGCATGTTTGTTTGAGCTTATAAAAACTTATAAGTTGCTTTTTACGTAAATCGAGACACAACTCCTCTCACATACTTACTTCGTATACCGTAAATCACTATTAAAAAGCAACTTATAAGCAATCGAATCGCTCAACCAAACATACCCAACATTGTGATAATAACAGGTCAGTGCAAAGACAAAAGGACTCCATGAAAGTTAGTAATGGTCCAAACTAGCCTAAGGGCGTTGCAACAGAAAATCAAATGCACAAAGGCAGGTATGCAAGCACAAATTATGACATAAACAATCATGTGATTATTTTTGGACAGAAGAAATAACATTCAGATAGTTTAAATACCTCACATCCGGCAGATAATAACATTCAGATAGTTTAAATACCTCACATCCGGCAGATAATAACATTCAGATAGTTTAAATACCTCACATCTAGCAGATCCAATTAGTTCAAATGTTTCTAAATCCCAGAATTTTACGGTTCTGTCTGCTGAACCTGAAAAACAACTTGGAAGATCAATCAGTTTAAAAGTCCTCCTGTGCAATTATATGTTAGCATAAACCAAATTTTTAGAAATCTAGGGAAGATAGAGGAGACACAATGATAAAGCACATTAACAAATTTCCGAATCACACATCTAGCAGCTCTGCAAGTATTCACAGGACACATTATGCAGTAAAGAATTAGAGAAAAGCTTGCTAATATATATTGATCAACGTTGATATATATCTGATCATCTAAGTTTCATGTGAAGGTTTAAAGATTTCAGGGTCTATTGCTCATTTCTTGTCAAACAATTAAGAGAATGGCTGCAGTTGGTGATCCATCACTGTAAAATGCAACTAAAGGAGATAAAAGATCATCAATAAACAATAAAGAGAACAGAACTGAGGAAAGAACTACAAAAGAAAGAGAAGTCAAAGATGATCAAAATTCAGCAGAGCTGATCAGTGCTAAATTTCTCAAGTTAAAGTTTAATGTTCATTACTTTCAGGTGACATTTGGATTAATCATGTAAGCTTTTATTGAAAGGTACTAATGAGTTAGGTGAAATCACAAAAAATAAATTACATTAAATTTAGAATCATAAAGGTAGACACTGATTTTTTTTAGGAAAGATAAAAGAATAAGTGGATAAAAATTAGAAGGATAAATTTTTATTAAATTATGAAATCAGAATCTAATCTCATAATTAATAAAGAAAAGGATAAATCTTTAGTAGAAAGATGAGCCAAATCTTAACCCATCGGACTACTAAAGCCCAAGGAGAATCTCCCGAAATCAGAGAAGTAATTCTCTACTAATTTTCATATATTTTCCAGATTGCTTTTACATATAACAAGAGTCAATATTTATAAATAAAAAGAATAATCATGACTCTCTAAAATTTATGACCACTAACCACGACTCATAAAAATAACATACTTGGATACATTTAATTCAATAAATGAAATACATTAACTCAGCATATAATCCTAACTAACTCCACTTAATCCTAATCTTGTTGAGCACTTAACAAACCACTAAAACCACCACTAAAACAACTAAAATAAATATTAATAAAAAAAAATCAGGTTAAATCCATTCCCTAAATTAACCGCATGTGATTTTCAGCTTGGTATTCTATCAATAACGCCCCCTTAGAAATTCGCCTTATCCTCAAGGCGAGTAATGACTTCCTTGTATGTCCGATGTCTGGAGGTTTTGGGGGCAGAAGAGCAACATAAGAACATGCATCAATGACTCCAATGAAACTCCATGAAGAAGGGTAGGCTGAGCACGATGAAGCCAATAAGATACCAAGGCTTCTAGGATAAAATGATCCATGTAGCCACAGTCCAAAATCAGATTAGAAGGTCATAGAAAGGTTTCTTGGAGCTTTAATGATGATGATGGGAATGAGAGAGATGTGGGAAGAAAGCTGGAGTAAGAGTTGGTTAAGGATCAAATGGCTCTGATGCCAAATGGTAGACTGATTTTTTTAGGAAAGATAAAAGAATAAGAGGATAAAAATTAGAAGGATAAATCTTTATTAAATTATGAAATCAGAATCTAATCCATAATGAATAAAGAAAAGGATAAATCTTTAGTAGAAAGATGAGCCAGAACCTTAACCCATCAAATTACTAAAGTCCAAGAAGAATCTCCCATAATCAGAGAAGTAATTCTCTACTAAATTTCATATATTTTCCAAACTGCTTTTACATATAACAAGAGTCAATATTTATAGATAAAAAGAATAACCATGACACTCCAAAATTTAAGACCATTAACCATGACTCATAAAAATAACATACTTGAATACATTTAATTCAATAAATAAAATGCTTGGACTCAATATATAATCCTAACTAACTTTACTTAATCCTAATCTTGCTGAGCACTTAACAAACCACTAAAACCACTACTAAAACAACTAAAATCAATATTAATAAAATAAAATCAAATTAATTCAATCCCTTAAATTATCTGCACATGATTTCCAGCTTGGTACTCTATCACTTATCGACCAGGGAAGAGCATTAAAATTCCTCATTATGCCTGATTGACAAATGAACCTAGGGAAGGAATGGCAAATTTAAGTATAAGTCCAACTATGATATCCCATTGAATTAATGATAAGAATGAAATCCAGCGTCTTAAAGTTACACACAGATGCAATTGAGCAATCATTTTTGAAGAGTTTAGCTAAAATGGGACTGACAAAAAAGAAGCGAGTATATGGATAATGCACAAGTATACATGATTGAAGTTACTACTTCCAGCTGCTCCAAAATTACTTTACTTGCTAACTCACCTGTAGCCATAAGAAACTCAAGTGGATGAAAATCAATGGACCTAGTATGTCCTTCATGAAACTTGAAGTCATGCAAGAGCTTTCCGGCTGTCAGATCCCACACCTGTATATTGTCCAGGTAAATCATAATCTCATTGATAGAATAATTGTACAAGTTAGCAACTATATCAAACCATATCATACCTTTACAGCATTATCAAACCCACCAGAAACCACCCAGCGGCCATCTGGAGTAAACTTTATAGTACTGATGCCCTGGCTATGACCCTTGTATGTATGAATGCATCCTTTTTTCCGGATATCCCAAATTCTGAGATTAGTGTCCATGGATCCAGATGCAAAAAACTCACCAAATGGGTGGAACTCAACAGCGGTGCAGTTGGATCGGTGTCCAGTAAGACTGCGAACCACTATACTTCAAGTACAGTGGTAAAAAATCAGGAACGTATTGAAGATTTAAAATATCAGAATCCCATGTTGTAGGCACCTATTTATAAAGCTTAGGGATTTAAAATTGTAAAAATTTTCTTAGATTCCCTTATAACATCAAGCATGCAAAGTAAATTGGGTAGTTCATAATTCTAAAATCAAATAGTCATCTAAATTTATGTCCCGAAAGACTCTTCTGGATGAGTTTTCTGAGTATTGCCTCTCTAATGTACAGTCCAATGCTCTCAAAAAGTCAAAATCACTATAGCAAATTTACATTATATATCATAAAACTTAAGTATCTAGTAATGAACTTACTCTTTGCCTCTTCTAGATCCCAAAGTTTTATTGCACCAGCTGAAGCTCCAGCAAGAACTAACACTTCAGCTGAATCAAAAGCCACAGATTGGACTGCACTGCTATGACCATTGAGGCTCTGTATTTAGTACAAGTAAGACAGCATAGTTAGGTGATAGTCATACATGGCACTTCTGCCAGCGGAAGAAAATTCCACGTCATAATAAAATCCAGTAAGTGATAAAAGATTTCAGGATTGTAAAGTCACATGCTTCAGCCTCATATATCAATATAAAGACAAAAGTGAAGCTGACCATCAAAGATGTTGGTTTGCCAATCGTCCATAAATTGACCTTGTGATCATCCCCTCCTGTAATGAAAAGGCGGCATGCCTTCTTTCCAATTTTCAAACAATTGACGCTGCCTGAATGGGCCACAAATTCCTCTAATAGTTTTGCTGAGGAAAGCGTATTATAATAAAGAATAGACTTCAATACCCAACATATTCATTCAATGAAAAAATAATGACCCATATTGGAAAGAAAATAATTAAGTAAATAGACAATAAATGCTATATCAACTGGAAAACTGAAACTTCAGCTAGATATCCAAATTTTTTAAAGATGAATATACTTTATCCAATCGACAACAAACGCCGACTAAACATGAATCAAGACTAAGAATAAGTTTCGATTCCAGAATGTGGCAATCAAACGAATTGCAAGACCCAGAATTTCAATTGTTCGACATAATTTCCAATTACCACCTTCAGCTTCCTACAGTTCGATTGCATTCTTCAGATAACAAAAGGACTATCAAATTCGAAGCTTTAAAGATACGGTTCCTAAAAATTTGAACAGAAGCTTAAGAACCGGCAATAATAACTTCAATTTCGAAAATAAAGGCTGAAGTTAAAGTTTAAAGACATTAAAGCAGATGCAGTTCCTGTCACCCGGTTCTCTGTTATGGAAAAAAGAAACTTAAAACAAGAAAATATTACAAGTAAAGAAAGGATACGGAGCTTGTATCCTCGCTTCGCCATTCGTGATCAGAAAAGTCAGTTTTGAAGCAGAAATCGTTTCCACCGCGAAAGAAGGAAATAGGACTTGGGTTTACTTCAAGTTGCTGCGACTCGACAATAACGATGCTGAAGAAGAAAGAAGAGTCTGCAGTTATTTTGCGAGTTGAAATGAAAACCGAAGGTACGAATTGGATTAAACTTCTTAGAAGCGAATTGATTCTGAACAGACAGGAATTTGACTAGATAATTAGATTCGACAACAGTAAGAAAAAAAATCATTTAATAAACAATAGCACACCATAAGCAATATTCCTCCATTTATTTCTTTATCATTTATTTCTTTATGTCTACGCGTAGCAAATGGAGGAGCACTAGAATTCATTTTGAGATTCTGGCCATAAATGGTCGAGCCACTTCACTTTCGGACCAAATTGCCCTTGTCTTCTTGCGGTTATGCACATAACATCGTTGGGTGGTTGATATTTAAAATTTAAAATTTTAATAAACAATAGCACATCATAAGCAATTTTCCTCCATTTATTTCTTTATGTCTACGCGTAGCAAATGGAGGAGCACTTGAATTCATTTTGAGATTCTGGCCATAAATGGTCGAGCCACTTCACTTTCGGACCAGATTGCCCTTGTCTTCTTGCGGTTATGCACATAACATCGTTGGGTGGTTGATATTTAAAATTTTAATATGCAACTTCGTAAATAATAAATTTAATTTTTAAGAAAGCAATAACTACATAATTATATTATTTTAGATTTAGATTTAGGTCATACACACATAAGTGGGCAAAAAAAAAAAGATTTAGGTCATACATACATTTAATAAAGGGAAAATCCTTGAAAAATACTTCATGAATTCTCAAAACCCCTAAACGTCACCCGGACATAAAAAACCAAATAAAAGAGGAGTAGGAATTTGATATTTTAAGGTGTTGGAGTTTTCACAAAATTGCCATTAATTTTTTACTTTTAAAAAAAAGTAAAAAGCCACCTTTACAACCAGAGCACCGCCCTCAACTAGCAAGCACCCTCCATCTACTGGAGCTCTAATATCGGTGGCTATTTTTGGGAGCCACTATTATTTTTTTTATTTGAGGCTAAGGTGGTGAAGGTGGGATTTGATCCTACCCCACCTTAGTTCTCAAAAGGTTGGTGACCCAATGGTAGCCCTTTGTTAATGTTATATGAAAAGACCCTTTATCATAAACAATAATTATCTATAAATGGTTTGACAAAACCTGATTAAATAGTGATAATTGAAAACCACTTCTTTTAAGAAAACACATTGGGGTCCAGGGCACAAATCCCACCCACAAACCCACCACAAAAAATCTTTCACTCTAGGCACAATTACCAAACAGAAGAAAACATAGCCCACGAGTTTTTCTAACACTTAACCCCACAACAAATGGCCTATACAAAACAATTTTCCAACACAAGTCACAAGATATGATTGTGGATCTACCAAAATATCATAGTGTACAAAATGAGATGCCCATCAAATTTCAACAATCCAAAGCATAAATATAGTATTTTGAAAAACACGAGGGCCCTAGAATGACAATATATAAATCAATACATCACATCGATAAACAGGAGGCCTAAAAGGCTACCGACTCCTATGTCTTTAGCTGCTTCCCTTAGTAGCTAGCAGGATTGGAGGCCTCGTCTGAAAAATATTAATAATGACGAGGTAAGACATAAAATCTCAGTAACTAAAATAAATTTATAAAGTATGCAAGAAGGGAATGCAAGTTAGAGAAGTAGGTTTATCAGTACAATAATAATTCTATAGCATAATATTTATCAACTACAAACAAACCACCCATCCACCTACTCCGCCTTGTACCTTATGGATATAGTACATCTTATTAGTGCTAGTATACCTAGCCAAAGCTTAGCTAGTCACTTCAAGAATATTGTCCCCTACCATGCCACCACTGATATATCATCACTACTATAGATTTGTGCATTTATAATGCTTAATACATAATGGTTACAGCTAATAAACATAATGTATGCCGAGGTAGAGGTGGCACAGGGACATATAATGCTCACAAGTAATGGTTAATCATGCACATCGTCATGTATTCTGAGGCAGAATTCGCAAAAATACAAAAATAACGATTGTAGTTAATAACTGTCATTTATTTAGTGACAAAATTGATAGTTTTTTTGAAGCAACCTTTATGTAACACTTACAAACGATTCATCTTCCAACCCTTATATTAGCAAAGACAAACCATAACGGTTTTAAAAAAACAACTATAACACCCCAAATTTTATTCACTAATATGTCTTGAAATTATTTGTGGCATTTAATGAAATGGAAGGGTGAATATTAATGAGCTTAAAATTTAAGAAACTAGTAAATTTCCATTTTCATGAGAATTTGGCTTAATTAAGGCATGAAATAAATTTTTGGGTGTTCCAGAAAGCCCAATATTGAAGCCCAAAATGGAGGAATAGAAGAGCATAATATTTGGCCCAATAATAAAAAGAATTCTGGCCAAATAAAGGAAGGAAAGGAATAAGCTCCAAATTAAATCCAAGAATGTAGTGGCAAAATCATAATTTACCAATAAAGCACAACATTAATTATTTTCTCAATTAATTGGATTTAATTTCAGTTAATTAAGGAAAATAAAGGATGTATGTATAATGGGAATATTCTTGGTCAAATAAATCAAGGTTTGAAAGGTTAAAGGAGGACTTGTATACAAATTAATTAAAGAGGTGGTGGAAAATGTTGGAGAAATTATTATTTCCCTGTTTCCTCATGATTTTCACCTAATAAAAGAAAATAGGAGGGGAAATAATTGTTTGAATCATAAACATCCCAAGTGTCATCATCCAAGGCCATGGATTAAACAAGAATTAATTAAGATTATGAGCACATGTGTAATTAGATTAAAATACAATATAAGATCATTTAGTTGGGCTAATTGGAGGAACCAAACTTGGTTGATGAAGGGCCGTTTAGGCGTCATTTATGGGCCAAGAAAGGAGAGGAAAAACTAGTCTAAATGCAATGGAAAGCTTATGACTTAGTTATGAAGAGATAAGCCTAAATACTAATGTAACCCCCTTCCATATAAGACTTGAAAACAGTTCAAAAATATGTCATAAAATAAATGAGAGACCTGTGGATAATTTAAAACTTATTAAAGGTCTCGACTTCAACATAGGATTTGGTCCTGTGATAAAGTGGGTTTTCAAAATTTTTTAAAACCTGTTTAATACGGTCTCACTTCCACTTTTCGAATCTATTTGGTTTGTTTGGTTTTATTCCATTCATAAATATCAAAGTGTTCAACAAAATTTCCCGACAGATTTCTAAGTTATATTCATAAACTAGTAGGGTCTATAGGGCATAATCGCCCATTTTAGTTCCCATACCGGGGGCATAATCACCCATTTTAGTTTCCATACCGAGGATTACAAACCAATACAAAAGTCTATGGTAGATACGTCTACCTTTACTATATTGATCTTACATTTACATCATATACAACTTATACATTTATCCAAAAGTTGATAACCAACACAAAACTCTAATCTCCTAGCCGTGAGCACTAGCCGCCCTTGTTTACTTGCTTCTCTTTTGATTCGCTTACCTTGGCTGTAGGTTAGTCATTGGAAAGAGTGAGATTCATATGAATCTCAATAGTAACATTTCACTCATATGATATATAATTTTATAAAGCATGTAAGCAATCATCACACAGCAGCATTCACATTCGTGACATTCGTCACAATTCATGACATTCACGACATCTTTCACAGCTGTATACACATTCATGACATTCGTCACAATTCATGACATTCACAACAACTTTCACAGCTGTATACACATTCGTGACATTCATCACACAACAGCTTACACAGTTGCAAACACATTCGTGACATTCGTCACACAGCGGCATTCACATTCATGACATTCGTCACAATATATGATATGCACATACATACAAAGCGTTATACATGATATAAGATAAAGAGTCACTACCTTGTTTTTTCCATTCTTGCTCGGGCACAGTTTTCTTACGCTCAGGGCAGATATCAAATAATATAAATCAGAATTAAGGACGACGAGTTATTTCCTATTTCAATTCTTAAATAACTACAAAACACTTGGGGTTGGTTATCATTTGAGCTCCTTAGGTGGCTATGAGAAGCTCAAACAAAAACCTAAAAGAGTTGGGGAGAGCTAGATCAGAAACCACCTTTCAAAAGTTCAAAATGTTGAAATTGGTGGTTGGCTATAGCCAAGAAATGGTCTGAAACTTTTTGGCTGCGGCCAAGAACTTTTGGCCGTGGCCAAAAATAGGTCAGAACCTTTTGGTCGCCGCCAAGAAAATTCTTGTTTCTTGGTTAAATTTCCAAAAATCATAACTAAATCTACTAAAACTGAAATGGAGTGATTCCAAGTTGTACTTGAATTTTTTTAAGTCCTCTACACAGGAAAAATATGAACCACTGACATATTCAAACATAAAAATACAGAATCCAACAAATTTCCATACCGTTCTAGAATAAACTCCAGTTTCAACCTTAAACTTTGGAAATGCATAACTTATAGCACACAAATAAGAATGACACCGATTTTATATCATTTTAAAGCTTGACACATCCTCTATTCAACTGAAAAGTTTTAGAATTTTTAGACACCATTTACTCATTCAAAAATGCCATGCAAACTAGCTGCTATGCACAAAGTTTTTGTTGTCAAAACTTTCAATTTTTCAACATATGACTCCAATGGTCCAAAACACACCATAAGACACCATTAATACCATCAAAACATCATAAACTCTCTAAAATCCTATTATACATGAAAATAGGGCAAAATTACACAAGCTAAAGTTCTCAACCAATTATTACAATATATACATTAAAGGGTTGCTTTTGCTCACCTCTACCACTTTCTCAAGTTTGTTCTTTGATTCTACAAACTCTAGTTTTTCTTGAATACACAAAACACCTCCTCTTGAAAATCTAAAACCATACAAATGAAGCTCTCATCAAGAGGAACAAGATTAAGGAGAGGTTTTAAGCAACAGAGGTCATGTACAAGGTCAAAACTCAAGAAATAGAGCTCACGTTCACAAAATCTTCTTTCACTTTCCTCCTCCTTGCCTTGAATGACTTTGATCTTAAAAGAGAGAGAGTAAGAGATAATGAATAATCAAACTTTCAATCTCCCCCTTGCTCTTCGCCGACTTGAGAGGAGAGAGGGAAGAGATGGAGTTTTGAACATTTGACTTTTCAACTTTCCCTTGCCTAAATCATGTGGTGCTATGTGTCATGATTCTATGGCTTCCCAAGAAGCATGTAACCATATAGTTACTCTAACTAATTCCATTAGCAATTTAGTCACACCTCTTACTCTTTTAGTTAATAGATAATTACTTCTTTGGTAGTTGACTAATTGGCCGATAAATTTCTTTCTTCCCCTTTTGCCCCTGACAAGGGCATTTCTAGTTAGATTGCCGTTTGGTGCATTATAGAATTCCACTTCCTCAGGCCATGCTCCCTTTCTTTCTCTTTTAATTCAATTTAGGCTTTGTTACACTAATTAAGCTTAAATACTGGATTTGGGCACTTTCTACGACTATTTTGGGTCATAATTCATGTTTTATTTTCCGAGGGTTCATCTAACATCATTACATTCACTTTTGAAGTCATTGAGCCCTTACACATATTTTGGGGCATTACAACTAAAGCTTATGTCATAATTTATTAAGCTAATTTCATTAATTAAGGAAGATGTATGATATTTTAAAACACTTGGTTCATCTTTCTCTTCCTCATTTCTGTCCCAAGCTACTCAAATAGAGAGAGAGAGAGACAGAGAAAGCTTAAAGGAACTAGAAAGAAGGAGGAGCTCAAGAGGAAAAAGATCCAAGGTAAAGCTTTGTGATTTCAAGTGTTAGGTCTTTTAACTTGTGTAGTAGCTTCTCTAATCTCTTGTTCTTCATGAAAAACCATGTATAGCAAGCTAATCTTCAAGGTTGAGGAGAGAAAGTGAGACATCGAGAGAGAGAAATTCCAAGAATCAAGAGGTAACTTAAAGAACTTCAATTCCTTTGGTGTATTGTTGTTGTTGTTGTTGTTGTGGTTTTTAGCTTGGTTTGTGGATTGGATTGTTGATTTTGTAAAGTTGGGATGTTGAAATAGTACGGGGTTATACTGCCCAAATTTCCTCAAATCATGTCTAATAAGTGGTTAAAGGTAAATAAGTGGTTAGGAGTATAAATGAGCAAGTTTTAAGAGGCAAAAATCCAAGGTAAAGCTTTATGATTTCAAGTATTAGGTCTTCTAACTTGTGTAGTAGTTTCTTTAATCTCTTGTTCTTCATGAAAAACCATGTATAGCAAGCTAATCTTCAAGGTTGAGGAGAGAAAGTGACACGTTTAGAGAGAGAAAGTCCAAGAATCAAGAGGTAACTTCAAGAACTTCAATTCCTTTGGTATATTGTTGTTGTTGTTGTGGTTTTTAGCTTGATTTGTGCATTGGATTGTTGATTTTGTAAAGTTGGGATGTTGAAAAATTAAGGGTTATGTTGTGTCTAATAAGTGGTTAGGAGTGTACAAGAGCAGGCTTTAAGGGTTAAAACACAAAATCACAATTTCCCTTTTTCCTTGAGCATGTTTTGGCCAGAGATGGAAATAGGGGATAGGGCTGGAATTTTATTAATCTAATGGATCCATTGTGTTCAGGAGGGAAAATTGTGTAGGGTTGATGTTGATCACTTTGTGAGAAAAGCCCTAGAAAGTGAAATAACGAAAATACCCCTAAAACCCTAATTAGAGGCTGTCAATGGCAAAACTGTCATTTGGTAGTGATTTTATGAAAACTGAGGTCAAAAAAGAATTCTACATGGAAAAGTACAGTCGAACCGGATAAAAAGGGCTTAGACTGGGTCCCTAGGGGCATTTTGGTAATTTTGTAGAATTGGACCAATATAACAACAAAAGTAATTTGTAAGAGTTTAGAGTAATATATGGATGTGTATTAACCTAATTCTTATAAACTTGGAATTGTTAGGACCAGTCTGTTGAGCTTGAGCCGGATCAAATTAAGTAGTTATTTGTGTTGCAAAAAGGGACACAAGGTAGTAACTCTATCTTTCATACATTATGTCAATGTTTATATGCTTTGTATATGCCATCTTCTGTAATATGTATGATACATAGTGCCTATGGGTACACTGAATTTAGTGCCTATGGGTACACTAAACATAGTGCCTACAGGTACACTATGCCCAGTTGGTGGTCTTGAGCCTAGCTGAGGTACAGAACAAGTAGGGGTTGCAACAGTGGTTGGCTCTGAATGTTTACAGTTGAACTGAATTATGTGTTATTATAATATTGCTATATGTGGTACTTGGCATATTTATTATTGCATTTTCTATGATCGATTGTCTGTTACTACTGAGATTCGTTTGAATCTCACCCTTTTTCAAATATAAAAAATATTCCAGCAGAAGCTAGTGGCTCTAAGGGCAAAACAGTAAATATGGGCAACTGAAGTGTACGGGCCAAGAGAAATGGAGCTGTTGGTTATATTTAGTTTATTTTTGGATATTTTGGACAATTGTATATATTCTTCAAACCTAGCGGGTAGACTCTTGTATTGAGAGTAAGTGCTTAATGTCAGTATTTTATGCTATTTTTGTGAGTTCACTGAACTATGCATAAGCACTCTGAAAAAATGTGAAAATAAGATAAGGGTGTTACAAAAACCATCATCTAATACCATACCACCACCTAAGTCATAACTCATAACCCGTTAGACCTTCATAAGTCATAAGTCATAACCCTTCATAATTCGCTAGACTAATATTGAAACTCAATTATTCCTTGTGATTTTTACTAATTTTCTTTATCAGCCTCCTCCTTTTCCTTCATCATGTTAAGTTCCCAAGGAGCTCAGCCACCGCCGCCGCCAACCCCTCCTCCTCCTCCTTCGCCAATGGAGGCTTTGATGCAGATATTGGTAAGCATATGCCAATACACTGCATAGGAAGTTGAACCACATACCTCATCACAATGATGTTGAATATGACTTGTACTCATCAAGATGAAACACCGTGAGAAAGACATGCCAGAAAACTCTCGGCATCATCTTCCTTCTCCTCTTCCTCAACCTCCACCTCCTACTTCTCGTCCCTAACATCAGCCGCCGCTGCCCCTGCCTTTACCTCTTCTACTGCTGCCTCTACCAAGTCTTCCTCCGCCTCCACATCTTATGCTTCCATAACTGAAGGCAAGGTTGCAGCATGCACAAAGCCTAACCATGCCATGAGGAGGCTTTTTGGATACTTCTCTAATATGAACTAGAAGGCCAATATCATACTTGATGAGTATGGGATTGTGTAATGCCCTAATTTGGGCTTAAGGATTAATGACTTCAAAAGTGGATGTAATTATTGTTAATAAACACTTTTAAAGAATATGATGCTAATTATGATCTGAATGTGTTCTGATTAATGCCTAAACCCTGTATATAAGCTTAATTATGTGATAAAGCTTAAAATGAACCTTATGGGTAGGGGATGGTGCATGAATGAGGAATGGAATGATATAAAGGTTTTTAGTGGTGATTTAAGTGGAATTGCAATTATCAAGGGCAAAATGGGAAAATGAAAAGTTACCGACCGATTGGTCAGTTACCGAAGAGGAAGCTCCTTGGTAACTTAATGATTAAAGGTTGAGATTCATTGAGTAAGGAAGTGGAATTACATGCATGTGAGCTAATGCGTGATGATGGAAGGTGAAACAAGATTTTGACAAGTGGCAACATGTGAGCCATGAGATCATAGTAAAAAATGCAACACATTTTCTCTTCCCTTTCATTTATCAAGTTGGTTGTGAGCATAGGGAAGGGAAAAACTGAACATCATCATCTCATCTTTTCTCTTTCAAGACTCCATTGTTGCCCAAAGCAAAGAGGAAAGAGAAAGAAAGAAATGCAAGGTAGGCGCTCCATATGACTTTACATGCTCAACTCATCTTCTTTAAAGTTATTCATGTTGTTGAGGGCTTTTTTGCTATGGTTTCAGAATTTTGAAAGGTGGTGTTTGAGTGTTTGAAGAAAGTTGGAAGTTATGAAATCAAGAAACCAACCTTGAGAAGAGGAAGAGGTAAGGAATAGCTCTCTATTGACATATTCATTGTGATCATTAGTTAAGTTTTAGAAATTTGTGATTTTGCCCTGATTTTGGTGTCATTTTGAAATGGATGAATTGCCTAATGTATTGTGGTAGATTTGGTGTTATATTGTGTTATTGAGACAATAGAATTGATTTGAACCATTAGAAATAAGTTTGGTGAAATTGAGTAAGGAATGGGAATGGGATGTCCAAAACCAAAACTTGTTGTTGGGATGAGAATTTGGTTGTTTTAGTATGTCCAATGAATTCCTTGTGAAAAATTGGTGTGGGAGAAGGTTGTTGTTAGTTTTGGGGATCATTGGACACTTTGGTTTCAAGTTTGGAAAATTCTATTAGTTGCTGCGTTTTGGCTTCTGATAAGCCTTACTCTAGTGCTCTAGGGTATCACACGAGTGCAGCATCCTATTTTCTCTTTTCCTTCAAGTTTCAGCTGCACTTTTATGCCAGAAAGCAAAGGTGCACTTTATCACTTGTGAGTGATATGGGTCTTCACTCGAGTGAAAGAGTATTATGTATTATGGACTCGCTTCTCCGATCATCACTCACAGTCCATATTCCACTAGTGTGTCTTAGCACCCGTAAGTGTTGTGCCATCACTCGAGTACCAGAGCCAGTGCTCGAGTGCACTTCCAATTTTGAGGTCCCCGTTGCTCTCGGGTAGTCACTTTTTATGCCTTACTTTCTAGGACTCGGGTGAGCAAGAGGCATCACTCGAGTATTGATGTTTATGATTGAGTGCAGTGAGTATTTTCTATTTTTGTCTGTGCTTTCAGCCAAGCACTCACACGAGTGAGCTTCCATACCCGAGTGCAAACCTCATCATCACTCGAGTGAGGCCTTCTTCAGTCAAGTACATGAGTCAAAAATCCTTGTTATGCTTTTGAAAAAGGGATCTTTGAGGTTCTTCTTCTGACCCTTTAGGCATGTGTCTAGGGTTCTAGTAACTACCTAAAGAGCTCAAATGATAACTAACTTAAAGTGTTATGAAGATAAGAACTTGGAATAGAGAATAACCTGTCGTCCTTGATTTTGGTTATAGGGTTTGATATTTGCCTTGTTCATGAACAGACGGTGCTGAAGCACACTAGGAAAGAATAAGGTAGTGACACTTTCCCTTATACTATATGTGATACATTGTATGTTTGGTTTATCATTGCTTTATGAATTTGTCACCTGTGACCCGTTGGTGATTCCGATAGGAGGACTGTGCCTTTAGGGCAGTGGAGATACAGGGGGCTGGTTATGTTAAAGCCAAGAGGCTATTTGTGAATTCGTCACCTATGGCTCATCGGTGATTCCAATGGGAGGACCATGCCTTCAGGGCGGTGGAGATACGAGGGATGTGTTTATGTGATTATGGGTATATGTGACAGCTTGTGTGCTGTATCTTCGTGCTACTGCTGTGCTATGGATGATTTACTTGCATGCTATGTGATTATATGTGGTATGAGTGATTTGTTACTACTAAGTTTGTTTTTAATCTCATTCTTTCCTTTGACTAACCTTTAGACAGGGCAAGTGGCTCCAAGGGGAAGGAGATGACCAAGGGCGGCTAGGGCCTATATGTTGATTGTTGGTTATGAATTTTGGTATTTGGGATTACTGTACTTATTTGGCATATAAATATTAAAATGATTTTGTGTTATCCCTTATATGGGAAAATATAACCCCCTCCGTAATTATATCTGAACTACTAGATTAAAATGAAATAGAGACCAACGATTAGCAAAACTCATTTAAAATCCCATTTACATGATAGGGTTTTCACAAATACTTTTCAAAATCCAACAACCTGATCTCATATTCACGTTTCGAATATAACTACTCTACGAAGATAAATCATATTCAGTATATATCAGAGGGCACAACATATCTTTCCGGCAATCCCGGGTTCCTTACATTAATCAAGCTTTACAGGGTACATTCACCCTTCATAATTTTCCAAATAGGGGATTACACAAATCTAATTTGAAGACATAATTCAAATATACATTCTGACCTATACAACCATACATACATCCAAACATATACAATCATCCCAACTACAATGATAACCAACTACCAAAATCAAATCTCCAGAAGGAGTTTTCGCCGCCCTTGGCTGCTTGCTCCCTCCTCAAGCCTCTTGCCCTATCTAAACAATTGGTAGGGGAGAGTGAGATTCTAGAGAATCTCAGTAGGAAAACAATACCAATATGCATGCAAGATAAATGTTTAATGCATGACATTCTTGCCTTACATAGCTCTTACTCACACAATGACAAATTTGTAAGCTCAACATTTCAAACAATATACTTATGGCCATAACATCAATTGAAATAGAGCTTCAATCATTCATATATGTTTCATATTATTAAGCAAAGCAATAACATGCATTAATACACCAACACAAATATCAAATACATGAAGGAGAAGTAAGTTCCCTACTCTTGCTCTTTCCATGTATGCTCCAATACCGGCTACTCATGATCAGGACGAACATCAAACCCTATAGCCAAAGCAAGTACATATGGTTATTCTATATTCCCAAATTCTTTCTTCTATAACACTTAAAGTTGGTTATCATTCACAACCTTTAGGTGGCTACTCAAAGCCCAAACACATGCCTAAAAGGTTGGGAAACACTTGACCAAAGATAACCTTTTAAAAGTGCAAAATACTGATTTTTGGGGGTTGGCAATGGCCCACAAATCCACTGGCCACCACCAAAAATAGGTCAGAAACATTTGGGCCATGGCTTGGAACCTCGGGCCGCGGTCAAGAAAATCCTGTTTCTTGGCTGAACTTCCAAAAATCATAACTAGTTCCAAAAAAATCAAAATGAGGTGATTCCAAAGCCAAATGAAAGTTATTTAAGTTCTTTTTACTAGAAAAATATGGACAATTACCAGAAATCACCATACAAATACAGATTTGCACAAAATCTAACACTGCTCTAAAACAAATTCCAGTTTTAATTCCAAATTTGGAAACTCATAACTCCCAGCTCACAAAACCAAATGACATAAATTATATGTCTATTTTGAAGCTTGGAATGTGAAATTTAAGACTAGGAAGTTTTAGAATTTTTAGATATCATTTACCCATTCAAAACATCAATACAAATAGACTGCCTAGAATAGAATTCATACTGGACATAATTTCAGTTTTCATACTTTGGCTTCCAATGGTCCCAATTTCATAACAAACATCATTCCCATAAGGAATTCATTGGAAACACCAAATTAACCAAATTCAAATTCCATTGAAATGTTTTCACAACAATCTCAATATGTCAACACAATTCACAATTCAACTCAAAATTGCAAACTCTTTGCATTTCCAATTCACAACCAATTCTAATGACCATATTACACAACAAAACACCAATTGCACCATAATACACAATGCAATTCCTATATGTAGAAATTACTCCAAAATCAGGGCAAAATTCACAATTCACAAAACTCAACCTATAACCACAATATTTAGGTCAAAATGCTTCAAATACTCACATCTTCCTCTTCCTAAAGCTAGTTCCTTGATTCTTCTTCTTTCAAATTTCTTCAAGTGTTCAAACACCACCTTTCAAAAATCTAAAACCATAGCAATGAAGCTCACATCACCATGATCAACATTAATGAAGAGTGTTTGAGCATTAAAGGTCATATAGAGCACTAAGCTTAACTTTCTTTCTTTCTCTTTCCTCCTTAAGTTGAACAAAAATGGAGATAAGAAGAGAGATGAAGATGATGAAGAAGAGATTAGAATTTTGGCCTCCCACAAGCATAATAATTGACCTAATAGAGAGAGGGAAGAGCAAAAAGCAACTTTGAACATTTGACTTGAACAAGGGTCCACATTGCGACACTTGTCAAGATCTTAGAATATCTCCATGAGCTCACATGATCATACACCCATGGGATTCCACCCTTATACTCTCATAACAATCAATTTCAACCATTGATCTTTAAGTTACCAATGATCTTCCTCTTCGGCAACTGACCAATTGGCCAGTAACTTTCTCATTTTGCCCCTGATTACGGTAATTCTCACTGAATCACCACAAAACACAACATATCATCCCATTTCATCACAATATGCGCCCTCCCTCTATTTTAAGTCAATTTAGATTTTAATCCATAATTGAATTTAAATACAGGGTTTCGGCGCTACTCACAACACATACAAATCCCAATTCACATTGTATTCTCCAAAATCCACCATTTTACTTTCTTTAATACCCCAAAGATATAAGAATCATTAGGGAATAAATTTGGGCTCCTCTAACCTAGGGCTTAGCTTTCCCCTTATTTCAGGCTTATTCTCTTGCCTCAAATCTCAAAATTTAGGGTATTACAGAAACTGTAAACCCTTAGTATTTTTACGAAACCCGGGGGTTGCTGGGGTTTTTGTTGTATACTTTGGTATGTATGAATGTTATTTAACTGCACGGGGTAGTTATATTCAAAATATGAATAGGAGACCAGGTTGAGATGATTTAGAAAGGAATTTGCAAAAACCCTATCTTAAAGATAGGATTAAAAACAAAATTTTGTCATTCGATGGTCTCCAATTCATCTTAATTTCATATTTTCCAATCATAATTACTGTTTATAAGGCAGGGGGATTACATTTTTAATGTCAGATCTGTAGTTCCTAGCAAGGGTACAAGTTGCTAGGATAGTTCCTTTAGTCTTGGCTATAGTGATAGAAGATGATTTATGAGCGGTTATTGTATACACATGTTTGTTTTGTTGTTGTGGATATATATGAGATTTATGGACATATGTGTATACTTTATCTATGATATTAATAGGGTGAGTTATTTGTAGAATGAAGAAAACAAAAGGTCGCCCCAGAGTTCAGCAAGTAGACCCTGAGGGTAACACGTCCCAGAAACGGAAGGGCCAGGGATCCTCTTCGTATAAGGGTAGTAGTAATAAGCCTTACCAGCCCAGAGATCGTGAGCCTCAGAGATTTGCAACATAGTGGGTGTGTCCTCATTGTGATAAACCATACTATGGAAGGCAGAAATTGTCAGGGCCTAATGATCTATTTTAATTGTAAACAACTGGGGCATCTTTCTAGAGATTGTCGGCCACTGCAGCCAGAGCAGAGACCGAGGACTCAAGGCAGGGTATTCACCATGACCCATGAGGAAGCGCAAAAATCTCCTGATTCGATACAAGGCAAAATTCTCCTTGATGGCCATTTGTTGCAAGCGTTGTTTGACTCAGGTGCAAGTTACTCTTTCATTGCTTATGATTACGTGAAGCGCTTGAGATTGTATGTACATAAGTTGCCATTTGATCTGGTTGTGTCGACCCCGATGGGTGTCAAGGCTGTAACTGCCAAAGCCTACTTAAATTGTGTTATAACTGTGGAAGGGCTTGAGTCCACTGTGGATTTGATTTATCCGCCGCTTTATCAATTAGAAGTCATTTTGGGTTTTGATTGGTTAATGGTAAATAATGTGTTACTTAAGTGCGGGAATAAGAGGATAGCGTATCCTGCTTCGTAAGGTGTGAACGATGTGAATGCAAACTTGAATTTCCTCTTAACAGCCAAAGCTAAGAAGTATTTAGAGAAGGGTTGCCAGGGGTATATGGTGTTCTTTTCCGTGCAAGGAGAGATTGAAGAAACTCTAAGTAGTATATCGGTGGTAAATGAATTCCCTGAAGTATTTCTAGATGATCTTAGCGGATTACCTCAGGAAAGGGAAGTTCAGTTCCCTATTGAGATCGTATCTGGAGCTGGTTCTATATCAAAGGCTCCATATCGTATGGCTCCAAATGAAATGGCAGAGTTAAAGAAACAGATTGAAGACTTGCTCGAGAAAGGGTTCATTAGACCTAGTGTGTCACCTTGGGGAGCTCCAGTGTTATTTGTTAAAAAGAAAGACAAGAGTCTTCATTTGTGTGTTGACTATAGAGAGTTAAATAAGATTACTGTTAAGAACAAGTACCTTTTCCCAAGAATTGATGACCTTTTAGATCAACTATCTGGTTCGTGTGTGTTTTTGAAGATTGATCTAAGGTCAAGTTATCATCAACTGCATGTGAAAGCGGAAGATGTTCCAAAAACTGCTTTCAGAATGAGGTATGGGCATTATGAGTTTCTGGTGATGGCCTTCAGGCTAACCAATGTACTTGCGATATTTATGGATTACATGAACCATGTCTTTTAACCGTATCTAGATCAGTTCATTGTTGTATTTATTAATGATATTATGATATACTCTAAGGGTAAGGAGGAGTATGAGCCTCATTTGGGGATTGTGTTAAACATATTGCGTGAGAAGCAACTCTATGCTAAATTGAGTATGTGCGAGTTCATGCTTTCAGAAGTAAAATTCTTAGGCCATGTTATATCACAAGATGGGGTCTCTGTGGATCCCAGTAAGGTGGAAGTAGTACTAAACTGGAAGAAGCTGGAAACTATTGCTGAGGTATACAGTTTTTTGGGTCTTGTTGGTTACTATCAAGAATTCATCTAGAATTTCTCCCGTATTGCCTTGCCAATGACCAAGCTCACTAGGAAGGATCAGTCATTCGTGTGGGATAAGCATTGTGAAAATTGCTTTGTAGAGCTGAAGGAGAGGTTGACTGTAATATCCCAATTCTTGATTAAGGGATAATCATGATTATTATGGATAATTATGGGTTTAATTGGGATTATTATGTAATTTATGGCTATTTTAATTAATATGTCATAATTATGGAAAAATTGGAATAATGGAATTATTGGCCATGAGTTGGTAATTAAGGGAGAAGTTAATTACTAACTAAGAGAAATGAGATGTGTGATTAAAATGGCTAATGGAGGGATTAGATAAGTTAATGTGTGACTTATTTGGTGAGAGCCAATGGTAGGGTGACATGTGGCGGAGAGAGTAGGTGTGTATAAAAGTCAAATGGGATAAGAAATTATTTTCTCTCTCCTCTCCTCTCTCTGGTTCGGCTGACATGGGAGTATGGGGTAGCACAATCATCATTTCATCTCTCACCCTCTTCCCTCCATCTCTCTCTCTCTCTCGTCAGTTTTGTGCCCAAAGGAAGGAAGAAAAGATTGATTTTTGGGTAAGTAAATGATCTCCATTGCTCAAGTTCCCTTCTTAAATGTTGATCCTTGAATCATGGGCTTCATTTTGGTGTGTATAGCGTGGCCATTTGGTGCTGATCTGTGCTACACGAAAGTTTGGAAGGTGGTGAATCAAAGAGTGTCTTTGGAAAAGTGAAAGAGGTAAGGGAACTCAATCTATCTATCTATGTTTCATACCAATTGAATTAGTTTATAAATTCTGGAAAATTTGGGCTTGAATCTGGAAAATGAGTGTCACTGTTCATTTGGTATATTTTTGGTATGAGAATGGTGTTTTGGAATGAGTTTAGGATAGATAGGTTGATTGGTGATTGAAATGTGAAGTTTGGTTAAGATTAGTGTTTAGTTGAAATTGTTGCCCAAAACCCAAAGCATGATAATGGAGTAGGATTTTGATGATTCTGAGTATTCCATTGAGTTTATTGGGTGTTTTTGTGTGGGAATGGCTTTGGGGTTAAATTTATATCCGTAGGAATCAATTGGGCAAAGGTTAAGGAGAGTGCCTCTGTTTCTACGTTTCTGCTATCTGATGGATTCACTCGAGCAGGGATGGGTCTGCTCGAGTGAAGGATGAGCATCACCCGAGCAGAGATGGGTCTGCTCGAGTGAGGGATGAATGTCACCCGAGCAGGGATGAACTCTGCTCGAGTGCGGTAGTGCAATTATCGTTTCTTGCTCTCTGTGTTCTTATTACACTCCTTAGGTCGTAGCAAGCATAGCCTCACTCGCGAATGAGGGATGAAGATCACTCGAGTGACCCTTCTTGTGCTCGAGTTATAAGTGTATTTGACACCAAAGGACTTGCTTCTCCGGTTGTCACTCGCGAGTAGGTGCACGGGTGTGCCTTCTCACTCGCGGGTATAGGCACCGTGCTCGAGTGAGCAGTGTGTGCTCGAGTGCAGTGAGCTATTTGGGCTGCTGCCATTTCTCTTGTGCTCTCGGGCGTATGCTTTCTGTCTCACTTCTGTGTGCTTGAGGTGATTTCCGTACCAGTGCTCGAGTGAGGATTTTGTGCTCGAGTGAGCCTGCTTCTGAAAACTTCCTTGTGCTCTCGGGTGTTCACTCGCTGTCTCTCACTCTCTTGTGCTCGAGTGCTGTCCGTACCAATGCTCGAGTGAGAGCATTTGTGCTCGAGTGAAACAGTGAAAAATCTCAGTTTTGTGCTTCCAAAAGGGGATCTTTGGGATAGTTCTTCCTGCCCTTTAGGAGTTTTGTTAGGGGTATTTAAGGACTCTAAAAGAGCAATAATGATAACCAATTAAGTATTATAAAGTGGATTAAGTCTTGGAATAGAGAATAACTCTTCGTCCCTAATTGTGAACATAGGATTTGACATTTGCCTTCCTCGGGAGAGACCGGCGTTAGGACACGCACGGAAGGATCAAGGTAGTGACTTTTCTCTCATATCTTGTATGAGGTTTTGGTATGCATATCTTATCATTGAACTTGTGAATTGTGTGCCATGGTCTATTACGGCGCGAGCAGGTCAGCGTGAGCCGTATAGAGAGTGACAGTGGTCATCTCTAGGTCGGCCGTTGGACTGCCGTCGTAATCGACATGGATCTTTGTGAATCCGACCCGTAGGGGCGGCGTTTGTGAAACCAGCCGTGGGCTGCGTGTGTGTATCTTGCCTATGTGGCTTGCGATTATGATATGCTTTATATGGATCCCAGCTGTGGTGAATTATACTGTGTTGATTGTTGTGATGCAATACAACGTGAGCAATTCAGCGTGAGCAATCGTCAGGGATGACATGTGTCATACTAACCATTGCCGTTGTAACTGCCGTTGTAGTTGCTTGTGTGGATAGTGATTTGATTACATGCACTATTATTGTACATTATATGATTGACTTGTTACTACGGGGATTCTTTAGAATCTCACTCTCCCAAAATTAACCCTTTTAGACAGGGCTGAAGGATCAAAAGGCAAGCGGGCGACGAAGAGTAGTTAGAGCTCCTGTTTAGGAGTATCTTTTGGAGTGGATGGTTATCATTGTATATTTTGGAATTGTATATTGTAGACTTTGTGTAATCCCCAAGGAAAAAGGGTATGAATTGTAGGCTTCGTGCCTTGTGTAAATCCCTTTTTATTTTTGAATGGAACCCGAGTGAGTCGGGAATATATTTTGCACTCTGATATTTGTAAATGAAATCAACTTGTACATGCCATATGGTATTAAAATGGGAATATGAGACCATTGTAATTGAGTTTAGAAAAGTTTTTGAAAATTGTTTTTGGGCAAAATATTTCTTTAATAAGTCCCAAATCAATTACGGTCCCTAATTCCACATTAATTACATGTTTATGAACTAAATCTCACCCTTAAGCGTGAAGGGGGTTACATTGACTACGGCACCTATGTTGATTATACCTGATCCCAGCTTGACATATGTTGTGTATGGTGATGTGAGTAAGCAGGGATTAGGGTGTGTCCTTATGCAGCAGAGATGTGTAGTGGCTTATGCCTCTCGATAGCTCAAACCTCATGAAATGAATTATCCCACCCATGATCTGGAGCTTGCGGCAATTGTGTTTGCCTTGAAAATTTGGCGGTATTATTTGTATGGTGTGACTGTAAACTGTACTGCGACCACAAGAGTCTCAAGTATTTGTATGATCAGAAAGAATTGAATATGAGACAACGTTGTTGGATAGAGTTGCTGAAAGACTACAACCTGGAAATCAAATATCATCCAGGTAAGGCTAATATAGTCACGGATGCTATTAGTCGAAATATGGTGCTTGAAGCAGCAATGATGATACAAGAGGGGAAGTTAATAGCAGATTTTTGAGATTTGAATGTACCAAAACAGATCGTCTGTGCCAATTTCAATGTTTCCCAAGGGGAAAGTGATTTAAGAGCTGAGATTGAAGAATCTCAAAGGCAAGATGATTGAGTATAAAGGATTCGAGCTAGAATCAAATGGGGAGAAGCTTGGGACTATGATTTGTAGCCTAGTGGATTGGTTCATTACCAGAAGAGAATTTATGTTCCACTTAAGGAGGAGTTAAGGAAAAAGATCCTTGGTGAGGCATATAAGAGCCGGTATACTCTTCACCCCGGTATGACCAAAATGTTAGATTCCAAGTTTTGATGATAACAATAACTCAATTATGTGTAAAACATGTTTTTAGAAGGTTAAGAAAAGATTCCAAGTCACCAAATGCATATTTGAAGTTTTCTGCTATCTGCTGTGAAAATGCACTTGAGTGCTCGAGCATGAAGTTTGCACTCGAGCATAGAACTCTTCTATGCTCGAGCAGATGCGAGAGAATGCCAGGAAGTGAGTACCTGAGAGACATTCTCCCTTTATATTCACTGGATCACTCGAGCACAAGGTATGCACTCGAGCAGAGAAGTCATTCTCACTCGAGCACACATGCGAGCAAGGGTCTGCGAGTGCTTGGCCGAGAGCAAGTAATAGCATGCTTCCATCATTCATTCGAGCAGAGACATCAATGCTCGAGCATGAGCATTCTGTGCTCGAGCAAGGCACTGCGAGTACTTGGCCGAGAGTCTTGAAGTTCAGAGAAGTACAAGTGTGCTCGAGCACACCCATCCATGCTCGAGTGACACGTCCATGCTTGCGAGTAATAATTCCATCCCTCTCCAAATCTGTTGCTAGTGCTTGTTCAAAAGGTATGATTCTTGAGAATATTCTTCTCACTCGAGCAGAGGTATGTGTGCTCGAGTGAGGGCCCACATCACTCGCGAGTGAAAATTCTATCCCTCTGAAATTCTGATGCGAGTGATGGTTTTGAGAGCATATTCCTTGAGAATATGCGTCTCACTCGAGCAGAGGTAAGTATGCTCGAGTGAGGGTCAATATCACCCGCGAGTACAAATTCTCACTCTTGTCAAAATGGTGTGCGAGTGATGACCCGAGAAGACATTCCCTGTGAATATTGCAAGATCACTCGAGCAGAGGTTTTGTGCTCGAGTGAGACCCCTCTTCACCCGCGAGTGAAGATTTTGTCTCTCTGATATTTATGCAAGCACAACCCGATAACAGAGGCATATGAAGGAAAATAGGAGATCACTCGAAGTGAGCCTTTCATGCTCGAGTGATGCCCTGTTTGACCACAGAAAATGCTAAGTATCACAACGTTCATTCCGAATATGGTTTATTGTTATTAATTCATATCATCATTACTTTTTATCATTGTTTAACATTGTTTTGATTGTTTTAAAAGTATGATACAGGAATATGAACGTTTGAAATGAACCACATAAGGAAAGTCAAACAACGGCAGACAATATGATTATAGTCACGTTCGCACCTACCGCATTCAGAATATTCAAACGTGCACGTGTCCTTCAATAGTTGCAAAGTCCCACTCCTCAAATGATTGATTTCCAAAACAGGCAAAAACTGAAGCAACTATATATACAGAGATTCAAGGATAATCAAAATAACAACGTAGCACAAGAATTCACAAGCTTATACCAAGTTTCTGCTATTCATCATTTTTCTCTGTATACACATTGATCTTCAGTGTTTATTCATTTGCTCTGTAAGAGAGTCTTCATACAATTCAAAATTCTATGCTTATTTGATCTCAAGGTATTGGGACCTTGAGAGGGTAGTTTTTCCTTACGAGAGAAGCAGTTGAGAGAATTCCTTGTTGTGTCTTCCACTCTTAAGTCTTATAAGATACAAGCAGAAGAGAACGTTGCTGCTCGTAAGACTTACAGTGGTGTAAGCAGGAGAGAACGTTGCTGCTCATAAGTCTTGTATACATAAGCAAGTGAGAAGAGTCCTAGGTTATTTTTCTGCACGTAAGACTTGTCGTAAGGGGGAGAGAAGTTTCTTGTTGAGAGAATATTTCTGCTCGTAGTCCGTTCAAGGACGATTGTTGTTTTGTGGCGTTCTGAGAGCCCATTGAATCTTGGAGGAATAGTGGAAATCTCAGTAGGTCTTGATCTCTGAGGACTGGACGTAGGCCTTGTTGTTAGGCCGAACCAGTATAACTCTCTGTGTTCAAATCTTCTCAAACTCTACTCTATCTACTATATTTTTCATATCACCACATCGAACGAAAAATTTATAACATCACCCAATTCACCCCCTCTTGGGTGAAACTTGCCTCTTACACAAAATGTACCATAATCTGAAATCTGTGATTAAAGAGAGATGTGACAAAATATGTGGCATGGTGTCTTACTTGCCTGAGGGTAAAGATCGAGCACTAAAGACCACCAAGGTTGGTGTAGAGTCTTGAGCTTTCGGAATGGAAATGGGAAAGTGTGATCATGGACCTTATTGTGGGATTGCCCAGGATCAGGAACTATGATGTGATATGTGTGATTGTAGACTAGTTAACGAAGTTAGCACACTTTATACTGATCAATGCTGGTTACTCTCCAGATAAATTGGTAGATATTTATATTCAAGAGATTGTGAAACTCCATGGCATACCGAAGAATATCATTTTCGGCCGAGATCCCCGATTCACTTCAAGATTCTGGAGGGCCTTGTATGAGGCTTTGGGTACTCAACTGAGATTTAGTACGGCCTATCATCCTCAAACTGATGGACAATCGGAGAGGACTATTCAGACATTAGAGGATTTGTTACGAGCTTGTGTCCTCAACTTCAAAGGGAATTGGGATTACTTTCTTCCACTTGCTGAGTTCGCCTACAACAATAGCTATCATGCGATCATCCAGATGGCTCCGTATGAAGTGCTGTATAGGAGGAAGTGCCAATCACCCTGGTGCTGGAATGAGTTATCTGAGAGGATGTTGTACGGGCTAGAACTTGTTGATCAGACCTCATCACAAATTTGAATCATTCAAAATAGGCTTCTTGTAGTGCAGAGTCAACAAAAAAGCTATGCTGACAAGAGGAGAAGACCTTTAGAATTTAAGGTTAGTGACATATATTTCTGAGAGTATCTCCAGTTACTAGTATCGGGAGAGCTATCAAGCAGAAGAAGCTGAGCCTAAGGTATATAGGTCCTTTTGAGATTCTTGCAAGAATTGAGCCTATTGCTTGTCGAGTAGTCCTACCCCCAAACTTAAGTAGACTCCACGACGTGTTTCATGTTTCCTAACTAAAGAAGTACCAACCGGATCCCTCTCATATTGTTGAGTATGAAGAAGTCAAACTATGAGACAACTTCACATATACAATGGAGCTGGAGCAGATTATTGATCCAGAAGAATGACGGCTCAGACACCAAAGCATTCCGTATGTGAAGGTGATCTGGAAGGGAATGACTCAGAGAAAAGCAACATGGGAAGAAGAGGAGATATGCAGAGGCGGTATCCGGAGTTTATGGCTCATGTTGTGTGACAAATTTTGGGGACGAAATTTATTTTTCGAGGGGAAAATTGTAATGCCCTGGGCTTAAGGGTTAATAACTTCAAAAGTGGATGTAATTATTATTAATAAACGGTTTTGAAGAATATGGTGCTAATTATGATCTGAATGTGTTCTGATTAGTACCTAAACACTGTATTTAAGCTTAATTGTGTAATAAAGCTTAAAATAAACCCTATGGGTGGGGGAGGGCGCATGAATGAGGAATGAAATGATATAAAGGTGTTTAGTAGTGATTCAAGTGGAATTGCCATAATAAGGGGCAAAATGGGAAAACGGAAAGTCACCAACCGATTGGTCAGTTACTGAAGAGGAAACTCCTTGGTAACTTAAAGATTTGTGAAAGCCGTAAGGCTATATGTGAAAGCCGAGAGACTATTTGTGAATTCATTACCTGTGGCTTGTCGGTGATTCCGATGGGAGGACCAGGCCTTCGGGGCGGTGGAGATATGGGGATGTGTTTATGTGATTATGGGTATATGTGACAGCTTACGTGCTGTATCTTTGTGCTGCTGCTGTGTTATGGATGATTTGCTTACATGCTATGTGATATATGTGGTATGAGTGATTTGTTACTACTGAGATTGTTTTGAATCTCATTCTTTCCTTTGACTAATCTTCAGATAGGGCAAGTGGCTCCAAGGGGAAGGAGACGACCAAGGACGACTAGGGCCTATATGTTGATTGTTGGTTATGAATTTTGGTATTTGGGATTACTGTACTTATTTGGCATGTAAATATTAAAATGATTTTGTGTAATCCTCTATATAGGAAACTATAAACCCTTAGTATTTATATGAAACCCGGGGGTTGTCGGGATTTTTGTTGTATACTCTGATATGTACGAATGTGATTTAACTGCACAGGGTAGTTATATTTGAAATATGAATAGGAGACCAAGTTAAGACGATTTGGAAAGGAATTTTTAAAAACCCTATCTCAAAGATAGGATTAAAAACGAAATTTTGTCATTTGATGGTCTCCAATTTATCTTAATTACGTATTTTTGAATCATAATTCTGTTTATAAGGTAGTGGGTTTATAGATTGGCCATGGTACTATAATGATCCTGGTCATTCCTTTGGTGACGAGTAGCCTGGTGATCTCATCAGTTCATCGGGCTAATGCCACTGTTCTTGTTTTTTTTTCATTTTATTGTTTTGTCTTATTAAATATTTTATAAAGAAAAAGAATATATCCCATGGTTCTTAGAAAATACCGTCATAAAATAAAATAAATAGCAATTCTTATATTGTTTATTCTTAACAACCGTCATGAAAGAAAAACCTTCAACAACATTTACAAATGATCATTCTTAAACAAATTAATAACAGTTATTAATAATAATGATGCATCAGATTCTTAAAACATCCCCATAACTTTTTATTTTTAGTTTGTTTATAAACTGTCTTTCTTTTTTATTTTAGTTGTAAAAAAAGGTGGCTGCATAATCAACCACCAAAATTTTTTAAAAAGTTTGAAATACATAACGATTATTAAGTAAAACATATCACGTATTAGAATATCATGTAAAAAAATGAATTACATAATAGTTATTAACAAAGAGCTATGATAAATGTAAACAACTAAATAAAAGTTCTTATGGATGAACCATGATGTAAAGTCTTAGGCATGATAACCCAAAAACCCTACTATTCCTCTTATATTCAAATGTCTAAAATATAATACAATTAACACTTAGTCTGTTCAAAATGAAACCCACTAACATCTTAACTCTTTGACTTCTGTTGTCTTTTCTAACCGTCAAGAGTCATTTTTAGTCCAATCGAATTCTCAGTGTGAATGCACTTGACCCTTGCCTCAGCAACTACTGCACAAAGTTGTTTTTATTGATGATCTCTAGCCAATTGAGCTACCTTGAAATCACGACATGATAAAGCACCAACGTAACGTTATATTGCTTTTGTGAAGTTATGTTTTTTTAGAAAATCCATTATTTCTCAGATCGAAGGTTCCTTAAATTGCTTTGGTGAAGTTATGTTCTTTAGAAAAGCCATGATTGCTCTTATCGAAGGTTCCTTAAATTGTTTTTGTGAAGTTATGTCTTTTTGAAAACCCTAGTATTGCTTTGATTGAAGGTTCCTTTCCTGTTATAGGAAGTTTTCAACTAATTGTTTTGATTCACGGTTCATACTCTGCTAATCTTTTTCGAAGTGATTTCAGGAGATATGGATCCCTAAGCAAATACCTTTCCTTTTTTTGGAAGTATCCAGATCTCTAGAAGTTACTTTAAAAAGATCAATAGGGATGTGATGAATAAACTAGTTTAGTTGTACCAAGACTCAAAAAAGCATTCAAGGTGATATTAAATTGCTTTTGTGAAGTTATATTTTTTTTTGAAAACTATAGTATTGGTTTGATCAAAGGTTCTTTTCCTATTATAGGAAGTTATCAACCTATTGCTTTGATTCACGGTTTCTACTTTATTGATCTTTTTTGAAGTCATTTCAGGAGATATGTATTCCTAAGCAATTACCTCATTTCTTGGTCTTTAGAAGTACCTTTGAAAAGATCAATAGGGATGTTATGAATAAACTAGTTCAGTTGTACCAAGACATAATAGAGCAATCAAGGTGACATTAAATTTTTTTTGTGAAGTTATGTTTTTTTGGAAAACCTATTATTGCTTTAATCGAAGGCTCCTGTTCTATTTTTGTATTGATCAGGTGACACCAAGTTAAGAGCTTTGAAATTCAACATTGTGATTAGCCCTAGACTTTTTAATATGAGAGGTTCTGAGCTACTTGGTTTCGACTTTATCTACTAGAGTAGTACTTCCCACATCAGGTAGCCATGCAATATGGGATGGATCAAGGTTTTCTAGGCTTTATGACTTGAATCAATCGCACTCTTGACCTATATATCTTATAATGTAAGTATCCATCACCTATACCTTCTGTCTTATTAGCAATTAAGCCAAGAAAGCAATGTGTTGTTAAAAAAAATACGAATATCATCCTATATAGGAAAGGCCTCAAGGGGTAAGCAAACCCTTGAGTAGCTCAAGGGTTTGCATACCCTATGTGTCCTTTCCAATATGGATATTTGTAGGTTTTTCCCTAATTCATTGCTTTCCAAGGCTAATTCTTGTAAAAAGATACAATTTATATAGGTAAACAGTTACATTATCACTTATATAGGTCAACAATTGCCATTGATTCTCCCTATAAAGCATGGAATGTCCTGATCTATCCTATATTGTATAAAAACTCAAAGTGGGAGGTATTGTTTTATTATATACAGCTTGGTCCAACTAGCTGAGAAACTCTTAGTTGAAGAGTCTCCATATATGATGGTTATTATATAAAAACTGCCATGTATTATAAAAGTTCATGGTTCTTAATTAAGAATCATTATTATTGTACTAAATACATAATGGTTGTCTATGTGAGACCGTTATTTAGTTTATTAAAAGTCACAGTTCTTACAAAAGAATCTTTATTTATGTTACTAAATAAATAACAGTTGTGAAAATGAGACGGTTATATATCATATAAGCATTATCATATACTATGATGATTGTTCACATGTGCCTAACAATTGTTATCACAGTGATGCGCATATCATGGCCTCACCAAGCTTCAATATATAACGGGTGTTATAACTGTCATAATAGGTCAAAAATGTATCTGTGTAAAGTAAATATAGCGCCTGCATATAAGTGTAAAGTATGGTAGTTAATAACCATCATGTATTGTAATTTCTGAAGTAGTGCATAACAGGGAGGTGTCCGCCCTGAACAACTCAACTCAAATTTGGGTTAAGACTGCGAGAGTCAACATGTACAATAATTCACCACTCTTCATCCATCCCAAATATATCTCCGTAATAATGAACATATTATACATATGGTTTTCAAAAACTTTTCATATCAATAGCAATCCTCATACACATTTTTATTACAATGTTAATCACCACATACATCAAAGTCTCAAATATAGCCTAAGTATATGCTTATGATTGAAAGTACACTGCTTCCCTGAACTAAATTCATAGTTGAACATACATAGGATTTTCCAAAACACATATTATAGAAGAAAATAAGGTTTGGAAAACCTTACAGTGCAAATCATTCATATAGAATCACAAGAGCAAAAATCATTTTTTAGACTTGGCGAAAATTACATTTTAGACCGGTTATGGATCAGGTTGAGCAATCGGTCTTTAAAAGCACTTTTTAGTCTAGTTGCTCAAGATGAGGTCTAAAAAAATCTGAATTTTTAGACCCCACTTGACTTATATTAGGTCTAAAAATATTGGACTATAACTTCAAAGATTTTATATTGCTACCAGAGACATGCACGACACCTGAATCATAAAAATAGGTAAAAATAAAATAAAATAATTACCCTGCAATGATCTGAGAAAGTAGTGCATCATCTTTAAATACAAAAAACCATTGAAAAATAATCATAAACAAAGATTTAGTTCTACACACTTTTTGTTCACTTCATATTTCTGAAGCACAAGTATAATTAACTCTTATAAAAAAAACATAAAAGCTTTCATTACCTTCTCTACATACTGTTCTCTAGTCACTAAACCAACCTTCTTCTTTTTGAAAGTAGTCTCAAGAACTTGAAAAACACAGCAAGCTTTAAGTCTCAAGCCAACAGATTCCGTCAATAAAGACACAACCATCCATCAGCAATAGCAATAAGCTTCAGAGTCTCATGTGCGTGGTGATTTCCAAAAGAGAAAGAGGTAGATACGGCAGAGATGAGAGATTAGCTTCAGATCGAGTCTTGAGTGTAACCCCCTTCGATAATCAGGCTGGGATTAGTGTTTAATCACATTTAATAATCAAATGAGAAATCTGGAATAATTTAAAACTTTTCAAAATGCTTGTACACATCGATCTCCATTCATTTCATTCATTAAAACAAATGGCCTGTTTGGTTTGTTACATATACAATATCAGAGTATCAGCACAATTCCCGACGTTCACCCGGGATAATAACATTTAATCCAAAATATTGCTCAGGGCATCATCGCCCATCTTAGTATCCATATCGGGGATTACACAAAACTATAGCACTATGATCTATACAATATATTTACATTGATCCAAAATGATAACCAATTCGATATAAAACCAAAATGTTTAACTAAGACTACCACCGGTAGTCCTAATCATCCATTGCCACTTGCTTGCTCTTCGATCCACTTGCCCTGTCTAAAAATGTTATTTGGAAAGAATGAGATTCTACAGAATCCCAGTAGCAACAGTTTATTTATATGATGCATATATACAAAGCAAGTAACATATATCACAATGCAGCAATCAATATTCAAGACAGGGCTTTCGCCACGCCCCCTTCACTTTATCTATATTCGAGTCTGGGCTTTCGCCACGTCCCCTTCACTTTCACTGTAATCAATGACTAATGCAAACAAGCAATGCAATACACATGATATAGGATAAAGTGTCACTACCTTTGTCTTTCCTTCCTTGCGCAGGTGTATGCCTTCTATGTTCTGGGCAAATATCAAATCCTATAATCATTAAGGACGAAGCATTATTCTCTATTCCAATACTCAATTGACTTCAAAACACTTAGTTTTGGTTATCATTAAAGTCCCTTAAGTAGCTACAATTGGCTCTAATAAAGGCCCTAAAGGATTGGGAAACACCGGGTTGGAAACCACTTTTCAAAATCCCAAGGTGTTGAAAACAGGGGGTTGGCTGCAGCCAAGAAACCTCTGGCTGCGGCCAAAACACGCACAGAAACTTTTATGCTGCAGCCAAGACTTTTCTGCTGCAGCCAAGGAAACTTCGAAAATTCATAACTAATTATAGAAAAATCAAAATTAGGTGATCCCAAAGCCCATTGAAAGATATTTTAGTCCTCTTCAAAGGAAAAATATGAACCAACACTGGAAATCACTACACAAATACAGAATTTAAGAAATGTCCACACTGTTCCAGAATTGTTCCCAGATTTAACATCAAACTTTGGACAATCATATCTCCTAGAATACTAAACGAAATGACACAAAATATGGGTCCATTTTGAAGCTTGGGATGTGAAATTTAAGACTGGAAAGTTTCACAATTTTATGAAATATTTTGGTCATTCAAAACGCCAATACAAACAGACTGCCCAGAATAGACTTTCAATGGCAGCATTTCCAATTTTCTACCAAAGTGACCAATGGCTCCAAAATCATTAACCAAACCTATTCCCCTATAATTTTCCACAAGGAACACCATGGTAACCTCAAAATGACCAAAATCACAACCCATTTACATGCCTTGTTTTGACCAAAGCACAAAACCAACACAAAAGGGGCTAAACTTCACTTTTAAGCTTCAATGCAATTCTATCAATTCAAAACACTAAACAAGGCACCATTTCCATAACAACAACATACCATACTCCCCAAGACCCTAAATCATGAAAATTAGAGCTAATATTCCAGAAATTTTAGGCCTAACCAGTGGCCACAAGATTTATATGAAATTGAAGCTTTCACTTACCTCAACAACTTTCCCAAAGTGACTTTTCAATTCTCCAACTTTCACAATCTCTTGAGGTCACAAGTAACACCAATGAACACATTACAACCATCACAATGAAGCTCTTCATTCAAGGATCAATATTAGAGAAGGAAGTTTGAGCATTTGGAGACATTTCCCTTACCTTTTTGAAGCTTTTCTTCCTTCCCTTGGTCTTCAATGGCTGACGAAGAGAGGGAGAAGAGAGAGAACGAGAGAGATGAGAGGGAAGAGTGATGAAGAAAGAAATAATCATACTCCCGTCCCATTTCAGTTTTTCCAGCGCAAAAGAGGGAAAGAGAGGAGAGAGAAATGCTTAAAAAAAACTGTTTGACTTTTCTCTCTCACACACACAAAATCCAACTTGCCACATGTCTTCTTCTTATTGCCCCTCACACAATAAGCACCCAATTAGCTTATCTAATCCCTCCATTAGTCATTTTAATTACACTTCTCATTTTTCTTTTAGTTAGTAATTAATTTCCCATTATCACTAACTTAAACCAATAATTCCATTCTTTAAATTTTCCATCAATTATGACATATAAATTAATATTGTCATCAATATACATTAATTCCACTTTAATCCGATAATTATCCTCAATAATTATCATCAGGCCTTAATCGAAAATTGGGGCGTTACATCGAGTGCATGAAGAGGATAATAGGTTTTATGATCTTTTAGACCGTTTGTTATGAAATCAGGTCTAAAAGATATTTTCCTATGCTTTTTTTAATTATCTTATTTCTTGTTAGACCAATTGTTAAGAAATCAAGTTTGGGAAACATCTTTTAGACCTTATCTATAAGGAACCGATCTAAAAAGTTTACGATATTTACAAAAATGTCACCGGTCATATTTTTTAGATCTTGTCCTCTATATCAGGTCTAAAAGCTAATTTTGCACTAGTGAATAAATTAACCTCAGTTATCTCAACTCCACTCAATCTTTACTCAAGGTGTCACACAAGCTAGTTACAGGTCACAAAAATGGTCTACATTAACAATATAGATGCACAAGCCAATTGTAACGCCTTATTCTCATAATCGATCAGATGAGCTTGTACACAATAAGTCCGAACCACTTTCATAAAATTGTTTTAAATTCCCAATCTTAAGACATGATTTGAACCTTTAGTTGAGTGGGTTTTTTATGATATTTCAAAATCTTGCGGAAGCGTGTTATCTTGATTCACAAATTCATTATTACTCATTAATTCTCATCTTTATTCAATTTAATTTGAGTGATTTGCTACTCATTTCTCTACTCATTCTTAAATACATTCATGTTCAAGAATACATAAATCTAATCAAAGTACATAAACAATGCCTTTGCACTTAAACCTTAAATTCTCCTTAATAATTCCCCATTACATGTCTTCATGCATTCTTCTTTTGTACTCATCATACCTATATGGTTGGGTAGGGGGAGTGAGATTTAAGAGAATTCTAGTAGAAACAGTGCTAACAAATGTATACAAGAAATGCTTTGTGCATGACATGCTTGCTTACATAAATTCATGCTAACATAATGACATCTATGCATGCTCAATGTTTAACACATTATACTAATGGCCATGGTATTAATAAAATAGAGCTTCACTCATTCACATATGCTTCATACAATTCATCAAAGCAATTAACACATCAATACACAAGAACACATATCAAGTTATGCAAGTTAGGAAAGTTCCCTACCTCTTGTCTTTGAGTTCCCTCCTTGTACCTTTCCTTTTCCAATCATTGAAAATGCTTCTTGAAAATTCTTCCATTCCCTCTTCCTTGACCTCTCATGCCCCTAGATACACAATCATATCATTAGAGGCATGATAGAGAGTCATTGGAAGAGTATATTAGTAACCAAGAAGTTAGGGAGGCTTAACACATCATATTGGTTATGTTTTGAGCCACTTAGGTAGCCATTGGAAGTCCAAACAAGTGTTTATAGGGTTAGGAAAGCTAAACCAATAAAAAATGTGAAAAAGCTAAAACACGGGTCTTGACCCCGGCCAAAAATCCTTCACCGCGGTGAAGAGAGGTCAGAAACTTTTGGGCCGCAGCCAAGCAATTCTTCTGGCCGCAACCAAGAAATCCCCTGTTTTTGGCTCAACTTCAAAAAATCATAACTAAATCTACAAAAATCAAAATAGAGTGGTTCAAAGTTTTATGGAAAGCTCTTTAAGTCCCCTATACAGAAAAATATGAACCACTACCATCTATAACCACAGAATTACAGAATTCCATAAATCCCCATACTGTTTCAGAATCAAGTCTAGAAACAGGGCATAACTTCAAAAATCCATAACTTTTAATCCACTGGTACAAATTACTTATAATACCTATCAAATTAAAGCCCGGGATATCTACTTTGTCCAAATTACTTATAATACCTATCAAATTAAAGCCCAGGATATCTACTTTAATCTTTAAAAGTTTTATAACATTTGAACTAGGTTTGGCTAATCAAAATTTCACCACAAACAGACTGTCTCCCAGAAACTTCAATCCAGTAATCAACAGTTTTGCAATTCTACTATCAAACATGTCTAATATCATCCCTATTACCCATAAATAATCATTTTCATGCTTAAAACAACATATAGCCCTAAAATCATATCTTGGACAAAATCATAGGGCATCATCGCAAAATCCATAAAACTCCACCAAATAACACAATACTTAGTTTAAATCGAAGCTTTTACGTACCTCCACTCGATTCCACAACCGGTTCTTGATTCTGGCAACACTTCCCCAAGGTAGAAGGGTCCAAACACCTTTGATCAAGAATATAAAAAACTATAGAAAGAAAGCTCTTGTCGAGTAGAAGAACGTTACAGAAGACTCAGGAAGCTTGAAACTCTAAATTGGAGGTGAAATCGGCTCTGGAACTTGGGAATTTTCACTATTCACACTCCTTCTTTCTTCTTTCTTTTTTTTCTAGCTATTTCTCTCTTTCTTCCATGGGTTGCAAGAAATTAAGAAGATGGAGGGGAGTTTTTCATCTTCATCTAACTTCAATTAGCTTGGCTCATAATGTGCCACTTGTCACAATCTTGTGACTCTGTGAAAAGCAAGTGGTTAATTACTCAATTATGGTTGGTTTTGTAACCCCTGCCTTGAAAACCATAATTATGATTCAAAATATGTGATTAAAATAAAATAGAGACTAATAATAATCAAACTCATTTAGTGTCTCTTCCTTACGGTAGGGTTTTTTATAAATTCTTTCAAAATTTTCTGCCTTATCCTGGTCTTAAAATTTCACAATTCGAATATAATTTCCTTATGCAGTTAAATCACATTAATATATCAGAGTGTATAACAAAAATCCCGACAACCCTCAGGTTTCATATATATATACTAAGGGTTACAATTTCCCACTTAAGGGATTACACAAAGTCATTTCAATGTTTACATCCCAAATATGTACAATAATCCCAATACCAAAATTGATAACCAACAACTAACATATAAATCTCCCTAAGGAGGTCTATCTGTCCTTGGTCGTCTCCTTTCCCTTGGAGCCGCTTGCCCTGTCTGAAGGTTAGTTAAAGGAAAGAATGAGATTCAAAAGAATCCTAGTAGTAACAAATTACTCATACCACATGTATCACATAGCATGCAAGTAAATTACCAAGCAATAGCAGCAATACACATCACACCCCACCCTCATCCATTTTTACCATCAGGAAGGCACGCAGTCCTTACCCAAACTGTTGTTAGCGACTCAAGGACTATTGGCGTTGCAGTGCATACACGTAGCCTTACGGCTCACATAGCCTTATGGCTCACATAGCCTTTCGGCTTCACAAATACCCTTTCAACCCATAAATAGACTTTCGGCTTTCACATATCCACAGGCTTTGCAGCATTTGAAATCATCACAAACTAATGATATAACACACATATAATGCATCACATATAATATAAGAGAAAGAGTCACTACTTTGTTCTTTCCGAACGTGCTCTAGCATATTCTGTTCTCGAGCAGGGCAAATATCAAAGCCTATAAACCAAAGTCAAGGATGATAGGTTATTCTCTATTCCAAGTTCTTATTTTCATAATACTTTAAGTTGGTTATCATTTGAACTCTTTAGGTGGCTACTAGAAGCCTAGACATATGCCTAAAGGGTTGGGAACACTACACCAAAGATTCCTTTTTCGAACGTATAACAGTGATTTTCAACTCTTGCACTCGAGTGAGGAGATGGTTTGCACTCGAGAGAGGTTGGCTCACTAGTACGAGTGCTTGGCCGAGAGCAACCACAGAGACAGAAAGTGATCACTGCACTCGAGTCCTAACCCTACCACTCGAGTGATGCCCTCATACTCACCCGAGTACAACCAAGTGAGGTACATGAAGTGACTACCCGAGAGCAACAAAACCCTATAATGAGAAGTGCACTCAAGCACTGGCTCTGGCACTTAAGTGATGGCTCGGTACTTGTGGGTGCTAGCACACACTCTAGAAAAATGGCTTGCGAGTCACAACCCGAGACGTGGCTTCATAGTATAAAATACCCTTGTACTCGAGTGAGACAAGGTTCACTTGAGGGATGACCCATGTCACTCGCAAGTGAGGAAATGCACTTTTGTATTATGGCATGGAAGTGTGACTGAAAACTGAAGGGAAAAGAAAAATAAGATGTTGCACTCAAGTGACACCCTTGTGCACTCGAGTGAGGCTTATCAGAAGCCAGAACGCAGCAGTTGACAGAATTTTCTCAAACTTGACAGTTATGATTCCAATGGTTCCAAAACTTAATCCAAAGCTCATTCCCACACAAAATCTCATAAGGAAACCCTTGGAAATACTAAATCAACCAAATTCTCATTCTATCAACCCATGTTCAATTTTCTACCAAAGTGCAACACAACCTCCACTTTACTAAACTTCTCAATTCAATTCCCAACTAATCACAATGACATATAAACACATTATAACACTAACTCCATCACAATACACTAGGCCATTTGTCTATTTCCAAATGACACAAAAATTAGGGCAAAATATAAAATCTACAAAACTTATTCAATGCTCATAATGAATATGCCAAAAGAGAGCTCTTTCTTACCTTTTCCTCTTCCCAAGATTAGATCCTTGATTCCTCAACTTTCAAATTTCTTCAATCTCTGAAATACCCTCTTTAAAAAATCTAAAATCATGAAGATATAGCTCTCATCACCATAAACAAGATTAATGAAAAGCATTAAGCATTCAAGGTCACATGGAGCACCAACCTTAAGCTTTTCTTCTTTTTCTTTCCTCTTGAGCTCACATGAAAATGGAGGTTTATGAGAGAGAAAGTGATGATGATGATAACACAAAATTTTCCCTTGAACTATACACCTAACCGACCTTGAAGGAGAGAGGGAAGAGAAAAGCATGTTTGAATAATTTGACTTGATCTATGGTTCTCATTTCGACCCTTGTCAAAATCTTGCTCTCCCTTCCATAATCACATATGAGTTCACATACATAGGATTCCACCCCATTAATCACTCAATCCTAGCCATTGATCCTTGAATTAACAAGGAGTTTTGTCTTCAATAACTAACCAATCGGTCGGTAACTTTATGTTTTCCCATTTTGCCCCTGATTATGGTAATTCTACTTGAATCACCACTAAGCATATTTATATCATACCATATCACTTTAATATGTGCCCTCCCTCTTATTTAATTCAATTTAGATGCTAATCCACAATTGAACTTAAATACAGGGTTTAGGCACTCATCAGAACACATTCGGATCGTAATTCATATCATATTCTTCAAAAGTGTTTGATTAACAATAATTACATCATTTTTGAAGTTATTAGCCCTTAATCCCATTTTTGGGTCATTACAAGTTTACTTGGGTTAAAATTTATTGCTCCCTACTTAGGCAACATTCATCACAATTAAAGGGAAAAATAAATGGCTGCTTGCTTTATTGGTCAAATGACCATTTTCCCCTTACATTTATTTCCATTTTCATACTAGCTGGAAAACTGGGCAGAATATTCATCAAACTTTGAAAATTCATATCTTTATCTATATGGATTCAATTAGTGTGATTCCAAAGGCCATGTGACCCTTATTAAGTCTATTTTCAAGTCAAAATATAGCCTCTAGCCAACTGAAAGCTTGCAATTCCCAGAATTTTCATTTTTAGACGCTTTCTTAGAAAATGGCCATTTTCACTGGGCTAACTTCAAAAATTCATAACTCTGTGTACTGCTCCAAATGACCTATCAAATTAAACCTTGATAAGTCTACTTTCATAAAAGAAAATATCATAGGCATTAGACATCATTTGCCTATTCAAAAATGTCACACAACTAGACTACCATGCAGGAAAAATGCAATGGCAGCAAATCCTCATTCCTGGGACTCTTGCGAAACCGGGGCTTAGCAGTCCACTTAATTCAGCCTTATTCTCAAGCCTCTAATCCCAAAATTTAGGATATTACATCAATCACAACACAAAGTAAGGAATTAAACATTACTTCATAATTCCCTAATTTTATACTTAAACTCCAATACCCAATTTCATCAAACATTCTTAACCTCAACAACACAAAGTCATAAATCACTTCTTTAGAGCCCAAGTCACTTATTAGAATCCTTATATATCCTCAACATCACCTCCTTACCTTACTCGCTCAATTCCATAACTTAAAGTTTCAACTCCAACTTTCCCGTTATAATAAAATCATCAATATCACAATTCCAAACCAATTAAATATATTTCCTAACTCAAATAAACTTAACTCAACCATTAAACAGCTCCTTAAACTACTATTTTGCCAAAATCATATAAAACCCTAAACCAAATATCAAACCCCAGCTCATAATCTCATATGACTCAAAATAGAACAAAACTAAACTGATAAAACCTTAATCTACTTCATATAACTCATTTAAACCAAAGAGATTTGGTATACTTATCACCCATTTTGAAGATCTCAAGAATCCTAAGATTTCAAAATCCTTAAATATGAAAATCTAAAGAAAGGGAGAAATCAAGTTAGGAACACTTACTTGGATGTTTAGAAGCTCAAATATACTCCCCAAGGATAAACCAAGAAACCATAGCATAGCAAAATGGTTCCAATCTCTCCCAAACTCTAATTTTTTAGTCTAAAAATGCTGTTATATAATAGCATTTTCACACATTTGCCATGGGTTTTCTACGGCGAACTCACAATGAATACCTCAAAAAAGAATAACTTATGTGCTAATAAGTGCACTGTGGTTCACTACATCAAATGCACAACAAAAGGGAGACAAAAAGGTGCAGAAAATCTCGGTAATCAACCATAAGATCGCTATGGTGGATTCACAATAAAAATGAAACCTAAGAAGAGAAACCTCAAAACTCTATTCCCTACACATATATTTCACAAAAGATCAAGATCAACTACTTAATATCTAAATTTTATCAAAAGTCAAGTCTTAATTAACTATAAACCTCAATTTAAAAATGGAAGAGGAGGTACTAAAAATGAGGAGGATAGAACCACTTGAATCTTCATAGACAAAATCTAAGGAGAAAAATTAAGCATGATCATCTACTTCATAGGGAGTAAGAGTGAAAGTACAGAAAGAGTGAGGCATTCAAGTTCTATCATCATCATGGGAAGACAAGAGGACTGTGGATGTAACCCCCTCCGTAATTATATCTGAAATACGCGATTAAAATGAAATAGAGACCAATAATAATCAAATAACATTTACTAACCCATCATATGACGGGGTTTTCACGAATACTTTTTGAAATCATTTATAAACTTGGTCTCATATTCACATTTCGAATACAATTACTACGCGAAGATAAATCACATTCATATAAATATCAGAGTGCACAACTTAATCATCTCGGCAATCCCGGGTACATACCTTCGCTAATGATACACAAGGTACAATTGCCCATTACAATTCTTCAAATGGGGATTACACAATCTCATCTCGGAGGAGTCCTAGCCGCTCCCTCCACGAGCCGCTTGCCCTGTCTAAATTATTGGTAGGGGAGAGTGAGATTCCAGAGAATCTCAGTAGGAAACAGATACCATAATGCATGCATGATAGATGCTATGTGTATGACATGTTAGCTTTATCTAGATGCATGCCCTATAATGATATTTTTGCATGCTCAATATTTCATATAACAAAAATATGGCCACAACAAAACAGAAACAAAGCTTCATTTATTCAAATATGCTCTACGCAATCAAGTAAAGCAATCACATACATCACTACACAAGCAAAGATATCAAATACATGCAAGTAAGGTAAGTCCCCTACCTCCAGTCTTTTCTCCCCGATTTGCGTGCCAGCAACTCGGGGCTTCACATTCGATCCTACAATGTCAAATGTACTATTTAGACACTTCTATAG
The DNA here is from genome assembly GCA_963242795.1 of Inga leiocalycina. Classification (NCBI taxonomy): domain Eukaryota; kingdom Viridiplantae; phylum Streptophyta; class Magnoliopsida; order Fabales; family Fabaceae; genus Inga; species Inga leiocalycina. The sequence continues at coordinate 45,927,891 of OY725321.1, read as the reverse complement.
TATTTCTGGGGGTTATATGAGGCTATATTGAAAATTTACTAAAATACCCCCGGGACCCAGCCCGGCCCCGCCGTACCCGGTCCGACTGTACTTTTCTTGAAATTTTGACATGGGCTATTCTGACATATTTTCGCCCAAGGAATCCATTTCCGGACTCGGAATTATCAAATTCAATGTCAATTACAAAATTACCCTTGACAGCCCCACTTTAAGGGTTTCAAGGGCGTTTTCGTAATTATGCTTTTTCGGCCTTTTTTGAAAAAGTGACCAACTGTAACCCCACCTATTTTCGCCCACTGAATCCAATGGAATCATCAAATCATTGAAAATCCAACTCTAAGACCCATTTACAATGCTGGCCGAAATATATGGGTTTTCCGGAGAAAATCGGGGTTTTGCGATTTCGGCTCCGTAAACGCGTTCCTTTCTACTTCTAACCACTTTATTGACTATTCCATTAGGTTAGAACTACCATTTAGTATCAATTTGGGCAGCATAACAGCCCCACACACCCATTTCCCATTTTTGAAACCAATGACAATCTGGCGAAATTTCACCGATTAAATTGTCCACAGTAGCCAGAATAGTCAATACACAAGAGTTTGGAAGTTACCTCAAGCTCCCACTAGCTTTTCCTTCTTGTGGCTGAAAACCCTAACTTCAAAACACCAAAAGAGGAGCTTCCAAACCTTAAAGAACATAAAGGAGTAGCTTAGGATCGGAGTTATACGCGTTAGGAGCTAGATCGTCGGAGAAATCGACTTACCTTACGAGATTTCTTCCTCTTTCTCTCTCTAAAGATCCCATATGCTCTCTCTCTTTTTCAACTGTTCTCAGCGTCAGAAATGAGGAGGAAGAAGGAAAAAACCGTTTAATAACATATCCTATGATGATGTCATCTTTTATTGAGATGATGTCATAATTACCATTTTCAGATTTTCTGGCAGATTTTCTGCCCAAACTTTGAAAAATCATAACTAATTCTAGAAACATCGAAATGAGGTGATTCCAAAGCCAAATGAAAGGTATTTAAGTCCTCTTTATAGGAAAAATATTTACCAATACTATAAATCACCACAAAATTCCAGAATTACACAAATGTCATCACTGCCCCAAAACAGAGTCCATTTTCGACCTCAAACTTTGGACAGTCATATATCCCAGTTCCCAACATGAAATGGCACAAATTATACGTCCATTTTGAAGCTTTGGATGTGAAATTTAAGACTGAAAAGTTTCATAATTTTCTGACATCATTTTCCTATTAAAAACGTCCACACGAGAAAACTGCCCAGACAGAATTCACACTGGACAACATTTCTAGTTTTGCAACCAATGTGTCCAATCCAATTTAAATCAATTCCAATGATTAAATACCACAACATGACACCATTTCCATCACAATACCCCATTCAATTATTCCCTCTATTCTAAGTCAATTTAGATGTTAATCCACAATTGAACTCAAATATAGGGTTTTGGCGTTGCTCATAACACAAGCGACTACAATCCACTTTATATTCTCTTAAAAGGTTCATTAATCACTAACCACGTCCACTTTTGTAGTCATTAACCCCTAATCATAATTTGGGATCTTTCTAAACCGGGGCTTAGCAATCCACTAATCTCAGGCTTATTCTCTAGCCTCGAGTCTCAAAATTCGGGGTATTACAGTGGAGGTGACCGATTTAAGGACTAAAAGAGCCATTATAAACTGAACCAAAGGAGGAGACCATTCTTCATTATTGTTCATTATGTTCTTCATCTAAACCAGAAACATTTTGAAGCTAAGAGAGCTTGGGAAACCAATTAAAGGCCATTAAAGCTAAGGAGTTGAAGCTAAGAAGAGATTTAAGGCTCAATCTTTTGGTTTTGTTGAACTATTATAAATTTGAGAAAGCTTTATCAATTGTTTTTTAGCCTATGACAAACACATCTTTTCATTAATAAATTGATAAGGAGTTAAACTAGTCTTATGAAGCAATATAGGGATAGGTAATTTTAGACTCCTCATGTCTTAAAGAAAAGTCCTAAGTTTAAACTCTTCAAATATATTTTCTTTTAAACAATTATTTCTTAGATATAAAATCTCTTTAAAAATATTCTCACTCAATCTAATTAAGAAGTAATTGTGATAATTAACTCATTTGTGTCTTAGTCCTCGTGGGAATGATTTTTTTATACTCCTTGTAACCTGTATGCTTGCCGTTAAGCTAGATGGTTAACAAAAAGTTATTGTAAAGATTGTAGTGTAACAAATCCATATTCTTATATACATTTTATGATGCATTTAGAAGGTTTTGTGACACTTTCACAACAAAATTCATTGTGATTTGTGCTAGGTTTAGTGACAAGGGAAGATTAGGAAGTTAAGGGTAAAATATGATAAATTAGATACAATTAAGTGATTTATTAATTTAACCCTTTTTTTGGATTATCCCATGTGTTTAAGATGAAGATATTACCCGAAGTTGCTAAATTGACGTAGGTCAAAGGAGCTTTAAGGTCAAAGTCAAAGCAAAAGTCAACTTAAAGTTCAAGTTACTAAGCAACTCACCCTAGCAAATAGAATGCTTGCTAAAGCGATCAGGGCTCTGAAAAAAGTGAAGTCTCTATGTCACTTGCCTTAGTGAGTTACAAGCTATCCAAAGTGAACAGAGATTAATGAGATGATTGAGTTTTGGCACAACTCACCTCGATGAGGGAAGTACTCGAGGAAGTGAGTGTGTTTGACGCTAAAAAAATTATAGCTTTAGGTGATTCGATTCGTGAAACTAAAACGTAACATAGTAGATCAACTTTCAGCCTCTAATTCTGCCTTTTACTACTCCATACACTCTAAAATCGCCTCTCTTTCATCCTCTATTAATTTCTACTCATTTCACCTCCATTTCCATCGTATTTCACTTCCATTCTTCACTTTTCTTCATCTCTTCCATGGATGGACCTTGCATAAAATGTATTGTTGTTGTAATGAAGTCTATGTGTGGCTAAGCAATCATCCGCCTGGAGCAATGAATTGAATCTTGAGCTTGGAGCTTTTTAGAGGAGTGTCTAATGTCTAGTTTCTCATTCTTTCTACTATGTTAGTTGACTTTGAGGTTTAGAATTTGACTGATGTTATGGAGTAGGTTCCTTACATTTGTTGAGACTAAATGTAATTTTGGCTTTATTATTCTGCATTTATACCTTGAGGTTTATTAGTAGAAATTTCATTTAATTGAATAGATATATAGATTTTGCTTAGAATTGTTATGAATATATGTATGTGTGTTTGTAATTCAAGGGTTCTTGGTTTACTTGTGTCATTGCATATTATTGATTCCAATTGCTAGTGTTATGAATTGGGTTTCAGTTATAGAGATTAAATCTTGCTCGGTGTAAAACATTTAGTCAACCTAACTCAAGCTAGTTTAAATGGTTTTTTGGATAATTTTGTTAAACTAGCAAACTTCTATATCATTTGAAGCAATGATAGATAAAATCCATTGGTCTAGGAGATTTCTATTCATATTTTTAAACCAACTTTCATTTTGTCGCATTTTTATCCTAAAAAACCAAAAAAGATTAGTTTTATATCATTCAAGTTTTCTTTGCAAAAAGTAATTGATAGTTAAAAGATCAACCCCTTTTACTATTGTTTTTATGTCAATCATTGAACTTGGTTTCTTGGTAATTAATAAAAGGCATCTCAAGAAGCGATTCGGGATTGTACAATATATTGCAATTTTTGGTTTATTTTTAAAGAGGTTATCAAGCCACAAATCACATACTTCTTCATAGTGGTTTATAAGTGCTCGATTTGGATTATAGTGAAGTAAAATCTCAAGTGGTTTGCTAGGGATTGGATATAAGCTTAAGAGTGGAGCTAAAGTAGGATAAATCATACATTTGCATTCTCTATCTCCCCTAATCTCTTTGCCTTTTAGCCCATATTTGTATTTCTACCAACTTAGTAATTGAATTTCAAGGAGGCAATTTTTCCTCTAGATAGAGAAAATATTTCCTTCACTTTTTAGAGAAGATGCTTTCATCATCTGTAAAGAATCCCTATCTCCTTTCTATTTGTCAATTAATCTTTTAAACATCTTTTCTTCTTAGTATTACCCTTTGTATCTAATTTTTTGAATCTTTTCCATTGTATGGTAGGCATTTAAAGCGTGTTAACTTTATTCTCCTGTTTGACCATTTTCAGTAATAGCATTAAGTTCTTTGTCTACCTCTTTAAGCAAAATCTATGGCTTGTTAACCTCTAAATCTTCATCAACATTACTCTGCTGCTCCACCTATCTAACTATTACAATCTTGTGTTTTATTCTTTTCATCTTGGTTCTTGCATGTAGTTCATAGACTCCGATTTCCCAAGATCTTCCAATCTCTCGTTTACTTAGTAAGATAATATTTGGCTTAATCATTTCATTTCCCATCATTTAGGTTCCACCCTATGTTCTCCACTCTCCTCCTTTTATTTCTTCCGATCTCATTCTGATACCTGCATGTGAGCTTTTCAAATATTTTCTTTATCCACTCATCTTTTATCCTAGGTTTATTTTTTATTTCTCTTATTGTCCATTAGTTGTCTATAGGATTAGACTTTTTCTAGACAATGTTCGAAGCCCTTCTTCTAATCCCTTTTCCTCTTGATGAATTGTGTGAACCCTTTCGCTCCTACCTATAAATATATCCAGATGATGATACTTTTTCTTCACTTGAATGCATTTCCAATCTTCCATGTCTTTTAACTTTTGGTTCATCTTGTCTCCTTTTATGTTGTTTTTCTCAAGCTTTTCTTGGTTCCTCTTTCTTCTGAACTTTCCTTTGTTTACACCTATAATGTCGTTTCCACTAAACAACTTCCCTGAAGGGTTTCTTAACCCAACCTTTAGCTTTGACCCTAATGAGCTCATGCAGCACTATCTCTTTATGTATCAGTGTGTTATTGCTATTCTCATTAATGTTCATGCTTTTTCTGTTAGAAGGCTTATTGGATGCCTAAGATCTCTATGGTCTCTAAATGGACTTTTTTCTATTAAAGGTCAAGTGGGAAACTTTTACCTGATTCCATTTCAACTAAATGAGGATCAAGAGTTTGTGGTTCAAAATGATCCATGGGCTGTTGATAATTCCCTTTTGGCAATAGATCATTGGAGTCCTAATAGGATTCTCTAAAGCCTACAACTGATCTCGATGCCTGTATGGGTTCAATTCTAGGGTCTCCCCATTGACTGTCACTCTACATATGTAGTAGAAACTTTGGGTGATTTGGTCGATACAATAGTTCATATTGAAGATGGCACTAGGTTCTCTTCTCATCTTAATTTTCTCAGGGTTTGAGTTTTGGTTGACCCAAGATTGGCATTGGTACTGTAACCCCCTGCCTTATAAACAGTAATTATGATTCAAAAATGGAAATTAATATGGATTAGAGACTGACGGAAAATCAAAATTCTTTTCAATCCCTTCCTTACGGTAGGGTTTCACAAATTTCTTTCCAAAATCCCCTTTTAACTTGGTCTCAAATTCAAGTTTTGAATATAATTACCCTGCGTAGTTAAATCGCATTTATACATATCAAAGTGTACAACAAAAATCCCGGCAACCCTCGGTTTCATATATATATATAATAAGGGCTTACAGTTTCCCATATAGGGATTACACAAAAATTTACACCCCCAATATATATATAGGAATCCCATTCAAAATTTGATAACTAACACCCAAGATTGCCTCCCTAAGGAGGTCATAGCCGCCCTTGGTCGTCTCCTTCCCTTTTGAGCCACTTGCACTATCTGAAGGTTAGTCAATGGAAAGAATGAGATTCGAAAGAATTCCAGTAGTAACAAAACGCTCATAACATACATAATCACAAAGTATGTAATGACATCATCAAGTAGCACAACAGCACAAAACACAGCATACAAGCTGTCACATATACACATATTCACATAGTCACATCCCCCGTATCTCTACTGCCCCATAGGTACGATCCTCCTACCAAAACCACCGATGGGTTGTAGGTGAAGGATGGACAGATAGCCTTTTGGCTTTCACATATAGCCTTACAGCTTCCATATAGTCACATCCCCCGAATCTCTACCGCCTCGCAAGCACGATCCTCCCACCGGAAGCACCGATAGGCCGCAAGTGAAGGACTCACAAATAATGATAAATCACACCTACAATGTATCACATATAGTATAAGGGAAAGTGTCAGTACCTTGTTCTTTCCGAGAATGCTTTGGCACAGATGGCTTACAAGTAGGGCAAATATCAAACCCTATAAACCAAAATCAAGGACGACGATTTGATCTTTATCCCAAATTCAACTTTTATAACACTTAAAGTTGGTTATCATTTGAACTCTTTAGGTGGCTACTAGAACCCTAAATACATGCCTAAAGGGTTGGAAAAAATTCGACCAAAACCCCCCGAAAGTGAAAATACTGATTTTAACTCATGCACTCGAGTGATGAGATGACTTACACTCGAGTGAGAACAGCTCACTTACACAAGTGCTTGACCAAAAACAACAATAGAGATAGAAAATGATAACAGAACTCAAGACCTGAACTCAATACTCGAGTGGTAGCCTCATACTCACCCGAGTCCTACAAAGTGAGGCATATAAAGTGACTACCCGAGAGTAAAGAAAACCCTAAAATAAGAAGTGCAACCAAGATTAGCTCTAGCACTCGAGTGATGGCACAACACTTGTGGGTGCTAACATACACTTTTGGAAAATAGACTGTAAGTGATAGCCTGAGATACGGCCTCATAGTGCAAAATACATACATACTTGAGTAAGACAAGATGTACTCAAGTGAGGACCCATATCACTTGCAAGTGAGACAATGCACTTCTGCTTTCTTTGTGTGGGAGTGCAACTAAAACTTGAAGGAAAAGAGAAAACATGATGCTACACTCGAGTGAGACCCTAGATCACTCGAGTGAGGTTTATCATAAGCCAAAATGCAGCAAATGACAGAATTCTCTAGATCTTAACCAATGTGCTTCCAATGGTCCCAAAATTCTTATCCAATACTACTCCCACGTAATTTCACACAAGGAACCCAATGAAAACCCCAAAACATCCAAAATCACATTCTAACAAGAAGTTTTTGTTTTGTACACCACATTACCCAAATGCATCAATTTTCCTTCCAAGGTTCCAAATAAGTTCTATTGCTCTAATGACATAACATGACACTAATTTCACCACTATATACTCTCCAATTCATCCATTTCAAAATCACACTAAAATCAGGGTAAATCTTACGAATCCCAAAACTTCAAAATCACACTAAAATAAGGGCAAATCTTACAAATCCCAAAACTTAACAAATGATCACAATAGATATATCAAAATGCATCAAATACTCACATCTTCCTCTTTTTAAAGCTAGTTCTTTGCTTCCTTAACTTACAAATTTCTTCAAGTACTTAAACACGACCTTTCAAAAATCTAAAACCATAGCCATGAAACTCTCATCACCATGAACAAGATTAATGAAGATGAATTGAGCATTCAAGGTCATATAGAACACTAAACTTAAGCTTTCTTCTTTCTCTTTCCTTTTGAGCTTGGGCGACAATGGAGAATGAAGAGAGAAGATGAGGATAATGAAGATGAGTAGATTTTTCCCTTGCCCATGCTTACTAGCCAATTTTGAGGGAGAGAAGAGAGAGGGAAAGAGTTTTGAAATGTTGACTTAATCCATGGCTCACCTTTTGACACTTGTCATGATCTTATTTCCTCTTCTATGGCACACATGAACACACATACATAGGATTCCACCCTCTAACAATGAATCTCAACCATAGATCTTCAAATTACCAATGAGTTTCCTCTTTGGTAACTGACCAATTGGTCGATAACTTTCCTTTTTCCCATTTGCCCCTTATCATAGCAATTCTTCTTGAATCTCCATTAAGCACATTTTATCATTCTATTCTTAATCCATGCACCCTCCCCTACCCTTAGGTTTCATTTTAAGCTTTATCACACAATTAAGCTTAAATGTAGGGTTTGGGTACTGATCATAACACATTCATATCGAATTTCACATCATATTCTTCAAAAGTGTTTATCCAACAATAATTACATTCACTTTTGAAGTCATTAGCCCTTAATCCCATTTTTGGGTTATTATAGGTACAAAATATCAGAGTAAGGCTAGATAATAGAGATCTCATCAAGGTTGAATGCAAGTTTGAAAGAATTTTTAGGCACTATCCTTTTTGTCATGTCATTGGCCTATTCCCTTCAAGAATGCAACACCCCTGTCATGCAAATATACCAAAACTTTAATCTTATCTAAAAAAGAATAAGGCATTTGTTTGGGAATAGATTTGTTGTCACCTTTGACTTAAGACCTACTAAATGATATTAGAGGGAATAGATAGGGCACACCACTCCAGAGGTTCTACTGTTATTCATTTTGTCAGAGCCCTAAACAAACATTGGGTTTTTGAGTCTCTACCACAAGATATTCTCTTGCATGGAAATTTCTATGGCAATCCCAATGTAGGAGTCTTTCACTTTCATCAGATTCTGATAGTGATGACTCCTCCAACTTTGATAATGAAATAGTGGACCAATCTTTTATTGTTCAAAATCCTCCTGCGGCCCCACCACCATCACCTACCACTCCAGAGGTAATGCTTACCTTTATTCGGTGCTATAACCCGTTCTTGATTTTGGTAGCACCTTAATTTATGAGGCAGCACAATACTTCTCTGATCAAGAATTTGAAATTGTAGAAACGTAGCCTTCAACGAATAGAAGAAGATTCATGAAGGCTCAATCAGTCAGAAATGCCAATTCGAAGGCGAAATCATTCAAGAACACTTTGTCTTCTTCAAAATCCTCCACCTTCTCTGCTCTTTTATTTTTTTCACTATTTTTTCTCCTATTTCTCTTTCTTGGATGAAATTGACAAGTATAGGAGGTATTGAGAGTATTTAATGCCATGTGTCATAAGTGTGTGGCCTAAAAAGTGCCACGTGTCCTTAACCAACCTGGCCACCTCTTTCTTCTGAGCCCTTAGCCAACTTTAATGTTAGGGGAAAGGAAAGTCTAATGATTTTGTCCAGCTTTCATTTGCCATGTCAGGGAAGTCTGACATGTGATGCAACTAGAGACCAATGAGTCATCTCGGCTAGGTGTTAGGTGGCAACACAGGGTGAGGCCAAAATGAAAGCTACTTTATGAAAGAGCTAGGTGGTATCTTCTTATTGGGCAAACCTAAAAGCAAACGCTAGGTGGCATCTTCTCATTGCGCCAACCAAAAAGCCACTTTCATAAAGCTACTTTATCGATATAGGCTTAGCTCGTGCCACCCATGTGCTTGCACCTCAAGAATATGCCAAGTGTCTGCGCAAACCATAAAGATAACGTCGTGCATCCTATGTGGTTGTGGGTCCCACATGGAGCCATTATGCTTGTGCTCAGGGAATTGCCGAGTGTGTGCTTGTGGGCCCTACTTGATGCCATATGTACTCAAGTACATGCATCAGTCTATTTCTCTGACTAATGGCATACACTGAGCCCTTAAATAATCTAGAGACTTATCCTCTTCTTGGGGGCCAAATCATATCGTCCCTAAAAATCATTTTCTCTCTCAAACAATCTTGGAACTCTTGCTAAACTGGGCTTAATAGTTTTCTTGATTCAAGCTTATTCTTAAGCTTCTAGGCTCAAAATTTAGGATAGTACACAATGTAAATTATCTCATACCCTTTCAAGTCTGCTATCTTGGAGTAAATCTTAAATAGTAAATATCTCTCAGAGAATTGCTGATGCCAAACAGAACCTCTAGAGACTCACTGAGCAAGTCAGTCCTAGTTCTCATGTCTCTGTACAATTAGAAGCTGTTATAGGCAATAAAAAACATGAAATGGAATTTCTCTATGACTGCAAAGCCAGCTTCTAGGCTCAAAGAGCAAAAATTGACTAGCAAGTTAAAGGAGAAAGAAATACAATATATTTTCACCCTATTGTTTCAAGAAGACACTCAAGAAACAACATTAAATACCTAATGAATGATGATGGAAATTGTAACCCCTACCTTATAAACAATAATTATACTTCAAAAATACGTAATTAAAATGAATTAGGAACCAACAGATAAAATTTTTTTTTCCAATCCCTTTTTACTGATAGGGTTTTTCACTAATTGCCCCTAATTAAAGTGCCTTTCAAAAAGGTCATTTGATATATAATAATATCATGTTAGCTGATGATTTAATGTCTCAAGTTCATACATCTAGGAAGCATAGAAGGAAGCTTGCTGTACTGAAAGTTGATTTCTCTAAGGCCTTTGATAGGCTCTCTTGGTCCTTCATTGCTGCAGCTGTAATACCCTGAATTTTGAGACTCGAGGATAGAGAATAAGCTTGAAATAAGTGGATTGTTAAGCCCTAGTTTAGCAAGATCCCAAATTGTGATTAAGGGTTAATGACTTCAAAAGTGGATGTAGTTAGTGATAAAAAACCCTTTTGGAGAATATGATGTGATTTGGGATTCGAATGTGATTCGTATGTGTTGTAAGCTGTGCCTAAACCTTGTATTTGAGTTTAATTATGGGTTAACATCTAAATTGAATGAAAATAAGGGGGAGGGTGTATGTATGGTGTAAATGAATGAGATAATGTGTTTTGTGGTGATTCTAGAGGAACTACCATAATCAGGGGCAAAATGGTAAAGTTACCAACCAATTGGTCAGTTACCAAAGAGGAAACTCATTGGCAACTTCAAGATCAATGGTTGTGATTGATTTGTGTGAGAGATCAAAGGGTGGAATCCCATGTAGGTGTGTTCATGATAGATGGAGCAAATGCCAAGTGGCAATTTGTGGACCCTTGGATTAGGTTAACATTTTCAACTCACTTTCCCTCTCTTCTCTCTTTTTCTAGTCAGCCAAGAGGTCTAAAAATCTGCTCCCTTCTTCATCATCTCATCTCTCTCTCTCTCTTTCTCCATGGTAAGGAAGAAAGAGAAAAGAATAAGGTGAGATTTGGTGCATTTGGTGTCCTCTAATGCTTGAATACCCTTCATTAATATTGTTCAGAGTGATGAGAGCTTCATTGCTATGGTTTTATATTTGTTAAAGGAGGTGTTTGATGGCTTGAGGAAATTTGGAAAGATGAAGAATCAAGGAATTGGTTTGGGAAAGAGGAAGAGGTGAGTATTTGAAGCCTTTAGATCTAAGTTTTGTGGTTTTTTGTTAAGTATTTTGAATTATGGAATTTTGCCCTGATTTTGATGTGATTTTGGATTAGAGGAATTGAATGGTTTATTGTGGTTAAGATGGTGTCATAATGTGCTTTGGTGTAATTGGAATTGGTTTTGAATTTGAAATGGAAAGAGTTTGTGATGTTGAGTTTGTGTTGTGGAATGGTGTGACATGTTGTTATTATTGTGAAACATGTCAATGTAATGTAAATTTGGTTGTTTTGGTGTTTCCAATGGATTCCTTGTGGAAAATTGTGTGGGAATAGGTTTGATTGTTGATTTTTGAGCCATTGGACATTTAGGTAGAAATATGGAATTATGTCAAGTGTGAACTCTGTTCTAGGCAGTCAGTTTGTACGAAAGTTTTGAATGACCAAATGGTGTGTAAAAATTTTGAAACTTTTCATTCTTAAATTTCACATTCTAAGATTCAAAATGGACATATAATTCATGTCATTTTGTTTTGTGAGCTGGGAGTTATGGTTGTCCAAAGTTTGGGATTAAAACTGGAATATGTTTTGGAGCAATGTTGAGTTTTGTGTGATTCTGTATTTGTGTGGTTATGGAAAGCATAGATTCATATTTTTCTTATGAAGAGGACTTAAATAGCTTTCCATTGTCTTTAGAATCACCTCATTTCGATTTTTTTGGAATTAGTTATGATTTTTGGAAGTTCAGCCAAGAAACAGGATTTTCTTGGCCGCGGCCAGAGGTTCTTGGCCGTGGCCCAAATGTTTCTGACCTTTTTTTGGCCACGGCCAGTGGATTTGTGGGCTGCGGCCAACCCCTAAAAATGACATTTTAGACTTACAAAGATGGTCTTTAGTCAAGTGTTTTCCCAAGCCTTTAGGCATATGTTTAGGCTTTGATTAGCCACCTAAAGGTCATGAATGGTAACCAACTTTAAGTGTTATAAAAGTGAGAATTTGGAAAAGGGAATGACCCTATGTCCTTGCTTGGGTTATAGGGTTGATGTTCACCCTGATTGTGGTTCGATATTCGCTAGGTTCATGAGTAAGCAATGCTGGACCATACGTGGAAAGAATAAGGGTAGGAAACTTACCTCTTTTGCATATATTTGATATTTGTGTTGGTATATTGATGCATGTATTGCTTTGCTTGATTATGTGAAATATATATGAATGTTTGTAATTCTGTTTCTATTTATACTATGACCATGAGTATATTGTTGAAATATTGAGCACACAGATATGTCATTGTGTGAGCATAAGTTGTGTATTGCAAGCATGTCATGCATTAAACACTTATCTTGTATGCATACTGGTATTTATTTCCCACTGAGATTCTTTAGAATCTCACCCTCCCTACCAACAATTAGACAGGGCAAGCAGATCGAGGAGGGAGCAAACATCTAAGGGTGACAAGGACTCCTTTGGGTTGTCATTTTGGTAGTTGGTTATCGATTCAATAGTTGGGATTATGTATATGTTTGGATGTATATATGGTTGGATAGGTTGGGATGTGTATTCGGACAAGTATATTTGGTTATGTATTTGGAATGAGTTATTGGATATTTGTATATGTATTCGAGTTGGATTGCGTAATCCCCATTTGAGTAATTGTAATGGGCTAATGTGCCCTTTGAAACCCAATAACAAAGGTATGAACTCGGGATTACTGGGATGATTATGTTGTGCACTCTGATATTTGTAATGAATGTGATTTATCTTCGCATAGTGATTGTATTCGAAATTTGAATATGAGACCTGGTTAATTAGATTTTGAAACGTATTTGTGAAAACCCTATCATGTAGATAGGATTTTAAAATAGTTTTGTTTATTATTGGTTTCTATTTCACTTTAATCGCGTATTTCGGATATAATTACGGAAGGAGGTTAAAGCAGCCATGATAAAAATGAATTTCCCCCCAAAATGGGTTAATATGGTTCAGCAATGCATCTCAATTGTTAATTATTAGATTCAATTTAATGGCCAACTCACTGCCTCAATCTTTCCCAGAGGAGGCATCAGGCAAGGTGATCCTTTATCTCCCTATCTTTACATTCTTGCTGCTAATATTTTGTCTTGTCTTGTAGCAAAGCTTGAAGAAGGGAAAAGTTGGAAGGGAATTAAGATACGTAAAGCTGCAAAGCCTATTTCCTATCTGTTTTATGCGAATGATTCCTTGTTCTTCTTTGAAGGATCTAAACAGAATTGTGAGACAGTGAATCAAGCCATTGGAAAATATTGTTACTGGCCTGGACAACAAACTAATTGGTCAAAATCAAACCTGGTATTCAGCCCAAACATACCTCATCAGAGAAAGTTGAATTTTCTCAAATATTCAACATACATTTTCCCCAGCGACTAGGCAAATATCTTGGCACTTGGATTGATCCGAGAAGGAATAAATCACAGGTCTATAAGCAATTAATCCAGAATATCAATAGCAGAACACAAGCCTGGCAAGCTGAGCTATTATCTCAAGCATCTAGGTTAACACTTCTCAAATCAGTTCTTGCATCAGTAAACATCCAAATTCTATCCTGTCTCAAGATTCCTGTCAATGTTTGCCAACAAATTGACAGTAAATGCATCAATTTTTTCTTGGGAACGCTGGGAAACAAAAGGAATATGCATCTTCTTAGGAAGGATACTCTTTTTTTTCCAATAGCTCAAGGAGGTCTAGGATTAAGATCTCTCAAAAGCTTGAATCAAGCTTTGTTGGCTCAGCAGGTATGGAGAATTATATCTTCAAATGGTAACTCATTACTTTCTTCAACTCTTAGGGTCAAATACATTGATGAAACATCCCCCATCTTCATCAAAAGGCCTTATAATTTGTCTTGGATCTGGGAAGGCATCGCTGATTGCTCCGACTTAATAGTCATTATATTGAAATGGAAGATTGGTAATGGAAGCTCAATTCCTGTAAACCACCCATGTTGGTGGCCTATGCAAGTAAATTCTGAGAATTCTAATCTATCTAGACTCTTAGATTTGTTAATGCATACCCCTGATGATATAATCCAATATCAATGGAATCAAGTTCTTCTTCAAAGATGCTATTCTACTTCCAATGCCATACTCATTTTGAATCTGCCAATCTAAATCACAGATCACAATGACCGACTCTGTAATTCGCAGGGCATTTACAGAGTTAAAGATGGCTTCAACATCCTTGAATCTGAATCGTTATCGATTACTCATGCCAATCACCCTTTTTGGAAATTTTTATGGGCAATTTCTCTTCCTTTTAAGCACCTGCTTTTCGTATGGAAGATCCTTCATGATGCAATACCTGCTTTTGAAATTCTGAGGAAGCATCGTCTTGGTGTTAATGGTAACTGTTTATTTGGATGCAATGAGAAAGAAACACTGGCGCATCTCTTCATAAGCTGTCCATATGTTAAGTCAATCTGGTTTGGGTGTTTCTCCATTCATTTACAACCAGGCTCCTATTGTAATTCAAAACATGGCTCAAGGAAATTTTACTGACACTGCATAAAGATGGGGAAAACTCACTCTTGAAAGGTATTATCATTCTTATTAATGTTATCTGGGCAAAAAGGAATTGGTCCCTACACCATAGAAAAGTATGGCATCCTTCAAAAGTCATCAAAGAAACATCAGACTTGATTTCTTTTACTCCAATGAATTTTGAGAAAGATGAGCAAAGAGGAATTAAATCTGAGAAACCAAGTGTGCTGCCACCAAACGAGGGAGATAACTGTGTTAGAAGTTTTTACGAAGGAGAATGGGCGATCATCTTGGAAAAATCAGCCCGAGTTAATAGAAGGAAAAACTGTCATGTTTACATCTGTTTTGCAGGTCACACAGTTCATCAAATTCATTGGGAAAGATCTTCAACGACTAATCCCTTCTTTTATTACCAATGCTTGAAAGGAAGTCTTTTATGGATCAGAAAGCATGGCTCACTCTACTCGGATAGGTAGAATAATTTGCAAATATGGTGCATCGAGAAGCCCTTCATTAAGCAGCAAACAATTGATTTAGAAGTCATCAATGTAGTGATCCAAGATATTCAAAGGCTGACAAGAAGATTTACCAATATCAATTTTTACTCCCTTTCTTCTAATTTCTTGAATAGTTTTCGTAATTTTCATTTTAGTTCAATTTCCTATAAATCTTTGTAAGACTTAATTGTCTTAAATACATCGTTTTGTCCTTCTTTAGGAAACAAAAAAATGAATTTCAAGTGTTTATTGGTTTTATAGTTAAAACTGCTTTCCAAAAATTATGTTCAAATTATTCAAGCAATCCTGTAAACATAGAACTTGTTTTTGGTTAAACACAAATTTACGCTGTGTTTTAGTATGTAAAAATTTTTTAAACATACAAAAATTTGATAAACATCAAATTCACCCCCTTGTTTGGGGGTTGTTGCCATTTATGACAGAATAAAGTGGAATGATTTAGTCATTGGTTAGTTATTTATTGGAATCCTGAAGTCAATTGCGGCGCTAGAGGAGGCATCCTAGTTCCTGAGTGCCTAAGTAAATATCTAAGCATAACTGACGGCTCTCACCCTACCCAATATTGGTATGACATAGGAGGAAGGGAGATTTCGCCCCGCTTTTGGATCATAGGTGAGTTCAACCCCTTTTCTAAAATTTATGTATATATATATATATATAAAAATTGAAATGATCTGGGCATTATGTGATGGGTTGACACTTTGGATCCCTAATCAATGTTCTGGGTATCTTAAATTGGAAATATATTTGTTGAGGGATTGTATGCTTGGTAGTTTTTCTATTCATGAATGATTTAGACATTTAGCATGAATTTTTGGGGCCTTTTTTTGCATGGTTAAACTAGTCGTTGCTCTAGCTCCATCTTCGCTTTGCAATAGCATCTGGAATTTTTGTTAGTCTTTTGCCTTAGCCTATGAATTCCTCTTGAATATCTTGAAATAAAAAACAAAAGATACTTTTCATTCGCATAGATTAATCCAATAAAGAGAAATTAAATAAACAAAGAACAATTAACCCATTTTTATTATTTATTTTCATGTATTTTTTTTATTGAAATTTATTAATAACTCTAAAAATATGTCCATATATCATCGCAAAAATCTCAAAATTAGATGCCTTTCGAAACAAAATAGATATCCAAATGAATTCCTCTGGAATATTCTGAAATCAAAACAAAAGATACCTTTCATCCCCATAGATTAATCCAATAAAGAGATTATAAAAATAAAGGACAAATAACCCATTTTGTATTTATTTCATGTAAATTTTTTAATTGAAATTTATAAATAACTGCTGCAAATATATGCAAATATCATCGCAAAAATCTCAAAAATAGATATAAAATTATACAATAAAGTGGGAATACATCAATCACTTAGGAACCAATTTCATATTTTTTTCTGATTTTTTCGGGTAAATTTTTCATAGTTACACTTAATGACTCAAACACTCGCAAATTACACTTTTATCCCTGGCATAATTTATCATCCATGTAATCCCCTCTTGAATCTCTCTTAAGGGTCTTTAAATAATTTACAAGTCTTTTCCAACTTAAAATATTCTTTGGATCACTTTCCAGTTATGAGTAATATGTTGTAATGTCATAATATTAATTTACACTTTAGTATCCTAAATTTTCAATAATTACATTTTTGTCCTTATATACTTCCCATTTTTTTAATAATTGGGAAAATTACACTCAAGTCCTAAAGAAGAAAGGAAATAAAAAATAATCCTTTGAAATTGTAAAATGAAAAAATGATTCTATGAAATTGTCAATGTCCACTCTTAGAGTTATCAATGACCTGCTTGTGGAATTGTCAATGAGGCCATTTTTTCATTTTACAATTTCAAGGAACTATTTTTTTATTTCCTTTCTTCTTTTGAACTTGAGTGTAATTTTCCCATAATTGGAAAAATTACACTTTAGGATCTTTCTCTCTTTACATTTAAGTTCCTATTCCCTTTCATTTTGGCCATTGGAACTTTCCCAGGGTCTATAAAATTATTTATAATTTAACCTAAGAATAAATTTTAATTTGCGCTGTAGTCCCTAAAAACCATTCTCTTTTTTAGGGCACTCTTAAGACTCCTATTCAATTCAAGTTAGTAATCTACATAATTCAAGCTTATTTTTGAGCTTCTAGATCTAAAAAATATGAAGTGACAACCTTAGCACGAAGATAACAATCTGAATGCTCCTAAATATCTTATTTTATTGAAAATAATACAATCTAAATAATGATAAAATATCCAATTAAATCCTAATTTATCTAGAAGACATTAAAAATATCCATATTCCAATTAAAATAAAATAATCATACAAATCTAAAAACCCTAATTACCCCCTAATTCTTGTTCCATTCACTTAGCCTTGTGGCATAAGAACCATGGCTTATGCCTCTGCAACTGTGAAACTTCCTTGACTTCAAAGGGAATGGTTGGATATCCCTCTCATGATATGATGAAGTAAAATTAAAGCAAATGACAAAACCGATAGATGACATACATTGTAGTGACTAGAAGTGAGATCATGACAAAAAATGAATTAGCAAAAACATTACAATTTCCACACTGAAATATGAAATTCCCAAATAACACTTGAAAGCAAAAATCACAGGCAGCTGGGAATCAAAGCATGTCTTCAGTTAATTCCAGACTGAGCGTACATCATCTCATTGAATTCATGGCTAAACGTCCTTCTAGATCATTTCTCTAGCTGCGTTCATTTCCTAATATACTTTACATTAACAAGCAAAACCAAACAAAAAAGTTGGGAACAAAAGTGTGTCTTCAGCTCATTTAGCTGAGAGGGTTCATTGTCTCATAGATAACTCTACATGTCCCTCTAGATCATTCGTAGGAGATCCTGCACAACTTCCGCCATTGCTGGTCGGAACTCTGGTTCACGCTGTGGAATAGAACATTTGAAAAGATTTTAGACTATTGGAAAGCAAAGTAAATTATATAGCAAAAAGGCCTTGCAGTGTCTCCCTCGTTTTTTTTTTTTTAAATAGATCTTTCTGCCCCGCCCACAAAAAGGGAAAAAAGGTAGGAGCATGCCAACATCCATTCTTCATATTTACTGACTGGAAATATAAGAGCGCAACAAAACTTAGCCTAGCAACAGGCATATATTTCTGAAGTCGGGGGCAGATTTCCAGCAAATTTTAACTACAACAACTGGTCTTGATAGTAATCATATTCCATGAAAGATCAGGAGTAGTGACACTTGGGGTTAAGTTGACCATACCCAAACTACAAGTATCATGAAAAGTATGGTGAAAATTGTATCAGAGCATAATATTGACAATCACATAGTTGAAACAAACATGCACCATTAGGCCAACCAATTGTTATGTATTTTGGGCACCAAGTATGTTGTGGACTGGGGTCTTTTGTTCAAGACAAAGAAAAAACGGATGTTGGAGAATATAAATATAATAGAAGACAATGCTTGTCCCATATATTGTTCAATGAAGAGATTTGCATAAAACCGGATTAGACAACATATAATGCCAACATCACCTTTCTAAGAAAGCATCCTAGCTTCTTTATTCCTTTTCTAAATGGAAGAGAAGAGCAAGGTAGAAAATTACCTGTAGACATGAAGAAATGATGTCTGCGAAACGTGACAAGGACTTCATAGAATAAGCCCCATTTAAGGAGGGGTCAACCATTTTTGTTAAAGCATCGATGTCATGCAGTTGAGGAACTGCCCATCTGACCAGAAATTGCTCACCACGAGATCGTGACCTAAACCAATAGGTATGGCATGTTACTTGAGTCCAGTATTTCCAAGAAGCCAAGTATAATTTCTGCATAGCCTGGTATTATTACTGTATAGCTGATACATAAGACAGGTGCATATTAACTGACTACTAACCTGTCACAGGATTTTCGTCCAGTGAGGAGTTCTAGCATTACAACTCCAAAACTAAAGACATCACTCTGCTTTGTATAACTCCCTGACTCAAGTTCTGGCGCACCATAACCATGCTCAGTGAGGAGGCACCCTGACAACTGAGGGTAGATGCATCATTGTTAGCCAGAAATTTAACAGTAGAGGAAAAGTCAGCCTATTATACCTTGTCATTTACACATAGCAGTAGTGGGCAGCTTTTGCAAATTATATTTGGTAGCTTATTCTGAATAGTCATTATCCCAATAATGCTTAAACAGTATAAAATCAAGGCCAAAAGTTTTTCTATGACATCATTATTAACCAACTCATTGGCAACACTAATGCATCTAGAACAGGAAAGTTTTAATAACCATAAAAACAAAAGGAATAAATTTAGGATAAAATGCTGTGGAATCAATTCTTTGAGCACATCTAAGACCATATGATAGCGACCCAAATCGCTATAGGCTGATTTATTCCAGAAAAAATAAGCGTCTCAAGACTAATTAGGGATTAATTAGTAATATTTATTATTTTTTCAAATTTCTGCAATATTATTTTGAATAAATGGAATATCCACAAGTAGGATTTTAGATATTATTTTAGTATTTTAGATATTATTTGAATTTCTTAGTTTGAATAGGATTTTAGATATTATTTTAGTATTTTAGATATTATTTGAATTTCCTAGTTTGAATTTTGAATTAGATTTTTATCTCTCTATACTTCTATAAATTTGGCTTCTTGCTTACTGAATAAAGCATCAAATATTTTCAGAGTTATTAAAGTTTGGAGATCCTCTTGGGTTGTTTTAGAGAGTTTAGTGAGATACTTGCTATCCCTCTATCATAGAGTATTTTAATTTCCCTTTTTCCTTCATCACTAAATCATCATCCCTGTTCTGTGCTTAGCAATTGGCATCAGAGACCATGGTTAAAACGTGATCCACTGGTGCTAACGACAACCCATTCGCAGCCGATCCTTTGGCTGCCATTGCTGCACGACTCGAAGCCTTAGACGTATTGGTGGAGAAGGTGAGTGCGTTGGAGGCCAAATGATCTCACCCAAATCGAAACAGAGACAAGTTTTGGCGTTATGCCGAAGACAGCGACGATGACTCCGACGGTTCTCAACAGGGATTCCGGTGACCATATGCAAAGATTGAATTCCCAAAATTCAGTGAGGGTGAGCCTCAGGGCTGGATTCTTAAAGCCAAAAGTACTTCCGTTTCTACGATACACTTGAAAAAGACAAAGTGGAGGTGGCGTCCATGTATCTCAAAGGAGACATACTCGACTTGTTGTGCGGCACTCTACTAGGACGAGCTAGTGAAAATATTACAGGAGAATTATCGCCCACCAGAATACCAAAATCCCGATGAGCACCTTTGCAACATCAAATAGACAGGCATTGTACATGAATACCGCCAAGAATGGGCAAGACGAGTTGCTCGTGTCTCAGACTAGCCAGACCACTGCTTGCTTGGAGTATTCCTGAACGAACTAAAGGAAGAGTTGAGATCGGATGTTCGGATTCACAAGCCCAGAACAGTGTTTCAAGCAACAAGCTTGGCGCTCGAATATGAAGGCAAAGCTGTGACAACTCAGGTACCCAAAGTAGGTTTCGCACAACCTCAGACTTGACCAAGTATGACTTACTCACAGAATCACTCCACACGTGACACAAGAGGAAATCCCGTGACGCCATTTGGAAACAGGAATTCCACACCCGTGGTTGCATCATCCTCATCTTCTCCTGCGTCGTCCTCCACCATAGCCAGAAGTCCCATGATCGACCCTGAACGACAACATAGACGTGACAAAGGCCTATGCCACCGATGTGGGGATCCGTTTAGACCTGGGCACCATTGTACCAGTTCTTTTTCTTTAATGGAGATTGATGGGAATGGGAACCCAGTGACAGATTCGCTTGAGCCTATTGAAGAAGTTGACTCTGAGATACCTGAAGGTACGGAGGTCTCCTTTAATGCCATACTTGGGCAACCCTCAGCGGCCACTATGAAATTAAGTGGCACTCTCGGCTCTACAAAGGTACTTCTGTTGGTTGACAGTGGGTCAACCCATAATTTCATCTCAGACTCGTTGGTAGAGAAACTTGGCTTATCCACTTGTGAGGTTTCAACTTTCGGCGTTCGAATTGCGGATGGAAGAGTCGTGAGGTGCAATCGGATTTGCAAAGACGTCGACGTTCATCTTACAGGTTTGACTATAAAACAAGACTTTTATCCATTCTCATTAGTTGGATCCAGTTTAGTACTCGGAATTAAGTGGCTCGCATATCTTAATACAGTACAAGCAAATTGGAATGAAATGTACATGATATTCTAGGTTGATGGCAAAAGATATAAACTACAGGGAGTAACCCCAAACGCTGATACATCCATCTGCCTACAGAGTCTTGAATTTTACCAAACCAAGACAGCCAAAAAGACTACTCTTGATGTATCGCAGATTTTACAGGAATTACCTGCCGTCTTTGATGAGCCCACATCTTTACCCCCTCCTTGTGGACACTACCACACAATTTCCCTACTACCTGATGCCTCTCCACCAAACTTAAGGCCCTACCGTTATCCTCATTTTCAAAAGGATGAAATTGAGTCTCAGGTACAAACTTTATTAGATCAAGGTTTCATCCGTCCTAGCTCCAGCCCTTTTGCAAGCCCAGTACTACTAGTTGGTAAGAAAGACGGCACTTGGAGATTGTGTGGATTATCGTCACCTCAACAAAATCGCGGTCCTAGATAAGTACCCCATACCAAACATTGATGAATTATTGGATGAATTGCATGGTGCTAAATATTTCTCCAAGATTGATTTACGATCCGGATATCACCAAATTCGAGTATTGCCTTCGGATATTCATAAAACTGCATTTAGAACACACTCGGGACACTATGAGTTCGTTGTCATGCCATTCAGACTCACTAATGCCCCGGCTACTTTTCAAGCCATCATGAATAATTTGTTTCGGCCATTCTTGTAGAGGTTTGTGCTCGTATTTTTTGATGATATACTGGTATACAGTGCCACTGCACAAGACCATCTCGAGCATCTCAGAGTTATCTTTCAGCTTTTACAACATCAATCCGTTTATGCAAATTCCAAAAAATGTTTTATGGGACAAACTAGGATTGACCATCTGGGGCATATCGTTACTAGTGGAGGAGTTGAGGTCGTTCCTGAAAAGATTAGGGCCATCGCTCATTGGCATACACCACTCTCAGTAAAGGATTTACGTGGATTTTTAGGCCTCACCGGGTATTACAGGAGGTTCGTGAAAAACTACAGAATCATCGCTCGACCACTAACTGATCTAACTAAGAAAGATGCTTTCTAGTGGTCCGAACAAGCTCAATCTGCCTTTGAGGCACTAAAAATTGCACTCACCACCACCCCCGTTCTTCAGCTACCAGATTTTTAGCAACCTTTTACAGTCAAATGTGATGCTTCCATGGATGGGATTGGGGTGGTATTAATGCAGCAAGGTCACCCAATCGCCTATTTCAGCAAAGGGTTCTCCTTTTCCAACCGCTACAAATTTGCATATGATTGTGAGTTACTTGCTTTGGTGCTTTCCCTTCAAAAATGGCACCACTACCTGCTTGGGCACTATTTTTATGTGCAAACAGATCATCACAGTTTAAGGCACTCATTGGATTAGAAAATTGTAACGACCTCCCAGCAACGACTCATGGTAAAACTTCTCCCCTTTAACTTTACCATCCACTACAAACCAGGAAGAGAAAATGCAGCAACTGATGCCCTCTCTCGACACCCCATTCAGGCAAATTTTTTCCAAATGGTCATTCCTATGGCCCATGAACTCGATCATCTACCACAAGCTTTGATGGAAGATCCTGACATAAGGGGGAAGATAGAGGAGTTACAAGCCCATCCGGACCAATATTCCCACTTCCACTTCTCTAGTGGTCGATTATTCTACAAAACAAGGTTGGTCATACCCAATCAAGTTCAACTTCATGACAAATTATTGGCAGAAGCACATTCTACTCCAGTTGGTGGCCATGGTGGATACCTAGAAACCCTACATCGATTGGGAGATCAATTGTATAGGAAAGGGATGAAAAATGACGTCAAGCATTACATTCAACGCTGCCCTACTTGTTAGTAGAATAAGTATCAAACATTGGCTCCGGCCGGCCTTTTGCAGCCTCTTCCCATACCAGATCGGATTTGGGAGGATATATCTCTTGATTTCATCACAAGACTTCCCAAATCAAGGGGATTTGATGTCATCTTGGTGGTGGTGGATCGCCTTAGTAAGTACAGTCACTTTATTGCTCTTTCTCACCCATATACAGCTAAATATGTTGCAAATACCTTCTGCCAGGAAATAGTTCATTTACACGGCATGCCACAGTCTATTGTTTCTAATAGAGATCCTCTCTTCCTTATTCACTTTTGGCAAGAGTTTTCCGCTCAAGCCAAACTCACTTGAATATGAGCACAGCCTACCACCCCCAATCAAACGGACAAATAGAGGTGGTCAATCAATGCCTCGAAACTTACCTACGTTGTTTTGCGCATGAGAACCCAAAACAATGGAGTACGTTCCTCTGTTGGGCCGAATTCTCTTTTAACACAGGGTATCATGTCGCTGCCAACACTACTCCATTCAAACTAGTTTACGGCCAGGATCCACCGCCCCTCCTTCCTTATGTACAGGGCGAGACTAGGGTAGCGGAATTGGAAGACCAACTTGAAACACGTGACGCAATGTTATGTGTTTTAAAGGGGAACTTACTCAAGGCTCAACACCGCATGAAGTTACATGCTGACCAACACCGCCGGGACCTTGTTTTTGCTCCTGGGGATGCTGTTTGGCTCAAACTACAACCTTACTGCCAGCGCTTGTAGACTCGCTCCAGGTTTGAGAAATTGTCTCCGAGATTCTTTGGCCCTTTTAAGGTTGTGCGGCGGATTGGCAAGGTCACATATGAACTCGAACTTCCTCCTGATGCCAACATACACCCAGTTTTTCATGTTTCTCTCCTCCGCCTTGCACATGGACAATTCACTGCCACACCCCCTCCTTCGCTTCCAATTTCTGCTGATATGGAGCTTCTACTTACACCCTCCAATGTCATGCGACATCGATGGACCCCTGATCACCGATTGGAATTACTCATCACATGGGCACAACATCCTCCTGAAGAGGCTACTTGGGAGGAATATGATCTTGTGGTAGCTCAGTTTCCTTCTTTTCGACTTGCGGACAAGTCGACTTTCTAAGGGGGAAGATATGATAGCGACCCAAATCGCTATAGGTTGATTTATTCCTAAAAGAATAAGTGTCTCAGGATTAATTAGGGATTAATTAGTAATATTTATTATTTTTTCAAATTTCTGCAATATTATTTTGAATAAGTGGAATATCCACTAGTAGGATTTTAGATATTATTTTAGTATTTTAGATATTATTTGGATTTCTTAGTTTGAATAGGATTTTAGATATTATTTTAGTATTTTAGATATTATTTGGATTTCCTAGTTTGAATTTTGAATTAGATTTTTATCTCTCTATACTTCTATAAATTTGGCTTCTTGCCTACTGAATAAAGCATCGAATATTTTCAGAGAGTTATTAAAGTTTGGAGATCCTCTTGGGCTGTTTTAGAGAGTTTAGTGAGATACTTGCTATCCCTCTATCATAGAGTATTTTAATTTCCCTTTTTCCTTCATCACTAAATCATCATCCCTGTTCTGTGCTTAACACCATATATACATATAAAAGGGGAAATACAAAATAGCCACACTGCCGACTGGCCTGTTTGAGCTTTATTTCCGTGGTTGAACATGTATTACTTTTTCTGGGGGGTTTTTGCTGTTAAGAGGATTATCAGGAGCAATTTTCTTACAGTGCTAAATGCATTAATCCATGCGATGAAGTTCAAAAGGGGGAAAAACAAAGGGGCAAAGTGAAAAACAGGAGGCTGCAGTGTTATCAATGATTCATTCAATTAAAAAAGAAAAAAAATCTAATCGGGAATAGGGGCACATTATTAACATATAGTGAAAAGGCAGAAAACAACCAAACAATGGGGAGGGTGCTTGAAATTTATCCCCAAAAAGAAGATTCATTGGTGTAGACACCCTAATCTGTGAAACCCAATGTGCAGAATTTCATCCTATTGATTCCTAAAACAATTATTTCACAGTTTGACCAAAAAAAAACAAAAAACCAACAAAAAAATTGATCCTGTGATTTTGCACTTCCACGTCTTTTCCACCATGTCCAAAAACTCCTAAAGAGTTCAGCAACACTGAGAAGCATCGATTCACCATAAGTTTAGTTCACAAACCTAGACTATAAATCATTCAAAAATTTTACAAGCTAAAGCCATACCTGACCAGCAGATCCAGAAGACAGTAAAGGACCAAATCCACAATCAGAGACACATACTTCAAGCTCAGTATTCAAGAGAACATTAGCTGATTTTAAATTTTGATGGACAATAGGTGGCTGGAAGTTCTCATGCAGATACCTAATTCATGACAAAAAGGAATTTTATCAAATTCAAGGCTAAGAAAATCATGAATGTTCCAGCCTAATGATGAGTCTGAAACATGAGTATGATATATGGATTGAGAACCTACTTTTCATTGCAAAAACACAATTTAAGTATTGCCATTAGGCCCTGGTCAGTAATGAAAGAGATGCAAAAGATATCTTTCAAACTTCAAAGGTAAGACAAGCTTTAAGGTGTACCAGTAGCTAATAGAAATTGGCAAAAACGTTTGGAAAGAAGGTTGCTAAACTCACTCTAAAGCTCTAGCAGCTCCAAGTGCCACCCGAATGC
Organism: Inga leiocalycina; assembly: GCA_963242795.1. NCBI lineage: Eukaryota > Viridiplantae > Streptophyta > Magnoliopsida > Fabales > Fabaceae > Inga > Inga leiocalycina. Next base: position 45,901,950 of record OY725321.1, on the reverse strand, counting down.
GTGCATTCCATGACAGTTTTGCATGGAGTTCATTATCTTCATGCAGTGCATCATGAAGAGTTTCATTGCTGAAATAATCATATACAAGAAGTTGCTGACCATTCTCAGCACAGTAGCCCATAAGCTTCACAATATTAGCATGTTGAATTTTGGAAATACTGGCCACAAATTGAAGAAACTGTTCATGTCCTATAGAAGCAGTAGCATTCAGTTTCCTCACTGCCAGTTGCTGCAATTATCATTTGGAAGACATAGAGCCAGTTATGTGAAACAAGGAGAAAAATAATGTTATGTCAAGCAAGGAAAAATGCTCATTTAACGGCTAGGAAAAATATAATCATAAAGCTTTCAATTTCATAGACTGCACAAATCAATAATGCCCCATTTGGTATGCTGGAATTGACCCCATGAAAATGGAAATGGAATTGAATTCCATGCTTTAAATATGTTTGGTACATTTAATGGATCATGGAATTGGCTTCCATGTGGAAATCAATTCCATCAAAATTTATGGATATGATTCCCATCATATAACTCATGGAATTCTATTTGTGTCCCTCATTTTTCATCTCCTTCGTCTTCTCCAACAAAAACCTCAGCCCCAACCTTCAAGAAAAGCCTAAGAACAGTCCCATGGAATTCATCACTGACCTGATGGTGACCTCCAACAACCGGCCTCCCTCATGACTGCAAAATCTCCAGCGACAATGAGGATGTGATGCCAACAACTGAAGCTCATGACAGCCAGTCCTAAGGACCATCACCTTCCTCTTTGGCTTCCTCTCCATTGCAACCTTTGAACTCCCTCACTATCACAGGAACAAGATCTGAGGAACCATGTTCACAAATCCTCCTTCAAAGATCTCCACCACCAGTGATTTGTAGACCTGTTTGAGGATAGAGATGAGGAAGAGACGGCAAGCCCACATCTTGCCTTTTGAGTTGTAGACCTATTTCGATATACTTGACTGTGAACTAGCGAGTTGCAGACCTGGTTCAATGGGAGGATGAAGAGATGAGGAAGAAGAGGTGAGGACGACAAAGGAGAGGAAGAAAAGGCCTGGTCTGAGAGGAAGGAGAGGTCTGGAGCTTCAATGGCAATGAGTTGTTTCAGATTGAAAAATTGTGCATTTTTTGTTTTGTTTAATTATAAGGGCATTTTGGTCTTTTTATATAAAAATTAGATCTCATTTCCAAGACACACCAAACATACTTTTAAACCCCTTCTCCATCTCCATATCCATCAAAACCAATTCCACATACCAAATAGGCTCTAAGGTAATTAATAAAATGTACATGCGAGCTTGAGAGGATGAGAGGAAGGGAAATAGGGCGTCATGGATCATTTTCCATGTGACCATCCCTACATTTTGAGGGCTAAATATCATATTCTGGCACACTAGCTCATAATTTTGTTTGCTGATTAGTATATTGAAAATGATACTGCCCAAATGCAACAAGAGGAACCAGAAAAACATGAACAAATATAACCATATCAACTTACCATATCTACTACATGATGAAATAGCCAGAAGCAAAGATGATCAACTACTAAGGAAAATGCTCAGGTCAAGGCCAGGTTTGAGAAGGAATTATAACAATAAAACACCAAGATACTAGCTGATAAAGTCATTTCAAACTAGAACTTCATTGAAAGTATAAGATAAAAAAATTTTACCTTTCCATCAGGGAGCTCAGCCCGATAAAGGACACCTAGTGTGCCTTCACCAATATGATTTTCTTGAGAAAAACTACTTGTATACTGCTGAAGTGATGCAATAGTATAAACTTGCAAGGAACGTGTCACTTCTTGTCTTTCAGTAACTTCGGTAGGTATGGCTGGTTTGGTTAAGTCCTTTTCACCAAGATTGATTGGAAGAGATGGTGGTGGCAGCAATGATGCAAATTTGGAACCTGCTGATGCTCTCTTCACATGTATTTCCTGTTCATCCTGAACATTTGGAACCATATTTGTTCTTCTAATTGGTTCTCCATATCCAAGAGACCTTATTGATTTCCCAGATGCTTCAAGAGAAATTGCCAGGAGAGTTTCACAAGTTAATTCACAACAAACATGAACAAAAAAATAAAACCCGCAAATGATATTAATTAGTCATATTTACCTTTCTCCAAAGAGTCACTGTATTGATGTTTATGTAATGACATTGTGTCCAAACCCATATCCACTTTTTTAGCATTTTTGTTTTCTGGCCTTCTCTTTAAACACCACAGCATAAAAAGACAAACTCCTAGCACAATAAATACCAAAAACCCAGCAATGGCAAAACAAATAACATTCTTAGATATAAAAGACTTCCTAGAACTTGCAGGTATTGGTGCAACCAAGGTAAATGGACTATTTGCCACATTCCAATGGGCTTTGGCAGGTGATGGGGCCATGGCTACTGGACCTGGGGCTGCAGCAGGAGGTGATGGGATGACAGTAGTATTAAATGGATTTCCATCTTTCCTGCAAGGGGAATGCTCTTAGAACTAACTTGAAAGCTGGAAATAACTAGTACTCCCTCTGTTCCTTTCTATAAGAGGCAATTTTTTGGTATGGCATGTTCCTATTTATAAGAAACACTTAGAGGGGGTCTCAATTTTTTGTTGGTATGTTCCCCTTTCCCCCCCATTTAATTACTCATATTAATATCATTGCATTTATTACATTCATGTTTTCTACTTTCATATTAATTCCACCACATGTTCTCTCTCTTTCACACATCTCTGTTTTCTACTTGTCTTTTTCTCTCTTATGTTTCTCTCCGCCCATAAATAAGGGTATTTTCTGGAAAAAAGTAATATTTTTTACTTATATATTGCCGTTAAATAATTTTAACCAACTTTTGAACCATTGTGATTCAGTTAATTGTCTCTTATAAAAAGGAGAAAAGGGAGTATGCTGAGCAAACCTATAAAAAGAGAATCTTAATACTAAACTTATAGTGTAACTATCTTCGGATGATACTACAATAATAATTTTTCCCATGCACTTCTCCAAAATATGAAAATAAGACTACTTGAACAAAAGTTTTATGAAAATGAGCTTTTTTTCTTTGTTGTTTTTTGTATGTGTGTGTTGGGGGGGGGGGCACAAGACCAGAAAAAAGGCTAACCTGAGATTTGGGATGGTCAACAATTGAGGAGGAATTGGCCCAAAGAATAAATTATTCTCTATATTCCTACAAAATAAAAATTGTTGCATAACATCTTTTTGCTTTATATGCATTGTAACAGGGTGTAGATGTTCAGGCATGCATACGTATGTAAATTCATATTTCTATTCACTAATGTCAGTAAATGGTATATGGGCTGTAAGAAATTTACAAATCCTGAAGAGGAAGATGTTGCAAAACATCAAGAAACCCAGAAAGTTCATTGTTCTGCATGTGTCTGGAAAAAACAAAAGAAAAAAAATCCTCAATTACTGGTTAAAAGGCTAGCAACTAGATTATAACATTGACAACAAATTACACTCACAATGTTGAAAGCAATGACAAATTTCCCATTGAAGGGGGTAGCTGACCACTCAAGTTGTTAGCTGATAGGTCTCTGCAGTATCACATGACTTCTGTCAATGCAGAATAAAATAAAGACAAATATTTAGGTGAATATAAACCATTTTCTTACATGTTTATCAGGCCAGTAAGCTGCTGAAACACATCAGGGATTTGTCCATCCAGAAGGTTATTACTTAATGACCTAAAGGCAGCAAATGCCCATCAAAATGAAGGAACAGACAATTTTAATTATGAATTACAACAAGCTAATATTGAATCATGAGAAGAAAATAATGAATTAACTCACAAATCTGACAATTGGGTTAGAGATGATAGGGCTTCTGGAATACTTCCATTTAACTGATTACTTGAAAGAGACCTAAAGGTAAAATGGAATGAAAATTTACTTTAGGACAATTGGACAAATGAATTGAAAAAATAAATAAATCACTCAACACAACTAACAAAATGGTCAATATGCAAAAGGATAGAAGAAATGATGCATACAAGATACTCAGAGTAGGGGGTAGCGCAGATGGAATAGGCCCTCTGATGTGGTTGTTGCTAAGATCTCTAGCCAATTATGGAATATAAAGCTTCATGAGATTTTGTTAGGACTTTGACAATTTCTATCAAAACAGACTGAAAAAAGAGATTAAAAAAAAAAACTATGCAAGACAATAAAAGAAACAGTACTAAGGAGATGGTACTTCCAGTTTTAAGTTACAACAACCTAACTCAAGCCACCACTCTAATATAAATACATAATGAAGCTGATGAACCCGTAGCTGTTGGACCTGGGGTTGCTATTGACATACTTCTGCTAAAGAACACTAAACTTCACAGATGCTACAAATGACACAAATACAGTCAAGATATGGATTACACTTTCAGAAGACTAGCATATAAGATCAACAAAAGGACTTACTACACAAATACACATAAAGCACAGCAATACAGGACTAGAACCTCAAGAATACAACAGGTTAGCCAACTTTAGAGAGGTTGGTTCTCTCCACCAAGAACTGACCAAAATTCTTCTTGTTTCCCTCCTTAACTGTTCTCCATTATATCCCACTCAACATGTTAGAAATACACGTCCTCTCCAAGTGTATTCAAGGAAGAGGCGTGTTAGTTAAGACAAAAATGTATCACAACATCTCTTTCATTGCTCAACCCTACTCCTTCATCACTACTCCCTTCTTTTGCACCTCCACTCATCTATCATTTGCCTATAAACATTTGGGTCCTTCGTTGTGCCACTAGCTCCACCATTGCGCCCTCTGCCACTTCCTTATGTCTACTGCTGCACATTTTGGTGGAAACAATGGATTGAAACCCATCAGATTCCCAATCCAGCCATTACATAGTACGGACCCAAAACAAGTAAAAACTTGAAATATCCAGGTTCAATATGTATCCCCATTTTTATAGTAACACTATATAAACATGCAAAGTAAGTTGTCTCTTTTACTGATCAAGAGCTATAAATTCCAAACTGAAGGAATCCTCCAAGCACCAGAGACTTAGGACTCAAAGGAGCTTAACATACAAATTTGTTAGTATTGCAGAGGTAAACAAGTAAGCCACAGCAAAAGGCAATGCTTCAATGTGGACTGTGGAATCAATAAATTCATGCTGATGATGTACACGTGCCATTCAATGGCATCGTGAGATTCATGTAGCCAACCCTACCTAGGGGGTTAAGACTTTGTTGTTGTTGATGTACATATGCCATTATCTTGGAAATTGATACTTACATTTCAATGATGGAAGGAAAATTTAAATTACTGCCCAGCTCTCCACCCAAATTCATGCCTCTGAGACTTCTGTTAATGGAAATGCAATTACTAAGTCTAGGCCCAATTGTATGCACTAATATTTATCAATCAAACAACATAGAAACATAAATGAAATATTTAATATGATAAATTAAATTTCTGAATAATTTAAAATCCAATACATGATTAACCCACGAGTATTGAAGAAAGATAGGATAAACATACAATTGAGTTATGTTGGAGAAGACACAAGACACGCCTTGCCACAGTTCTGCACATGGATCTCCCCCAGTAGTTTTCCAACCTTGAAGAGGCGGCGAGTCCAGAGCAACATATAAACTATTGATTGCTGCAACTGTAACAATAACACATCATTTTAAAAAACAGTTTGATCAACTTCTGCGTTAACAAAAAGAATATGACATGATGTTTAACTAGGTGACATTTCCCCTCAAGTTAATGCTCATTCACATGCAGAAGTACAAGAGTGTCGGAGAAAGCAAAGTTTACCGTCACCATGATGACACAATCATAAATGTAAGTCAAAGCAACTAGCAGCTTAAAAAATAAGACAAAATGGGCAAAAGAAGAAGAATAAAAAGAAGGAACATGCACCATACCGTCAAGCAAGTCAGTATCTCCAGTACAAAAGGTTCCTGTAAAAGCTATCATCAGGATGACAAAGATTCGAACATGCAAGCCCATATTCGTGTAGAACACTCTTTTAAAAATAAATCAGCTTCCAATGACCACCTTCTTTTCCAGCTGCGGACGCCTTCTGAGGATACTACGGAAAGCCCCTAAGCTGACAGTGAAGATACTCTCAAACTCAAATTTAAAATTCAACAAACAGAGAAACACATAGGGATGGAACATTCACAAAACTCTGTAATTTCGAGAAACTAAACAAATCCTTCGCAGAATGGAGCCCAATAGTGGAAGGAATGAACAGCAGGAAGGTGCAATGGCTTGCCTGGAGTAAAAATGGCAGAAAAGGCGAAGAAGGAGAGTAAAGATCACAAGAGATTGTTGCGATGACGAAGAAGCTGAAAGGGAGACACTACGAGCAGGTGAAAAGCCCTAGTGATGATTGTAGAGCTTCATCCAAAGCGCATACAGCCTCTGGGGGAAGCAGAGGGGGTCATGCTTTCGCACTTTTCAAAAGTACGAGCCATCAAAAGTGTCACATTCGAACCATAATAACCAATAATTTAATACTAGCTGAACTCCACTGTAGAGGGGGCTTTTGCTGATCGGAGTTTATACTTTGTCCTGTACCTCTCAAAAGTGTATTTAATATTTTAATTTGAACCAAAAACAATGTTTATTAAAGAAAATGATGACTAAACAAATTTAACTGATGATTTAACAATTAAATGCAGATAAATTATGCTTAAATTTTAAAATATAAATTGAATTATATAAAATAATTAAAATTTGATTATATTTTGCCACCATCCAATTGTAAAATTAAAAGTTAAGTTTGATGAGTTAGCATATTTCATTAAATGAAACTAAGGCAAAAGTTAATAATAAAATTTGAATATAAATCTTAAATGCAAATCAATACAGAAAGTCTTGTAAAATTGTAATAGGTTCATTTGATTTTTCCAACTAGATTCATTTTTTTAAATTCATAAGATTTATTTTTATTTTAAATATAATGAAATCATAATATTAAGTTTAATTTTTTATTTATATTTTATTTTTATTTAAAATGAATCAGGATTTTTTTTAGTTATGAAGATCGAAACGCCCTTTTCTTATTTTTAATATTATTGGTCTTCTGTAAAAACAAAAAACAAATGCAATTGGACTTCCGCTCCCAGAAAATTTTGGCCAACGCACGATGAAGTAAACGTTAGGATAGGGAATGATATATTTCACATGGGGTCCTCGGTAGGGGAAAATTGGATATTGGATGTGGCCCCGCTTCAACACATTGAATTCAAAATAAAAATGTAACGGATGCTTGGTATACCACCCACCGCATGCAGCAGTCCCAGATTCTAAAAACAGCCAAAAAAAAAAGAGGGAAAACTAAAATAAAAGACCTGGAAAAAATAATGTTTATTATAGAAAACTGTAAAAATTGTAATTACTTAATTTAAAATCACTAAATTGCCCATAACCAAACATCTTATAGTATCTCTTGTATTCATAATTAAAAAAAATTAAAATTAAAATTAAAACAGCCCATCATAATATGATTGTATTTTTTTTTAACTTTTAATATATTATTTAATTAATAACCGTTAAACTCATATTTTTTTTCACTAATTTATATCATCAAGTTGCTCTATTTATATTATTAATGTTAATATCGATTAAAATTTTTTTATGAAATTAAAATCTAAACTCATTTCATATTTTTTAGGATATAGTAGATTACTTAGAATTTTTCAATTTTATTAACATTAAATGAATTTTTTAACCCACATAAATTTCTTCTAAAATAAAAATAAATCATATAAACTTTCTTGGTTTAACATATATGATAACTTATGAAAGACCTTGAGTTTTATTAAAAATATATAATTTTATTTTTAATTAATCTGTTTGTTATTTTAAAAGAATTTTAATTTTAACAAAATTGAATAATGAGTACTTTTTTTCATAGATATCTGTGCAAGTTGCAAAAAATGAAAATTGAGAAAACTATTGTTTAATTTATTGAAACTTAGAATTTTGTATTAGTTTTAAAAATAGACTGTGTGAGAGAATGTAGGAGGGAATGTAGAAGATTTTGTTAAGGGCATTTTAGTATTTTTAGTTTATATTTTGTATTTGGTCACTCTAAATAATTACTTCCTAAATAACTTTTCCTCCAGGTTCTTCATTCTAATTTTCCCAGAAAAAAAAAAAGCGCTTTACTCTATCTAAAATTAAAAAAAAAAGATTTGTTATGAAAATTGTAAGGCCCTTAACTTAGTTTTACTTTTCAGAGTGTTTGCGCGCAGTTCGGTAGGCACACAAAAATAGCATGAAAATATACTTATAATAAGTACATGATTATATTACAGTAACTCCCCATAGGGATTGTATATTGTAATATCCCGATTTGTGATTAGGGCTAATAACTATGATAATTATGGTAATTAGTGTAATTAAGCACTTTTGTAATTATTGTAATATGAAATTGGTGTACATATATGTGATATTTAAGATCACGAGTTGAGATTCCTTGGCTATGGGTCGGAATCCGGTGTATTAAGCTTATGTGAGCTCTTTGAGAGAGTGTGCAGATTTGGACAAGTGGCATGTGGTGAGCCATTGGATGAGGCACATGAGACAAAATATCACTTTTTCTCTCTTCTCTCTCTCTTATTCGGTGGATGTGTGTATGGGAAGGAAGAGGAAGGCTTGTTCATCATCATTGCTTCATCTCATATCTCTCTTCTCTCCATAGTTCCGGTGATCAAGGGGGAAAAGGAAGAAGAAAAGGTAATATTTTGATGCTTTGTTTGACCTCTAATGCCCTAAATCTCTTCTCTAATGTTGTTCATCTCATTGAGAGCTTCAACTTGGTAATTTCATAATCTTGAAATAGTATTGATTTGTGAGTTGGTCGAAATTGAAAGTTGGAGAATCAAGATTCTGGATTGGGCAAAGTGAAGAGGTAGGCATTTAGTGCATTTAGATATATTGTTTGTGATTTTTGGATGAGTTTAGAAAAATTTGGAAAAATTGCCCTAGTTTGTACCAAATGTGGATTTTAGGAATTTCATTGTGTTTGATATTGGAAATGGTTTAATGTGGAGTTGTTTGATTGTTGGATATAATCTAGAATATTGGAATTAAGTTGAATGAAATTTGGATATGGTGTATCATGGAGACCTTAGTGTTTGATTGTGGTCAAAATGGTTTTTTGGAGTGTTTTTGGAGTTGCCAATGTGTTCCCTAGTTAGTGCTAAGAGTGTATAAGCTTTGGGAGGAGTTTGGGAACCATTGGGTATGATTTTGACCATCTGGGATTTTCTGGTTTTTGCTGCATTTTTGGTCTCTGATGCACAACACTCGCGCAGAGGAAGATCATGCTCGAGTGCTGCGTAAGTTTTTCCCTTTATGCTTTGAGTTTTGCCTGGATTCTCTGAATGGGACTCGAGTGTACTTCTTTGTTCTCGAGTGAGGGAAGAACATGCTCGAGTGAACTTAGGTTTGCTCGAGTGATAGTGTGAGTTCAGTGTTGAGGTTGTTCTCAGGTCCTCACTCGCTGGTTGGTGCCAAGAGTGTGCTCTGACACTCGCAAGCACGGCCGTCTCACCCGAGCATTGAGGGTATGCTTGAGTGAGCTTTTACCTCTGGCATGGATAGTGCTCTCAGGTTGTCACTCGTGGGACAGCACTTTCAGGGACTCGAGCATAATTTGGGTCATCACTCGAGTGTAGAGCTTGGTGCTCGAGTGATATGGGCACTTTCTGGCCGTGAAGGTTGCTCTCTGTTAAGCACTCGCTGGTGAAAGTGTCCTCACCCGAGCACAAATCTCTCATCACTCGAGTGAGGTCGTCTTCACTCGAGTGAGATGGTCAAAAATCAGTGTTGTGCCTTCGAAAAAGGGGTCTTTAGGGTAGTATCTTCCAACCCTTTAGGCATATGTTTAGGCCTCTAGTAGTTACCTAAAGAGTTCTAAATGATAACCAACTAAGTGTATTATGAAATTAAGAACTTGGAAAAGAGATTGATTGGTTGTCCCTAATTTGGTATAGGATTTGATATTTGTCGCCCTCGTGAGACTGCGGTACTGGAGCCAGTCAAGAAAGATAAAGGTAGTGACTCTTTTTTTATACCTTATGTGATACATTGTATGTGTGCTATATCATTGTGATGAGATGGATTTCGTATGCTACAAGTTTTGTGAGAATTGTGTGAACCACCGCTATACCAATAGTCTCTGAGTCGCTAACAACGGTTCAGGTAAGGGCTGTGTGCCTTCCCGGCGGTAAAAAGGGGATGAGGTTAGGGTGTGTTATATGTGATTATGTGAGCCGAAAGACTATTTGTGAAGGCTGACGGGCCATTTGTGAAAGCCGAAAGGCTATATGTGAGCCGTAAGGCTATTCGTATGCATTGCCACACCAATAGTCCCTGAGTCGCTAACTACGGTTCGGGTTAGGACAGTGTGCCTTCCCGGCGGTAAAAGGGGATGAGGGTGGAGTGTGATTTGTGTTGCTGCTGTTATGAGATGATTTGTTTACATATTATGTAATTGCATGTGGTATGAATAATCTGTTATTACTGGGATTCTTTAGAATCTCACTCTTTCCAGATGACTAACCTTTTCAGTCAGGGCGAGTGATTCAAAAGTGAAGCGGACAACCAAGAGTAGTTAGCCATACTCTGAGACTTAGTGGTAGTTGGTTATCTTTGTTTTGGTTTTGGGATTACTAGGTGTATATGAGATGTAAATGAATATTTGGACATGTAATCCCCATTTTGGGAACCTTAAACCCATGTTATCTATGTAAGTAACCCGGGGTTTGCCGGGATTTTAGTTTCCACACTCTGATATTTATTATGTGATTTGATTTCTCAAGTAATTATATCTGCACGTGAATGTGAGACCAAGATTATTTATATTTTGAATTGATTTTTGAAATACCCCATCTTTTGATGAGGGATTAATACTTGTGGATTTCATTTTATTGGTCTCTATTTCACTTAAATTTCGTAATCCGGATGTAATTACGGTGAGGGGGTTACATATATAATAATTACAGACTTAAAATATAATAAAAGCTAGTAAATAACCAATTGCTTCTCTTGGACTAAACCGGAACCTTCTGTATTTTCCTCATGCAGTCCTCTTCTGAGCTTGCCTACCTATATGATTGGTGAGGGAGAGTGAGATTCAAGAGAATCTCAGTAGTGAACAGTGCTAACAAATGCATACAAGAAATGCTTTGTGCATGACATGCTTGCTTACATAAATTCATGCTAACATAATGACATGTATACATACTCAGTGTTTAACACATTACACTAATGGTTATAGTATAAGTAAAATATAGTTTCACTCATTCACATATGCTTCATATAATTCATCAAAGCAATTAACACATCAATACATAAGCATACATACCAAGGTATGCAAGTTAGGAAAGTTCCCTACCTTCTGTCTTTAAGTTCCCTCTTTGTACATTTTCTTTTCCAACCATTGAAGATGCTTCTTCTTGGCTTCTCATGGCGCTAAATAAATACCCATAATATTAGAGCCATGAAATTAAATGTCCAATGGGCCTATATGAACCTTTAGGACATGTCTCTTATATTTGGCCCAATACTTATGACATTTCAACACAGTTGCCATAAATTCGTAAGTTAGCCCAATCTGCCAGTTTTTTTAACCAAACTTTGGAAATTCATAATTAATTCTACAAAAATCTAAATAGGTTGGTTCCAGGTTCTATAAAAAGCTCTTTAAGTCCTCTTTTAGTGAAAAATATCATAAAGCTCAATTACAACCACACATTTTCCAGAAATTCGTCAAACACAGACTACCACAGATTTCATTCTAGAATCAAGGTCAAACTTTGAAAAATCATAACTTTCAATCCACTGGTCCAAATGCTTATAATACCTATCAAATTAAAGCTTAGGATGTCTACTTTAATCCTTTAAAATTTCATAGCATTTGGACCAAGTTTGTCTAATCAAACAAACGTTGCAAGTTCTCTGCCTCCAGAAAACCAATTCAAGCAAATTTGAACACAAACTTCCAAAATCATCATAAAATCTCTTTTAATCTCATAATCACCATCTTAATCATGATTAATCAAAATTTGGGCAGCACCTACTCTTAGGGTTTGGCATTCTCAAAATCACAAAATCATGAAAACAAAGCGAACAACCATCCAAAGTGCTAACAACAAGCATATATCATCAAGATAAGACAAGCTTCTAAGCAGGAAATCACACTAGCAGGAAATTCCAACTTGTACAATTTGTGTTCCAAACATAATCATATTGTGTGTCACCACTAATTGCACTGCTTAACCATTCCAAATGTGCCAAAATTTATCATGTGTCCCTTTTAATACCATAAAGGTGGAAGGAATTTTAGTGATTAAAATTTGGGGTGTTACAAAAATAAGGAGTATACAAGAGACATTTGGGATGAGAGAGATGAGCAAGACATCAAGAGAGAATTAGAGAGCAAAAAGGGAGTGATTCTTATTCCATTTCTTATCACAAATATGTGTGCATGCCTCTATTTATAGATCTCTAATATTGGTGACCAATCCTATGAGTTACAATATATAAAGAAGAGAATAAAGATATATAATTGTACCTGTTGATTTGATTGGCAGAGAACAAACCCACATAAACTAAATATTACTTATTCTTGAACCAAAATCAACATTTACAATTGAATCTGGAATATTTATAGCCATAATGTCCTACAATAACTAAGGCCCAAAAACACAAGATGACCCAATCCAACGATACACTTAGAACACTACCAACATCTAAACCTAACAATTTAACATCCTAATCTAACATCCCCTCAAGTTGGGGGCTAAACAAGTCAATAGCTCCTAACTTTATGAGCATATGATCTGGGATTTCTATACCAGCAGCTTTCAGCAATATGTTTGCCTCTTGACCATATGAACGAACATACTGCAACACAATGAACTTTTCTAATAGTTGCTCCCTTACAAAATAAAGATCTATCTCAATATGTTTGGTTTTCTCATGGAAAACCGAGTTAGAGGTTATATGCAAGGTTGCCTTATTGTCACAAAATACATTTACAGGAGTTAAGTGATCAAATCCTAGCTCTTTAAGCAACCCAACAATCCACACAACTTTTGAAACAACAAATTTCAACGCATGAAACTTGATCTCAGGTAAGGATTTTGATATCATATGTTACTTTTTTGTTTTCTACTTAACAAGCAAACCTCCAAGCTTTTAAAGATATCTTGTCACCGATCTTCAAGTCATCTCACATGCTCCCAAATTAGCATCGCAGAAGCAATCCAAAGTAGTAGTGTTGTCTCAACTGAGAAGCACTCCCACTCATGGTCTTTGTTTTAGGTAGCCCAACACATACAGGGCTGTCATCATATGACACTTCATGGGTTGATGCATAAATTGATTGAGGACTTGCACAGAAAAGCAAATATTAGGTTTGGTTGCTATTAAATAGATTAACTGACCAATCAATCTATGATATCTCTCAGGATCCTAGAACATATATTCCTTTATGTCCTTTCCTTCCTCATAGGCCAACAATTTCAGATTCATGGCCATTGGTATGGTGAGTGGTTTACACCCACTCATCCTTGTATCTACAAGCAAGTCTAATATATATTTTTGTTGTGAAGGCATTGTACCTTTTGTTGACCTAACAATTTCAATACCAAGAAAATATTTCAATGATCCTAAATTTTTTATTGTAAAATTGCTATGCAACAAATCTTGTACTTCTTGAATGAATGTTTCTAAACTACCAGTGATTATAATATCATCTACATACACCAATATTAACACAACACCATCACTAAAATTCTAAAGAATAGAGAATAATCATGCTTGCTACATTTAAAACCACTACAAATCAATACATTACACAATTTGTCATTCTACTATTTAAATACTTGTTTTAGGCTATATAGTTATTTGTTAAACTTGCATACCATTCCCCCTTACTATGAAAAGTTGGAAACCTTGGGGAATAGTCATATATACTTCTTCGTTAAAATCTCCCTACAAAAATACATTATCAACATCTATTGGATACAAGTTTCAACTATACATAGTAGCTAACTTAAGAACAATCCTTATTGTTATCATTTTGACTACTAGTGATAAGATCTTGTGATAATCAATCCCTTCTTGTTGAGTGTGACCTTTGGCAACAAGGCATGCCTTATACCTATCGATAGTGCCATTAGATTTATACTTAACCTTTATAGACCCATTTGCAACCAATGAACCATCTCCCTTTAGGTAATGGTACAATATCCCATGTCTTATTTCTCTCAAAAGCTGCAATTTCCATATTTATGGTGTTGATCTAGTCCTGATCCTTCATAGCTTTGTAATTGGAGTCAGGTTCAATAATCAAGTCTATATTGCATAAGAAACACATATGTGAACCAGAAACATTATTATAAGACATATATCATTGGATTGGATATAAACATTTATGTTGCTATATGTGTGTCCCTGTTTGTAAGAGAATAAGTCTACAAACATAGTCATTCACCCATATCAGTGGCCGACATTCCCTAGCTGCTCTATTATGTGTAGTAGGGGATATGGGAGAATCTAATGTATTAGACTCATTCTCAGAGATAAGGGTACACTGTCTTGTTCTACATTTGCCCTGCAAGGGTTAGGTACAATGGGTAGGACATTTTTATACTCCCATTCATATTTGAAAACCTAAAATCCTATAGGGCACTTGATTAATCAAATAAGCAGCCATTTTAACACATTCTCCCTAAAATTGAATAGGAATGTTGGATGAAGCATAAGGCTTCTAGAGATATGCATAATAGTCCCATGCTTCCTTTTAACAATCCCATTTTGCTTGGGTGTGTATGGACAAGATGTTTCATGAATAATGCCCTTTTCAAGAAAGTATGTTTGAAGAGTGTTGTTTGCAAACTCAATCCTATTATCACTATGTACCTTTTTAACATGGAAAGAAAATTGATGAAGAATATAGGCAATAAAGTTCTTTATATGACTAGTTGTTTAAGATTTATGCCTTATTAAGAAAATCCAAGTGGCCCTTGAATAATATCAACGATGGTAAGAAATAACTGATGACATTGGTGTGTGGGTGACTTATATAGACCCCACACATCCATATGAAGTAATTCAAAGTAACAAAGAGATTTAATATAGTTAGAATTGAAGGGTAGTTTCGTTTGCTTAGACTGAGTGCAAACACACATTTTTTATTCATGCCAATGCCTTTATCCTTTACAAAACTTAGATGCTTTAAAACAGAAAATAAGGCATGACCTTGTCTATTATGCAAGGTCCAGATATCAACATAACTACTATCTTTTATATGAGTATAGGGATCATTATCGACAAGCCTCACAACATTTGAATCAGGAATCTATTCATGTTGCAAAATGTAAAGACCTTGAATCAACCTACCAGTCGCCTTCATTTTCTTAGCTTAACACAGTGGTTAGGGAAGAAAGTAATTGTGCAGTGTGCATCATTCATGACCCTTGAAACAAATATTAGATTGAATTGCAATTTTGGTGCATGTCAAACATTATGTAATTCAAAATCATTAGAAAATTAAAACCGTCACTTTATCACCATTAGGTATTTTAAATGTTTTAATAGGCTGTGTATATTTCTTAAAGGAATTCAATAGTGATAAATCTTCAACTAAATGCATAGGCGCACTAGAGTCCATAACCCAATTAACATGTGAAAAATTGTGGTGAAAGGAATTAATCAAACATGTATCGGTTAGTGCATGAACATTTGTGTTTGGCTCTATATCCTTCATGAGGTAATACATTAGCTTTTCATATTGCTCTCTGGTAAGCTTGGGAGAAATTGTATCATCTGGAAGACTAGACCCCCCTTTCTCAGATTGAGTTAAAATGGCAATCTAATTTGTTTTGGGTCTCTTTCCTTTAAAGTCAACAGGGAAACCTACCAGATGCTAGCAATTGTCCTTGATGTGTCCTTTCTTATTGCAGTAAGAGCATTTTGGAAGAAGGACAATTCTTCCTCTTCCTTTGTCACGCCCTCTTCCATGAACAATGTAATACCCCGAATTTTGAGATTTGAGACTAGAGAATAAGCCTGAAATAAGTGGACTGCTAAGCCCTAGTTTAGTAGGAGCCCAAATTTATTCCCTAATGATTCTTATATCTTTGGGGTATTAAAGAAAGTAAAATGGTGAATTTTGGAGAAAGTAATTATGTTTTTGGTGAAATGGCCTATGAGGTAGTGAGCTTGTTATGTGATTTTGTATGAACATATGATGAGCAAAAATTATGAAATTTTACAGGATGAAAGTAGACATCCTAAACTTTAATTTGATAGGTCATATGACTCAATTAGAGCTATATACAAAAAGTTATGAAGTTTTGAATTCAGCACAGAAAAACTGTGAAATTTCTGGAACATGTAAAGATTGAAAATCTGGGAATTTTGTGATTCCAGCTAGATAGTCTATATTTCCTTGAAATTAGACTCAATAAGGGTTCTATAGGCTTTGGAATCACTCCAATTTTATTTTTTTATAATTAGTTATGATTTTTCAAAATCTGGGCAGAAATCTGCCAAAATTTTGTAAAAATCCGAAAATGGAAAAAAAGTGGTGGCAATATTGTAATTATGGGGAGAATTGTTAGAACCGGCTATCACCCAAGAGGGGGGTGAATTGGGTGTATAATAAAAACTTAAGAACTTTAGAAATCTTTTCGTATCTTAACGAAAGCAATAAGTATGAAGGTTTATAAATCAACAGTTATGTTAAATAATATCTGTTGGAAATATAAGAGTTTAGGGAAGAGAATATGCAAACTGTGATTTATCCTGGTTCGGTCCAATCTGTAATGGCCTACGTCCAGTCCCCAGGCTCCTCCTGAGATTTTCAAATCTACTATCTTGTTTAATCCGGGCACAAGAAAAGCCTTTACAATCCCACAAGTTTAGCCGGGTACTTGTGAAACCTTTTACAAATCTCTCACTGAAATACTCCCCTTTACGGCAAGTCTTACGAGCAGAGCAATCCCGAAGATCTTCCTCTCCTGCTTACTCATGCAAGTCTTACGAGCAGCAACGTTCTCTCCTGCTTACACCCCTGTAAGTCTTATGAGCAGCAACGTTCTCTACTGCTTGCACCTTGTAAGTCTTACGAGCAGAATGTCTTACGGCAATTCTCTCTACTGCTTCTCTGTAAGAAAATCAACCCTCTCAAGGTCCTTCTACCTTGAGATCAACTCAGAAATATAGATGAAAGTGTTTACAGACTCTCTCACAGAGTGGATATAATACTCACTGAAGTACAATACAAATAATCACTCTCTCAATGATAAGTAATACAGAAACTGAAAATAGAGAGTGTATGGGTAGAAGCAGAGGATTCACATTTCTATGTAGTTGCTCGCTGTCTCAGTTTTTCTCCGTTTTCCTCTCTGTCTTTTTTTCGTTTTTCTCAGTTCACTCTTCTTCCTCCGCTCACCATCAAAGTTGAATGCTATCTCATTTATATATAGTTGATGAAGATGATGACCGTTGTGAGCATTCGTCCGTTGGAGTCTTATTGCTTCATTTGACCGTTGAGCATATTTGAAAAACAAGCTTCTATCCGTTGTGGAGCAAGGTGGAGCATTTAGTTGGACAGCAAAAGAAATTCATTTTGAGCTGTACATCACGTTGTGGAGCGTTTTGTGTTTCCGACAGTTTTTCATGGTGGGTCATTTGCTTGTCGTGGTTGGTAGCCGCCATTCGGTGTAATTGACTTTTATTTGAATCTGCAACCTGAACGTTTAAAATCCTGTTTCACACTGCAAAATACTTAATCATTAATATGATGAAGTATTAGTCATGGGTATGTTGGATCATTGGTCAAAAACTGAATTTCTGGCTTCTGGGACTCATCACGTTGAGTGAAGAATTTTCATACGTGACCTCCATTCTTGAAGATGAAACCCAAATATGTAAACTCCTGTTTTACACTTGAAATATATGTTACATAATGTTTAGAAACAATAACAAGTGAAAACATAATGATTGTATAACGTTTAACCATGTTTGGATTGATAGTTGTGAGGCTCTGTTTTGTTTGTGCATTCTACCACGTTCTGTCGGGTCCTCACTTCGAGTGCAATATGCCTCACTCGAGTGCAGTTCATATTTCCACGTTCTGACTTCCTCTCGGGCAAGCACTAGCAACTCTTCTCTCGCATCTGCTCGAGGGAATTCTCAACATCACTCGAGCACAAAACGTCCTGCTCGAGTGCGCCTTAAGTTTTCACGTACATGCTTCTTCTCGGGTTGTCACTCGCAGCTCTTCTCTCGCATCTGCTCGAGTGAGAAATGATCCAATGCTCGAGCATGAATCCTAGTGCTCGAGTGTTGCAACTTTCTTTACGTTTCAGCTGCTTCTGGACATCACTCGCACGACATTTTCAGAGAGAGAGTTTTTACACTCGCGGGTGATGTGGGGCCACTTTAGAAAAATTTTATTCATTTGATTCAAATGATGTATCATAAGAATGCTCTTGCCATATGCATTCCAATGCAACAAGAATCAGCTCCAAACTCCTTGTATTCTGCAAGTTATGATCGAAGGAGTGTATATTTCGCTAGTCTGCACAAGCATCAACTTCCAGAAGGCATATCTCCTAGAATATACGTTCAAATTATCTAAATTACCTATCCATGGAAAGCTCTTTGAGTCTACTTTCATTTGGCACTGGTCTCGTCTCAATCCGATGTGTGGTTTGTGAGATATACTCAAAATACCGAACCTGTGTCAGAATGTGACGGTGATTTCAGTTTCATTTTCGACGAATCATATCTCCTTCATTTGATCTTCTTTCAATGTGATTCTGGTGCCAATTTTACGTGTTGGGAGTCTTCTTTCATATGCCACAGGTTTTGGGTCAATCCGACGTGTGGTTTGAGAGATATGATCAAAATACCAGACCTCGCTCAGGCTGAACGTAAAACAGAGTAGAACAGAGTATTCACTTGTGCTCGAGTGAAATGGTCTGTGCTCGAGCATGTTCTTCCTGTGCTCGAGCATAACACCTTGTGCTCGAGCATAACTCCCCTAGAAGTGCCAAAACTCATATATAAGTCATTTTAGCTTCATATTAACATATTCCAACCATTATTTGATCATAGAAACCTCCGGTATCATAATAGAAACCTCCAATATCACATCTAACAACTTGAATCTTTATCTTCTTGTAAGATCTAACAAGTTCTTCATTCTTCATAATCCAAGTAAGCATCTCCATGAATATCTTCAATTTCTTTCTTCTTCTTCCTCTTGTTCATTTTCATTAATTCAATCTTCTTCATTCTTTGCTTGACTAATCTACAAAATATGTAACATTAAATATAGTAGTTAGTCAAAGAAATACATTATATGAACTTTTTGCTCTTATCACCTTAATATCTATATTTGACATCATCAAAACTAATCATATCTAACATTCTCCCCCTTTTTGATGATGACAAATCCTTTAAGAAAAATATGTCTGAATGAAGTGCAACATACATGTATAATGCAAAGTGCAAACATACATATACATATTATAATGCAAAGTGCAACATACATATTTTTCTTACATTTTTCTCCCCCTATTTGACATCAGCAAAAAGTTTGAAATATATAAAGAAGTAAGGCTTGTGAAGAAGTAAATAAAGTAGAAATGACTTTAATCACAATGAATGAACCAAGAAAACAATTGACTCTCCCCTATGTGAAGGAGCTGAAAATAGATTTGGAAAGGTTTTCAAGAAAACTTTTATAATCAAGATCAATGAAATATATGAAACGTATTCTTGAAATGTAAAGTTATAATCAAGATAAATAAAATATATGAAACGTATTCTTGAAATGTAAAGAGTGAAGGTTTAGAAATGCTCATGTAGATTTGGAAATTGATGAAGCGCTCCATGAAGTTCGTTGCTTTATCCTTTGGCAATGCTAGGTCTTGATGATGTACACCACACTTCTGTTATGCAACTCAGATATATATTCATGTTGTTGCCAGGATTCTTCAATTGAGTTGGGCTTCTGTTTAGCATGTTCAAAGCTCATTTGTATTGGCATATGTATTTGTTGCTCTGAATGTTACAGCCAATATATATTCCTTGACTGAGCGTTAAAAACATCATCAAGGTTGATAGAGTCTTCTTGTAGTATGTTGAGGAATGCTATTGCACACAACAAATTCTCCTGTCATAAATTTAATATTTCTTTGCAAAGAGAATTGTTAGTTCAATCAAGTAACAAACTGTTCCTTTCCATATGATATATTAAAATTAAGATCATGAAAAGAACAATATAAGAATAATTCATCATCAAAACTAATCAAGACATGGTGAATACAGATGAGTATGTTAAAAGGATTTTTTTTTAATAAAGGAGATGAGCTTTCAATATATAAAACACATGTGAATGTGAAGCTCCCCCTTAATTGATGCATGGTTTTTAAAAATTATCTGGAAAACAATTAATAACTCTCCTGGATTTGAGAAACCATTGAAAACTTTATAGAGAAAATGATTTTGAAAGATTTAGAGAGAAATTAAATGGCAATTGCTAATCAGAGGTTTTAAGAGATACAACCCAATATCACCTGAGTGGTTACTTGAGTGATTCTACTCAATCATTACTCGATTGTATACTCAAGTGATGCGATTCAAGGATTTTGAATTAAGCAAGAATACAATACCTCACTCGAGTAATATCGTAATCACTCGAGTCATAATCCTCTGTAGTCCATTGACACATCATTGGCTAGTTACTGTCTGAATATATGATCTGACGATGTAATCTCTGTTGCTACTAGAAGATACCAAATTGAGCTCGGAGTAAGGCTTTATGTGCATATTGGCTTAGTATGTGCCCCTTGCTTAGCAAACATCATTGAGAACTTTTAATTTCACCATTGCACATAACACCCTTATTTTGTCATCCATCATCTCAAATAGAACTTTGAAGTTCTGGTTCACTAAGTCACACAGCTACTTCATCTTATCATTGACTAATGATCTCAGCATTGTTTGTAGTAAGCTTTGTGTGAAAGAGTTGAACCTCCTCTCTTAGAAAGCCTTAGATAAATGGACCAAAGGATGAAGGATCATGGAGACCAACTCTAGCAAAGTGTTGTCTCTCCTTGTTCACCATAGCTCTAGTGTAGGTATAGCAGATAATCCAGTGAAGATTAGACATAGAACTAGGATAGTAGCTAAGAATCATCATAGGCTCATCAAGCTTGATGATTCTGTGCATCTCAGCATTTTCCTCTGAACATCTCTGTTGGCTCCATATCATAGTGAAAATGTCTGATCACCTTGAAACGATAAGGAAGGTGGGTAGGCAACAAAGATTCATATTGGATAAACTTTATTCTTGGCTCTGTGCTGCTTTGAAATAATCTCCACTGGGTCTACTAAGAGATCTTCCTTCTCTTTCTGTTTCTCTAATTGTATCACTAGCTAGTTATTTGCTAGTGATGAGATGTCATTTGAGTAATATCACATATTCTGCTTCAACTCACGCTGCAACACTATCAATCATGCCTTTTCTGTTAGCCTCTGACCTTTGTATCCAAAATAAAAACATCTTGATCAACTCCTGTAAAAGTAAAAACATATGCTCTCTGGTACCCATCTTCTTTTGGGTCCGTATGATGTTAGACATTATAACTCTTATGCTCTTATATAATTAAATCACATGATATTTAAGCAAAGAGTATCATAAACCAACAAAGATCAAGATATAATTTTATCCAATAAAATCAAGTCATTATAAAGCATAACGAATAAGTGATACTAGGAATGATGATGATCAATGACAATTTGTAAATACACTTTAGAAAATATGTCATTGATAAGATTTTCATGCAATCGATGTAAGTCAGATCAAATAGAGTAGAAATCTTATGCACAATTACCAACTTTTATGAAATGACAAATCATGAATGAAATCAAAATTTTTAAGAATGATAATGAGATGTGCTAATTGTTTCAAAATCTCAAATGTTCTTTCGAATCATAAACATGCATTTTGACATTAAGATTTTGAATGCATGAAAACTCATTTATGAAGCTTGTTAAATACCAATGCTTATGCCAAAAACAATGGAAGTCAACAGTTATAAAATATATTTCAGAAAGCTTCACTTTTTAGAGAACAACATGTTAGACATTGGAGTTTAACATGTTTGAGAATTTTCCCAAGAGCAAAAGTCATATTGAAAATGAATTAGCCAAAAAGCTTAGCTTCAAGGATATATATAAACATAATGACTTTGCTATTGACCAAGAGATAAACTTGACTCTTAGATATGTGTCTTGAAGAATAGGGATATTCAACTCAAAAATTTGAATAGAAAGCTCTAGTAACTCAAAAAATGAATGAAGACAAATGGTAATGCATTTGAGCAACAATATGAGTATAAGAATTTATGGATGATGAAGCACATACTCATTGATCCAAATGACTAGAGTTCTAGAATATTATCCCGGTAAGTTATTCCACAATAATGGTTAATGCATTAAGATTCAATGCACTAATGAACATTTATAATGCTTGGAATAACATGGCCAACTAATGATTTATGCATTAGGCACAAGGCTTTCACAAGTTGAACTCTTATCAAGGGAATATACTTGACACTCATATAGATAGTTAACTTGTTTAGACGTAAGGTCTAGCATGTTAAGGAATAAAGACTGAAGAGAGTTCAAGTATTGGATAGCACATTTAAGATCAATGTGTCAATGATGGGAAAATACTTTGATAAATGAATTTGAAGCATTCTAACTTTCAATATAAAAATATTAACTTCCAATTTTGAAACCGATTTGAATACAAATAAGATATGAATAATTTTCAAATAATGTGTATGCACTTTTATAAATAGAATGAATTGAAATCCAAGTAGATTTGTGCAATATGCATTTTGAAACTCAAATACATAGAAAGATTATGCACAATTTCACTTTCAGTCCATTTAGCAATCTAAAAACAATTTTAAAAACCCATAAATGATTGATTGCTAATGGTATACAATAATGAGCAAGTTATTCATTACCCAAATAAATAATTTATATAATATCAGGTAAGAATAAAGAAGACAGTACCGTGCTCAAGTAATCTCGTAATTACTTGAGAATTTATCCTTTGGAGTTCATTTGTGCATAATTACTTGACTTTTACCTTCCAATCTTCCAGTTGGTGTTATCACTTGAACATTTACTCCCAGTTGTCACACAGTGATGATGATCACTTGATTGGTTACTTGAATAATGCTTCACTGTACGCCTTTTCTTTCTTCATTGTTAGCTAGGCACTTGCAGTGTTGCCTCAAGTAGTGCCTCCTTTTGTTTACATATTTAAGATGTAGCCTCAAGGTTAAACTTCACCAAGATTTGAGTGAAATCTTATGTAGTCATAATCTTGAGATGAAGCTCTTTCTCCCCTTTTTTCTTACAAAACCTTATAGAAATTTTTCTTCTTTTGGTATCCAATTTTACTTGGATCCACTCATGGTTACCTTGTATGAATCATAATTCACATGCTCTAATAATATAATTAATTTGAAACAATTGAGCATAATGAATTAAATACGTCTTTATGCATAAGAGAAATATTTTCTTTTCAAATCATTATACATGCATAAAGAATTAATCTTTTGAGCATTACAATACCTTTATAAATAAGTCTATTAA
Organism: Inga leiocalycina; assembly: GCA_963242795.1. NCBI lineage: Eukaryota > Viridiplantae > Streptophyta > Magnoliopsida > Fabales > Fabaceae > Inga > Inga leiocalycina. The sequence continues at coordinate 45,878,252 of OY725321.1, read as the reverse complement.
ATGAATTTTTAAGAGATACGAAAACATAAATTCAAAAATATTTACAATGCTCATTCCTAAGGTTCCAAAATATAAAACCTCAACAAATATTACAAACAACAGCATAGGAGGTTTTATCATTGTGTACCTTTGCCTTAGATATTCGGAGGATTGCTTCTGCATACCCATTGCATCTTTCTATGATGTTGATACTTTGAATATCTTGCTTTAGGTGCTGGCAATCTTCTCTCAAAATATATAGACACCAGGAGTCTTTTATTTGATGCTTGAGAGATCCTCCTTTTCTTGTTCTCCTCAAGATAATTGAATGGTATTCTATGGTAGTTCATTCTTGAGGTGGAACGTACTCCTTTTCTCCATTGCCTTTCTTTATGGTTAAACTTTGCAGTTCTAGCAATGGGTGATTCGAGAGTTCTCCTAATTGGTGTGAATCTCCATTTAGGTACATGAGAAACTCTTGGCTTCTTTTTCATCTTCTCCTTACCCTTATGTCCATTTCTTTTCGGATCATCCTGCATACATAAAGTACTAGATGGACATTTTGGTACCCACATATACTTGGGTCCTTGATTGTTAGTATTAACCTTTACATGTTTCTTTGGTACCCAAATATACTTATTTCTTACATGGGAATTTCTTCTAATATAGCATGTATGAGAAATATGACCGGATTTACCACAATAATCGCAAATTGTATCAAGATATGCATTATGAGATATCATGCAAGTATTATGTCGATCATGAGAGTAGAAATTCGAATGGATTTGATTTGAACATTCTTTCTTCCCAACAAACTTTCCAGCATATTTGAAAACATTTTTGCTTTTCTCAATAGAATCACCAATTGGTTGAGAAACAAACTTTTGTAAATTCTGAAAATCATTTTTATGAAAATCACACAAAGAATTGGAACTTTTTACCTAAAGTTCTTCTTGAGCTCCGGAGAGTGATTTTTCATGTTCATCCACACTGAGCTCTTTTCGGGAATCCTCTTCTTCTTGTTCATCCATGTTGACTGTATGGAAGTGTTCTATGATTTCTCCATCTTCATCATCAACTTCCAATTGTTCATGCATAGTAGATGCGTAGCGTGTAGTTTCACATGAACTGTCAATACTTTCAACTTCAACACAATTGTTAGAAGCATACATAGAATCAAGAGTGTCCCAGATATGTTTAGCATTAGAACAAAATCTAATTTTCTCAAAATCATTTTCGGTTAAAGCGCTATACAGAATTTTCATTGCTCTAATGTTCAACGAAAACATTTTCTTTTCACTTTCTGTCCAATCCTTTCTTGGTTTGAAATCAAAAGCATTTATAAAAATATTCCACATATCAAAATCATAAGCTTTTATAAAACTAGTCATTCTAGCTTTCCAAAACCAAAAATCAATATCTTTCAAAAGAGATGGGATTGTATAATCAAAACCTTCTGAAAGTATAAAACACCCAAAATTAGCCATTGTAACTCTTGAGACGGTTAAGTCCTTTAAACAAGAGCCCGGGCTCTGATACCAAATGTTAGAACCGGCTATCACCCAAGAGGGGGGTGAATTGGGTGTATAATAAAAACTTAAGAACTTTAGAAATCTTTTCGTATCTTAACGAAAGCAATAAGTATGAAGGTTTATAAATCAACAGTTATGTTAAATAATATCTGTTGGAAATATAAGAGTTTAGGGAAGAGAATATGCAAACTGTGATTTATCCTGGTTCGGTCCAATCTGTAATGGCCTACGTCCAGTCCCCAGGCTCCTCCTGAGATTTTCAAATCTACTATCTTGTTTAATCCGGGCACAAGAAAAGCCTTTACAATCCCACAAGTTTAGCCGGGTACTTGTGAAACCTTTTACAAATCTCTCACTGAAATACTCCCCTTTACGGCAAGTCTTACGAGCAGAGCAATCCCGAAGATCTTCCTCTCCTGCTTACTCATGCAAGTCTTACGAGCAGCAACGTTCTCTCCTGCTTACACCCCTGTAAGTCTTATGAGCAGCAACGTTCTCTACTGCTTGCACCTTGTAAGTCTTACGAGCAGAATGTCTTACGGCAATTCTCTCTACTGCTTCTCTGTAAGAAAATCAACCCTCTCAAGGTCCTTCTACCTTGAGATCAACTCAGAAATATAGATGAAAGTGTTTACAGACTCTCTCACAGAGTGGATATAATACTCACTGAAGTACAATACAAATAATCACTCTCTCAATGATAAGTAATACAGAAACTGAAAATAGAGAGTGTATGGGTAGAAGCAGAGGATTCACATTTCTATGTAGTTGCTCGCTGTCTCAGTTTTTCTCCGTTTTCCTCTCTGTCTTTTTTTCGTTTTTCTCAGTTCACTCTTCTTCCTCCGCTCACCATCAAAGTTGAATGCTATCTCATTTATATATAGTTGATGAAGATGATGACCGTTGTGAGCATTCGTCCGTTGGAGTCTTATTGCTTCATTTGACCGTTGAGCATATTTGAAAAACAAGCTTCTATCCGTTGTGGAGCAAGGTGGAGCATTTAGTTGGACAGCAAAAGAAATTCATTTTGAGCTGTACATCACGTTGTGGAGCGTTTTGTGTTTCCGACAGTTTTTCATGGTGGGTCATTTGCTTGTCGTGGTTGGTAGCCGCCATTCGGTGTAATTGACTTTTATTTGAATCTGCAACCTGAACGTTTAAAATCCTGTTTCACACTGCAAAATACTTAATCATTAATATGATGAAGTATTAGTCATGGGTATGTTGGATCATTGGTCAAAAACTGAATTTCTGGCTTCTGGGACTCATCACGTTGAGTGAAGAATTTTCATACGTGACCTCCATTCTTGAAGATGAAACCCAAATATGTAAACTCCTGTTTTACACTTGAAATATATGTTACATAATGTTTAGAAACAATAACAAGTGAAAACATAATGATTGTATAACGTTTAACCATGTTTGGATTGATAGTTGTGAGGCTCTGTTTTGTTTGTGCATTCTACCACGTTCTGTCGGGTCCTCACTTCGAGTGCAATATGCCTCACTCGAGTGCAGTTCATATTTCCACGTTCTGACTTCCTCTCGGGCAAGCACTAGCAACTCTTCTCTCGCATCTGCTCGAGGGAATTCTCAACATCACTCGAGCACAAAACGTCCTGCTCGAGTGCGCCTTAAGTTTTCACGTACATGCTTCTTCTCGGGTTGTCACTCGCAGCTCTTCTCTCGCATCTGCTCGAGTGAGAAATGATCCAATGCTCGAGCATGAATCCTAGTGCTCGAGTGTTGCAACTTTCTTTACGTTTCAGCTGCTTCTGGACATCACTCGCACGACATTTTCAGAGAGAGAGTTTTTACACTCGCGGGTGATGTGGGGCCACTTTAGAAAAATTTTATTCATTTGATTCAAATGATGTATCATAAGAATGCTCTTGCCATATGCATTCCAATGCAACAAGAATCAGCTCCAAACTCCTTGTATTCTGCAAGTTATGATCGAAGGAGTGTATATTTCGCTAGTCTGCACAAGCATCAACTTCCAGAAGGCATATCTCCTAGAATATACGTTCAAATTATCTAAATTACCTATCCATGGAAAGCTCTTTGAGTCTACTTTCATTTGGCACTGGTCTCGTCTCAATCCGATGTGTGGTTTGTGAGATATACTCAAAATACCGAACCTGTGTCAGAATGTGACGGTGATTTCAGTTTCATTTTCGACGAATCATATCTCCTTCATTTGATCTTCTTTCAATGTGATTCTGGTGCCAATTTTACGTGTTGGGAGTCTTCTTTCATATGCCACAGGTTTTGGGTCAATCCGACGTGTGGTTTGAGAGATATGATCAAAATACCAGACCTCGCTCAGGCTGAACGTAAAACAGAGTAGAACAGAGTATTCACTTGTGCTCGAGTGAAATGGTCTGTGCTCGAGCATGTTCTTCCTGTGCTCGAGCATAACACCTTGTGCTCGAGCATAACTCCCCTAGAAGTGCCAAAACTCATATATAAGTCATTTTAGCTTCATATTAACATATTCCAACCATTATTTGATCATAGAAACCTCCGGTATCATAATAGAAACCTCCAATATCACATCTAACAACTTGAATCTTTATCTTCTTGTAAGATCTAACAAGTTCTTCATTCTTCATAATCCAAGTAAGCATCTCCATGAATATCTTCAATTTCTTTCTTCTTCTTCCTCTTGTTCATTTTCATTAATTCAATCTTCTTCATTCTTTGCTTGACTAATCTACAAAATATGTAACATTAAATATAGTAGTTAGTCAAAGAAATACATTATATGAACTTTTTGCTCTTATCACCTTAATATCTATATTTGACATCATCAAAACTAATCATATCTAACAAGAATTACAAAAGAAATTCTCATCATCCTCTTTGCCCATTTCATGTCAGCCATGGTAGGCCAAGGAGAGAGAGAGTTGCGAAATTCTAGAGAGAGAAAGGGAAGAAAACTCGCGAGGAAAGCCGATTTCTTCGGCGATTTAGCTCCTAATGCGTATAACTCTACTCTTAAGCTCCTCTTCTATGTTATTTAAGGTGTTGAAAGCTTGAATTTCAGTGGTAAAAAGGGTTAGGGTTCAGCCATAAAAGGAAAAAGCCAAAAGGAGCTTGAGGTAATTTCTAAACCTTTGTATATTGACTATTTTAGCTGCTGTGGACAATTTAATCAATGAAATTTCGTCGGATTGTCCTTGGTTTTAAATTTTGGAAATATGTATGCCTAGGTGATATGCTGCCCAAATTGGTACTAAATGGTATTTTTAACCTAATGGAATAGTCAAGAAAGTGGTTAGGAGTAGAAAGGAATGCGTTTATAGAGCCGAAACCGAAAAACCCCAATTTTTCTCGGGGAACTAAGAATTTTAGCCAAGGCTAGTTTAGAGGGGTTAGATTTGTATTTTTAATGATTTGATGGTACCATTGAGTTTAGGAGCATAAATTAGGTGAGGTTACAGTTGGGCACTTTTTCGGAAAAGGTCGAAAAAGCATAATTATGAAAACGCCCCTAAAACCCTTAAAGTGGGGCTGTCAAGGGTAATTTTGTAATTTGACATTGAATTTGATAATTCTGAGTCCTGAAATGGATTCCTTGGGCAAAAATATGTTAGAACAACCCATGTCAAAATTTCGAGAAAAGTACATTTGGCTTGGTACGGCGGGGCCGGGTTGGGTCTCCGGGGATATTTTAGTAAATTTTCATAATAGGCTCATATAACCCCCAGAAACACTATGGAAGTTTCTAAATTGTATATTTGGAATTGTAGGACCAAGTTGTGAGCCCAGTCGTTGGCACACTTTATGATGCACACGTTTCGAGGCGTAAAAGGTTAAGGTAGAGAACTTACCTCTCCTGCATGCTCTGATATTTGTATTGGCGTATTGATGCATGTTATTGTTTTACTTGATTATGTGAAATATATATGAATGATTGAAGCTCTATTTCTATTTATGCTATGGCCATAAGTATGTTGTTTGAAACATTGAGCTTGCAGATATGTCATTGTGTGAGCATGAGTTATGTAATGCAAGCATGTCGTTCATTAAACACTTATCTTGCATGCATATTGGTATTGTTTTCCTACTGAGATTCTCTTGAATCTCACCTTACCCTACAAATAATTTAGACAGGGCAAGAGGCTCAAGGAGGGGACAAGCAACCAGGGGCAGCGAAGACCCCCTATGGATATTTGATTTGGTAGTTGGTTATCAATGTTGGTTGGGATTATTGTATATATTACGGATATGTATTTGATATGTATATTTAGATGTGTATTTGAAAGGATATTGTGTAATCCCCTTAATGGGCATTTATAAATCCTTAGCAAAGGAATGAACCAGGGTTGGCCAGGAATTATATTATGTGCTCTGATATATATAAATGTAATTAGCTGCGTTGTGTGTAATTATATTTGAAATGTGAATATGAGACCAAGTTGTTTGGATTTCGAAAAGTATTTGTGAAAATCCTATCGTGTAGATGGGTTTGACAATGAGTTTTGCTAATCGTTGGTCTCTAGTTCATTTTAATCGCGTATTTCAGATATATCTACGGAGGGGGTTACAAACAACCTTTGCAATTCCTTAAAGTGGTTCCGATTTAGCAGTGTTGGCCAGATTGCATTGCTCTTCATCCTCCATGATCATAGCAAAGGCTTGGTTTAAGAAGGTAATGGTCTCATTATAAGAATTTGGCTCTTAGCAGTACTATAAGAATCGTTGAGTCCTAACCTGAATTGTAGTAGCTTTTGTTGTTGCACATGCTCATAATAAACTTGAGAAGTAGGACACTTACAAATAGGAATTAGTAGGAGAACAGATTTCTCTTCCCAAAGCTCCTTCATTTTTAGTAATTTTGTGAAACTATTGGGGACCCTTGTCACATGGCATTCAACTCTCAGTGGAGGGAGAAAATCCTTGAGCATGTCACCTTGTCAAAATGTTTCTGAAGATAGACCCAAACTAAATAAGCATTTTGTAATAAAATCACACTATTCACCAAATCCTTAGAGATTGAATGTAAGAGCTAGGAGAGGACTACAACATTGTACCTTTCCCATTGGTCATAGAATCAATAATCGTGTGACTCCTGGGCGCATGATCTATCAATAAACCCTAGCTTCTGCTTTCCTCAGAGCTCGATTCTCATTGCATAACTCCAATTAGTGTAGTTCTCACAACCGATAAGTACTTAAGGAATGAGACGCGATCCTTGTGTATCGGAGGGATGAAGGTAGAGAGGTTGGGTGAATGGAAGTGATTCAACGGTGAACTCATTTTTCTTCTCAGTCATGAATAATCCAACAAGAGAATGTGAAATACTTGTGAAGAACGGCCGAAGAAAAACACAAAATCACAAGAATTAAATGCAAACTTGGGGATTCTCCAAGCATTACAAGATAACATGATGAAGATGAGCTAGATTCTCTAAAACTGTGAAGAAGACACTAGTAATCAACACAGCTTTGTGAAATCGTAGAGAATAAAGAGAGATGGTTTGGATTTGGGTCATTCGAATCTTTCTTACTTCTTGAGACTTTAATGTACAGAAATGGGTATTAGGGATCTGATTCCTATTAAGGTCAATAAACTTAGTTGCTTTTTGAAAATGCGAATTTCTTCTTGAATTCCCGGTTTAGACTCAGGTTTCGGCTTCTAAGAAGATCTTATTCTCTTGTCAACCGGATCTTGAGAATGCACCCTCTTCTTAGGTTGCTTCTTTACTTTGGGCCCTAAAGTCAATGCTTGATACATATTTTTGGACTTGGAACTTGGGGCTCTAATGCCATATTGATTTGCATAGAATAAACCCACATAAACTGAATATTACTTATTATTGAACAAAAATCAACATTTACAGTTGAGTCTAACATATTTATAGCAACAATGTCTTACAGTAACTAAGCTCCAAAAACATAAGATGACCTAATCCAACAATACACTCAAAATACTACCAACATCTAAACCTAACAATTTAACATCCTAATTTAGCAGTACAATTGTAACCCCCTGCCGTAATTAATATCCGGATTATGCAATTATCGTGAAATAGAGACCAATAAGACAAAACATCATTTATAAACCCATCAACCAGACGGGGTTTTCACAATTACATTTCACAATTATTAACACGGTTTCATATTTACACTCCGAATATAATTACTATACGAAGATAAATTACATTTATACAAATATCAGAGTACGCAATATAAATTTCCGGCAATCCCGGAATCATATCTTCGCTCAATAATCATAGGGCACATTAGCCCATACAATTCAACCAATAGGGATTACACAACCTACTCGAATACATACTCCAGTATTGATCCATATAAACAAATACATAATCCCAATTACGCATTGATAACCAACTACTAAGCTCTCACCCAGAAACGAGTCCTCTTCATCCTTGGATGCTTGCTTCATCCTCAATCTTCCTTCCCTGTCTAAAATGTTGATAGGGGAGGGTGAGATTCTGGGGAATCTCAGTAGGAAACAGATACCAATATGCATGTAAGATAAGTATTTAATGCATGACATGCTTGCATCACAATAACTCATGTTCACATCATGATATATCCGCATGCTCAATGTTTCAACAACATACTCATGGCCATAGCATAACTAGAAACAGAGCTACAATCATTCATACATGTCTCACATAATCACGCAAAGCAATAACATGCATCAATACACAAATACAATTATCAATACATGCAGGAGAGGTAAGTTCCCTACACTTATTCTTTCCACGTATGCTCCAGCGTCGGCTACTCACGATCCAAGCGGATATCAAATCATAATCAGGGTGAATACCCAACCCTATAACCAAATCAAGAACATATGGTCATTCTCTTTTCCAAATTCTCACTTTCATAATACTTAGATTTGGCTATCATAATTGACCCTTAAGAGGCCCCAAATGCCTCTAATCAAAGCCCCAAAAGATTGGGAAACAAAAGGTTGAAGGTCACTTTTCAAAATCACAAAGTGCTGGAACACAGGGGTGGGCCCCGGCCCACCATTCCTTGGGCCACGGCCCAAACATGGTCAGAAGGTCTTGGGCTGCGGCCCACCACTCTTGGGCCGCGGCCCAGATAAGGCCAGAAAGTCTTGGGCCGCGGCCCAGAAATTTCCTGACTCTGGGCGAACTTCCAAAATTCATAACTAAATCTAGAAAAATCAAAACGAAGTGATTCCAAAGCCAAATGAAAGGTATATGAGTCCTATTTCAAGGAAAAATATAGCCCTTCACTGGAAATCACCACACAAATACAGAATCACCAAAAACTCAAGACTGTCCCAAAACAGAATCCATTTTCGACCTCAAACTTTGGACAGCTATAACTCACAGTAGACAAAACGAAATGGCACAAATTATATGTCCATTTTGAAGCTTGGGATGTGAAATTTAAGACTGGAAAGTCTCATAATTTTCCAACACCATTTGGTCATTCAAAACACTCGCACAAAATTACTGCGCAACACAGAGCTTAAACCAAACAGATTTCCAATTTTCTACCAAGGTGTTCAATAACTCCAAAATGAATAACCAAGCTTATTCCCACACAAAATCACTCAAGGAACACAATGGTAACCTCAAAATGACCAAAATCACAACCCATTTATATGCCCTGTTTTGACCAAAGCACAAAACCAACACAAAAAGTGCCAAACTTCACATTTAAGCTTCAATTCAATACCATTCATTCAAAACACTTAACAAGGCACTAATTCCATGACAACAACAATTCAAACACCACAAGACCCTAAATCACGAAATTAGGGCTAAAATTCCAGAAATTTAAGGCCTAACCAATGGCCACAAATCTTATATGAGAAGGAAGCTTTCACTTACCTCAACAACTTTCCCAAAGGCACTTCATGATTCTCCCAAGTTCATAATTTCGTGATTCCTCAATCACCACCAATGGAGAATCTACAACCATAGGATGAAAGCTCTTAGCTCAAGGAACAATGTTAATGAAGAGCATTTTGACATTTGAGGTCAAGATCTTACCTTAAATGCAAGCTTTTCCTTCTTCTTCTTTGGCCAAAAATGGCTGCACAAGAGAGAGAAGAGAGAGAACGTGAGAGAGAGAAGGAAGAGAGGTGGAGATGATGATGAAGTGCAGAAAAATTCTGCCCCACCCCCTTCACATGCCTCCAAAAACGCATAGGAGAGAGAGGAGAGAGAAAAAAGTGGTTTTTGTCTCATATGCCTCATCCTATGATCCACCATAATGCCACTTGGCAATATCTCATCCCTTAATCTCTAATACCACACACATATGCACCAATTAATCTCTCTAATCCATCCATTAACCATTTGATCACACTTCTCATTTTTCTCTTAGTTAGTAATTAATTCCCATTAATTACCAACTTATGCCAATAATTCCATTCTTTCAATTTCCCAACTCTTATGGCATATTAATTAATATAGCCACCAAACCCATAATTATTCCACTTTAATTCGATAATTATCCTCAATAATTACCATTTGCCCTTAATCAAAAAATCGGGGTGTTACAACCATTGTATGTTACAAAGAATAAAGGTTAGAAACTCTTCAATTTAAAGGGTTATGAGCTATTATGTCATTCAACATGGATGAGAGATAAAGAGTCTTATTCTCGGATGTTATGGGCATCTATACAATCACAATATTCATAACACTCCCCCTTGGATATCCATAAGCAAATATTATGCCTCATTAAAAACTTCTGGGAAAAACCCAATAGGAAAAAATCTAGTGAAGGAAAAAAAGTACACAATACATATTGAAACTATCTCGTTAAACACTTTACTAGAAAACCTCATGGGACAAACCTTGGTTAATGCAAAAAAGAGTACAACATGATCTTTACTTCCCCTAATGATCATATTAACTTCTCCTCATAATAACATCCCTTTTACTTCCCTTGATGACAACATCGCACTTTGCCCTTACATGTTAATAGAGTATGCTAATTTCTCAAGTGGATTAGTTAAAATGCCTTTCGAGCATATCTCCCTTTTAGCCAAACTATGCTTGATTCATTGTCATCAAATGATCTGTCAAAATGTATTCTTGAACATATCTAACATATCTTTTGGATATGTTAAATTATCAATATACCTACTCGCCTTATGCACTGTGGAAATAACAAAAGAAAAGTTATTCTGAAAATAATCATAATATATCTTGCATCCATATATTCAATCTTTTTCCAAATAGAATGATTTCATATAATAGTTCCATAAAATTATCACATCAAACCTCAGTTTCATAGTATCCATAGCATACCTATAGGAACTTAAACTTTTTTTTCGTTCAAAGTAGGAACTTAATTTTACTAGCGAAATATAATGAATGCAATATTAGCATGATGTAAATATTCATAAAATATATGCTTCTTATAAATCATTAAACTCAATATATATTTTTTCAATAAATTATATATATTTCAATCACTTAACATTTTATATATTGAATGCTTTTCTTGAGCATGTTTCTGAGATTGAATCCGTTAAGGATTCTCATGTGAATTTCACTATTTAGTGAGTCATATGCATAGGCTATAATAACATCTAATAGAAGCATATTTACATTTTATATGCTTATAGACAAGTAATATATGCAAAAATTACTGCATCTAGCACAAATTAATTTGCCTCATCATAATCAACACTAGATCTTTATAAAAATCTTCTACACCTCATCATAAATCATAATTATTATTAGACCTTTGTAAAAATCTTTATTTTCACATTAATATTCATGTATCACAAATAACTTTATATTTCAAATGTTTGGACTACAGGGCCATGATTTTCGCATATTAAAAGAACATAATCCTATTTTCATTGCATCTATTCCCTGTTTTCTTTTAGCCACTCACCATTTTTTCTACTTTGTTTGACATATTTATGTATAAGAGCCTAATATGATCATGTGATAATATTTGACAACTCTATCATTTTGGTTCCATTTTTCTTGTTGCGACATAACTTATTGAAATCTCTTTATTACTTTTCAAGCACCTAAACTTGTTTTGAGGTTTTTTTTTGTTTTAGTTCTGTCTTGGCACTCTTTTAGAGAACCTGCCTCCTCAATATGATATCTCAATATTATGCTTCTCTTTATTCAAAACATTTATATTGGGAACTAATTGGTTTCTCATGCTTTAGGCATATCTCATTTTCATTTTGACCAATTGGGGCATTTTCAGCTAGAATACAAGATTTAGTAATTTTCATTTAAGTCAGTAATTGCATCTGGCAGATATTTTGGAACAATTCATTAATGCAATATTTGATGAACTTCTGGTTCATACTGCTAAATTTAAGGATCTACATTTGATAATAACAATGCCTTCATTGTGTTCTATTATCTAAGTACTTAATTTTATTTAGACCATATGCTTTGATGATAACAAAGCTTAAGACATAATTAGAAAGGTTTTGCAACAGATAAAGTGTTTAGAAAAAGGTTTTGAAATAAACAAAGGTCATATATTACAAAAATCAGTTGATCACTTGAGTGACCACTCAATTGATGTGTTTTGGAAAATAACTCATTACTGCAGTGACCACTGAAAAAGCAAAACTCAGATCACTCAAGTGATGTTGGAAAATTTCCCTTCACTACCACACTACCATGGTGATTCATTTGGTGATATGTTTTGAAAAGATTTTTCAAATAGAAGATCACTCAAGTGATGCTTTAATTTTTTATCACCATTACATCACTATGGTGATCTGTCCCAGTGATTAGTTGTATAAAAAGTTTTTCAAAGAGTAGATCACTCGAGTGACCACTCGAGTAATGTGTTTAAATTTCATCACCATCACATCACCACAGTAACCTGTTATAGTGATTGACTAAATGAAAATGTTTTGAAGTTAAGATCACTCAAGTGACCACTTGAGTGCTGTGTGAAAGATAGTATCACTAGCATAACACCACAATGATCCAAGTAGTACTTAGATTGCTTGAAAATTTCCAAAGCATAAGATCACTCGAGTGACTACTCCAGTAATGTGTAAAAAATACATCACTACCAGAACACTACAATAATGGTATCTGATGATTTGTTTCTTTTAAATTCAAAGGAAACAAGATCACTTGAGTGATCATGTAAGCCTCATCACCACTATATCACCACAGTGATGTTCCTAGTGATCTATTTTCAAAAGAGATAAGATCACTCGAGTGATCATATTTTGTACATCACTACCACATCACTATAGTTACCTATCCAGTGCTCTGTCTTGTTTAAAAGAAGATCACTCGAGTGACTACTCTAGTGATGCATTTCCAGAAAACAACATCATATCAAATTTCTTAAAATTCATTCATAATCGTTTAATCTTGTTCCTTTTGCTCCCAATAACTAATACTTTATTACATCAGTGTTTAAGTATGTTAAAGGTAATCAAGCATGGATTAACATACAAAATGCAAAAACTTTATGTTAAAAGCATTAAATGCTCTGAGGTTTCAAACATTGAACATTCTCTATGCTCCAACGGCTAATTCCCAAGACACAAAGACTGTTCTGATATTCCAATGGCTAGAATCCAAGACCAAGCACTCTAACGAATGCTTATAAAAACAATGGTGATTAAAAATCCTCTCACTATAAATACAAGAGCATTGAAGATGACGCAATAACTCTCTATGCAACAATTTACTATTTCATCCATTGCTAAATCTTAATCTTTTAGGTATGATTATGTACTTCAGTACTTATTCATATACTCTTGTGAGAGTCATATATTGAATCATTTATTATAGTGAATTACTTAAGATAGTGTGATCTTGAGTGGGTATAAATTGTAAAGTTTAAGGGGGAGCGATTGCTTTTTGAAGAAGAACTTGCTTGTACTTGGCACCAAGAGTCTTGTGATTCTTGGAAGATAGTGGAAATCTTAGAAAGGCTTATGAGGACTGAACGTAGATCAAGTGGTTTAGATTGTACCAGTATAAATCTCTTGTGTTAACGTTTGGTGATATCTCTCTAACCTTACTCTATTGTTTAAGTTTGAATTTGAGTTTAAATTGTTAGTTATCACCCAATTAACCCCCTTTGGGTGAAAGTCTTGAATTAATATTTGGTATTAGAGCCAGCCTTCTTAGTTTCAAGTTTAACAGCCTAAGAAGGATCCGATGGCTAGCATAGGTAAAGGTATACTTCCTAATAGAATTTCAATCATTAGACCATCAGGATTATGTGGTGAACACTTCTCATTTCGGAAAGCTAAATTTAAAGTGTTCATAACATCAAATGAATATGGTCTCTTACAAGTTATACAAGATGGAGACTATGCTCCTATGAAGAGAGAAGTAAAAAGAATGATTATAAAGATACCAGTAAAGTTTGATGATAATGACAAAAAAGCTGGTGACTCTTAATAGCAAAGCCATTCTAATGATTCAAAAGTGCCTTGAGTTAGAAAGAGTACTTCAGAATCTGTACTCTTCCCTTTACCAAAGATACATGGGAGGCACTAGAAATTGCTCAAGAAGGTACCTTTGGGATTAAAGAAAACAAAGCCAATACCCTTATCACTGAGTATGACTTTTTTCGAATGAAGCTAGGAGAAAGTATTGCTGCATTCAAGCTCTGATATACTTATATTGTCAATTAACTTGCTGCTCTAGGCAAAACCTTTGATCAAAACTCTCAAGTAAGAAGTTCACTAAGAGAAGTGAAGTGCTCAAAGTTATCTTGAAAGCTCATGGGTTTACAAATGATAGGTCTGGTATAGGATATGATCTAGACTTACACAAAAAAATGCAAACAGAAAAAGGGTGGTCAAACCTACCTTAATTATTTCCAATACTTTATGCATGTTTCTAATCCTTTTTGCTCATAGTAGTTTTTATAATAGAAAATGACATTATACTTCTTCTTGTTATCGTAGAAAAGAGGGAATCATAGGCATTTATAAATGGGTTCCAAAAAGATCACATGTGCCAAGAGTGATTCACACTAACCACAAAGGACCCAGGAAAGTGTGGGTGCATAATACTTGATTGTCCCTGATCGTAGGTATTTCTCAAAGCATCAAAGACAAGCAAATGGTATGTTGATAGTGGATACTCGAGACACATAACTCATGACAAGAACAAATTTACTATAATGGAACCAAAGAATGGAGGCAAAGTAAGCGTTGGAGAAAACCAATTTGGAAAGACTACTGGAATTAGTGAAGTTGGAAAGAAAGATAGAGTACAAGTTAAAGATGTCTACTACGTAGAAGGATTATACAACCCCCTGCCTTACAATCAATAATTATGTTTTGAAAATGTGTAATTAAATGGATTGGAGACCAACGGATAATCAAAAACTCATTTTAAATCCCATTTTCATAATAGGGTTTTCACAAATTCCTTTCACAATCCAATTAACTTGGTCTCATATCTAAATTTTGAATATAACTACCCTGCATAGTTAAATCACATTTATACATATCAGAGTGTACAACAAAAATCCCGACAACCCCTGGGTTTCATATATTAACTAAGGGTTTAGAGGGCGCATTTACCCATTTACATTTTCCCATTCAGGGAATTACATAAACTACTTAAACATTTACATCCATAATATATATAGTAACATAACCAAAATTTAATAACTAACAACCAAAATTTAAACATCCCTAAGGAGTCCAAGCTGCCCTTGGTTGTCTGCTTCCCCTTAGAGCCACTTGCCCTATTTGAATGTTAATCAATGGAAAGAATAAGATTCAAGAGAATCCCAGTAGTAACAAATCACTCATACCACATATAATCACATAGCATTCAAATAAATCATCAAGCAGTAAGTAGCACGAACACATCATATACAAACTGTCACATATACACATTGCCTTCACGGCATTCATATTTACAATGGTATATCAATAGTCGGAGTAGAGATGACCAGTGTCACTCCCTATGATGGCTCATGCTGACATGCTCATGTTGTAATTCACAGAGCCTTGCAGCTCACAAATTGCCTTTCAGCTTTCACATACGCAATGAATTCATTTCCACACCCCACCCTTATCCTCTTTTACCGTCGGGGATGCACACTACGATCACCTGAACCATTGTTAGCTACTGGAGGACTATTGGCATGGCAATGCAACTCCACGCAACATACACAATTCAATGATATTACAAACATACCATGCATTACATATAGTATAAGAGAAGGTGTCACTACCTTTTTCTTTCCGGGTCTGCTCTGGAACAGGTGGCTCGCGTACAGGGCAAATATCAAACCCTATAAGCCAAAATCAAGGACGATGGATTAATCTCTATTCTGAATTCCCACTTTTATAACACTTAAAGTTGGTTATCATTTAAACTCTTTAGGTGGCTACTAGAAGCCTAGACATATGTTTAAAGGGTTGGGAGGTACTAAGTTGGAAACTACTTTTCAAAATCACAAAGTGCTGAAAACAGGGGTTGGCTACAGTCAAGAAATATCTGGTTATGGCCAAACACTGCACAAAAAGTTTTGGGTTGCAGCCAAGAACTTCTGGCTGCAGCCAAGGAAACTTCAAAAAATCATAACTAATTCTAGAAAAATTGAAATGAGGTGATCCCAAAGCCTATTGAAATATATTTAAGTCCTCTACACAGGGAAAATATTAATCAAGGCTGTCCATAACCACAAAAATACAGAATTGCACAAAATCTAACATTGCTCCAAAACAGATTCCAATTTTAATCCCAAACTTTGGAAAATCATAACTCCCAGCTCACAAAATGAAATTACGTGAATTATATGTCCATTTTGAAGCTTGGCTTGTGAAATTTAAGATTGGAAAGTTTCAAAATTTTTAGACACCATTTGCCCATTCAAAATGTCCATACCAATCGACTACCTTATATGGAGTTTCAATGGGTAGAATTTCTAACTTTTGCATAATTATTCCCAATGGTTCCAGTTTCACAACAAACACTATCCCCACACAATTTCTCACAAGGAATCTATTAGAAACACCAAATTAACCTAATTCACATTATATTGACATGTTTCCCCAATGACCACAAAATGTCACACAATATCACAACACAAAACTCATATTGCAATTCCTTTCCATTCAAAATTTCAAACCAATCCCAATAACACCAAGACACAATATGACACCATTTTCAACACATTACATATCCAATTCATTCATTTCAAAATCACATGAAAATTAGGGAAAAATCCATTAATTCCAAAACTTAATCAATGATCACAATATTTAGGTCAAAATATAACAAATTCTTATCTCTTCCTCTTTCCAAAGCCAATTCCTTGATTCCACAACTTTCAAATTTCTTCAAGCACCCAAACACCTTCTTTCAAAAATCTAAAACCATAGAAATAAAGCTCTCATCACTATGAACAAGATTATAGAAGATGATTTGAGCATTCAAGGTTAAATAGAGCACTAACCTTAAGCTTTCTTCTTTCTCTTTCCTCTTGAACCTTGGACGAAAATGGAGATTAGAAGAGAGAGATAAGGTGATGAAGATAATCAGTTTTTTTGGGCATGAATAGGCCGCGTTGGCCAACCTAGGGAGAGAGGAGAGAGGAGAGAGGGAAAGAGTGTTTGACAATTTGACTTTGTTTATGGTGTGAATAGTGACACTTGTCATGATCTTACTTTCTCTTACATGGACACACATAAACACTTGTGCATATGATTCCACTCTCTTGATATGCTAACAAGTTATTACAACCATTAATCTTTAAATTACTAATGGGTTTCCCCATTAGTAACTGACTAATTGGTCGGTAACTCTCCTTTTTCCCATTTACCCCTGATTTTGGCAATCTCGCTTGAATCACCACTAAACTTATCTTATTATGCATTTCCTCCACCAAGCGCCCTCCCCTACCCTTAGGATTCATTTTAAGCTTTCTCACAAACTTGAGCTTAAATGCAAGGTTTAGGCACTAATCAAAACACATTTATATCAAAATTCATATAGCATCCTCCAAAAGTGTTTATTAATCAATAATTACATTCACTTTTGAAGGCATTAGCCCTTAATCACATTTTGGGGCATTATAGATTATGCCACAATCTACTCGATATAAGCTGTAAAGGCCTACCACCCTTCCAGACACCATATATTGTGGCCATAATGTAGCGGCCGGCAGGATACCATACCTGGCAGGAACTGTCCCCCCTTCTAGGGAATTTTCTCCAACAATCCTGGGGATTTTTGCCTCCCTAAGCTCTCAAACACATGATGTAACCCCCTGCCGTAATTATATCTGAAATACGCGATTAAAGTGAAATAGAGACCAATAAAAACAAAAATTAACATTCATAAACCCATCTAACCGACGGGGTTTTCACGAATCCCTTTTGAAATCATTTATAACCTGGTCTCACATTTCCATTCCGAATACAATTACTACACGAAGATAAATTACATTTAATATATCAGAGTACGCAAAATAATTCCCGATCAATTTCGGGTTCTCTTCATTAACTCAAGCTTTATAGGGCACATTAGCCCATACAAGCCCTCATATGGGGATTACATAAATCTTTCTCATACACAATCAAATCCTCATTGACATACATATATACACATCCAAATACAAATATCCCATCTGGGATGATAACCAACTACCAGAACGACAACCAAAGGAAGTCCTTATCGCCCTTGGCTGCATGCTCCATCCTCAATCTACTACCCTGTATGAAAGGTTAGTAGGGGAGGGTGAGATTCTAGAGAATCTCAGTAGGAAAACAATATCAATATGCATGTACGATAAATGTTTAATGCATGACATGCTTGCATCACATAACTATCATGATGTCAAATCTGTAAGCTCAATGCTTCTAACAATATACTAATGGCCATAGCATAGATTGAAACATAGCTTCAATAACACATAACCATGCAAAGCTAAGACATGCATCAACACATTAACACATATATCAAATACAAGCAGAAGAGATATGTTCCCTACACTCTTTCCACGTAAGCTCCAGCTCCGGCTGCTCACGATTAGGACGAATACCAAACCATGTCCAAGGCGAACATCAACCCTATAACCAAAGCAAGGACATAGGGTTATTCTCTATTCCAAAACCTTACTTCCATATCACTTAATGTTGGTTACCATTTAACACCTTTAGGTGGCTAATCAAAGCCCAAACAGATGCCTAAAGGCTTGGGAAACACTTGACCAAAGATCACCTTTAAAAAGTCTAAAATGATTATTTTTGGGGGTGGGCCGCGGCCCACAATCCACGGGCTGCAGCCCAAAACTGCCCAGAAACATTTGGGCTGCGGCCCAAGAAATCCAGTTTCTTGGCTGAACTTCCAAAAATCATAACTAATTCCACAAAAATCGAAATGAGGTGATCCTAAAGCCAAATTAAATCCATTCAAGTCCTCTACACAGGAAAAATATTGGCCTATACTTGAAATCACCACAAAAGTCCAGATTTACCAAAAACCTAACATTGTACCAAAACAGGATCCAGTTTTGATGGCAAACTTTGGACAGCTATAACTCCCAGTTCCCAAAACGAAATGGCACATATTAAATGTCCATTTTGAAGCTTAAGATGTGAACTTCAAGACTGGAAAGTTTCAGAATTTTCTAACATCATTTGCCCATTCAAAACGGCAACACAAACAGACTGCCCAAAACAGAAATTCAATGGACAGATTTCCAAATTTGCACAATTGGCTTCCAATGGTTCAATTTCCATATCAAACATCATTCTCACACAAAATTTCACAAGGAATCCATTGGAAATACCAAATCAACCAAATTCACATTATATTGACATGTTTCACAAGATTCACAACATGTCAACACACAACCCTAACACAAACACACATTGCCACTCTTTTCATTCCAAGTTCTCATACCAATTCCAATGGCTCTATAACACATCAAGACACCAATTGCCACTCAAACACAAGGCAATTCATGCATTTCAAAAATCACATAAATTCAGGGCAAAATTCGAAATTCACAATACTCAACCATAATTCACAAAACTTAGATCAAAAGGCTTCAAATACTTACCTCTTCCTCTTTCCCAAACCAATTCCTTGATTCTTCTTCTTTCCAAATTTCCTCAAGCCATCAAACACCTTCAATCAAGAATCTAAAACCATAGAGATGAAGCTCTCATCACTATGAACAACTTTATAGAAGGTGATTAGAGCATTAGAGGACAAGAAACAAGCCAAAATCTCACCTTTTGATTTCTCTTTCTTCCCTTAAGCATGGTGCCATGGAGAATGAAGGAGAGAGAGATGAGATGATGAAATGAAGATGATGTTCAGTTTTTTGAGATGCCATAACCGACTAAAAAGTAAGAGGGAGAGAGGAAAAGTAAGTTTGACACTTTGACCAATCCAAGGGCCCAAAACTTGCCAAGTGTCAACATCTTGCTCACCTTCCATGAGCTCACATAAGCTCACCCACATGAGATTCCACCCTTTGATCTATTAGACAAATCAATCTCAACCATTGATCTTGAAGTTACCAATGAGTTTCCTCTTCGGTAACTGACCAATCAGTTGGTAACTTTACCGTTTTGCCCCTGATTATGGCAATCCACTTGGAATCACCATCAAAATCATTTTCTCATTCATTTTCTTTCACAATACGCCCTCCCCTCTATTTTAAGTCAATTTAGAGGTTAATCCATAATTGAAGTTAAATACAGGGTTTCGGCGCTGCTCAGAACACATACGAATCATATCTTATCAAAGTCATACTGATCTTGTTTCATCTCTGCTCCCACATAGATGACCGATTAGGGACATTTTAGGACAATCTTTATGAATTATCCAAGGATACAATTATCACAGTTAACATGCAAATAATATGATAACATAATGGAGAAATTTCATTAAAATAATAATGTTCAAAGTATAATGATTGGCCCTTAGGGCACAATTTCCAATATCCTCCCACTTGCCCTAGGTGCAATCATTAATTTCCCTAATTCCCATTGCCCTAACATGACGCTCATGCTTTGACTGTGCAAGTGGCTTAGTAAGAGGATCAGCAACATTATCTTCTCCTGCTACTTTGTATATCTTTATATCACCTCTATCATTGATTTCTCTAATAAGATGAAATCGCCTGAGTATATGCTTGGTCCTTTGATGTGACCTAGGCTCCTTCGCCTGTGCAATAGCACCGCTATTGTCACAGAATAAATCTATTGGATTTGAGATGGTAGGCACCACCCTTAGTTCAGTAATGAACTTTTTGATCCAAACGGCTTCGTTAGCTGCATTTGATATTGCTATATACTCAGCTTCTGTTGCAGAATCTGCTATAGTGCTCTGCTTGGAGCACTTCCAGCTTACTGCTCCACCATTCAGGAGGAATATATATCCAGATTACGATTTAAGGTTGTCTTGGTCAGTTTGGAAACTTGCATCTGTGTAACCGGTTATGCAGAGCTTATCATCCAATCTACCATAGACAAAAAATAAGTCCTTAGTCCTTCTTAAGTACTTTAGGATATTCTTGACGACAGTCCAATGACCCTCATCAGGATCTTATTGGAATCTGCTGGTCATACTTAAGGCAAACGAAACATCCGGTCGAGTACATAACATGGCATACATGATGGATCCAATGGCCGAGGCATATGGAACCTTACTTATGCAATCTCGCTGATCAGGTGTACTAGGACACAGATCCTTACTAAGATGGATGCCATGAGACATGGACATGTAACCCCTTTTTTGAATCATGCATACTGAACCTATGCAGTATCTTGTCTATGTATGTGCTCTGACTTAGGCCTATAAGTCTTTTGGATCTATCCCTATAGATCCTAATCCCTAGGATATAGGTGGCTTCACCTAAGTCTTTCATTAAAAAGGACTTTCCTAACCAAGGCTTGACACTCTGCAAGGTAGGAATATCATTCCCATTGAGTAGGATGTCATCTACATAAAGCACTAGAAATACAACTATGCTCCCACTAACCTTCTTGTAAACACAAGGTTCATCGATGTTTTGAATGAATCCAAACTCTTTGACTACTTCATCGAAATGATGATTCGAGCTACAAGATGCTTGCTTCAATCCATAAATGGATCTTTAAAGCTTGCAAATTTTATCAGAGTCCTCTGGACGCACAAAACCTTCAGGTTGTGTCATGTATATATCCTCAAGAAGCTTTCCATTAAGGAAAGCTGTTTTGACATCCATCTGCCATATTTCATAGTCATAATATGCTGCAATGGCAAGAAGGATTCTGATTGATTTGGCCATTACAACTGGGGAAAAGGTTTCATCATAGTCTATACCATGAGTTTGAGTGAATCCTTTCACAACCAGTCGTGTCTTGAAGACATTTACCTTGCCATCCATGTCGGTTTTCTCCTTGAAAACCCATTTGCACACAATGGTTTTTACACCTTCAGGTGGATCGACTAAGGTCCATACTTGATTGTCGTACATGGATTTCATTTCAAACTTCATGGCATTTAGCCATTTCTCAGAGTTTGGTCCCACTGTGGCTTCTCGATAGGTGGTGGGCTCATTTTGCTCAATGAGCAACACATCACGGCCTTCAGTAATCAGAAATCCATATCTCTGAGGCTGATGTCGTGTCCTATCAGATCTTCATGGACCTTGTGTTACTTGAGGAGGCTCAGCAACTTGTTGTGAGTCCTCTCTAATTTCCTTCTGTGGTTCTGTACCATCTTGTGGCTCTCAAATTTCTTCAAGATGTACGTCACTCCCACTGGTTGTTTTAGAGACAAACTCTCTTTCTAGAAACTTACCATTTCGAATAACAAACACTTTGTTATCGGTGGGATTGTAGACATAGTATCCTTTCGTTTCTTTAGGATACCCCACAAAAAAGCACTTTATGGATCTGGGTGCTAATTTATCAGAGGCTTATTGCTTAACATATACCTCACATCGCCAGATTTTGAGAAAAGATAAACTTGGTTTCTTTCCAGTCCATATCTCATATGGTGTCTTTTCAATTGCCTTAGATGGAACACGATTTAGTGTGAACGTAGCTGTCTCTAGGGCATGTCCCTAAAAGGATGGTGGAAGATTTGTTTGACTCCTCATAGATCGAACCATATCTAATAGTGTTCGATTCCTCCGTTCAGAAAAGCCATTCTATTGTGGTGTTCCTAGAGGAGTCAGTTGTGAGATTATCCCACAAATCCTAAGATGGTCAATGAATTCTTGGCTCAAATATTCACTACCTTGATCAGATTGAAGTGCTTTAATTGTTTTACCAAGTTGGTTTTGTACTTCATTTTGGAATATTTTGAACATTTTAAAAGATTTAGATTTATGTTTCATTAGATAGATATAGCCATATCTACTAAAGTCATCTATAAATGTAATGAAGTAGACATAACCTCCTCTGACAGCTATATTTAATGGTCCACATACATCTGTATGTATGAGGCCCAATAATTCAGTAGCCCTCTCACTGTGCCCAGTAAAAGGTGCCTTAGTCATCTTTCCTAATAAGCAAGATTTGCATGTATCATATGATTCAAAATCAAATGAGTTTAGAAATCCATCATGATGGAGTTTAGAAATGTGTTTCTCATTTATATGGCCTAGACGACAATACCATAGGTAGGTCAGATTCAAATCGTTTGATTTTATCCTCTTAGTAGTTATGTTATAGATATTCCCATATTAGGATGTTCCAAATCTAATATATAATGACCAACATGCAAATCACCATCAGCATAGAAAATGTCATTACGATAAATAAAACATTTACCATTCCTAGTAATGGAAGTATAACCTTCCTTATCCAAATAAGAAAGAGAAACAATGTTACTACTCAAAGCAGGAACATAATAGCAATTGTTCAAAACTAACAAAAGCCTACTGGGCAAAACTAATTCATAAGTGCCTACGGTTAAAGCAGCAACTCTTGCTCTGTTTCCAACTCGTAGGTCCAACTCGCCCTTCTTCAGCTTGCTACTGTCCTTTAGACCCTGCACATTTATACAAATGTGAGAACCACATGCAGTATCTAATACCCATGTAGAGGAAGTAGAAAAATGAATGTCTATAACATAAATACCTGAAGCGATAGCCTCGCTATCCTTCTTGTTCTTTTTCAGATCTTCCAGGTAGAGTTTACAATTCCTCTTCCAATGACCGGGTTCATTGCAGAAGTAGCAAACTCTTTCCTTTGGAGGCTTTGCCTTCTTGGGTACAGGCTTGGTTTCAGGCTTGTTTGACTCTTTGGTCTTACCACCTGAGCCATTACCCTTCCATTTGCCCTTCCCTTTCTTTTTCATACCGTTTCCTTTCTGAACCATCAAAACTGTGCTAGGCTTTTTCTTAACGCTTTGCTCAGCAGTTTTGAGCATCCCATATAGCTCAGAAATTGATTTCTCCATGTTGTTCATGTTGTAGTTCATAACAAACTGGTCATAACTCTCTGGGAGTGAGTTGAGGATCAAATCCGTAGCTAACTCCTGGCTTATGGGAAATCCAAGCCTCTCAAGGTGATCAATATAGCCTTTCATCTTTAACACATGAGTACTAACTGATGCACCTTCAGCCATTTTGTAGGAATGTAAGGCCTTTATGGTCTCATACCTTTCTTGCCTTGCCTGTTGCTGGAACATTTCCTTGAGATGTACAATCATCTCATGAGCCTCCATGAGTTCCAGATCTCTTTGGAGCTCTGGAACCATAGTGGCAAGCATCAGGTAACCTACATCCACAGAGTTATCCTTATGCTTTATGTAAGCATCTCTCTGAGCTCTTGGAGCATTGGCTGCAAGCTCCTCAGGAATGGGTTGATCTAGGATATAAGCCTTTCTTTCCTGCTTGAGAACAATTCTCAAGTTCCTGAACCAGTCAAGAAAGTTTGTCCTATTGAGTTTGTCCTTCTCAAGGACCGATCGCAAAGATAGTGTAGCAATATTGCTAGTTGACATGATTCTACAGTTAAAATATACAAAGTTAGTTAGTAATCTCCCACTAAATTAACAGCCGTCAATATAATAATTAGTGGGCTAAGATCCATATTTGGCTTAAACTTAAGTCCGCTTTGGCAAGACGCTTAAATTCAAGTTATTTAGGTAGGTAACCTATTTACCAATTACATCCCATGTAACTCTTAGATCTTTATGGGATTTAATCATCATATGATCCGGCATGTTTAACCCCATCTAATGCCTTGAGATTCAAAACCGTTTTGTTAATCTCAATTAAGTCAAAAAAATAATGAATATTATGAGCAGCACCATTACTCAAGCTTGTCTCATCAAGATAACTCAAGTGCATCCACTTTGGTGGTTTCCACAATTGAGCGATCTAGGTTTTGACAAGTATTCATTAATTGACGACATTATGACTTAAGATTTGATTCAAAGGGCTTAATTAATTAGTTTTGTTTATATGGATGCAATCGTGGTCGTATCTCATACAGATAAATACATATAAACATAAAAGTAATCATGCAATGATCTTATCAAAAGCATAATTTAAACGTGACACAACATGGCTTACCTAACCTAAAATCCTCCCAAGCCAATGAGAGGACTTCTCTAAATAAAAAAAAATACATTAAGAGAAACCTCGTTTAAGCATTCGAGGGGAGTGAGATGAGAAGAGAATGTACATCGAGAGTATTTAGAGAAAGGCATGGCATGCAGGCCGTATTTAAATATTACAACCTTTGTAAAATTCTACAGACATGTTGTTCACCATACCCAAACAAGGATAAATAATAAACCACAACAAGAATTCATACAATATGAAAGAAATAAATGTCATGATCAGATTATATTGCGCTACGCAGAAGTGGTCACGTCAAAACCGAAAATGAAACAATTTCAAGATTCAATTTAAACGAAAATGAAAATCAACAAAATTACAAGATCACATCTTTCTAAATAATTTTGTTTCGTATTAACCAAATCACATGCATATTCGAGTGTTTCTTATAAACATACGTACACATCCCATATATATCACATGTATAAGAATCATAAACTCAATTTAAACGCATAATTGATCTGGCTCTGATGCCACTGTTAGGATTGGTAGGCACAGTGGAAGAATTTTAAAAATTTTCACCGATCCTAATCAAGCATCTATCAATGGCGTTTAAACCAAGTTGGAAGGATTCATACCTTTTGATGATTCAGAGTTTTCACGATCTCTAGGAGCCAACACGTCAGGTCCGCTCCCTCTACTGGTATTCACACGAATTCTTTCCAACCGAGACTACGTGCTAGTGCCTCTAATGTCTCCTAGGGTTTCACTTGCGGCTCTCAATTCTCATGTACATATCAATATATATGCTCTATCAAGTTTATAACCTATGAGGGCTATTTTCAAATTTCAAAATTAATCATCATTAATTTCGAAATTAATTAACAATTAATTATCTTGATGAACTAATTAAATAAATTCAGTTTAAATTAAATCTGTCCAACAGTTTTAATTTAACCTATTTATTTAATCCAAATAAAGAGCGATTAGATTAATTTATCTTCATAAATTAAATCTGAGATACTATATCTCTATCATGTTAGTTATTAAATTTAATATATCTTAATAAATTAAATTTAAAACTAACACAATATAATAATATCATATAATATATATACATATATATATATATATAAGATATATATTTCGAAAATATATATATCTATATAATATTATTAATGAATTTTATATTATATATATATAATTATAAAATTCGTCCACCCTAAATTAAACATTATCTCGTAATGGGTCATTCTTGTGTGCGACCCTGTAGGCCCATATGAAGTTGGCAGTGGGCCAATAACTATACTAACCTAAAAGTCGCAAGCGGCCTCTAGCAAGACATTATGACTACCCAATTCATATGAGGATCGTTATCACGATGCAACCTGTCATACAACCATGTCACGTCCCTTTTGTCACACGATATATCGATCAAGGATAAGGCATGGATAATGTCATCCTCTTGTTCCTGACCATTACTTTCCCGATTCCTGAGTAGCTTGATAACAGAGACAGAAACTTATTTCATCATAGTATGGCCATACATTTCTCAGACTCACTCATCGAGGGGCCCAATAATATCTCTCTACTAATGTGAGGGACAAATTCCATCTTGATCATTCATATTCCTCTACATGAAAAACCACCAAGCTCGATCGTAGCCTTTATCATCACCCGGTCAAAAGTGACTTTTGACTAGTTCAAAGCTTAGCAACTCTCATATAGGAATCCATGATGACCTCAGGACTAAGGGCATTGTGACGTGGTTATACATGAGAAAAGCTTATGACTTGATCTATATAGCTTTCTCGTAGTGGGTCGGTCCAGCACCTTATACTCTTACAAGTGCCTAAGACTTTGATTCATATCTCCATATCTTATCAAAGTCATACTGATCTTGTTTCATCTCAGCTCTCACATAGATGACCGACCAGGGACATTTTAAGACAATCTTTATGAATTATCCAAGGATACAATTATCACAGTTAACATGAAAATAATATGATAACAGAATTGAGAAATTTCATTAAAATAATAATGTTCAAATTACAATGATTGGCCCTTAGGGCACAATTTCCAACAGATTCGTGTGTTCAAAGGCCTTAAGACCTAGGGGACTAGTGTACTTTAGGCTAGTAAAGATGTTTGAACTTGTGTTGGGGCTGATAATACTCTATGGAAATCAGGGAAGTGAATTCTCAGTTCAACTGAGGTTGAGACTTTGAGAGTTGAGTTGTGATCCAAGGATCAGACTTAATAGTTGAGCTAATTCTTAGAAATTGGATTTGACCTAGATAGTCTGTGTTGCCAGAGTATTTTACTAGACTTAAATTGAAATGTGTATCAGGTATCCTGAGGGTTATGGTTGTTAAGCTAGCGCAGGAAGAAAGTTCTCTACGGAGGATTCAGATCAGAGAATGCTACCTATATGGAGTTTTGATCGGAGAGGGCTACTTATGGTGACACCTGATCGGTTAGGCTATTTGTGAGTCTACTATATGCGGCTCATCGATGGTTCCAGTGAGAGGACTGTACCTTTGGGTGGTAGCATACGGGGGGTGAGACTATGTGATTATGTGAGCCGTAAGGCTATTTCTTCACCTACGGCCCATTGGTGTTGACGGTGGGAGGACCGTGCCTTCGAGGAGGTGGAATATGGGGGATATGTGTGGGTCTACTACCTGTGGCTCATCAGTGTTTCCGGTGGGAGGACAATACCTTCGGGCGGTATCATATGGGGGGTAAGACTATGTGACTTTGTGAAAGCTGTCGTGACGATAAGCCCTAGTGTGCAGCCACCGTGATAACGAACCGTAGAGAGCAGTCACTGTGACGTTGAATCTTAGAGTAGAGCTATGAGAGCCCATGTTCTTAATATAGCTCAATGGTACCAGGGATGCATTAAGGTGCTACTTACCCCCAAGTAGTGGCTTTAATCCCTAGGGAGGAGAAAAATCCAGCTTGGGGAGTGGGGAACTCTTGTGAGTCCTGGGTGGTGGGTTAGCTCAAGAGGGTTGAGTGTAATGCCCCAAATTTTGATTAAGGGCTAATGTTGATTATTGAGATGGTAATTGTGGATTAAAGTTGAATTAATATGTATTTGTGACAATATTATCTGATATGTCATAATTGATGAAAAATTGATAGAATGGAATTATTGGCCATAAGTTGGTGATTAATGGGAAAATTAATTACTAATTAAGAGGAAATGAGAAGTGTGATTAAATGGCTAATGGAAGGATTAGAGAAGTTAATTGGTGGTCTATTTTAAAAAGTACCAATGGAAAAGTGACATGTGGCAAGTTGGGGTTGTGGCAGGAGTTGTTGAAAAGTCAAATGCATTAAAAAAATGATTTCTCTCTCCTCTCTTCCCTCTTGTGCACTGAAATGGTATGGGGAGGGAGTAGAGATCATCATTTCCCTTTTTCATCACTCATCTCATCTCTCATCTCTTTCGTTCTCTCTCTCCTCTTCTCTCCTGGCGCTATTGTTGCAGAAATAGGGGGAGAAACGCTTGCAAAAAGGTAAGGGGGATGATCCCAAATGCTCAACTTCATTGTTTTAATGTTGTTCCTTGCATTAAGAGCTTCAATTTGATGGTCATAGTTTGGCATTTGGGGCTGGATTAAGTTCAAAAGGAGTTGGGAAGGTTGGAGAATCAAGAAACTCCTTTGGAAAAGTTATAGAGGTGAGTAAGACAAACCTTTCTATATAGGTTTTATAGCCATTGGTTGAGTTTTGATTTTCTGGAAATTTGGGCTTGAATTTCAAAATTGAGGGTCAATGTGTTTATGGTATGTTGTTGTTATGGAAATGGTGCCTTGTTTAGTGTTTTGAATGAATAAAATTGAATTGAAGCTTAAAGGTGAAGTTTGGGAACTTTATATTTGGTTTTGTGTATTGGTCAAAATAGGGCATGGTGATAGGTTGGGATTTTGGTCATTTTGAGGTTACCATTGTGTTCCTTGTGGAAAGTTGTATGGGAATAGGTTTGGTTAATGAATTTGGAGTCATTGGACACTTTGGTAGAAAAATTGAAAATCTGTCTTGTGTGAACTCTGTTCTGGGCAGTCAGTTTGCACAAACATTTTGAATGACCAAATGGTATTAGAAAATTCTGAAACTTTCCAGTCTTAAAGTTCACATCCCAAGCTTCAAAATGGATATATAATTCATGTCATTTCGTTTTATGAACTGAGCGTTATGCTTTGCCAAAGTTTAGGACAAAAACTGGACTCTGTTTTGAAGTAGTGTTGAGTTTTGGGTAATTCTGGAATTTTGTGGTGATGTCTGGTTATGGTCCATATTTTTCTAGTAAAGAGGACTTAAATAAATTTCTTTTGGCTTTGGAATCACCTCGTTTTGATTTTTCTAGAATTAGTTATGATTTTTGGAATTTCAGCCAAGAATCTGGGAATTTCTTGGTCGCGGCCCAAGGTGGTTGGCTGCGGCCCAAACCTTTCTGTCCTGATTCTGGCCACGGCCAGTGACCTTCTAACCATATTTTGGCTGTGGCTCAAGGGAGGGCTGGCCGCGGCCAACGCCTGTGTTCCAGCACTTTGAGTTTTTGAAAAGAGATCTTCAACTATTGTTTCCCAACCTTTTAGGGGTTTTATTAGAGGCATTTGTAGCTTCTTAGGGATCATTATTGATAACTAAATCTAAGTGTTGAAGAGTCAATTGAGTTTTGGAATAGAGAATAATGCTTCGTCCTTAATTATGACTTTAGGATTTGATATTTGCCTGAAGCGTAGAAGGCCTTTGCCTGCTCAAAAACGGAAAGACCAAGGTAGTGACCTTTATCGTATATCATGTATATTACATTGCTTGTTTATATTAATCATTGAATACAGATACAGTAAGGGAACATGGCGAAAGCCCGATCTCAAATACAGATACAGTAAGGGAACGTGGTGTAAGCTTGAACTCGAATACAGATATAGTTGAGGGGATGTAGCGTAAGCCCGGCCTCATATATAGTGAAGGGGACGTGGCAATGTGCTCGGCCTCAAATATTGATTGTTGCATTGTGATATATGTTTACTTGCTTTGTTTATATGCATCATATACATAAATTGTTGCTACTGGGATTCTCTAGAATCTCATTCTTTCCAAATAACATTTTTAGATAGGGCAAGTAGATCGAAGAGCAAGCAACTGAACAAGGATGAATAGGACTGCCGGCGGTAGTCTTAGTTAGATATTTTGGTTTTATACTGAACTGGTTATCATTTGGATAAATATACATATTGAACAGACCATAGAAGTATAGTTTTGTGTAATCCCCGATATGGATACTGAGATGGGTATTGATGCCCTGATTATTATTTTGGATTAACATTATTATCCCGGGTGAACGTCAGAAATTGTGGTATACTCTGATATTGTACATGTAATAGACCGAACAGACCATTTGTTTTAAGGAATGAAATGAATGGATATTTATTTATACAGGTGTTATAAAAGTTTTTTAATTATCCCAAATCTTTCATTCGATTATTAAATGTGTTTAAACACTAATTGTGGTCTTTATTGAGATGGGGGTTATAGTGAGACTAGCCAACCTAGCCACTGGCACGGGGTATCCCCTGAGGGGGTTAAAATTAGGGTGGATGTGACAATAAAAAGGCGCGATGTATTGGTTTTGGCTCTGAATAATTTGAGTTGAATCAGGCAAAAATTGGGCACAGATTACGAGTATGGTCAGTTGTAGTGGGAGTTTCCTATGGGACTCCTATTAAATCACCCTGACATTGTTAAAGCACAGATGAGGAGAAAGACCTCAGAGTGTGTAGCAGAAGCATGGTGAATGTGATGTGTTTGAATACTGCGCTGAGCAAGAGCTCAAGTTTGTAGAAAGTGCGATATGTTAGTGATGGCTTCGAAGAGTACAACTTTGAAGTCCAAATTATCTTGTGAGAAGGGGTCTTGAAGGATCCCGATTTGGTGAAAAGAATTCTTGGTGTAAAGGTGAAGTTGTTAAGATGCCAGTTCCAGCTTGTTGTGATTGTATTGTGAGTTCATCTCTATGGTTAGGCCGGATCAGATTGGTCCAGTAGGCTGCGCCTGGTAGGCATAGGCTTAGGATGTGATGGATATTTCTGTGTCTTTCACCTGCGGCCACATGGGGTGATTCCCATGGTAGAAGACCGTTTTGCTGGGGCGGTAGTTTACAGTAGATTGACTATCTGGAAGCCAGAGTGGCTTTGTGATTGCTAGAGAGGCAATGTGATATGTGTATGCCAGTGAGGCAACATGTATGTGTGACAATTATAAACAAGTTGGGATTGAGGTGTGGTTGTGGCCACAGAGTAGAGCTAGTTCAGCTGATGGCAAATTCAACTACATGATCGAGGGTTCTCAATTCTGAGGGCACTTACTCTGGCATGGCCAGTATGGCTAGCCACCAAGCTGGTTGCACCGGTGTTGACCCAAGGTCGAAAGGCGGTGTGTAAAATTAGAGTCTGCAATGTGTGTTATTATGGAAGCTATGTGAATACAGCTGGGAGAGTTGGCATTGGGATAACAGCGAAAGTTGTAGTATTTGTGCAAGCAATGAAAGCTGAAGTATTCTTGCAATATGTATATGTATTGCCACGCCAATAGTCCCTGAGTCGCTAATAACGATTCGGGTAAAGACTGTGTGCCTTCCCGGCGGTAAAAGGGGATGAGGGTTGGAGTAAATGGGGATCTTGTGACTTACGAGTCACACATCAATATGAAATCTGCTACGGATCTTGTGTAGTTCCCAAGAGTCTCGGTTACCACTAGTAAGGTTACTGGTAGGTGTACGGGTGAGGGTAATATTGTGAAAGGAATACAACAAAAACTGGAATGTTTGTGTATACAGTAGAGGCTGTCGTTTTATGTAATAAAATTGTGGGGTTTTAAGGTTACTCCCAAAAGGGGTAACTGATTGAGTTGAGTAGAGTGGTGGCCTATGCAGCCTAACTGCTGAGATGTTATGTCTCATGATTTAGAGCCTCCGGATATTGTGGTTATGTGATCATAGAGTTCTGTGGCAATCGCACATAGAGGCTGTTGCATCTATTTGGCAAATACATGGTGATTGAGTTCGCGTGGCAACCGTGGGATGGGCCAGTTGTGACAATTGTGGCAACGGTGTTGCATATGTGTTTGTGGAAAAGATGTGGTGCTATTACCTGGATAAGGTGGTAGCAGAATTATATGGTGATTATAAGAATTTTTAGTGTTGTGTGGTTGGAAAGAAACCAAGCACGACACATTAGTCCGTATATGATTTGTTAATTGTGATTGAGAAGACTTGAAGTCAGGCTGAATGAGTTCAGTCTACTTGAATTCTGATCATATAAGGTAGACGCCTCTCGAGTTTGAAACAGAGATCACGTGCATGCAAGAGTGTTTTCGGATACGGTGATCAGTAAGACGATCAAGCGAAAGGCATTAAGACTTGACGCATTGGTCTGTTTTGATTCTTGCTAGAGTCAGACCTATTGCGTATGGGTTGTGAGGGTGGTTTAGAAGGGACCATCCTAATGTGAAATGAATTGTGAAACGAAGGCTGTCATGAAGAAGCATTCGTAGTTTGTGGTTTAAGTGATGCGACAAATTTCGGGGATGAAATTTATTGAATGAGGGGAGAAATGTAATACCCCGACTTTTGAGACTTGAGCTTAGAGAATAAGCCTAAGATTAGTGGATTGCTAAGCCTCGGTTCAACAAGATCCCAAATTGTGATTAAGGGTTAATGACTCCAAAACTGGATGTGGTTAGTGATAAATAACCCGTTTGGAGAATATGATGTGATTTGGTACTCGAATGTGATTTATGTGTGTTGTGAGCAACGCTGAAACCTTGTATTTGAGTTCAATTATGGATTAACATCCAAATTGACTTAGAATAAAGGTAAGAATTGAATGGGGTATTGTGTTGGAAATGGTGTCATAGTGTGTTTTGATGTCATTGAATTTGGTTTGGAAATTTGGAATGGAAAAGTTGCAATGTTAGGT
Source organism: Inga leiocalycina (assembly GCA_963242795.1). Classification (NCBI taxonomy): domain Eukaryota; kingdom Viridiplantae; phylum Streptophyta; class Magnoliopsida; order Fabales; family Fabaceae; genus Inga; species Inga leiocalycina. The sequence goes on along the minus strand of OY725321.1, from coordinate 45,845,273 downwards.
CTTGAAATGTGAATTGTGTTGACATGTTGAGATTGTTGTAAAAACATGTCAATGTGATATGAATTTGATTGATTTGGTGTTTCCAATGGATTCCTTGTGAAAATTTATGTGGGAATGATGTTTGGTATAAAAATGGGACCATTGGAAGCAAAGATGCAAAATCTGAAATTCTATCTAGTGAAACTCTATTTTGGGCAGTCAGTTTGTGTGAACGTTTTGAATGACTAAATGGTGTCTAAAAATACTGAAACTTTCTGTCTCAAATTTCACATCCCAAGCTTTAAAATGGACATATAATTTGTGCCATTTCGTTTTGTGAGCTAGGAGATATGACTGTCCAAAATTTGGGATGGAAACTGAACTCTGTTTTGGGGCAGCGATGATTTTTATGTAATTTTGGAATTTTGTGGTAATTTTGGTTAATTTTCCATATTTTTCTTATAAAGAGGACTTAAGTACCTTTCATTTGGCTTTGGAATCACCTCATTTTGAATTTTCTAGAATTAGTTATGATTTTTCAACGTTTGGGTAGAAAATCTGTCAGAAAATCCGAAAATGGGAATTATGACATCATCAAAATAAAAGATGACATCAGCATGGAATTAAATATTTTCTCATCATCTTCAGCTCTCATTTCTGACGTGCTAAGCCAGCTGAAACTAGTGAGAGAAAGTTGAGAGCTCTTAAAGAAAGAAAGAAGAGAAATCTCACAAGGTAAGCCGATTTCTTCGACGATCTAGCTCCTAACTCGTATAACCTTGCTCCTAAGCTTCCTTTTATGTTCTTCAAGGTGTTGGAAGCTCAATTTTCATGGTTAAGAAGGGAGAGGGTTTCAGTCACTCTTGAGAAAAGCTAGTGGGAGCTTGAGGTAACTTCCAAACTCTTGTGTATTGGCTATTCTGGCTGCTGTGGACAATTTAATTAGTGAAATTTCGCCGGATTGTCATTAGTTTCAGAAATGGAAAATGAGTGTGTAGGGTTGTTATGCTGCCCAAATTAGTACTAAATGGTAGTTGTAACCTAATGGAATAGTCAATAAAGTGGTTAGGAGTAGAAAGGAACGCTTTTATGGAGCCGAAACCGAAAAACCCCAATTTTCCCCGGAATACTTGAGAATTTTGGCCAGCTCTAGAAATAGGTCTTAGGGTTGGATTTTCAATGATTTGGTGATTCCATTGAGTTCAGGAGCAAAAATTAGGTGGGGTTACAGTTGGGCACTTTTTTCGGAAAAGGCTGAAAAAGCATAATTACGAAAACGGCCCTGAAACCCTTAAAGTAGGGCTGCCAAAGATAATTTTGTAATTGACATTGAATTTGATAATTTCAAGTTCGGAATTGCATTCCTTGGGCGGAAATATGTTAGAATAGCTGATGTCAAAATTTCGGGAAAAGTACAGCCAGATTGGGTACGGTAGGGCAGGGCTGGGTCTTCGGGGCATTTTAGTAAATTTTCAATATATTCTCATATAACCCCCCAAAACACTATGGAAGTGTCTAAATAGTACATTTGACATTGTAGGATCGAATATGAATCCCCGAGCTGTTTGCACGTAGATTGAGGCACACGTTTCGAGGCATAAAGGGTTAAGGTAGGGAACTTATCTCTTCTGCATGCTCTGATAACTGTATTAATATGTTGATGCATGTTATTGCTTTCCTTTATTATGTGGAACTTGTATGAATGATTTGAAGCTATGTTTCAATATATGCTATGGCCATATGTGTATCGTTCGAAGCATTAAGCTTATAAATTTGTCATTGTATGTGTGCATGAGTTATGTGATGCAAGCATGTCATGCATTAAACACTTATCTTGCCTGCATATTGATAATGTTTCCCTACTGAGATTCTCTCGAATCTCACACTCCCCTACCAACAATTTAGACAGGGCAAGTGGCTCGTGAAGGGAGCAGCTAGGACTCCTTCGAGATGAGAGTTGGTAGTTGGTTATCAATGAGTTGTGAAGACTGTATAAGATTCGGTTGAATATAGGGTTATGAATTTGAGATTAGATTGTGTAATCCCCATTCGAAGAATTGTAATGGGCAATTGTGCCCTATGTATCTTTAGCGAATGTATGTACCTGGGATTGCCGGGATGATTATGTTGTGCACTCTGATATTTATATGAATGTGATTTATCTTCACGTAGTAATTGTATTCAAAATATGAATATGAGTCCAAGTTTATAAATGATTTCAAAATGTATTTGTGAAAACCCCATCATGTGATGGGTTAGTAAATGTTATTTGATTATTATTTGTCTCTATTTCATTTTAATCGCTTATTTCGGATATAATTATGGAGGGGGTTACATTTGTCATCATAAAAAAGGGGGAGAATGTTAGATTCACATATTTTGATGATAACAAAGATTGGATTGATCCTACAAAAGGTTTTGATAATAAACAAAAGAGATTTGAATAAAATAACAAAGTAATTATTGGTAGAAAAAGCCATCACTCGAGTAGCCACTCAAGTGATGAAGAAGAACAAATAGTTGCTGAACAAGAGAAAGCATTACTGGCAGATTTTTGAAATGATCACACGAGAGACCACTCAGGTGATGATCTATTTTCACTTGAGTGATTTGTGCACAAATCATCTAGAAAAGTTTCTACCAAGTTTTCTATGATGTCACTCGAGTGACCACTCGACTGATGATAGATGATTACTTGAGAGACTACTCGAGTGACCAAGTAAGACTTGAGGTAGTAAAGTCTCCGCCAATATTTTGATGGGATCACTCGAGTGACCACTCAAGTGATGCCTCTGAATCACTCGAGTAACCAGTTGAGTGACTAGGTCAAAGGTCGTTGACTTAACTCTCTACAAAGTTTTTCAAAGGATCACTCGAGTGATCACCCGAGTAATGGATATAGATAACTCGAGTAACTACTTGAGTGATGCAGTACAAAAAGCATGATTTTAATATGTTATTAATTGTTTTGTTATCCATATGATTAATCTTTCATTGTATTAGTTTCCTTAGTGTATTTGTAGAAAATAAAAAGAGATCTTGCTTTAGGAGAAAAGTCAAACGAAACGTCTGAACGTTCACCTACCGTGCAATGGATAATTTTCAAATTCAAAGAATGGTCAAACTTAAATACGTGACTCTAACAGAGATATTTGAAATGCTTCCAACAGCTATCATAACGCATCTATAAATATGGAAACATTCAAGGGAAAACACACACAACTGAGAACACACGAACATACATTGATCAACATACTCTTAGTGCTATGTTTTTCTTATATTCACTCTTTGTACTTTAATAATTATATATTTTCTCTGTGAGAGAGATTTTCATTACAAACTCAATATATGTTATTGAGACAACTTAAGATTATGAAATGTTGAGTTGAGGATTTGATTACAACGTGTAAGGGGGAGCGAGTGTCTAGTGAAGATATAGTGAAACTCTCAGAAAGCTCTGAGGACTGGACGTAGGTCAAAGTGGTTGTAGCCGAACAAATATAACTCTTAGTGTAAACTTCGGTGTTATCTCTTCTAACTTTGATCTATTTTAAATTTCCAGTTAAATTATTATATACAAAATGAATTTTCTATATCACCCAATTCACCCCCTCTTGAGTGAAAAGCTTGAACTAACAGTAATATCCTGATTTTTAGGATTATAGGCTTGAGAATAAGCTTGAATCAAGTGGACTTCTAAGCCCCAGTTTAGCAAGCATCCCAGGAATAAGGATTTGCTGCCAATGCATTTTTCCTGCGTGGCAGTCTTTTTGTGTGACATTTTTAAATAGGCTAAATGAATGATTTAAGAATGAGCAGAGAAATGAGTAGCGAGTCACTCTGATTGAATTGAATAAAGATGAGAATTGATGAGTAATAATGAATTTACGAATTGCTATAAGACGCTTCTGCAAGATTTTTAAAATTATTTTTAAAAACCTACTCAACTACATGTTTGAATCCTATCTAGAGGTTAGGAATTGGAACAGTTTTATAAATGAATAGCGATGAGTGGTTCAAATATGTTGCGTAAAACTCATCAAATGATCATAAAAGGTAAGGGCATTACAGTTTTGGTATCAAAGCAGTGATTCTGGTAATGGAATTTTCTACCCAGAGATATAGGTCCAGTCAGAGCAAAGGGTTTTGACTATAGGTTACATTCTTTGCTCATATGAATAGTATAATGATTTCTTGTTAGTGCTACTATAACTAAGAGTTACAAATAGCCAGGAAGCCTAAGGAATTAGACACCCCTGTCTGGTAATCAGCTTGTTAAAGGAAGGGGCAATGATCTATATAGAGGAAGTAGCTCAACTTGACAAGGATGTTAGTGGTGCCCAGTCCCATACTAGAGATAATGACAATGAGACCTTAAGGATAGAAGTAGAAGCACAAGATTTAGATTCTGTTGCTAACTCTAGGGCTCCTGATGTTGAGTTTAAGTATGACTCATATTTTTTCCTGTGTTATGAGAACACATAGAGGGTCTATACCAAGAAGTTGGTACTACTTATATTTCCCTGAGGGCACAATATCTAGCATTTCTGGGTAGGATAGCATGGTATACTAGGATTGAGGTATATGTGGGATACCGATGCCCAGAGATATATGGGTCAATATAAGAACTATTTCCTTGGATACCATTATAACTCTGTGGTTAAACGTGCTTAGGTGAGAGAAATCCTGGGATGGGTGACCCATAGGAAGTACCATGGGAATTTGAAGCCTTTTGATTAAAGGTATGGAATTTCAATTAGAAGTTTTTAAATGACATAAGGAATAATTAAAGGCATGGAGATGTTGAGTTAAGTATTGATTTTTAATCCAAACCATTTCTATTGCAATGAGTACTACCTATAAAAGTTCATTTGATAAGGATATGGAAACTCGAGGCATAGTAAATGTTTTGAGGTTTCTCCGTGTTAGGTAATGACCCTTAGTAATACCATGGTGTTGAAGGGATGTAGGTATGATATACAGTGATGCACGATGAATGTGATTTTATTGTATATCGATCATAAAGGATTTGATCTTATGATATTGAAGGTTAAGGATAGGTTTGAATCAGATTTAAGCTGAATAGTGCTTAGATCGAAATGTAAATCAGGTTGCACTTTGGTTCTATTTCATGACAAAAGTTTAACCTTGTGAACCTTATAGATAATGTTGAACCTTTAGTTATGTTTTGAGGATGTTACCCTAATTCCATGAAGGTTAGACTAGTCACTATTGATACTAATCTTAGCATGCCTAATAGGTTTAATTTAGGACAGTGATTTTTGATCTATGTAATGTTGAGGTTCTATATTCAGTTATGAATTTAGAAGATTGGATTAATATTCAGAGAGTTATTACCCAATGAATTGTAACCTAAGAAAAAAATAATAGTTGAATTGATTCTTTAGGCATTTGAATTAACCTGGATATTTTGAGTTATTAGAATCTGTGAAAAATATGTATGAGGTATTCTTAAGGTTGCTAGTTATTGATCTAGTATAGGGAAAGATCTTGATTATAGAATCTTCCTATAGAAGAATGATTAAGAGTTTGTTCCCTGATGGAACAAAGTAATAGAGAGATTGAGAAAAGTCTCGAGTTATGGTTTCATGGCTGAGGTAGATAATAGAAATCATGGTAGTGGCTTATGAATCCCCTATACGATGTGGGTAGATTACCCTAGTAAGGGAAGTAGAATTATTCCTGGAGCTAGACCGATATCGAAAGTCTATGTAGAATGACCTTGATGAGATGGAGAAATTAAGGAAAAGAAAGTATAGAATTGTTGGATAGGAAGGACCTTATAAGATTTGGGTTTCCTGTTACAAAGGCACTTCCCTTCATAGATGGCCAACCAGAGATAGATACCTACGGAGTGTTAAGAACGGAGGAGTTAACTAGTCAGAGTGGACTGAGTAAAGTGCTGAGTAAAGTACTATAAAGTGAGTCACTGTGACGTCGACTCTCAAAGGTGGTGCATTGTAATGAGTCCCACATCAGATGGGTTTCTTAAAAGAAGGGTTTATTTGATCCAGTGTATCGTCATAGGTTACTCCAGCACTATATGTTGAAAAAAGGATAGAAGAAAGGAATTAAGAAAGAACAGGAGCAAGGTGTAAATGAAAGCAACTCTTGCTCTCGTATCTTATGTAATGGTTATGTATGTATGTATTTACCATCACATGTATTTGTTTCATAAATATACGGAATTGTTATAAATGCAAAGTAGTTACAAATGTAAAGTATGTTATGAATGTTATGAAACGTCTTAAGACCTAGTGGACGGTATGTCCTTGGGCAGGCAGTGTTAAGTTATAAAATGTTAGGATCGGTAGGCACAGCGGAAGAATTTTAAAAATTTTCACCGATCCTAATCGAGGATCTATCAACGGCGTTTAAACCAAGTTGGAAGGATTCATCCTTTTTTATGATTCAGAGTTTTCATGATCTTTAGGAGCCAACACATCAGGTCTGCTCTCTCTACCGGTATCCACACGAATGCTCTCCAACCGAGACTGCGTGCTAGCGCCTCTAATGTCTCCTAGGGTTTCACTTACGGCTCTCAATTCTCATGTGCATATGAATATATCTGCTCTATCAAGTTTATAACCTATGAGGGCTATTTTCAAATTTCAAAATTAATCATCATTAATTTCAAAATTAATTAACAATTAATTATCTTGATGAGCTAATTAAATAAATTCAGTTTAAATTAAATCTGTCCAACAGTTTTAATTTAACCTATTTATTTAATCCAAATAAAGAGCCATTAGATTTAATTTATCTTCATAAATTAAATCTGAGATACTATATCTCTATCATGTTAGTTATTAAATTTAATATATCTTAATAAATTAAATTTAAAAATAACTCAATATAATAATATCATATAATATATATATATACATATATATATAAGATATATATTTCAAATATATATATATCTATATAATATTATTAAATATAATAATATCATATAATATATATACACATATCTATATAAGAAATATATTTCGAAAATATATATATCTATATAATACTATCAATGAATTTTATATTATATATATATATAAATATAAAATTCATCCACCCTAAATTAAACATTATCACGTGTTGGGCCATTCTTATGTACGACTCTGTAGGCTCATATGAAGTTGGCAGTGGGCCAATAACTATACTAACCCAAAAGTCGCAAGCGGCCTTTAGCAAGACATTACGACTACCCAATTCATATGAGGATCGTTATCACGATGCAACCTATCATACAACCATGTCACGTCCCTTTTGTCACACAATATATCGATCAAGGATAAGGCATGGGTAATGTCATCCTCTTGTTCCTGACCATTACTTTCTCGATTCCTGAGTAGACTGATAACAGAGAAAGAAACTCCTTTCATCATAGTATGGCCATACATTTCTCAGACTCACTAATCGAGGGGCCCAGTAATATCTCTCTACTAATGTGAGGGACAAATTCCATCTTGATCATTCATGTTCCTCTGCATGAACAACCACCGAGCCCGATCGTAGCCTTTATAATCACCCGGTCAAAAGTGACTTTTGACTAGTTCAAAGCTTAACAACTCTCACATAGGAATCCATGATGACCTCAGGTCTAAGGGCATTGTGACGTGGTTATACATGAGAAAAGCTTATGACTTGATCCATATAGCTTTCTCATAGTGGGTCAGTCCAGTACCTTGTACTCTTACAAGTGCCTAAGACTTTGATTCGTATCTCCATATCTTATCAAAGTCATACTGGTCTTGTTTCATCTTTGCTCCCGCATAGATAACCGATCAGGGACATTTTAGGACAATCTCTATGAATTATCCAAGGATACAATTATCACAGTTAACATGCAAATAATATAATAACAGAATGGAGAAATTTCATTAAAATAATAATGCTCAAAGTACAATGATTGGCCCTTAGGGCACAATTTCCAACATCCTCCCACTTGCCCTAGGTGTAATCATTAATTTGCCTAATTCCTATTGCCCTAACATAACGCTCATGCTTTGCCTGTGCAAGTGGCTTAGTAAGAGGATCAGCAACATATCTTCTTCTGCTACTTTGCATATCTTTATATCACCTCTATCATTGATTTCTCTAATAAGATGAAATCGCCTGAGTATATGCTTGGTCCTTTGATGTGACCTAGGCTCCTTCGCCTGTGCAATAGCACCGCTATTGTCACATAACAAATCTATTGGATTTGAGATGGTAGGTACCACCCCAAGTTCAGTAATGAACTTTCTGATTCAAACGGCTTCTTTAGCTGTATCTGATGCTGCTATATACTCAGCTTCTGTTGCAGAATCTGTTATAGTGCTCTGCTTGGAGCTCTTCCAGCTTACTGCTCCACCATTCAAGAGGAATACATATCTAGATTGCGATTTAAGGTTGTCTTGGTCAGTTTGGAAACTTGCATCTGTGTAACCGGTTATGCAGAGCTCATCATCCAATCCACCATAGACAAAAAATAAGTCCTTAGTCCTTCTTAAGTACTTTAGGATATTCTTGACGGAAGTCCAATGACCCTCACCAGGATCTTGTTGGTATCTGCTGGTCATACTTAACGCAAATGAGACATCCAGTCGAGTACATAACATGGCATACATGATGGATCCAATGGCCGAGGCATATGGAACCTTACTCATGGGATCTCCCTGATCAGGTGTACTAGGACATAGATCCTTGCTAAGATGGATGCCATGAGACAGGCATGTAACCCCTTTTTGAATCATGCATACTGAACCTATGCAGTATCTTGTCTATGTATGTGCTCTGACTTAGGCCTATAAGTCTTTTGGATCTATCCCTATAGATCCTAATTCCTAGGATATAGGTGGCTTCACCTAAGTCTTTCATTGAAAAGGACTTTCTTAACCAATACTTAACACTCTGCAAGGTAGGAATATCATTCCCAATGAGTAGGATGTCATACATAAAGCACTAGAAATACAACTATGCTCCCACTAATCTTCTTGTAAACACAAGGTTCATCGATGTTTTGAATGAATCCAAACTCTTTGACTACTTCATCAAAATGATGATTCGAGCTATGAGATGCTTGCTTCAATCCATAAATGGATCTTTGAAGCTTGCAAATTTTACCAGAGTCCTCTGGACGCACAAAACCTTCAGGTTGTGTCATGTACACATCCTCAAGCAGCTTTCCATTAAGGAAGGCTGTTTTGACATCCATATGCCATATTTCATAGTCATAATATGCTACAATGGCAAGAAGGATTCTGATTGATTTGGCCATTGCAACTGGGGAAAATGTTTCATCATAGTTTACACCATGAGTTTGAGTGAATCCTTTGGCAACTAGTCGTGCCTTGAAGACATTTACATTGCCATCCATGTCAGTTTTCTCCTTGAAAACCCATTTGCACCCAATGGTTTTTACACCTTCAGGTGGATCGACTAAGGTCCATACCTGATTGTCGTACATGGATTGCATTTCAGACTTCATGGCATTTAGCCGTTTCTCAGAGTTTGGTCCCTCTGTGGCTTCTCGATAGGTGGTGGGCTCATTTTGCTCAATGATCAACACATTGCGGCCTTCAGTAATCAGAAATCCATATCTTTGAGGCTGATGCCGTGTCCTATCAGATCTTCGTGTACCTTGTGTTACTTGAGGAGGCTCAGTAACTTGTTGTGAGTCTTCTCTAATTTCCATATGTGGTTTTGTACCATCTTGTGGCTCTCGAATTTCTTCGAGATGTATGTCGATCCCACTGGTTGTTTTTGAGACAAATTCTCTTTCTAGAAACTTGCCATTTTGAATAACAAACACTTTGTTATCGGCGGGATTGTAGACATAGTATCCTTTTGTTTCTTTAGGATACCCCACGGAAAGGCATTTTGTGGATCTGGGCGCTAATTTATCAGAGGCTTGTTGCTTAACATAGACCTCACATCCCCAGATCTTGAGAAAAGATAAACTTGGTTTCTTTCCAGTCCATATCTCATATGGTGTCTTTTCAATTGCCTTAGATGGAACACGATTTAGTGTGAACGCAGCTGTCTTTAGGGCATGTCCCCAAAAGGACAGTGGAAGATCTGTTTGACTCATTATAGATCGAACCATATCTAATAGTGTTCAATTCCTCTGTTCAGAAACGCCATTCCATTGTGGTATTCCTGGAGGAGTCAATTGTGAGATTATCCCACAACTCCTAGGATGATCAATGAATTCTTGGCTCAAATATTCACCACCTTGATTAAATCAAAGTCTTTTAATTGTTTTACCAAGTTGGTTTTGTACTTCATTTTGGAATATTTTGAATATTTCAAAAGATTCAGATTTATATTTCATTAGATAGATATAGCCATATCTACTAAAGTCATTATAAATGTAATGAAGTAGACAAAACCTCCTCTAGCAGCTATATTTAATGGTCCACATACATCTGTATGTATGAGGCCGAATAATTCAATAGCCCTCTCACTGTGCCCAGTAAAAGGTGGCTTAGTCATCTTTCCTAATAAGCAAGATTTGCATGTATCATATGATTCAAAATCAAATGAGTTTAGAAATCCATCTTGATGGAGTTTAGAAATGTGTTTCTCATTTATATGGCCTAGACGACAATGCCATAGGTAGGTCAGATTCAAATCGTTTGATTTTATCCTCTTAGTAGTTACGTTATAGATATTCCCATATTAGGATGTTCCAAATCTAATATATAATGACCAACATGCAAATCACTATCAACATAGAAAATGTCATTACGATAAATAGAACATTTACCATTCCTAGTAATGGAAGTATAACCTTCCTTATCCAAATAAGAAAGAGAAACAATGTTACTACTCAAAGAAGGAACATAATAGCAATTGTTCAAAACTGACAAAAGCCCACTGGGCAAAAGTAATTCATAAGTGCCTAAGGCTAAAGCAACAACTCTTGCTCTGTTTCCAACTCACAGGTCCACCTCGCGCTTATTCAGCTTTCTACTATCATTTAGACCCTGCACATTTGTACAAATGTGAGAACCACATGCAGTATCTAATACCCATGTAGAGGAAGTAGAAAAATGAATGTCTATAACATAAATACCTGAAGCGATAGCCCCGCTATCCTTCTTGTTCTTTTTTCAGATCTTCTAAGTAGAGTTTGCAATTCCTCTTCCAATGACCGGGTTCATTGCAAAAGTAGCAGACTCCTTCCTTTGGAGGCTTTGCCTTCTTGGGTACAGGCTTGGTTTCAGGCTTGTTTGACTCTTTGGTCTTACCACCTGAGCCATTACCCTTCCATTTGCCCTTCCCTTTCTTTTTCATACCGTTTCCTTTCTGAACCATCAAAACTATGCTAGGCTTTTTCTTAACGCTTTGCTCAGCAGTTTTGAGCATCCCATACAGCTCAGAAATTGATTTCTCCATGTTGTTCATGTTGTAGTTCATAACAAACTGGTCATAACTCTCCGGGAGTGAGTTGAGGATCAAATTCGTAGCTAACTCCTAGCTCATGGAAAATCCAAGCCTCTCAAGGTGATCAATATAGCCTTTCATCTTTAACACATGAGTACTAACTGATGCACCTTCAGCCATTTTATAGGAATGTAAGGCCTTTGTGGTCTCATACCTTTCTTGCCTTGCCTGTTGCTAGAACATTTTCTTGAGATGCACAATCATCTCATAAGCCTCCATGAGTTCCAGATCTCTTTGGAGCTCTAGAACCATAGTGGCAAGCATCAGGCAACCTACATCCACGAGTCATCCTTATGCTTTGTGTAAGAATCTCTCTGAGCTCTTGGAGCATTGGCTGCAGGCTACTCAGGAATGGGTTGATCTAGGACATAAGCCTTTCTTTCCTGCTTGAGAACAATTCTCAAGTTCCTGAACCAGTCAAGAAAGTTTGTCCCATTGCGTTTGTCCTTCTCAAGGACCGATCGCAAAGATAGTGTAGCAATATTGCTAGTCGACATGATTGTACAATTAAAAAATGCAAAGTTAGTTATTAATCTCCCACTAAATTAACAACCCTCAATATAATAATTAGTGGGCTAAGATCCATATTTGGCTTAAACTTAAGTCTGCTTTGGCAAGACGCTTAAATTCAAGTTATTTAGGTAGGTAACCTATTTACCAATTACATCACATGTAACTCTTAGATCTTTATGGGATTTAATCATCATATGATCCGGCATGTTTAACCCTATCTAATGCATTGAGATTCAAAACCATTTTGTTAATCTCAATTAAGTCAAAACAATAATGAATATTATGAGCAGTACCATTACTCAAGCTTGTCTCATTAAGATAACTCAAGAGCATCCACTTTGGTGGTTTCCACTATTGAGCGATCTAGGTTTTGACAAGTATTCATTAATTGACAGCATTATGACTTAATATTTGATTCAGAGGGCTTAATTAATTAGTTTTGTTTATATGGATGCAATCGTGGTTGTATCTCATACAGATAAATACATGTAAACGTAAAAGTAATCATGCAATGATCACATCAAAAGCATAATTTAAACGTGACACAACATGGCTTACCTAACCTAAAATCCTCCCAAGCCAATGAGAGGACTTCTCTAAATAAAAAAGAAATACATTGAGAGAAACCTTGTTTAAACATTCAAGGGGAGTGAGATGAGAAGAGAATGTACATCGAGAGTATTTAGAGGAAGGCACGGCACACATGCCGTATTTAAATATTATAACCTTTGTAAAATTCTAAAGCCATGTTATTCACTATACCCAAACAAGGATAAATAACAAACCAAAACAAGAACTCATAAAATATGAAAAGAAATAAATGTCATGATCAGATTACATGTTTCAAAACCAAAAACGAAACAATTTCAAAATTCAATTTAAACGAAAACAAAAATCAACGGAATTACAAGATCACATCTTTCTAAATAATTTCGTTTCGTATTAACCAAATCACATGTATATTTGAGTGTTTCTTATAAACATAAGTACATATCCCATATATATCACATGTATAAGAATCATAAACTCAATTTAAATGCACAATTGATCTGGCTCTGATACCACTGTTAGGATCGGTAGGCACAGTGGAAGAATTTTAAAATTTTTTTTTTACCAATCCTAATCGAGGATCTATCAACGGCGTTTAAACCAAGTTAGAAGGATTCATACCTTTTTGATGATTCAGAGTTTTCACGATCTCTAGGAGCCAACACGTCAGGTCCGCTCCCTTTACTGGTATCCACACGAATGCTCTCCAACCGAGACTGTGTAACACCCTGCCTTTAATCACGTAATTATAATTCGATAACGCACATTTAATTCAGATTAGAGACCATCGGATAACTTAAACTCATTTCAATCTCCTACTTTGTAGTAGGGTTTTCACAAAACATTCAAAATCTCTTCCTGTCCCTGGTCTCCATTTCAAAATTCGAATATAATTACCTGTGCAGTTTATCTACATTCATGTATAACAGAGTGTATAACCAAATTCCCGGCAACTCCCGGGTTCTATACATATATAATCTAGAGGTTACAAGTATCCACTAGGGGATTACACAACCAAAATCGAATATAATATTCCTAATTCAAAATATACAGTAATCCCGAGTTTAAAGTAGATAACCAACATCTCAAAAATCCTTAGTATCCCTAAAGACCCTAAGTGCTTCGGGTTGGCCGCTTCTCCTTTGAGCCACATGCCCTGTCTGAAATGTTAGTCATAGGAAAGAATGAGATTCGAGCGAATCCCAGTAGTAACAAACCACTTACACAATGCATAACACAAAGCATGTATATAAATCACAACCAGCAACAGCAGCAGCAATCTCAAAGATACATGGTTTTCACCACAAACGACAGCACTCACGGCTGTATGCACAATACGACAGCTCTCGCTGTAATAATAATCACGACAGCTTACGCTGTATCACAATAACGACAGCTTACGCTGTAAACGACAGCTTGCGCTGTAAACGACAGCTTGCGCTGTAAACGACAGCTTACGCTGTAAACGACAGATATCACCAGCTGTAACCGCAGCAGCATCAAAGATTCATCACAGAACAGTGATAACACACACATACAGAGCATTACACATAGTATAAGAGAGAGAGTCACTACCTGATCCTTTCCCGACATTTCTTGGCACTGCGGGCTCACGAGGACGGCAAATATCAAATCCTGTAACCAAGTTAGGGACAACCCGTCAATCTCTTTCCCAAGTTCTTTTCTCTATAATACTTTAAGTTGATTATCACTATGGTCAATTAATCAAGTCAACTAAGGAGCCAAAGTGGTCAATTAACCTAAAAGGCTAATTTCTAACCTCAAAGTTCCACAATATTACATTATGCCATAAAATCTTCAATTTTCGCATAGGTGACCAATCTGCCAGAATTTTCCAACATCTTTGAAAAATTATAACTAATTCTAGAAAAATCAAAATGAGGTGATCCCAAAGCCTATTGAAAGCTCTTGAAGTCCTCTTCATAGGAAAAATATGAATCACTACCAGAAATCACCACAAAATTCCAGAATTATACAACATTCCACACTGCTCCAGAATTAGGTCCAGTTTTGACATCAAACTTTGGGCAACTAGAACTCCCAGCTCAAAAACCGAAATGACACAAATCATATGTCCATTTTGAAGCTTCAAATGTGAACTTTAAGACTGGAAAGTTTCAGAATTTTTAGACACCAATTGCCCATTCAAAATGTCCCTACAAACTGACTGCCCTGCACAAAGTTACACTTGACAGTTTTTTCCAATTTTCAACCAATGTGTCCAATGGCTTCAAAATCAACAACCAAACCTATTCCCACATAATTTTTCGTGTAGAACACAATGGTAACATCAAAATGAACAAATTCCCACTCATTCCTCATGTCCTGTTTTGGCAGAATTTTAGGGTATTTCACAACAACCAACCACTTCACTATCTAATTACTAAGCTTAGCTCATTTGCCTCCAAACCAACATATAAGCACATATATAGGATGAAAGCTTCATGATCCCTAATATACCCTAAAAAACGAAATTAGGGCTGTCACAATAGCCCACCACAACTCAGCCAATTAAAGCATCATATACATCAACATAATGCTCTTACTCACCTCTTGCTTCTTCTTGTGTTCTTTTCTTGATTCCTCAACTTTTGTTCTTGCAAGGTGGCTGAAAACTACTCCTCTTCAAAAACAAAAACCATAGAAATGAAGCTAAGGAAGAGAGGAACAAGTTTCATGAAGGTCACTTGAGCCATAGATGAGGTTAAGAAGGTGAAAAATCAAGATTAAGCTCACCTTAAAACCTTGCTTTTCTTCCTCCACGTTTTTGTGCTGCTGTAACCGACTTGAGGAGAGATGAAATATGTGACTTAATGATCAGATTTTTGGCCCCTCTTATCTCTCAAAGTCCAAACGAAAATATGGTGCAAAAGTAGATAAAAGATGTGGTGAAAATTACTTCAAGTTTTCTCTTTCCTTCCTCCTCCCTTTTGACCGAAATGTTTTCCCCTTTTGTATACAAGATATCATCTTATGCTTGGCCTACAATTGTTGACCAAGTCTTCATCTCCTTACTTGGTCTTTCATGTGCTTCTCTTTCTCTCTTTATTGTTACCGTAAATAGCTCTTAAAGAGCAAAAACAAATACTCCTTGATTTATCATAACTTTTGCCTCTTCAAATACATTACTTTAGTTGCAATATTTGACCAATTCAACATATTTTCTTTTCCTTTGTCTCCACCGAAATATTACACTTTGAAACACAAAAAGAATGTTGACCACTTGCTTTAAGGCATATGTGACCCATATGACCAAAGTTCCCTTGTAAAAGAGTTGAAATTTTGACCAAATTCCTCCTTCCTTCTCCTTTACCCTTTTTGGACGTTTTTAACAATATGAGGAAGGGTATTAATTTGTTTTCCCATTGGTCAATCTTGATCCTTCATTTTAAGCTTTATCCCACAATTAAGCTTAACTATAGGGTTTAGGCACTGATTACAACACATTCGGATCAAAATCCACATCATATACTTCAAAAGTGTTCATTTACAATAATTATATCACTTTTGGAGTCATTAGCCCTTAATCCCATTTTTGGGTTATTACAATTCTCCTCCCGTAAAATAAATTTCGTCCTCGAAATTTGTCAAACTACTTGAGCCATAAACTCCGGATATCTTCTTCGCATATCCTCTTCTGCTTCCCAAGTCGCTTCTCTCTCTGTCATTCCCTTCCAGATCACCTTCACATATGGAATGCTTCGGTGTCTGAGCCGTCGCTCTTCTCGATCAATGATCTGCTCTGGCTCTATCGCATATGTGAAGTTGTCTTGTAGCTCAACCTCCTCATACTCAACTATGTGAGATGGATCCGGTTGGTACTTCTTCAGTTGGGAAACGTGGAATACATCATGGAGCCTGCTCAAGCTCGGAGGTAGTGCTACTCGATAAGCTACAGGCCCAATCCTATCAAGGATCTCAAAAGGACCTATATACCTCGGGCTCAACTTCTTTCTTTTGATTGCACGCCCAACACCGGTGACAGGAGATACCCTCAGAAACACGTGGTCACCAACTTCAAACTCTAGAGGTCTTCTTCTCCTGTCTGCGTAGCTTTTCTGTCGACTCTGCGCTGCAAGCAACCTCTTACGAATAATCCGAATCTGTGCAGAGGTTTGATCAACCAAATCTGGCCCATAAAGCTTTCTTTCAGATAACTCATTCCAGCATATTGGTGATTGACACCGTCTACCATACAATGCTTCATACGGAGCCATTTGGATGCTCGCATGATAGCTATTGTTGTAGGCGAACTCAGCAAGTGGAAGGAAATGATCCCAACTTCCTTTAAAGTCGAGAACACAAGCTCGCAACATATCTTCCAGCGTCTGAATTGTTCTCTCAGATTGTCCATCCGTTTGAGGATGATAAGCCGTACTGAACCTCAGTTGAGTACCTAAGGCTTCATGCAATGCTTTCCAAAACCTAGAAGTAAATCGTGGATCTCGATCGGAAATGATGTTTTTCGGAACACCATGAAGTTTGACAATCTCTCGGATATAAATCTCCGCTAGTTTATCAGGAGAATAACCAGCATTGATTGGTATGAAGTGGGCTGACTTCGTTAACCGATCCACAATTACCCAGATCGCATCATAGTTTCTGATCCTGGGTAATCCCATAACCAAATCCATGGTCACGCTTTCCCATTTCCATTCCGGAATCTCAGGACTCTGAAGTAAACCAGGCGGTCTCTGGTGCTCGATCTTTACCTTCTGGCAAGTAAGACACCTTGCTACATATTTGGTCACGTCACTCTTCATACCTGGCCACCAATACACCGATTTCAGATTCTGATACATCTTGGTCATACCAGGATGAAGAGTATATCGGCTCTTGTGTGCCTCATCCAGAATCTTCTGCCTCAACTCTGCCTTAAGTGGAACGCAGACTCTTTTCTGGTAACGAACCAATCCACGAGGCGATAGGTCGTAGCCTGGAACTTCTCCCTGTTCAATTCGAGTCAGATTGCGCTGTATCCAGTCATCTTGACTCTGAGCTTCTTCAATTTCCACCCTTAGATCACTCTCATCTTGAGAAACAGTGTAATTGGCACAGATGATCTGATTTGTCAAATTTAAATCACGGAAATCTTCAATCAATTTCCTTTCTTGTATCATCATAGCTGCAACGAGCACAGTCTTTCGGCTAAGAGCATCAGCGACTACATTTGCCTTACCCGGGTGATATTTTATCTCCAGGTCGTAGTCCTTAAGCAATTCCATACAGCGACGCTGTCTCATATTCAGCTCTTTTTGATCATATAGATATTTAAGACTCTTGTGGTCGCAGTACAGTTCCACAGTCACACCATACAGGTAATGACGCCAAATCTTTAAAGCAAATACAATGGCCGCAAGCTCCAGATCATGAGTGGGATAATTCAATTCATGAGGTCTGAGCTGTCGAGAGGCGTAGGCCACCACACGTCCCTGCTGCATAAGGACACACCCTAATCCCTGCCCACTGGCATCAGAATACACAACATATGTCACACTGGGATCGGGTAAAATCAATACAGGTGCCGACGTCAACCTCTCCTTCAGCTCCACAAAGCAGTTTTCACATTTCTCGTCCCACACAAACGGCTGATCTTTTCTCGTGAGCTTGGTCATCGGCAACGCAATACGGGAGAAATTTTGGATAAATCTCCGATAATAACCAGCAAGACCCAGAAAACTGCGTATTTCCGCCACAGATTCTGGCCTCTTCCAGTTCAGTACTGCTTCCACTTTGCTGGGATCCACAGAGACCCCTTCTTGCGAGATAACATGGCCTAAGAATTTCACTTCTGATAGCCAAAACTCGCACTTGCTTAATTTAGCATATAATTGCTTCTCGCACAAGATATTCAATACGATTCTCAAATGATGTTCATGCTCATCCTTATTCTTGGAATATATCAAAATGTCATCGATAAACACAACAACAAACTGATCCAGATATTGCCGAAAGATACGGTTCATGTAATCCATGAAAACCGCAGGCGCATTGGTTAGCCCAAATGGCATCACCAAGAACTCATAATGACCATATCGGGTCCTGAAAGCAGTCTTTGGAATATCTTCTGCTTTCACTCGCAGCTGATGATACCCTGACCTTAGATCAATCTTTGAAAACACACACGAACCAGAGAGTTGATCTAAAAGGTCATCAATTCGGGGAAGAGGGTACTTATTTTTGATAGTAACTTTATTCAGCTCTCTGTAGTCGATACACAAGCGAAGACTCCCATCTTTCTTCTTTACAAACAACACTGGAGCTCCCCAAGGCGACACACTGGGTCTAATAAACCGTTTCTCAAGCAAATCTTCTATTTGTTTCTTTAACTCCGCCATTTCGTTTGGGGCCATGCGATATGGGGCCTTGGATATAGAACCAGCTCCAGGTACAATGTCAATTGGGAACTGAACTTCCCTTTCTGGAGGTAATCCGCTCAGATCGTCCGGAAACACCTCAGGGAATTCATTTACCACGGGTATATTATTCAAGGTTTCGCCAGTTTCCCCTTGTACAGAGAAAAACACTACATACCCCTGGCAACCCTTTTCAAGATACTTTTCAGCTTTGGCTGCAGCAAGGAAATTCATACTAGCATCCACAACTTCAGCCCTCTGAGATACAGGATATACTATCCTCTTGTTTCCACAATCAAGCAATATATTATTTGCCGTTAACCAATCAAAACCCAAGATGACTTCTAATTGGCTAAGAGGCAAACATATCAAATCTACAATAGATTGATGCCCTTCCACAGTTATGACACAACTCAAACAAGCTTCTGTGGTCAAGGCCTTAATACCCATTGGAGTTGACACTACTAATTCAAATGGCAATTTGTGCACATGCAATCCCAGGCGCTTCACGCAATCATAGGCAATGAAGGAGTGACTTGCACCCGAATCAAATAAAACTTGCAACAGATGGCCATAAAGTAGAATTTTACCTTGTATTAGCTCAGGAGATTTGCGGGCCTCCTCATGGGTCATAGTGAATACTCGGCCCTGTGTCCTCGGTCTCTGGTCTGGTCGTGGCTCTTTGCATTCAGCAGAAGTATGCCCCACACGCTTACAATTGAAGCATATTATTTTGCCATCACAAGTTTTGCCTTGATGTGGTTGGTTACACCGACGACAAATCCATGGTCCAGAATATGTTCTTTGTTGGTCACGGCTCCCAGACTGGTAGGGCTTCTTACCACTTCCAGACGAAGATCCTTGCCCCTTTCGCTTTTGTGAGGTAGCACCCTTATTAGATTCATTGCGGTGGCTAGTAGCTTTGGCAGGATACAAATCTCTCAAGTTGTTCTCTGTAATCCTGCACTGTTCAACCGCCTTGTTGAACTTGGTAAATTGATGAGTAGCTAAGCGCTTCCTCAACTCTCGCCTCAGACCGCGAATGAGCATATCAGAACTCCATTCTTCATCATCCTTGAACCGGAGATAGGAGGAGTATCGAGCCAATCGGACAAAACGGGACAAGTAATCATCGAAGCTTTCCGCGTCCCCTTGCCTGATATTCAGGAATTCTGTCTCCTTCTCGAGCCTCACTGATTTGGGAAAATACTTCTCGTTGAATTCTTGTTGAAACAATTCCCAAGTCAATGGCATCTTGTTGCTCTTCAAGGTTAGGGCGATATTCCGCCACCAACGGTCTGCATCCCCTTCGAGTTTGTAAACGGCCAGTCGTGGCTTCACCTCATCCGGACAATTAAGCACCTCAAATATTTTCTCCAACCTGTTCAACCAATCTTCGGCTGCTTGAGGATCAAACCTCCCTCTGAATGCCGGAGGCAGATGCTTGCAGAATCTGGTGACCCAAAACTGCAGGTCTCTTTCCTCTCTCAGTGGCATCCCATGTGATTCTTGATTTGGGACAATGTGAGGTGGGGACTCCAGGGGTCGTGCTGACCCTTCAGCAGTGTCCTCATGTTGAGTTTCTTCTTGAGTTTCCACCGGAGTGGATTGAACCGGGTCCTCTTTGTTCTTTGCCTTCTCTGCTCTGAGCTCTTCTCTTAGCTCTGTTATCATATCCCGCTGATCTCTGATTAGACCCATTAATTCCTGCATTGCATCTGGTGGGTTATTATTGACGACCTCCACCTCAGGGTCTACACGCGGAATATTGGGGCGTCCTCTAGTTTTCTTCATTCTACAAACAACTTGCCCCATTAATTTAGCAGAGATAGTATGCACATATAGTCACGAAACTCATATATATCCATGTCAATAAAACATACATGTGCATACACAAAAATCATTCACAGATAATCTTCTATCCCTACTACTATCTAAGGGATCTATCCTAGCAAACTCTACCCTTGCCAGGAACTACAGCTCTGATACCAAAATGTAACACCCTGCCTTTAATCACGTAATTATAATTCAATAACGCACATTTAATTCAGATTAGAGACCATCGGATAACTTAAACTCATTTCAATCTCCTACTTTGTAGTAGGGTTTTCACAAAACATTCAAAATCTCTTCCTGTCCCTGGTCTCCATTTCAAAATTCGAATATAATTACCTGTGCAGTTTATCTACATTCATGTATAACAGAGTGTATAACCAAATTCCCGGCAACTCCCGGGTTCTATACATATATAATCTAGAGGTTACAAGTATCCACTAGGGGATTACACAACCAAAATCGAATATAATATTCCTAATTCAAAATATACAGTAATCCCGAGTTTAAAGTAGATAACCAACATCTCAAAAATCCTTAGTATCCCTAAAGACCCTAAGTGCTTCGGGTTGGCCGCTTCTCCTTTGAGCCACATGCCCTGTCTGAAATGTTAGTCATAGGAAAGAATGAGATTCGAGCGAATCCCAGTAGTAACAAACCACTTACACAATGCATAACACAAAGCATGTATATAAATCACAACCAGCAACAGCAGCAGCAATCTCAAAGATACATGGTTTTCACCACAAACGACAGCACTCACGGCTGTATGCACAATACGACAGCTCTCGCTGTAATAATAATCACGACAGCTTACGCTGTATCACAATAACGACAGCTTACGCTGTAAACGACAGCTTGCGCTGTAAACGACAGCTTGCGCTGTAAACGACAGCTTACGCTGTAAACGACAGATATCACCAGCTGTAACCGCAGCAGCATCAAAGATTCATCACAGAACAGTGATAACACACACATACAGAGCATTACACATAGTATAAGAGAGAGAGTCACTACCTGATCCTTTCCCGACATTTCTTGGCACTGCGGGCTCACGAGGACGGCAAATATCAAATCCTGTAACCAAGTTAGGGACAACCCGTCAATCTCTTTCCCAAGTTCTTTTCTCTATAATACTTTAAGTTGATTATCACTATGGTCAATTAATCAAGTCAACTAAGGAGCCAAAGTGGTCAATTAACCTAAAAGGCTAATTTCTAACCTCAAAGTTCCACAATATTACATTATGCCATAAAATCTTCAATTTTCGCATAGGTGACCAATCTGCCAGAATTTTCCAACATCTTTGAAAAATCATAACTAATTCTAGAAAAATCAAAATGAGGTGATCCCAAAGCCTATTGAAAGCTCTTGAAGTCCTCTTCATAGGAAAAATATGAATCACTACCAGAAATCACCACAAAATTCCAGAATTATACAACATTCCACACTGCTCCAGAATTAGGTCCAGTTTTGACATCAAACTTTGGGCAACTAGAACTCCCAGCTCAAAAACCGAAATGACACAAATCATATGTCCATTTTGAAGCTTCAAATGTGAACTTTAAGACTGGAAAGTTTCAGAATTTTTAGACACCAATTGCCCATTCAAAATGTCCCTACAAACTGACTGCCCTGCACAAAGTTACACTTGACAGTTTTTTCCAATTTTCAACCAATGTGTCCAATGGCTTCAAAATCAACAACCAAACCTATTCCCACATAATTTTTCGTGTAGAACACAATGGTAACATCAAAATGAACAAATTCCCACTCATTCCTCATGTCCTGTTTTGGCAGAATTTTAGGGTATTTCACAACAACCAACCACTTCACTATCTAATTACTAAGCTTAGCTCATTTGCCTCCAAACCAACATATAAGCACATATATAGGATGAAAGCTTCATGATCCCTAATATACCCTAAAAAAACGAAATTAGGGCTGTCACAATAGCCCACCACAACTCAGCCAATTAAAGCATCATATACATCAACATAATGCTCTTACTCACCTCTTGCTTCTTCTTGTGTTCTTTTCTTGATTCCTCAACTTTTGTTCTTGCAAGGTGGCTGAAAACTACTCCTCTTCAAAAACAAAAACCATAGAAATGAAGCTAAGGAAGAGAGGAACAAGTTTCATGAAGGTCACTTGAGCCATAGATGAGGTTAAGAAGGTGAAAAATCAAGATTAAGCTCACCTTAAAACCTTGCTTTTCTTCCTCCACGTTTTTGTGCTGCTGTAACCGACTTGAGGAGAGATGAAATATGTGACTTAATGATCAGATTTTTGGCCCCTCTTATCTCTCAAAGTCCAAACGAAAATATGGTGCAAAAGTAGATAAAAGATGTGGTGAAAATTACTTCAAGTTTTCTCTTTCCTTCCTCCTCCCTTTTGACCGAAATGTTTTCCCCTTTTGTATACAAGATATCATCTTATGCTTGGCCTACAATTGTTGACCAAGTCTTCATCTCCTTACTTGGTCTTTCATGTGCTTCTCTTTCTCTCTTTATTGTTACCGTAAATAGCTCTTAAAGAGCAAAAACAAATACTCCTTGATTTATCATAACTTTTGCCTCTTCAAATACATTACTTTAGTTGCAATATTTGACCAATTCAACATATTTTCTTTTCCTTTGTCTCCACCGAAATATTACACTTTGAAACACAAAAAGAATGTTGACCACTTGCTTTAAGGCATATGTGACCCATATGACCAAAGTTCCCTTGTAAAAGAGTTGAAATTTTGACCAAATTCCTCCTTCCTTCTCCTTTACCCTTTTTGGACGTTTTTAACAATATGAGGAAGGGTATTAATTTGTTTTCCCATTGGTCAATCTTGATCCTTCATTTTAAGCTTTATCCCACAATTAAGCTTAACTATAGGGTTTAGGCACTGATTACAACACATTCGGATCAAAATCCACATCATATACTTCAAAAGTGTTCATTTACAATAATTATATCACTTTTGGAGTCATTAGCCCTTAATCCCATTTTTGGGTTATTACAGACTGCATGCTAGCGCCTCTAATGTCTCCTAGGGTTTCACTTACGGCTCTCAATTCTCATGTGTACTTGTCAATATATCTGCTCTATCAAGTTTATAACCTATGAGGGCTATTTTCAAATTTCAAAATTAATTAACAATTAATTATCTTGATGAGCTAATTAAATAAATTCAGTTTAAATTAAATCTGTCCAACAGTTTTAATTTAACCTATTTATTTAATCCAAATAAAGAGCCATTAGATTTAATTTATCTTCATAAATTAAATCTGAGATACTATATCTCTATCATGTTAGTTATTAAATTTAATATATCTTAATAAATTAAATTTAAAACTAACACAATATAATAATATCATATAATATATATACATATATATATATATAAGATATATATTTCGAAAATATATATATCTATATAATATTATTAATGAATTTTATATTATATATATATAATTCATCCATCCTAAATTAAACATTATCTCGAGTTGGGCCATTCTTGTGTGCGACCCTGTAGGCCCATATGAAGTTGGCAGTGGGCCAATAACTATACTAACCCAAAAGTCGCAAGCGGCCTCTAGCAAGACATTACAACTACCCAATTCATATGAGGATCATTATCACGATGCAACCTGTCATACAACCATGTCACGTCCCTTTTGTCACACGATATATCGATCAAGGATAAGGCACGGATATTGTCATCCTCTTGTTCCTGACCATTACTTTCTCGATTCCTGAGTAACCTGATAATAGAGACAGAAACTCCTTTCATCATAGTATGGCCATACATTTCTCAGACTCACTCATCGAGGGGCCCAGTAATATCTCTCTACTAATATGAGGGACAAATTCCATCTTGATCATTCATATTCCTCTGCATGAAAAACCACTAAGCCCGATCGTAGCCTTTATCATCACTCGGTCAAAAGTGACTTTTGACTAGTTCAAAGCTTAGCAACTCTTACGTAGGAATCTTTGATGACCTCAGGTCTAAGGGTATTGTGACGTGGTTATACATGAGAAAAGCTTATGACTTGATCCATATAGCTTTCTCATAGTGGGTCGATCCAGTACCTTGTACTCTTACAAGTTCCTAAGACTTTGATTCGTATCTCCATATCTTATCAAAGTCATACTGGTCTTGTTTCATCTCTGCTCTCGCATAGATGACCGACCAGGGACATTTTAGGACAATCTTTATGAATTATCCAAGGATACAATTATCACAGTTAACATGAAAATAATATGATAACAAAATGGAGAAATTTCATTAAAATAATAATGTTCAAAGTACAATGATTGGCCCTTAGGGCACAATTTCCAACAACTAGCACATATACTGCACACCTAAAAGTTCTTATATAGAAAAAATAGGTTCTTGACCAAAAACCATTTGTAAGGGGGAAACCTTTATGCAACTTGCTAGCCTAATGCGAATTAACACTGCTGCATGCAAAATGGCATGGCCGCAAGTAGAAATTGGGAGATTAGATTTCATAAAAGGTCTTGCAATTAGTTGCAACCATTTAATCAATGATTCTGCAAGTCTATTTTCAGTATGAACATGAGCTACTGGATGTTTAACATCAATTCCAAGGGATATACAATATTCATTAAAAGATTGTGAAATAAATCCACCAACATTATCAAGACATATTTTCTTGATAGGATAATCAGGGTAATGTGCTCTTAATCTAATCAATTGAGCAAGTAATCTTACAAGCACCAGGTTGCAAGAAATAATAAGCAAACGTGTGACTATTTAGTTGATGCATCAATTAAAACCATATAGTATCTAAATGGTCCGTATGGTGGATGTATTGGCCCACAAATATCTCCCTGTACCCGTTCTAGAAAAGTGATAGACTCACTTTCTATTTTTGTTGGTGACGATCAAATAATTAACTTTTCCTTAGAACATGCAGCATATAAGAAATCATGGGATTGTGGTATTGTTTACACTTTGGGTATGTCTACATGAATTCTCAGTTATTTTTCACATCATGATTGACCTGAGATGGCCTAACCAATCATGCAAAATATTAAATTCATTAGTGAACTTCTGGTTTATATTGGCAAACTATTGGTTTGTATTGGTAGACTTTTGGTTTGCATTGGTAAACTTCTGGTTTACAATAGCATGCGTTTTAATTATGCTTATAAATGTATAATACAAGCCAGAAGAAAAAGAAGGAAAACTTTCTAATTTGTATTTTCTACCAGAAACTATATTTGTGATAGCAAGACATTCCTGATTTTTTTAGTTATTATTTCTATATGATATCCATTTATGTAGATATCCTTGAAACTCAATAAGTTTCTCTTAGACTTCATAGGATAAATTGCATTATCAATGCATAATTTTGTTCCTTTAGGTAATAAAATATAAGCTCTTCTAAACCTTCAATTAAATTTATACTGCCAAATATAGTTTGAACATTGGCCTCTCATATTATCAAGGAAGCAAAATATTTATCATTTCTAAGTACGGTGTAGGAAGTTGCATTATCATTGAAACATAAATCTTCAGGACTTATGGCAACAAGACTCATTCATGGTTAAAAGAAACATGGAAACAAAGAAATGCAGAATTAAAAATGAAATATATACGATAGTAGCAACTTTAAACATACTAAGTCATAACAGTTCAAATAGACAAAGAAAATTTATGCTAAGAAATTAGCAACATCCAAATGGGTAATATCCATATCACCATACTCAGAATTCCTTGCCTAACCAACATGATTTATCTCAATCTTTGACCCTTTATCGTTATTCTAAGCCTTTCTTTGTAAAGGTCGTGTCTTGACATACAACATGTATGTGACCAATTACCTTTGCCACCATAGTGATAACATGGATTTTTAGCATATTTATTATTCTCTCTAATTTCCCTTTTATGGTTCTTATCAATCTTCCTTTACTTCAGGTAGGAATTTGAACCACCATGATTATTACCATAGCCACATCCAAGGTTGTAGCCATGTCTACACCCACATCCACAATTAGATTCATTCATTACTTAATTCACTTTTGGGAATGAAGTCGAGCCAGTTGGATGGGATTCATAGTTTTTGCAACAAAAGCTCATTGTTTTGTTTGGCCACATGAAGGCAAGAAATTAATTGAACATATTTCTTAAAAAATCTTTCACAATATTGCTACTGTAGGAGCAAATTGGATGCATCAATTTACAATAAGGTTTTGGAAGAATAATCATCTTCTGGTGGTCATACAATTCCTTTAATTTGTTTCAAAGAACAAGGGGATCTTTTACAGCTAAATATTCAATTTTGAGGTCTTTATGCAAATGGTGGCATAGAGAAATCATAGATAAGATATTCAAGATAAATAGTTATTTTTGATAATAACAAGAGCCACAAATTTAAATTTCATAATATTTAACATAGTTAAGACTAATGCAATAAAAGGAAATTTATAAAATATGAAAGATCAAAATGCAATATAATAACACAAACGATAATAATATGAAATTTGTAAAGACAAGAAATAATTTATAAAATAAAATATTATGACAAAATTAAAACCTTTACGGCTTTAGACCATTTAGTTCTCATGGCTTCAGGCCAATGATGAGAAATTAGAATTATATGACTTTTGGCATTTTATTTATAGGATAAATAAAAGTTGGGTAAGATCGCATATAAAGTTGTTTAAAATATGAAAGTTTTAAATCAAATTGATAAATTCAACAAATCTTTAAATAAGTCATTTACTCAATTTAGAATTTCAAAATATTGATAAAATAACTTTATTGTCCTCTCTTAATCTCCTTTATCCTATCAAAACAGTTTTATTGCTCTCTAACCTTTTGTTTTCAATAAGTATGTGTGTGTGTATAACAACATTAATATATATACACATATATATATATATATAATAAAATAGGGAGAATTACATTGTACACCTAAGGAAAGAAATATACGAAGAAATGGTCCCGAAAAATTATGAAATTACTCTCAAGTCCTATGGGACCATTATGTAATAAATTCAAATTGGGAAAAGACATAAACACCCTTAAGAATTGGGCAAAAAAACTGTGTGGAGCTTCTATCCTCATTCGAAATTCAATCCCTAATGGCGACATCTTTGGGCAACGGAAGGTAGGACTGTGTGCGATAGTGTTCGTGGCTTTTCTTCGGTAAGTCGTCGTCAGATCTAAAATCAGCTTATTCAAGGTTTCTTTTGTTGGAGCTCTCGTTAGATTTTTGTTTCCTCATTTGAAAGTACTACAACTCTCCGACGATTGATGTTCTTGGCTGTCGCTGGATTTTGCTATTTCAATAAATAGGGGGAACTCTGTTTGAGGGATTGCATGCTAACATTTGTTTTAGGAGTGGCCGCATTGAAGTAGAGATCATTTTCTTCTTCTGCCTTCCTCTAAAGCGATCCCGCTGTGATATACTTCATAGATTCCTTTGTCGGTAAAGTAATAGGGATTCATATTTTGCTCCATTAAATAAATAGGAATTGATTGGTGAATTTTGTTAAGTTTTTTCTTTTTTTCGTGAGGATACTGTTGCTTAACTTTTTTTTTTTGGTTAAATTTAATTTTCAACTTATATTGTCCATTCCATATTGAAAATGTTTAGAAAATCTCCATACATTGAAGTTATTAGAAGTATTGATTCACTGCGTTGTTATTTTGTTTCTTCAAATCAAGAATCTGTTCTAAAATTTTTGGTTTTAGCACATCAAAGATGTGTTATACCTCTCATGTTGTGGAGACCCCATGAACCCATTTATCCAAGACTAATTAAGACAACAATTGAAGGTTTAAGTATTCAGGAAACAAAGAAACTGAGGATAAAAGGATTAGCTGTCCCTGCTTTAACAAAGCTTGGTATGTTCTAGTTGTATTTTATATATGTAGTTGATGATCTGTGCTTGCACAGTTTGTTGAACTTGCACATGTTATGGGCTTATGCACATTTTATTGCATATTGTCAATTCATTATGAATGAATGAGGTAGTGGTTCTGATTTACTAAGGTTATTTCTGCTACACCTTAATAATGTTTGTCTTACTTTAATTGAGTTGATTTAATATGTGTCTATTTTAGCATGCTATTGTGGATCTTGCTTTAAGGTTGTGGTTTATTGAATTATAAATTACATATTACACATCTGAAATTTTTCAACAGTTGAAGCTTTATAAATTGTTGGTAGAACTGTTATGAACTTATGAGTTATATGTTGCATTAGTGGGAGAATTGGAGAAGAGTTAAGACTGTTAAAGGAGAAATGTGGTCTTCACATAAGGTCAAAATAATAGGGTATTCTCTAAAATCATGCATGCTAACTTTCAATTGTTTGTTCTTTTGCTGAATCTCTTCTTTAAGAGCTGTTTTTTTGCTTTTACTTCCATATTTGTCATCCTTTATCTCAATCTGTTCCTAATTATTTTTTAGAAAACAATGTAAAAACATTTCCCTCAAAGCAGGGTGTTGTTTGCTGTAGAATTCTGAAATCTCCAGTTTTGAATAACTCTAATTTCATATTTTTGTTTCATAGATCAAATAAGAACAACATAAATAAGAAGTGAGATCCATGATTATGTGATCTCAAGTTCCTCGATACAAGCATGGTAGCGTCAACTAATAAGAACTTATAAATGATAGTAGATAACTAAAAATTATCCTACATGAATTGACTTAGACATAAATTGATATAAAAGCTTTATGAACCAGAATATTGAAAACTACATTAAGTATTGGACATAAAATCTGATTCTCTTAGTATATTTTTTGATCAACATGTTGCCGTATTTTAAAAAAATTATCCTGAAGTTGTTGTAACTAATGGTTGGCCAGAATGATTTATTTTACATCATAACTGCAAATTGAAGTTCCTCATTCTATTGATGGCTGTTTTCAAATCTGAATATTCATTTGTTTCACTCCCTTGTTATAGGGAGCTTGGTATAGACACCTTGTGCAAATATGAAAATGCGCTACAAGAAATGTTAAAACTGACACAGACCATGTTTGATACAAAACTTCCTCTTGGGATGGCAATGTTGCAACCTTTCTTAGAGTACTCTTCAATAAAAAAAAGTTGTTGTTTAGGTATGTTTAAGAATCTGAGTGGGCATTCAGTATTTGTTCATTTTTAGACCATACATTCCTGATTTGGCATGCTATTAGTGGTATAGTGATAACTTGACTCTGAGGAAATTTGTTATCAAATAGTGGATATTTATGTTTATGGAATTAAGTAGTATATTATGCTGACTTTGTATTGTTCTTGTGTTGGTCTGTTATAGGCTTTTCTCGAAGAACTCTTGTACTTAGGACAGTGCATCTACTGAAGGGACTTAGTGTTGGTCTTGGAATCAATTATTTATGTGCAAAGCAGTGGAGACCCATCGTTGAAATGAAAGTTGGAGAACTTTGACGTAGTATACCATGACTTGGATTGACATATGATTGTATGGATAACATATTAGGGGATTGTAATGACCATGTGCATACTCATTGTAAATATGGTTACCTTTTTTGTAATAATTAAGTGTAGTGACATTACATAGATGTAATGTTTTTTGTTATGATCAACTTCAAACAAGTTGTACTTGAGATGTTTGTTGTAATTATGAATTATAAAGTCATTTTCATGAGTAACGTTAGTGCTCAAGTTATGTAATGCATATATGATGCTCTTCCTTGCACATTGTTTGACTCCATTGACAACTGCAAGAGACTCTATTGACAAGTCCAGGAGACTCTATTGACAACTTCAAGAGCCTCCGGTGACAAGTCATTGAGCTTGGATGTAGTTGTCAATAGGCATCCATTGACAAGTGGAGGAGCCTTTATTGACAAGTCAATGAACCTCCGTTAACAAGTCATAGGGCTTCTATTGACAACTCAATGGAGCCTCCACTGACAACTCATTAGATTTCATGTAACACACAAGTCCAAGTGCCTGCATTAACAAGTCAAAGAGGCTCCATTGACAAGTTATAGGGCGTCTATTGACAACTAAATGGGCTTCCCTTGACAAGTCAATGAACCTCCATCGACAACTCCGGGGGCCTCTATTGACAACCCAAGGAGGCTTCATTGACAAGTCATAAGGCATCTATTGACAACTTAATGGCATTCTCTTGACAAGTCAAGGAACCTCCACCAACAACTCCAAGGGCCTCCATTGACAACCAAAGGTTTGAGCAACTTCAAACTTGTACTTGAGACGTTCTGAATAATTATGAATTACATAGTTATTTTCATTAGTTAACATGAGTGCTATAGATATGCATATTTGATGCTCTTGCTTGTACAATGCTACAGCCTCCACTGACAACTCCTGGTGCCTTTATTGACAAGTCAATAAGGCTCAATTGACAAGTTATATGACATCCATTGACAACTCTTTATAATAGCATAAATGTATTAACAACTTCATCAAGGTACATTAACAAGTCAATGGGCCTCCACTGACAACTCGTGGTGCCTCCATTAACAAGTCAAGGAGCCTACACTGACAAGTCATTAGGCCTCTGTTAACAACTCTTCATAATAACATCAATGTAAACAACTTTATCAAGGTACATTGAAACGTAGGGGGCCTCCACTAACAACTCATGATGCCTTTATTAACAAGTCAAGGAGCCTACACTGACAAGTCATTGGGTCTCCGTTGACAACTCTTCATAACAGCATAAATGTATTAACAACTCTATCAGGGTACATTGACAACTCAGGGGGCCCTCACTAATAACTTGTGGTGCCTCCATTGACAAGTCAAGGAGCCTACAGTGACAAGTTATTGGACCAACGCTGACAACTTCATAACAACATAAATGTATTAACAACTCCATCAAGGTACATTGACAAGTCATTGGGCCTCTATTGACAATTCATGGTACCTCCATTGACAAGTCAAGGAGCCTACACTGACAAGTCATTGGGCCTCTATTGACAATTCCATAACGACATAACTATATTAATAACTCAATCAGTGTACATCGGCAACTCAAGGGGCCTATACTGATAACTCGTGGTGCCTCCATTGCAAGTAAAGGAGCCTCAACTGACAAGTAATTAGGACTCCGTTGATAACTCCATAACAGCATAACTGTATTAACAACTCAATCAGCATACATTGCCAACTCAAGGGGCCTACATCGACAACTCATAGTGCCTCCATTAACAAGTCAAAGAGCACCCACTAACAACTCATTGGGCCTCCGTTGAGAACTCTTCCACCCTTCAATTCAGAAGTGAAGGCGGCACCAGTGACTATGACTACCTAATTAATATGGAATATCAACAACATAGATAATCTATAAGTATATGCACATAAACTCATTTCTAATGTCATCATATCTGCATATATATATTAACAACTGCATGGGCATACATTAACAACTCTATGGGCCTCTAATGATAACCCCAGGTCCATTCATTGACAACATAATTTACATCAAATTAAAACTTTCAATACATGACAGTGGGATACACATATGTCAACATAACTGCATATATATATATATTAACAACTACATGGGTATCCAATGACAATTATAGGTCCATACATTGACAGTATAATTTACATCATATTACAACTTTCCATAAATGAAAGTAGGATACAAAATCATATTATATCCAACCTTCATTTACAACTAAAAATACATGTACAAGTAACAAAAAAGTCACAGACCGTTGCTATACTAGTATGGATTTCTATCTAATCAGATTTACACAAATAGTATGACATGTGAAAGAGGCAAGCTTCACCCAAGAGGGGGTGAATTGGGTGATGTGATAAATTTTTTGGTTAATGTGGTGATATAGTAATTGATGTTGCTAGAGTAGAGTTGAGAAGATAAACACACAGAGAATTATACTGGTTCGGCCAAAAGGTAGGCCTACATCCAGTCCTCAGAGTTCAAGATCTATTGAGATTTTCACTATTCTTTCAAGATTCAGTGGGCTCTCGGAACGCCACAAGACAACAATTGTCCTTGAAAGGACTACGAGTAGAAATACTAGAAATTTCTCTCCCCCTTACGACAAGTCTTATGTGCAGAAAAACAAACCTATGACCTTTCTCTCTTGCTTACGTATACAAGTCTTATGAGCAGCAACATTCTCTTCTACTTACACCATTGTAAGTCTTACGAGCAGCAACATTTTCTTCTGCTTGTATCTTGTAAGTCTTATGAGCAGAAAGTCCTATTAGGAATTCTCTCACTACTTCTCTCGTAAGGAAATCTCCCATCTCAAGGTCCCAGTACCTTGAGATCAAATGAAAATAGAATTTGAAGTGTATACAGACTCTCTTATAGAGCAAATATAATAATCACTGAAGAACAATATGAATACAGAGAAAATGTGGATAACAAGAACTCGTGAATTTGCTTGTGTGAATTCTTGCACTTCGTTGTTTTTAATGATCTCTAGAACTATGTATTTATAGACATTTGTTTTTGCCCGTTTGAATAATGATCATTGTGGAGCAAGGCATGTTATTGTGGGACGGCATGCATATGTTTGAAATCTTTGAATGTGGTAGGTACGTGCTTGGATGGTCATAATGATGCTGTCTGCCATTGTTTGACTTCCTCTGTGTCTTTCTAATTCAAACGTTCAAAGTCCTGTTTCATACTTATAATATATGTTAAATGATGTTATATAATAATAAGTGAAAATATAATGAATAAATATCATTAAACCATATTCGGATTGAACGCTGTAAGACTGGTGCGTTTTGGCTTCTAGCAAAGTATAACTCGAGTGCAATACCATATTTGCACCTTTTGCTTCAGTTTTATCACTTACACTTCCACGGATTTTGAGAGAGTGCATTTTCACACTTGCAAGTGATGTGGGTCCTCACTCTTGCACTGGTCCCCTTGCTCGAGTGCTACTTCATTTTACACTATAAGCCACGTCTCTGGACAATACTAGCACCCAGTTTTATCAAGAGTATGATTTTGCACTCGCAGGTGATGTGGGCCCTTACTCGAGCATACCTACTCCTACTCGAGTGAGAAGAATATTCTTCTATAATACACTCTTGTCTTCAGCACTTGCATCAGAATTGAGAGAGTTAGATTTCTCACTAGCGAGTGCTGATATATCACTCGGGCACATGAACTCTCACTCGGGCATGCTTGTGTTTCTCTGTTCTGCATGACTCTTGGCCAAACACTTGCAGTCCTTCACTTGCTAGGACTCGGGTGCAGATATTACCATCACTCGAGTACAGAACCTGTACTCGAGTGAAGTGTTGATATCTTGTTCTGACTTTGCTCTCTGTCAAACACTTTCAGTGCAACACTTTCATATGCTCGGGTGCAAAACAGCTTCATGCTCGAGTGCATCAGTAAAATTGATAGCAATTGCTCTCTGTCAAACACTTCTTGTCCAACACTTGCATGTGCTCAAGTGCAAAAGAGGTTTATGCTCGAGTGTTAACTCTGTTGCTCGACTGCATCAGCAAAAACTGACAGCAGACATCTCTAAACTTTGCCATATGCATTTGGTAACTTTGCAATCATTCTTTAGACTTGTAAAAATATACTTTGCACACAATTACCTTTTGTTATCATCAAAACTTGAAATCTAACAACCTGCACTTTCCAAAATCAAAAGAACCCAAGCCACTATGATTGATCAACTTAGATTTGGATTTTTGCAAGTCTTTACAGCATGGCCAGCTTCATTGCACCTACTACAATAACAAACCCTTTTGTCTTAAAATTGAGATTCAATCCTTTTCATTTTGGCCTTCCTGGGGGCCTTCTAGTAATTGGTAGTCGCAACAAATTTTGTGTCATTAGCTGTGTCACTGTAAGGGCTTTAGCACGTGGGCAATCACTTTGTCCTTGGTTATGTTGGCTTGTTCTTCCTCGTTTGTCTTTGATAGATTTTCCTTTGTCTATCTTGCTTCTTTGGAAAAAATAATTTTCACCACTTTAGCATTGCATCCCTTTTCCATTATCTCCATCAACAAACTTTAATTAGTTTCAATTCTATCAAGTATAACCTTTTTAAAACCTAGTATGGAAGATAATTGCATAATACAAATGGCACAACTGAACAATTATGGTAGGAAAAATATATACACACACATTAATGTACACTGACACTATGTATGTTTCCATCTTACAACTAGTACCTTTTCCTCACTTTCTTTTTCTACAGAAAAAAGAGTAAGACGGTCTGTATGTTACTGAAAAAAGTGGCAGTCAGAAGCAAGAATGTTCTCTCTCCCTTCTACAATGGCACTAATCTCTCTTCGATCAAATATCTACGTTTAAACAAGCTATCAGTTTAACTTGATCAGTACAGCAAACAAGTAGTGTCAATTTAAGAACTTCTACGTCAGCCATAACTCATTCCATTTATAATAGTTATTGGCATGAAAAAACTAGGTTTTCTAAGCTTCCTGGTTTCTAGCTTGAGGTTGTATTATATTTATGCAAAAAAGAAAAATTCTTCAAATAGGGAAAAGGATAATTTCAAACTCAACTGTATAGTTTTTCACGCTTTAAAATTTAGATTGATAGATTAACACAGCACTCAAAATGACACTTAAGCCTGGTTTAGTTAGACTAGATTAGCAGTACTTCTTGCAAGTATGAATAAGATATGTAATAACTTACACATAATAATAGAAGTGAACTTGTGAAGTTTGAAAAAGCAAAAAAAAATAACAATAAAGGACAACACTTTAGTGTTGGCCAAGGAATAAAGTTTAAAATAACAAAGAACCAGGCTTTTACTTCAATCAAAAGTATTACTTCCATATAAAAAATATAAAAGACATGTCAACCAAATTGCACAAATCATTGATTCAATCCCTTTCTTGCAAGCATAAATGAAGGGAGAAAAACAATATGAAGCCCCTAGGCCTCATCAAATTAGCCCCTAGGTCAGTTTCAAAACACAGTCATTTATATCAGTATGATTTGTTGACACCATTTCTCAAAAAGTTCCTTGGAATAAAAGGGTTATAGTCTATGTGAACATACAGTTATTGAAGTGTAGAAATGTGTTGGCCTACGCTAGTTCTATTCACTTGTTGAAGTTATTTTTATGAATTGTATGAATCCTTCTCATTTTGCCAAATACTTAACTTTATCATCTATTTTTTAAGGTGCATTAGCTTTTGCAGATCTTAAGAAAGTTTAAGCATGAAAATATCATTCAAATGCTTGATTCCTTTGAAAGCCCGCAAGAGTTTTATGTTTTCATAGAATTTGCACAAGTACACATTTTCTATCATTTATTTCAATGGCCTTTTGACTATTAGTGACACTAGCTTTCAATTCTAAAACAGTTGCTCATTGAGTTGTACACCAGTATGTACAACTAGTTGATAATTGACAAGGTTATTATGGATACTAAGAATTGCTAGTTTTATTTCTTCATTGGCATGGAGAACTATTTGAGATTCTTGAGGATGATAAATTCCTTCCTGAAGAATAAGTTCAAGCAATTGCAAAGCAATTGGTATTTAATTCTTTTAAAGAATCCACTTTCTGTCTATTAATTTCAAATTAATAATGCTTTTGGCTATGGATTTTGTTTAGACTGCAATATTTTTTCATTTTTGTTTTCCATTTGTATCATGCAGATGACAGCATTATATTACTTGCACTCTAATAGCATCATACATCTAGATGCAGCAAGTTGAGTATGGAAGAAAAAAGAGAACTTATCTATGAGATATCCAAGTCCTAGGGAGCATCAGACATGTTACAATCATGGAGTTGACAAGAGATTTTGAAAATTCTGTTTGCAGTGATGGGTAAAGAAAGGAAGTATACTGGCTTGACAAAGTTGAAAATCATAGAAAAACTTTTAAAAATTGTCTCTGAGAAGAAATTTGGAAACCAAGAAATTACAACAGATCTTGAACCACTCCTAGAAATCAAAAAATGCTGCAACAATATGGTTAAAAACCAATAGTTGAGCCATAACGTCAAATCCCGAATACAACGTAAAATAATAAATTCATACATACAAATTCAATCACACAAGTTTAAACAAAAAAAAATTAAACCAATGACACACTCAAGTTTACCTTCAAAAGATGAATCCATAACAATTTCTACTCAACAATGAGAAATAGCTTGACAAATTAACACTTAACCCAATACCTTCTTCGCATTCGCAAACCTAGAAATTACAAATTTAGAGATTAATTAAATAGACGACAAGAAAATAAAAACAAAAGGACCCAAAAAGGGAAATAAAAGGAAACAGAGAAGACATCAGGGGAATGAAATAAGGAGTACCTAAGAAGGGACGAATGAAATTGTAGGGAAAAAGAAGAACCCATGAATTGAAAACTCCTCCACAATCACTCTTTGTATGCCTTAAGGGCCATTGTTTGTAGAAGTTTTGGGGAGAGAGACGAACCTCGCCACAACTGACAGACGAACCTTACCACAGCTTATCCATGAATGACGGAAGATCACATTTATTTACTTGGCTACCGGCCACCGAACCTCACTGTAGAGAACCCATAAACACCGTCGAACATGGTCCTACCTTCCGTTGCCCAAAGATATCGCCTTTAGGGATTGAATTTCAAATGAGGATATAAGCTCCACACACAGTTTTTTTCCCAATTCTTAAGGGTGTTTATGTCTTTTCCCAACTTGAATTTATTACATAATGGTCCCATGGGACTTGAGAGTAATTTCAGAATTTCCTGGGACCATTTCTTCGTATATTTCTTTCCTTGGGACTATAGTGTAATTCTCCCAATAAAATATGATTTGTTTAAATCAAAGGACCTTTTTTTGCCTTGGGAGTATCATCAATTATGGAATCCTTAATTCTAGAAACGAAAACATAGATTTGTTTTGAATCCTTAATTCTGGAAACATTAAAGTTATACAAAATTCTTAAATCTAGAAATGAAAGAGGCTAACACTGGGGAAGGCATCACATATTTGTTGGAGTGGAGGGCTAATAGAAAGCCCTTGAGACAAAGAAGACGAGATTTGTTCTTGCTTTTAGATTTTTTAGGAGGAGAGTGATTATCAACATAGGGATGTTACAAAACGCCCACCCAAAAAATATAAATTAATAAAACAAAACAACTGTGATTTTGTCCACCATAATCAATTTCACAAGTTAATAAATTGTGTCCATACACACATACCTAGCTTGTTGCTTTATGTGCTCCAGGGATAAGGGCTATGCTTCCTTTGTTGTACAGTAGTTTCAATAGTAGTTACATGCAGGAGTAGGAGTATTTTTTTCCTTGGCTTCGCCACTTCCCATAAGGGAGATATTTGCTGTTGCAATATACAACAATTTTAAATATTTAAAATGTGTGTATATATATAACACATTAATGTGTATAAAAATAAATATTAAATGTATAATTAATACAAATAATATTGAGACTACAAAATAAACTTAAATATTAAACTTTAAGCTAATCATATTTTAATTTATTATATATTAATGTTGATACACACACACACACACTTATTGGAAAAAACAAGTTAGAGAGCAATGAAACTCTTTTGAGAGGAGAGAGGAGACTAGGAGAGGACAATAAAATTATTTTACCCATATTTTGAAATTCTAAATTGGGTTAGTAATTTAATTAAAGATTTGTTAAATTTACCAACTTGATTTAGAATTTTTCTATTTCAAGCAGCTTTATATGGGATTTTCCCTAAAAGTTGTATGGTTTTTAGCTATTCAATAACATAAAAGACAAAAAGTATATGACTTCTAGCCATATAATAAGAAATCAAATGAATATGGCTTCTGGCCATAATATATTAAAATAAGAAATCAAAGTGATATGACTTCTATTCATATAATCTCATAATAGGAGATTAAAGTAATATGGCTTTTGGCCATACTAAAATAAAAATATCAATAATATAAAAGAACTTATAAATGAGATTAAAATAAGATATAAAAATAATAACAATATGCAATCTTAGTTATAAAACCGGATGTTTTAAACAATCGGTAAAAGAGTCTCTTTAATTTCATATAATGACTTAGATTATCATTGATAGATCAAGATCAAATAAAGATACAGTAAAAAAAAGTAATGGAAATTGTTAAAGTAACTTTGAGATAAATATACCTTTGTTAGAGTTATAATGCTGATAACGTGTTATAAAAATAAAAAAAATATGGGATAAGAAAGCAAGAAATAAGAGAAGAGAAAATCCAAGAGAGAAAGATGGGAGTAATTCTCATTTAGTTTTTTGTGTTTCTTGTGTTCACAATCCTTACACAAGGCTCTATTTATATGCCTCCAAGAGTCACCACTAAGGGTCACCACTAAAATACAATGAATGGTACAATTAATTAATACAGATGAATGCACACTATTTGACCCTTCATATTATTCATGTATCTAAATGTAAATTAAATGACATTTTAGTTTCCCAACTACTATTCATGAATGGTGACTAGAATATGAGAAGTCAAGAGTCAATAAACATCCACATAATTAATATATTCATAACAAAGATAAGATTGATAGATTTGTGAGTTTGTTTTTTTTTTTTGATAACATTGAAAAACAATAAACAAATTAGTGCTATATCATAACATAAAGCATCAACCAAGAAATAAGGTGGGGCCACAATAAAGTTACAGCACCCAAAGCCATCCTAAGAGAAAACTTCACTAGATCATCCACTACAGAATTCACATCCCGACAACACTATTCTATAGAAACTTCTAAGTTACGTGAAATGAGCTGAGAAATCTCCACTAATAAATCAGCATGAACATGAGTATCATCCTACCCTGTATTAACCAGGTCTACTACCTGTCCATAATCATATTCAACTACTACTCTCCTCTAACTCGAATCCCACGCATGCTTCAATCGCATAACGATACCCCATATCTCTGCTTGTAGTCCACTTCCACGTC
This sequence comes from Inga leiocalycina, assembly GCA_963242795.1. Taxonomy (NCBI): domain Eukaryota; kingdom Viridiplantae; phylum Streptophyta; class Magnoliopsida; order Fabales; family Fabaceae; genus Inga; species Inga leiocalycina. Next base: position 45,805,664 of record OY725321.1, on the reverse strand, counting down.
CTAAATGAAGCATGAAACCTCCCAATACACCTCCTTCATGATTTCTAACTATTCCTTCACAACCTGCCATACTTCCATCATAATGGCATGCCCCATCAACATTAATATTTATCCAACCACCATACAGTGGTTTCCATACAGAATCTTTCTTTATCTACAAACTTGATTGATATAGCTGGGCGCTCGACCATTGTACTTGAGCATATACCTGTGCCAAAATTTGTATACTTCCTGCCATTTTTCCCTCAAAGGCTTGTGAGTTCTAGTTTAGCCAAAGTTATCGACATAGCAACGCAAAACACGTTAGCCAACTCACCTCCAGGCCCTATTCTTTCAAAGATAAGTTCCATTCAAACCATGTCCATATATCATTTAACCCAAAAACTCTGTTTAAAAGATGAGCTAGTACCAACCTCTTCCAATAAAGCTTAGCCACCCTATAATCCCAAAGGACATGCATGATACCCTCTTAATTCCTATCACACACACCACAACTCTACCTACCTTGCAAACCTTTAGCTATACGTAAAGAATTTGTCATAAGACGTGCCCTAGCTACAAGCCACATAAAAGTTTTGCACCATTGTGGTGTTCTCAACTTCCAGATTTTCCTCCACAAATTTCAATAGCAAGGTACTTGATCTATACTTATGATTTTATATGCTGATTCGATAGAAAAATCCCCCGTATTTGAGGGTTATCATATAGGTATATTTTCTGACTCTTGCTTTACCATGGGTGATACACGATTGATGGCTTGAAGAACATGTATCAGAAGGAAAGACTTAAATTTCCCCCATTACCAACTACTTGTTGGTGTAACATATTCACAAACACTATCCCCTTTAATGCCTTCTAGAAGATCCAGGATACAACATGAGATCAATTTTTCACAATATGGGAGCCATTTGTCATTCTAAAATTGCACATGTTTGGCCATTACCAATTTTCCATCCTATACCTCATTCCATTTTCCCCCATATATTTCTAATCCCATTCCATGCATTTGACTCTTATTGACGTACATAGACCTTGGGTATGATGTCACCACCACATTGATACTTTTCTCTCATGAACTTTACCCATAGTGCATCCCTTCATCTTACTAAACCCAACTCAAGTTTCATCATAAAGGCCTCATTCTATTTTTGAGCATGCCACAACCCCAACCCACCTGTATCTTTTCTAGTACACACATCTTCCCAAGTAACCAAATGAGGTTTCCTATTCATCACTGTACTACCCCAAAAAATCCACGGCATTGTTTATCGATTTTGTCACAAGTAGCTTTTGGCATCCACGAGGATTGCATAGCATTATTTGGTATTACAGACATCACAGATGATACTAGAGTATGTCTTGCAGCTATAGAAAGGCAGTTTGCTTTCCAACCTTTCAATCTTTCTTCGATTTTATTTAGTACAAACTGGTAAGTGCCCTTCGAAACACGTTCATGATGCATAGGGATGCCAAGATATTTCCCAAGATCCACGATAGGAGTGAATCCTAGGAAAGCACTAATTTTTGCTTTCCTAGTATATCCAACATTGTTAGAAAAAAATATCTTGGATTTGTCAATGTTTTCCTTTTCTCCAGAAGCACCACAGAAGTCATCCATACAAGCCTTACAAAAAGATGCCTGATCTAGAGAAGCTTCCGCAAATAAGATTAAATCATCAGTGAAGAACAAATATGGGACTGCAGTACTATTTTCTTTAATCGAAATGGAATCCTATTCTCTGAAGGCACTTATTCTGTATCAAGTGCACTAGCTTTTCCATTACTAGGACAAAAAGAGGTGATATAGGGTTACCCTGTCGAACACCCAGTGTAGGTTTGAAGCATGGACCCGGCTCACCATTCCACATGATTCTCATCTCTACAAATTTTAAACAGTAATTAATTAACTCAGTAATTTTTGTTGATAACCCTAACTCCTTCAAACATGCTTCAATAAAGTCCCACAGCACCTTATCATAGGCTTTCTCCAAATCAATTTTAAGTGCCATGAAACCCTTCTTCTTTCTAGTATTCTTCATAGAATATACATTTTCTTGTGCCAAGACAATATTATCTGAACTCTGCCTTCCTGTAACAAAGCTATACTAATTAGGTGCGATAATTATGGGCATAACTAGCTTCAATTTGGTTGCTAGCATCTTAGTGATGACCTTATATATGACATTACAGAGACTAATTGGACAAAAATCTCTATTTGTCTGAGGAATATCAGCTTTTGGGATCAAAACAATATTTGTGCTATTAAACTTCCAAAACTCCATCAGGTTAGTGAAAACCGTTTAAGCCAATTCCACCATAAACTTTCATATTTGTGCTATTTCTCGCCCAAAGATGTTGTACCTTGGCCACCAAATATGTTGGATCTACCATTAGGCCTTAAAGTTTAACAATAAGAGCATTTCGCCACTACTTTGCTAACCTTTCCTTCTAAGCCTGAGGAAATACAACATTCGGCCCCATATCAGTCATTTCCACCGAGACCCTTTACTTCCGGTTGTCATCACTCCACTACTCTTCTTCTTTTTCAGCCTGAGGAAATATGACATTGAGTTTTTTAGATCATTGATAAATGATAATGATATAAAAAGATATAAATAATTGATAGTAAGATTATTTGATTATCTTGTTATTAATTGGTTTGTTAAAATTAAATATTCTCATTATTTTATTTTGTATATAAACAACAATTATCTCTTAATGGAATTTTTTTTACAAACTAACAATATGGGGGAATCCAAAAAAATGTTTATTGAGATTCTTTTTATTTTTAGAGATATTAAACCTTGAAATATATCATTGATTTAATTCTTGACTTCGCAGGTGATTTTTTGGAAGTGATTTTTTGGAAGATTAGTAGAATTTTGTGTGGTTTGCTTGGTGGCTTCTGCTCTACACTCAGTGATAGATCATAGTATTTTGTTTGTTTGAACTATTAAGTATTTTTCCTTAATTTTTTTTACACGGTAGTGTTTTTACTTTTTATTCTCGATATTGAGAAGCAAAATCTAGATAAATATTTGGTGAATAAAGAAGCTAAAAAATCCGTTCGCTCCAAAAAAAATCTTTTGAAATTGGTCAACGATTCTATGAGCATATATAAAAATTTTAATCACTAGTTATATATATATATATATATATATATTGGTAATTTCGCAACTTTTTTGTTTCCCTAATTAGGCCCTATGATTCTATTTGAATGCATTCACATGTTGGTTAATACTTTCAATGCTATGATATTATGAGTAAATGTTTATACTAAAATTGCAAGATAAAATTGATTAAATGTTGAATATACAGAGATGATGAGTTTAGATAATCTTAAGGCCCGTTTGGTTTAATTACAAACTCTAATATCCCAAATTTTGATTAAGGGTTAAGGACTCCAAAAGTGGATGTGATTATTGATAAATAAACACTTTTGGAAAATACGATGTGAATTGTGGTTTGAATGTGTTATGAGCAGTGCTGAAACCCTGAATTTAAGGTTAATTGTGAATTAACATCTAAATTGACTTAAAATAGAGGAAGCGCACAGATTATGGTGATATGGAATGATAAGATGTGCTTGGTGGTGATTAGTGAAAATTGCCATAATCACAGGCAAAATGGGAAAAAGGAAAGCTACCGACTGATTGGTCAATTACTGAAGAGGAAACTCATTAGTAACTTGAAGATCAATGGTTGTAATTGATTGTTAAGAGATCAAGAGGGTGGAATCATGTGTGTTTGTGCTCATGTGAACTTATAGATGATGTTCCAAGATGTTGACAAGTGTCAATATGAGAGCTATTGCCTGGGTCAAATTTTCAAACACTCTTCCCTCTCTCCTCTTCTTGTAAAGTCGGCCAAGAGGGCCTTTTCATGCCTAAAATCTGCTCCAACTTCATCATCTCATTCTCTCTCTCTCTCTAAAGCTTCCATGGACGTCTAAAGCAAGAAGGAAAGAGAAAGGAAAAAGGTAAGATTTGGCTTGTTTGATGAACTCTTTGGCTCAAATCATCTTCTATAATGTTGTTTATAGTGATGAAGCTTCATCTTTATGGTTTTAGATTTATTAAAGAAGGTGTTTAAGTGCTTGAAGAAATAGGAAAGTAGAGGAATCAATAAAATATGTTGGGAAAGGGGAAGAGGCGAGTATTTGATGCCTTTTAACCTAAGTATTGTGATCATTGGTTAAGTTTTGTGAATTGTGAATTTTCCCTGATTTTCATGTGATTTTGGATTGGAAGAATTGAATGGTTTATTGTGTTGGGAATGGTGTTATAGTGTGTTTTGATGTCATTGGAATTGGTTTGGAACTTTGGAATGGAAAGGATTTCAATGTTGAATTTGGTATTGTGACATGTTGTAGTTAAGTTGTAACATTTCAATGTGATGTGAATTTGATTGATTGGGTGTTTCCAATGGATTCCTTGTGAAATTTGTTTGGGGAGAGTGTTTGTTGTGAAATTGGAACCATTGGGAATAATTGTGCAAAACTTGGAATTCTATCCATTGAAACTCTGTGCTGAGCAGTTTGTTTGTGTGGATGTTTTAAATGGGCAAATGGTGTCTAAAAATTCTGAAACTTTCCCATCTTAAAGTTCACATGCCAAGCTTCAAAATGGACAAATAATTCATGTCATTTCATTTTGTGAGATGGGAGTAATGATTTTCCAAAGTTTAGGGTTAAAACTGGAATCTGTTTTGGAGCAATATTGGATTTTGTGCAATTCTATATTTTTGTGGAGATGGACAACCTTGATTCATATTTTTCCTGTATAGAGGACTTAAATATCTTTCATTTTAGGCTTTGGGATCACCTCATTCCAATTTTTCTAGAATTAGTTATGATTTTTTGAAGTTCAACCAAGAAACAGGATTTTCTTGGCCCCAGCCAGATGTTCTTCGTCATAACCCAAAAGTTTCTGAGCTATTTTTGGCCGTTGCCAAATAATTCTTGGCCACGGCCAACTTTCAAAAATCAACATTTTGAACTTCTAAAAAGTGGTTTTGATATAGTTCTTCCCAAACCCTTTAGGCATGTGTTTAGGCTTCTAATAGCCATATAAAGGTCTTAAATGATAACCAACTTTAGTGTTTGGAAATTGAGGAATGGGAAAAAGGAATAACCCTATGTCCTTGATTTTGGTTATAGGATTCGATATCTACCCTGATTGTGAGTAGCTTGTGCCGGAGCACAACTAGAAAGAACAAGGTAGTGACGCTTTCCCTTATACTATGTGTGATTATATTGTATGTATGTGATATCGTTGTTTTGTGATGGTATCGAATGTGGTGAAGTTCATTGTGTATGTGAAAGCCGAAAGGCTATTTGTGAGCCGTGAGTCTATATGGACTACAACGTGTGATTGTCAGTATGATCGGTCAAGGGAGTCACGTTGGTCATCTCTACCCCGGCCGTTGATATACCATTGTGAATGTGCATGCGGGAAAGGCAATGTGTATGTGCATATGTGAATGATGGGTAGGGAATGTGTATATGTGATAGCTTGTGTACGCTGTATTCGTGTTGTTTGATGATTTACTGCATGCTATATGATTATGTGTTGTATGTGAGATTTGTTACCTCTGGTATTCTTTTGAATCTCATTCTTTCCATTGACTAACCTTCAGACAGGGCAAGAGACTCTAAAGGGAAGCAGACAGCCAAGGGCGGCTAGGACATTCGTAGGGTTGTAATCCTCGTAGTTGGTTATTAAAGTTAGGTTAGGATAACTGTATATGTTGTGGATGTATATTTAGTTGTAAATTTGAAAGGATATTGTGTAATTCCCTGAATGGGCATTTGTATACCCTTTAGTTCATAGATGGAACCCGAGGTTTGCCTGGAATTATGTTGTGCACTCTGATATATAATGAATGTGATTTATCTTCGCTTGGTAATTGTATTCAAAATGTGAATGTGAGACCAGGTAAATTGAATTTTGAAAGAAATTTGTGAAAACTTCACTGTAAGGATGGGATTAAAAATGAGTTTTGATTATTCGTTGGTCTCTAATTCATTTTAATCACGTATTTCGAATCATAAATATGAAGGGTGTTGCATTTATGGTATCAGAGCGGTAGTTCCTGGCAAGTATAAGAATTTGCTAGGATAGCTCCCTTAGTGTTGTCCGTATGGACAGAAGATAACCTCTGACAGTCGCGAGTATGTACATGTATGTTTTGTTGTGGTGGATATATTGAGATCTGTGGATTTTGTGTATACATCATCTATTATTCTGATATGGCCAATCATTGTAGAATTGAAAGATATAATGGCTTGCCTGAAAATCATACATGTAGACCTAGAGGTGGAGGTAATTAATGATGATCCACCGGATCCTTTGTGGGAGATGATGGGTCTGATTAGAAAACAAAGGAAAATGATTTCCAAGTTATGTGATATGAAGGTTCTAGGTTTTATGATGAACCTAAACGTTGGGTTAAAAACCCTAGGCGGTATGATATTACCTGCCAGAGATGTTAAGGTGGATTTACGTGTCTTAAGACCCTAAGACCTAGAGGACTAGTGTGCTTGAGGCTGGCAGGGATACTTGAACTTGTGTTGGAGTTAATGGTGCTCCATGGAAATGAGAGAAGTGATTTTTCAGTTCAACTGAGGTTGAGGTTTTAAGAATTGAAGTAGGATATAAGGATCAAACTCAATAGTTGAGATGATCCTTAGGAATTTGACTTGACCTGAATGGTCTGAGGTACTTGGAAGGGGTACTAAGTGAATTGAAATATGTATCAGGTATCTCGAGGTTGCTAATTGTTAACTTAGCACGGGAAAAGAGTTATTATACGAAGGATTCTGATAGGAGAGGGCTACCTACAGAGAGTTATGATCAAAGAGGGCTACCTATGGAGAGTCTTGATCGGAGAAGGCTATTTACGGAGAGTTCTAATCGGAGAAGGTTAGCTACAGTGAAATCTGATATGAAAGGGCTACTTATGGAGAATGCTAACCGAAGGGGCTGACCAATCAGTTGACTAAGTGAAGCATCAAGTATAGTACTGAAGTATGGAGCCACTGTGATGACGAACCTTAGTGTGGAGCCGCCGTGACAACGAACCCTAGTGTGGAGTCGTCGTGACAATGAACCCTAGTGTTCTACCGCCTTGACAACGAACCGTAGAGTGCAATCACCATGATGTTGAATCGTAGAGTAGAGCTGTGGGAGTGTTGGCTCTCAACAATATATTGGTTATGGCTTCTAGAAAAAGAACTTCGGGGCCTTGTTATCGTGTAAGAAGGGGGTCTTGGAGGATCCCAGTATAGTGAAAGGATCAACTGTTGTTCCAATGTGAATGATGTGAGAAAAGCTCACAGGGGCTGAAGGAGAAATTGTTAATGGTACTAATGTTAAATGTACCTAATCCTAGTTGGATTTATGGTGTATTGTGATATGTTGTGAATAAGCAAGGGTATGGGTGTGCCCTACCCAGCTTGATTGATAGTATGTATTGTGATCTGAATAGGCTGAGATTGAGGTATGACTTGTGCAGTAAATCAGAGCTAGTTCAGCTAATGGCGAATTCGATTACATGATTGGGGGTTCTCATTTGTGAGGTCACTTACCCTGGCATGACCGGCATGGCTAGCCACCAAGCTAGTTGCACTGGTGTTAACCCAAGGCCAAAAGGCGGTGTGTAAAATTGAGTCTGCAATGAAGTTATATGTATATTTGTTTGAGTTGTTTTACCACACCAATAGTCCTACAGTAGCTAGCAACGGTTTGGGTGATTGCAGTGTGCATCTCCGGCGGTGAAAGAGGATGAGGGTGGGGTGTGACAATGTATATTTCCATTCCAATAGTCCTCTGGTAGCTAACAATGGTTCAGGTGATTACGGTATGCTTCCTCGACGATGAAAGAGGATGAGAATGGAGTATGACCATGCTAATAGTCCTCTGGTAGCAAACAATGGTTCGGGTGAGAGCTGTGTGCATCCCTGGCGGTTAAAGAGGATGAGGGTGGTGTTAGGAGATTAAGACTTCCAATCGGCCGCCTAGATAGAAGAGACTGAGATTCTAAGTGGGTCGTTATGTAGGGTGCTTCGGATAGAAGAGATTGAGATTCTGGAGTGGCCCGATGTGATTGTGAATGCTTAAAAGTCCCGGTTGCCACTAGCAAAGTCACTGGTAGGTGTATGGGTGAGGGTAGCACCGTTAAAGTTGATACGCTAAAGTGATATTATGGTTAATGCCCAAAAGTCCCGGTTACCACTAGCGGAGTCACTGGTGGATGTACGGTGAGGGTAATGTTGTGAAGTTTTGCAAACAGCGAAGCTAAGGTATATGTGATTACAGCGAAAACTATCGTTATACAGCGCAAGCTGTCGTTATTGCTATTACAGCGGAAGCTGTCGTATTGTGTATACAATTATGAGTGTTGTCGTTTATACGTAGTGAATATATGGTACTTTGAGTTACTCATGGAAAGAGTGTTTAAATTGAGCAGAGTGGTAGCATGTGCCTCCCAACTGCATGCGATGATTGTGCTACTGCAATGAGGGTATACGTGCAGTGATGGCGATTTGTCATGATTGTGCATATTGGCGATTACTGCTGGCGGCTATTGTGTTGTGCGATAATGGTGTTTTCCACCAATCATACGTTGTGATGATTACATTTGTTTGGCAATTGTGTTTTGTTGATATGTGTGTTAAGTTATGGCATTATTGCCGTTATAGGGTGGTGGTGGAGTAGTAGTGCAACCGCTAAATTCCCAAGTGGTGTAACAAACTTCGAGGACGGAATTTATTATTACAGGAAAAGAAATGTAATATCCCAAATTTCGATTAAGGGTTAAGGACTCCAAAAGTGGATATGATTATTGATAAATAAACACTTTTGGAGAATACAATATGAATTGTGGTTGGAATGTGTTATAAGCAGTGACGAAACCCTGAATTTAAGGTCAATTATAGATTAACATCTAAATTGACTTAAAATAGAGGGAGGGCACATATTATGGTGATATGGAATGATAAGATGTGCTTGGTAGTAATTCAGTGAGAATTGCCATAACCAGGGGTGAAATGGGAAAAAGGAAAGCTACCGACCGATTGGTTAGTTACTGAAGAGGAAACTCATTAGTAACTTGAAGATCAATTGTTGTGATTAATTGTTAAGAGATCAAGAGGGTGGAATCATATGTGTTTGTACTCATGTGAACTCATGGATGATGTTCCAAGATATTGACAAGTGTCAATATGAGCACCATTGCCCGGGTCAAATTTTCAAACACTCTTCCCTCTCTTGGGAAAGAGGAAGAGGTGAGTATTTGATGCCTTTTGACCTAAGTATTGTGATCATTGGTTAAGTTTTGTGAATTGTGAATTTGCCCTGATTTTCATGTGATTTTGGATTGGAAGAACTGAATGGTGTATTGTGTTGGGAATGGTGTTATAGTGTGTTTTGATGTCATTGGAATTGGTTTGGAACTTTGGAATGGAAAGGATTTCAATGTTGAATTTGGTATTGTGACATTGTGTGACATGTTGTGGTTGAGTTGTAACATTTCAATGTGATGTGAATTTGGTTGATTGGGTGTTTCTAATGGATTCCTTGTGAAATTTGTTTGGGGAGAGTGTTTGTTGTGAAATTGGAACCATTGGGAATAATTGTGCAAAACTTGGAATTCTATCCATTGAACTCTATGCTGAGCAGTTTGTTTGTGTGGATGTTTTGAATAGGCAAATGGTGTCTAAAAATTCTGAAACTTTCCAGTCTTAAAGTTCACATGCCAAGCTTCAAAATGGACAAATAATTCATGTCATTTCATTTTGTGAGTTGGGAGTAATGATTTTCCAAAGTTTGGGATTAAAAGTGGAATCTGTTTTGAAGCAGTGTTAGATTTTGTGCAATTCTGTATTTTTGTGGTGATGGATAGCCTTGATTCATATTTTTCCAATATAGAGGACTTAAATATTTTTAATTAGGGTTTGAGATCACCTCATTTTGATTTTTCCAGAATTAGTTATGATTTTTTGAAATTCAGCCGAGAAATAGGATTTTCTTGGCCGTAGCCCAAAAGTTTCTGAACTATTTTTGGCCATTGCCAAATACTTCTTGGCTGCAGCTAACTCTCAAAAATTAGCATTTTGCACTTTTGAAAAAGTGGTTTTAACATAGTTCTTCCTAAACCCTTTGGACATGTGTTTAGGCTTCTAATAGCCACTTAAAGGTTTTAAATGATAACCAACTTTAGTGTTTGCAAGTTGAGGAATTAGAAAAGGGAATAACCCTACGTCCTTGATTTTGGTTATAAGATTTGATAATTGGAAAGAACAAGGTAATGACGCTTTCCTTTATAATATGTGTGATTGTATTGTATGTATGTGATATCATTGTTTTGTGATGGTATCGAATATGGTGAAGCTCATTGTGTATGTAAAAGCTAAAAGGCTATTTGTGAGCAGTGAGGCTATGTGGATTACAGTGTGCGCATGTCAGCGTGAGCCGTCTAGGGAGTGACGTTGGTCATCTCTACCCCGGTCATTGATATACCATTGTGAATGTGCATGCTGGAAAGGCAATGTGTATGTGCATATGTGAATGCCGGGTAGGCAATATGTATATGTGTCAGCTTGTATACGCTATATTCGTACTGTTTGATGATTTACTGTATGCTATGTGATTATGTGTGGTATGAGAGATTTGTTACTACTGGGATTCTTTTGAATCTCATTATTTCCATTGACTAACCTTCAGACAGGGCAAGAGACTTTAAAGGGAAGCAGACAGCCAAGGGCAGCTAGGACATTCGTAGGGTTGTAATCCTGGTAGTTGGTTATCAAACTTAGGTTGGGATAACTGTATATGTTGTGGATGTATATTTAGTTATAAATTTGAAAGGATATTGTGTAATTCCCTGAATGGGCATTTGTATACCCTTTAGTTAATACATGGAACCTGGGGTTTGCCTGGAATTGTGTTGTGCACTCTGATATATAATGAATGTGATTTATCTTCGCGTGATAATTGTATTTGAAATGTGAATATGAGACCAGGTGGATTGGATTTTGAAAGAAATTTATGAAAATCCCACCGTAAGGATGTGATTGAAAATGAGTTTTGATTATTCGTTGGTCTCTAATTCATTTTAATCACGTATTTCGAATCATAATTACAAAGGGGGTTACACAAACCCTCCTAGTAATGCGATGAATTGCAATGCAATGGATATTACCATTAATATATTTGGTTTGTTATTAATAAGATAGGGATAAATTATTTTTTTATGTTTAATTGGAATTTAAAAAGTCCAAAATGTCCCACAGACAAAAACATCCCCAATCATCTTCTTCCTCAACCAAAATTCCCAAAATTAGCGTTAATCATGTTCTCGGCAATATCCGCACATCTTCAACGAAACAAAACTGAGAATCACCATAACAACAAAGGAACATGTGAAAATTGAAAAGAATGACCCAATAATCATTACAGCTGTAATACCCCGAATTCTGAGACTTGAGGCTAGAGAATAAGCCTGAAATAAGTGGATTGCTAAGCCCCGGTTTCGCAAGATCCTAAATTGTGATTAAGGGTTAATGACTCCAAAAGTGGATGTCAATAGTGATAAATGAACCCTTTTGGAGATTATGGTGTGAGTTGGCACCCGATGTGATTCGTATGTGCTGTGAGCAGTGCCAAAACCCTGTATTTAAGCTCAATTATGGATTAACATCTAAATTGACTTAAAATAGAGGGAAGGCGCATACTGGGGCTAAATGAAAAGATGTGAAGTGTTGGTGGTGATTCAAGAGGAATTACCATAATCAGGAGCAAAACGGTAAAGTTACCGACCGATTGATCGGTTACCGAAGAGGAAACTCATTGGTAACTTCAAGATCAATGGTTGAGATTGATTTGTGTAATAGATCAAAGGGTGGAATCATGTGTGCATGTGCCTATGTGAGCTCATGGAGGATATTGCAAGATGTTGACATGTGGCACTTTTTGGACCCTTGGATCAAGTCAAATGTTCAAAGTTTGCTTTTTCCTCTTCCCTCTCTCTATTAGGTCGGTTTGTGGCTCCAAAAACTGAACATCATCTTCATCATTTTCATCTTCATACTTCTCTCTCTTGTTCTTCATTTCGCCTAGCTCAAGGAAGAAAGAGAAAACTAGAGGTGAGATTTTGGTTGGCTTCTTGTCCTCTAATGCTCTAATGTCCTTCTATAAAGTTGTTCATAGTGATGAGAGCTTCATCTCTATGGTTTTAGATTCTTGATTGAAGGTGTTTGATGGCTTGAGGAAATTTGGAAAGATGGAGAATCAAAGAATTGGTTTGGGAAAGAGGAAGAGGTGAGTATTTGAAGCCTTTTGATCTAAGTTTTGTGATTTTTGGATGAGTTTAGTGAATTTCGAATTTTGCCCTGATTTTCATGTGATTTTTGATTGGATGAATTGGGTTGTGTTTTATGTTGAAAATGGTGCCATGTTGTGGTATTTAATCATTGGAATTGGTTTGAATTGGATTGGACACAATGGTTGCAAAACTGGAAATTCTGTCCAGTGAGAATTCTGTCTGGGCAGTCTGTTTGTGTTGCCGTTTTGAATGGGCAAATGATGTTATAAAATTCTGAAACTTTCCAGTCTTGAAGTTCACATCTTAAGCTTCAAAATGGACATATAACTTGTGCCATTTCGTTTTGGGAACTGGGAGTTATAGCTGTCCAAAGTTTGAGGTCGAAAATGGATTCTGTTTTGGGACAGTCTTGAATGTTTGGGAATTCTGTATTTGTGTGGTGATTTCCAGTAATGGCCAGTATTTTTCCTGTGTAGAGGACTTGAATAGCTTTCATTTGGCTTTGGGATCACCTCATTTCGATTTTTGTGGAATTAGTTATGATTTTTGGAAGTTCAGCCAGAAACTGGATTTTATTGGGCCGCGGCCCAAGGATGTTGGGCCGCAGCCCAAATGTTTCTGTGCGTCTCTGGACAGCCTTGGGCCGCAGCCCAAGGATTGTGGGCCGCGGCCCACCCCCAAAAATCAGCATTTTGGACTTTTAAAAGGTGATCTTTGGTCAAGTGTTTCCCAAGCCTTTAGGCATATGTTTAGGCTTTGATTAGCCACCTAAAGGTGTTAAATGATAACCAACACTAAGTGTTTGAGAGTTAAGGAATTGGAATAGAGAATAACCCTATGTCCTTGCTTTGATTATAGGGTTGATGTTCGCCCTGATCGTGGTCCGGTATTTGTTCTGATCGTGAGTAAGCGGAGCTGGAGCATACGTGGAAAGAGTGTAGGGAACTTACCTCTTTTGCATGCTTTGATATTTGTGTTTGTGTTTTGATGCATGTATTGCTTTGCTTGATTATGTGAAACATGTATGAATGATTGTAGCTCTGTTTCTAGTTATGCTATGGCCATGAGTATGTTGTTGAAACATTGAGCACGCAGATATGTCATTATGTGAGCATGAGATATGTATTGCAAGCATGTCATGCATTAAACACATATCATACATGCATATAGGTATCTGTTTCCTACTGAGATTCTCTAGAATCTCACCCTCCCCTATCCACCATTTCAGACAGGGTATGTAGATCGAGGATGGAGCAAGCAGTCAAGGGTGGCTAGGGCTCCCATTGGAGTTTGGTTGTGATAGTTGGTTATCATAAATGGAATTGTTCGTATTCATATTTGGATAAAGGTTGTATATATATTGTGAAATATATGTTTGGATGAGAATATTTGATTATGTATTCGGAATGAGTTCTTAGTTATTCGTATATGTCTTTAAGAGGATTTGTGTAATCCCCATATGAGGGCTTGTAATGGGCAAATGCGCCCTATGAAGCTTGAGTTAATAAATGGAAACCGGGATTATTTTTGTGTACTCTGATTTATTATGAATGTGAGATTCCGCGTAGTAATTGTATTCGAAAAGTGATTATGAGACCAAGTTTATAAATGATTTCGAAAGGTAATTGTGAAAACCCCGTCTGGTAGATGGGTTTGTAAATTGTTATTTGTTTCTTATTGGTCTCTACTTCACTTTAATTGCGTATTTCGGATATAATTACGGCAGGGGGTTACATTTTTGGTATCAGAGCTGCAGTTCCTAGCAAGTAAAGGATTTGCTAGGATAATGACAGTAGTTGTTGTCTTAAGTTATAGGAGATGACTTTGCTTGTTGTGGTATACACATTATGGTCCCTGTTGTTTGTGGATATATGAGTTTAAGGGATGTGTGTATACATTATTTGTGTTGTGGATATGGTGAGTCAGTATAATTCGCCTGAGAATTTGAGGTGCAGACCTAGAGGTAGAGGTAATCAGACCCATCATTTGATCAGAGAACTAAGGAAAATGATTTCCTAGATGTGTGATATTGAGGTTTTAGGTTTCAGTATGAACCTAATGGTGGGGTGAGAAACCCTAGGTGGTATGATGTTACATGTAGTGACGTCATACAGAGCTTGTGGGTGTAAAGGCCTTAAGACCTAGGGGACCGGTGTGCCTTATGCTGGCAGAGATATTTGAATTTGTGTGGAGTTATAAAGATGCTCCGTAGAAATGATGAATTTGAGTTGGAGTTGATGATGCTCCGTGAAACGAGGGAAGTGGTTTCCCGATTCAATTGAGATTAAGACTTTGAGAACTAAATTGAATTGTGCTCCAAGGGTCAGACTCAATAGCTGGGCTGATTCTTAGGAGTTTGACTTGACCTGGATGGTCCATGGTACCAGGATGTGGTACTAGATTGGCATTGAAATGTGTATCAGGTATCCTGAGGTTGCTAATGTTAATCTAGCACAGGGAAAAGTGATTCTGCAGAGAATTTGAATTTAAAAGACTTACCTACGAGGATTCGGAGTGGAGAAGGCAACCTACGGGGAGTTCTGATCGGAGAGGGCTACCTACGGTGACGTCTGATCGGAGAGGCTATTTGTGTGTTTATCACCTGCGGCCCACTGGGGGTGTGTATGGCACACAGTGGGAGGACCGTGCCTTCGGGGCGGTGGAGATACGGGGGATATGTGTGAGTCCTGGGTGGTGGGTTAGCCTATGAGGGGTGAGACCAGCCAGCCCAGCCACCTGGCAGCCCCATGTACGTGAGCGGGGTGGGCACCGACGCGGGGCATCCCCTGAGGGGGGTAAAACCGGGGTGTAACAATATATATAAAAAAAAGAATTTGTGACAGCCGCCGTGACGACAAACCCTAGTGTGCAGCTACCGTGACGACGAACCTTAGTTTGCACTCGCCATGACGTTGAATCGTAGAATAGAGCTCTGGGAACGTTGGGAGTATGGGATCTCAACGAAGTGCTGGTTATGGCTTTGAATGATTCAAGTGGAATCGGGCCAAGGTCTGGCACAGATGAATATATGTTGTGAATGTTGTCAGTTGTAGTGGGAGATTCCTATGGGACTCCTGTTAAATCAACTTGACATTGTGAAAGCACAAATGAGGAGAAAGACCTCAGAGTGTGCAGCGGAAGCGTGTGAATGTGATGCTGAGAATTGTGTTGAGCAGAAGCTGAAGTTTGCAGAAAGTGCAATGTGTTGGTGATGGCTTCGGGAAGTAAAACTTCGAAGTCCAGAATGTGAAAAGAATTCATGATGTTGAATGTGAAGCTGTCAATATGCCTAGTTCCAGCTTGTTACGATTGTGTACTGTGAGTCCATCTCCCCGGTTGGGCCGGATCAGGTTGGTCTGGTGGGCTACGCCTGGTAGGCATAGGCTCAGGATGTGACTGATATTTGTGAGTCTCTCACCTGCGGTCGCATGGGGTGATTCCTATGGCGGAGGACCGTGCCTTCGGGGCGGTAGTTTACAGGGGACAGGCTATTTGTGAAGGCGGACGGGCCATCTGTGAAAGCCGGATAGCTCTACGAGTTATAAGGCTATGTGTATGCACTGCCACGCCAATAGTCCCTGAGTAGCTAACAACGGTTCGGGTAAAGACTGTGAGTCTTCTCGGCGGAGAAAGGGGATGAGGGTGGAGTGTAATGTGGAAGCCGAAAGGCTGTGTGTGAGCACTGCTACGCCAATAGTCCCTGAGTAGCTAGCAACGGTTCGGGTTAGACTGTGTGTCTTCCCGGCGGAGAAAGGGGATGAGGGTAGGGTGTGATTATGGATCTATTATTGTGAGCCTGAATGGCTATGTGTGTGCACTGCCACGTCAATAGTCCCTGAGTAGCTAACAACGGTTCGGGTCAAGACTGTGTGTCTTCTCGGCGGAGAAAGGGGATGAGAGTGGAGTGTGATTGTGAATCTGTGACAGTTGTGAATAAGCTGGGACTGAGGTATAGTTGTGTAGCAGAGCAGAGCTAATTCAGCTGATGGCTAATTCGACTACATGATCGGGGGTTCTCTATTTTGAGGGCACTACCCTGGCATGGCCAACCTGGCTAGCCACCATGTTGGTTGCACCGGTGTTGACCCCAGGCCGAAAGGCGGTGCGTAAAATTAGAATCTGCGATGTGTGTTGTTGTAAATGTGAACTGTGATGTGAATGCCGGAAGGGCAATTTGTATTTGTGAGACAGTGAGAAGCTGTCGTATTTTTGTAAGCTGCGGAGGCCAAGGTATTCTTGCAATGTGATTGTTGTGAATACCCAAAGAATCCCGGTCACCACTAGTGAAGTTACTGGTGAGCGTTCGGGTGAGGGTAAGGTTGTGAATGTGAATACAGCGGAAGAGATTGTGTATACAGCCGAGGCTGTCGTTTGATGTATTGAGGTTATGGTGTTTACTCCCGGAAGGGGTAACTAGATTGAGTTGAGCAGAGTGGTGGCCTATGCTGCCTAACTGCCGAGATCTTATGATATGGCTCCTGATTTAGAGCCTCCGGATATTGAGATGCACTAGCCACTCATGAATTGGAGGGCTTGCGACGATTGTGATTATGTGATTATGGTTTTGTGGCAATCGTGCGTGGAGGCGATTGTATTTGTTTGACACCATGTGGTGATGGTGTTTGTGCGGCAATCGTGAAATGGGCCGATTGCAATTTGTGGCAACTGAGTTGCATTCATTGTTGAGATTCTTGCAAGAATCGGATTTGTGGATTATCGGTTGTGTGTGGGTGGTCTATAGGAGACCATCTAATGTGAAATGAATTGTGAATCGGAAGTTGTTGTGAAGAAGCATCCGTAGTTTGTGGATTAAGTGGTTCGACAAATTTCGCGGACGAAATTTATTGAACGGGGGGAGAAATGTAATACCCCGAATTCTGAGACTTGAGGCTAGAGAATAAGCCTGAAATAAGTGGATTGCTAAGCCCCGGTTTCGCAAGATCCTAAATTGTGATTAAGGGTTAATGACTCCAAAAGTGGATGTCAATAGTGATAAATGAACCCTTTTGGAGATTATGGTGTGAGTTGGCACCCGATGTGATTCGTATGTGCTGTGAGCAGTGCCAAAACCCTGTATTTAAGCTCAATTATGGATTAACATCTAAATTGACTTAAAATAGAGGGAAGGCGCATACTGGGGCTAAATGAAAAGATGTGAAGTGTTGGTGGTGATTCAAGAGGAATTACCATAATCAGGAGCAAAACGGTAAAGTTACCGACCGATTGATCGGTTACCGAAGAGGAAACTCATTGGTAACTTCAAGATCAATGGTTGAGATTGATTTGTGTAATAGATCAAAGGGTGGAATCATGTGTGCATGTGCCTATGTGAGCTCATGGAGGATATTGCAAGATGTTGACATGTGGCACTTTTTGGACCCTTGGATCAAGTCAAATGTTCAAAGTTTGCTTTTTCCTCTTCCCTCTCTCTATTAGGTCGGTTTGTGGCTCCAAAAACTGAACATCATCTTCATCATTTTCATCTTCATACTTCTCTCTCTTGTTCTTCATTTCGCCTAGCTCAAGGAAGAAAGAGAAAACTAGAGGTGAGATTTTGGTTGGCTTCTTGTCCTCTAATGCTCTAATGTCCTTCTATAAAGTTGTTCATAGTGATGAGAGCTTCATCTCTATGGTTTTAGATTCTTGATTGAAGGTGTTTGATGGCTTGAGGAAATTTGGAAAGATGGAGAATCAAAGAATTGGTTTGGGAAAGAGGAAGAGGTGAGTATTTGAAGCCTTTTGATCTAAGTTTTGTGATTTTTGGATGAGTTTAGTGAATTTCGAATTTTGCCCTGATTTTCATGTGATTTTTGATTGGATGAATTGGGTTGTGTTTTATGTTGAAAATGGTGCCATGTTGTGGTATTTAATCATTGGAATTGGTTTGAATTGGATTGGACACAATGGTTGCAAAACTGGAAATTCTGTCCAGTGAGAATTCTGTCTGGGCAGTCTGTTTGTGTTGCCGTTTTGAATGGGCAAATGATGTTATAAAATTCTGAAACTTTCCAGTCTTGAAGTTCACATCTTAAGCTTCAAAATGGACATATAACTTGTGCCATTTCGTTTTGGGAACTGGGAGTTATAGCTGTCCAAAGTTTGAGGTCGAAAATGGATTCTGTTTTGGGACAGTCTTGAATGTTTGGGAATTCTGTATTTGTGTGGTGATTTCCAGTAATGGCCAGTATTTTTCCTGTGTAGAGGACTTGAATAGCTTTCATTTGGCTTTGGGATCACCTCATTTCGATTTTTGTGGAATTAGTTATGATTTTTGGAAGTTCAGCCAGAAACTGGATTTTATTGGGCCGCGGCCCAAGGATGTTGGGCCGCAGCCCAAATGTTTCTGTGCGTCTCTGGACAGCCTTGGGCCGCAGCCCAAGGATTGTGGGCCGCGGCCCACCCCCAAAAATCAGCATTTTGGACTTTTAAAAGGTGATCTTTGGTCAAGTGTTTCCCAAGCCTTTAGGCATATGTTTAGGCTTTGATTAGCCACCTAAAGGTGTTAAATGATAACCAACACTAAGTGTTTGAGAGTTAAGGAATTGGAATAGAGAATAACCCTATGTCCTTGCTTTGATTATAGGGTTGATGTTCGCCCTGATCGTGGTCCGGTATTTGTTCTGATCGTGAGTAAGCGGAGCTGGAGCATACGTGGAAAGAGTGTAGGGAACTTACCTCTTTTGCATGCTTTGATATTTGTGTTTGTGTTTTGATGCATGTATTGCTTTGCTTGATTATGTGAAACATGTATGAATGATTGTAGCTCTGTTTCTAGTTATGCTATGGCCATGAGTATGTTGTTGAAACATTGAGCACGCAGATATGTCATTATGTGAGCATGAGATATGTATTGCAAGCATGTCATGCATTAAACACATATCATACATGCATATAGGTATCTGTTTCCTACTGAGATTCTCTAGAATCTCACCCTCCCCTATCCACCATTTCAGACAGGGTATGTAGATCGAGGATGGAGCAAGCAGTCAAGGGTGGCTAGGGCTCCCATTGGAGTTTGGTTGTGATAGTTGGTTATCATAAATGGAATTGTTCGTATTCATATTTGGATAAAGGTTGTATATATATTGTGAAATATATGTTTGGATGAGAATATTTGATTATGTATTCGGAATGAGTTCTTGGTTATTCGTATATGTCTTTAAGAGGATTTGTGTAATCCCCATATGAGGGCTTGTAATGGGCAAATGCGCCCTATGAAGCTTGAGTTAATAAATGGAAACCGGGATTATTTTTGTGTACTCTGATTTATTATGAATGTGAGATTCCGCGTAGTAATTGTATTCGAAAAGTGATTATGAGACCAAGTTTATAAATGATTTCGAAAGGTAATTGTGAAAACCCCGTCTGGTAGATGGGTTTGTAAATTGTTATTTGTTTCTTATTGGTCTCTACTTCACTTTAATTGCGTATTTCGGATATAATTACGGCAGGGGGTTACAACAGCTTGAGGGGAGAGGGAGATTCATCAATAATTGATAATTACTAAGGTGTTGGCAACATTAATGGTTTAGATTTTAGAGGCAGAAAGCTGAAATTTAATATGCACAGAATCTTTATTAAAAAAGTTGAATTTGCATCCCTTTCTCAAGGTTTGGCCACCGTGGTTTTTTCACAAATCGAACACCCAACCGGTTTGCAAAAATCAAAGAAAATAATTAAGCAAGAAAATAATCAAAACAAAAAATCAAAGACGATAAAATCGCATAAATTTCATTCGCGCGAGTAACAAAAATAGATCTAGAGGAAGAAGATGATTTTAAAAAAATGGGTTTGATTGCACCATTTGTTTATTGTGGGCAAACTTGTATTTTCATTATGTCATTGAGGTTAAAATTGAAATTTCATCAGGTACGCCTGCAATGAGTATTCATATGGCCCCCTCTAAATATATATTATCAAAAAATGTGCAATATATTTTACCATTGTAATATGTATTACTATTAATAAGTACAACCAAACAAGCCACATATGATAATGCAATAAAGATTACCATCGCAGGCATGCAATGCGATCCAACCAACTAGGCCCTTAATAACCAACAAGTGCCGGGTGCAGTGGTAAAACATCTGACACTCCCCCAGGCGAATGAGAGTTCGAACCTGGGAGAAGCACTTGTTGGGAGGGGGAACTCACCCTTGGTGCAAAGCACCTTATAGGGGTGTGCCTAAAAAATATCCCCCGCTCTGGATTAGTCGGTTGCCCTGGGTTACCTGGTCCAGTGTTAGAAGGCCAGGGACTCAGGAAAAGGCGCCGGATACCAAGGGATTCCGGGTTAGGGGGTCAAAGGCCCTGTCTGCCTGTTGTTTACCAAAAAAAAATTTGCATTGTGATAACTCTTGATTTATGGAATAAACATTTTTATCTATTTTTTTCCGGTAAAATAAGCCCTTAAAATTTGTACCTCCTAATAATTTGTGACAATTCATCAATTTATTGGGGCACAATCACACCATTCATGAACTTTATGTTGCTTGGGAGTTTTTTTTTTTTAAACTTAAAACTAATAATTGCCTTGTATACATAGTTTTATATAGGAAAAATTAAAATAAAGAACTTAAAGAAAATAATATTTATTATAAATGACCATAAAAATTGTAATTATTTAAAAGGACCGAACATCCTCATATAAATTTAAAATTATTAAACTGTCCTTAACTAAATCTCTTATATTATCTCTTGTATTCATAATTAAAAAAATATCTAAAATTAAAACTAAAATCACCCATCATGATATAATAGATTACTTATATCATCAAGTTACCTGATTTATATTATCAAAATTATTATCAATTAAGCCTTTTTTATAAAAGCAATAGCTAAACTCATTTCAGACTTTTCAGGATATGGGATTACTTAAATTTTTTTTAATTTTATCAATATTAAATGAATTTTTTAACCGATATAAATTTCTTCTAAAACAAAATTAAAGCATATAAACTTTCTTGGTTTAACATATACGTTAAATTATAAAAGAAATTGAGTTTTATTAAAATTATATAATGATATTTTTGTTGATTTTAAAAAAAATTATAATTTTGTAAAGCTTAGAATTTGTTTAAAAAAACTTTCTTGAAGAATGTGTAATTTTTTCCCATAGATACATGTGTGAGTTGTGAAAAATGAAAATTGAGAAGACTGTTGTTTAATTTAGTAAAGCTTAGAATTTTGTAGTGGTTTTAAAAATAGAATATGGGAGGGAATGTAGAATTTTTTGGTAGGGGTATTTTAATATTTTTAATTTTATATTTAGCCCTTCTAAGTAATTACAATTTTTATGGTCCATCTCTCTAATTATCTTTTCTTCCAGATCCTTCATTCTAATTTTCCTTTTTATATATCCCTAATTTATTATAGGGAGAATTGCTCAAAAATACTTTGGAGACAAATTAATTACTAATTACTACTATGGAAGATCTGTTGCACATAACGGAAGATATTTTGCACATAACGGAAGATATTTTGCACATAACGGAAGATTATTTGCACATTTATATGGAAGATTTTTGCACATACGGAAGATGAGTTGCACAAATCGAAAGATCACTTGCATACGCGGAAGATCACTTGTACACTTGGTAGCAATCAACAATTAATTTGCCTCCTAAGTATTTTTGGACAATTCTCCCTTTATTATACTTGGATTCTGGTAAAGGAGTTAATAAGTTTTGAAACATAATTAGTGAAGTTCAACATAAATCTTGATTTGGGATAAATGTTTAACGGGTTTCGAATAATTTTAAAATAATTTGATTGGTTACTCATTGGTCAGCACATCTTTGTCTTTCTAGTTCTAGAACAATAGATTCATCCCTTCTCTTTCAGGAATTCAATGTATTTATATTATTTACTAACCATTAGTTTAGAAAATTTCTTGATTATCGTCCCGTCCTTCCCTTTCTAAGGCAGTAGTAGGTTCATCCTCTCCCTCCATGAAATTCAAAATCTCTGCTTCCGGTGGAGTTATGCATTCCAAATTCCAATTTGAAATTTCATTCTTATCACCCCTTATATAAAGATTAAGTTATCAAAAATTAAAAATTTCCAAGGGAATCATGACATTATATATTCTGTAATTAATAAGCTAAAGTGTCTCATAGCAACCACCACCAATTTTAACCTGATCCATTTTTTGCCAACTTAAACAAATTTGATGCCATGAAATTATGAAGTAATTATGGTTTTAATTAACAAATAAAACAATTAATAAAGGATAGATTTGATAAGCTGATGATGCTAATAATTGAAACGGTAATAAATTGTAGGTCGCAAGAAGTTTAAATAGAAAATTTCAAAATATTCAAATTTTTCCCTTGTTGTATTGTTATAATTTTCTGCCATGTCTTTGCTTGGAATACAAAGAACTTTTACAAAACATAATTTAAGGCTAATCATTTATATTTATTTTAGAATTGATGACAACTATATAAGGTCAATGGTTTCATTGCTTGATTTTATGTTGTCCTGACTATTTATTTATGTCTCTGGCAAAAAAAGACTATTTATTTATGTCCAAAATTTGATCCGTTAGGAATAATTGTGGGAGAAATACTGTCTTGTTGTATACCAGTAATAGGGATGGAAACAGGCTAGCCCATCTGATAGGGGCTTGCGGTCTGGCTTGTTAGAGGCCTGGTCAGGCTTGGCCTGTCAGGCTAAAAGACCAAGTCAAGGCTGATCTGAAAGCTTGTTTATCTTAACAGGCCAAGCCAAGGCTTACAAGCCTATCAGACTGGCCTGAGCCTGTTAAGGTCTTTTTTAAAAAAACAAAAAATCTGCAGATACCTCAGTAATTACGTTTCTGCCACTCCCTCTTCCCTAATTACCTAAGTGAACCTTGATTCCTAAATGAAATTATACTCCCTCCGGTCCTAAATATAAAATAAAGTTGACTTTTTTTGGAAAGATTAAGAAAGCTAAATAAATTACTTAATCATATCATATATTATGTACTTTTACATTATATATCAGTTTATTAGTCAAATTAATTAGTTTGGAGAAAAAATATAAATATAAATACTCTAAGCTAATATCATCAACTTCTTTAATTTGTCCAAAAAAAACTAACTTTATTTTTTATTTCATATTTAGGATCGGAAGCAGTATCTCACATTCTCATTCCTTCAGACTCCGGATCCGTTGGTGACTCGGCGTTGATCCACTCCACTGTGACGCATCTCCTTTCTTCGTCGTCTCTCTATGCTGTCGACCATTGGTGCTTCCCGCTGCCCTGCTCTAGCCATCGTCTATCAGTCCACTGTCGAAGGTTGCTCCTTCCCGCAACCCTCCTCTCTCTATCGTGTCTCGATCCGCCGTCAAGGATTGCCCCTTCCCGCAACACTCCTCTCTCCATCGTCTCTCACTCTCAATCAGCTGTCGCCCGTCGAGGTAAGTATTTGATGATTTTATGTTGTTTATTTATTATTGAAATGTGCTCTGATGACTCAAGGCTTCAAAACTTTGCCCCCGATATTGCGTTTTGGTTCTAAGTATTTGATGATTTTTTATTGCGTTTTGAAATGTGCTGGAGATGATCTTTATGGTGGTTCATATTCAGATATGCTATTGTCCCACGTAATTCCAAAGTCTGGAGTCATAGTTTTTTGGATGTCTTGTTTCAGTTTTTTGGATTTTTTCTCCCGTGTAGCAATGGATTATGAAAATAAATTATTGCTGGATTCTTTGCAAGAAGCATAGGTTTAACTGATGATGTGGTTTTAATACTATCAATATATCATGCACAAACTAGTTGGTTTAGAAGCCATCTAGAGGAGGTGGCCTCTGCTACTAGACCTCAGACTAAGTTGGTGTGGGTGGAGAATCTCACCATTTCGAGTAAGTTGGTTTCTTTTGTAGGCTGGAAGTGTACTATTTCCGTTTCAGCTTGTTAGTTTGTTTAAGATCTTTTACAATTCTAAGCCTCTTTAACAGGCCAGGCTTAGGCCTAATAAAAAGCCTCTAATAGGCGACAGGTAAGGCTCTAGCCTTCTTGTACCTTAATAGGCCTGGCTTGGCCTATTTTCACCCCTAATTGGAAGAGGATCCTATACCATACCATACCATACCATGCCATGCCATACCAGTCGTTATTCAAGTAGTCACTGGACAATATTCACTGTGAGAAGAGAACCCTAGCACTAACATACTCCGACAATCATATCTACTTAGTTGCAGTTTCACTTCATACTCGACCTCGACCCCATTGCCGCCTCTCCTCCTCTCCTCACCGGTCACCACCTGCCACCGTGAGTCTCAGTTCATCGGCAACCATCATGAGTTTCAGTATTGAGGTAAGCTTTATTGAGCTAGTTTGGTGGCTTATCTCTTGCTTGAAGTCATATTGACGCGTGTGTGACTTCTTCTCATTGATTTCTCGCAGGATATTGAAAAATCGGCTCCCTCGTACCGATTTCTGAGAAGAAATTTGAGTGCCAGTGGAGTTAAGTTTAGTGGTAATGCATTAATTCTTTGGTTGTCTCTTCTTGTGTTTGCTTTCCTGATCTCTTGCCTCCTTACTTTTCTTTCGAATATGGTTTCAAGGATTTGGGTTCTCCTGATTTTTTTTCGGTGAACACCTTTTGTCTTTAAATTTCTGGGGGTGTTTCTAGTTCCGAGAGGAGCGTTGAATTCATTAACTCTGCATCTCTTTATTCTCTCCATTATTGTCTTTCCTGGCTAAATGTGGCCTTCCCCTTAAAGAAAAAATATTAAAGCTCTTGGCTTGATGCTAATTGGATTTTGAATTGTTTTGGATGGAAAACGATTTTCTTAATCTCAGGTTCTCATCTTGTCAGTTTAGTGGCCAAATAAAATTATTGTTACCATAGAAAAAGTATGTGTCTTATTTTCAAAGTTTTGAAACTAAAAAAGGAGCACGGACTTTGTTTTAATATTTTCAAAGTTACTTTCAAGTTTCATACCTTGAAATTAAAGCAAGAGACAATGTAAGTAGTGTGTAAGGTAAATGGAGGGACTCTATTTTATTCTGATTATTTAGCATCATTCTGTCTTAATGTGTATTGGCTCATAGAGCCCATATTACTTTAATATATATTGAAAATGGGAAGATTACAAAGTATATATAGATAAAAATAGAGTAAGACAGACGAAGAGATTGACAGAGATCTAAAGAAAGTCAGAAAACTCATGCTAATAACATATTTTCGGTGCTAACATTTAATACTCCCCTTCAAGCTGGAGAATATATGTCAATCATACCCAGCTTGCACAAAAATTTTTCAAATGTAGTTCTGCTTAGTGGTTTTGTCAATACATATGCAATTTGGTCTTTAGATCCGATGTAGGACAGATTCATGATGCCTGCTTCAATTTTCTCTTTAACAAAATGCCTGTCTATCTCAACATGTTTTGCTCTATCATGATAAATTGAGTTTTTGACCATTTCAATGATGGCTTTGTTGTCACACCAAATTTGCATTGGTCCCTCATGTGGAATTCCCAACTCCTTCAGTAATCAGATGACCCAAATTCCTTCACGTACTCCATTATTAACAGCTCTCAGTTCGGCTTCTGCACTACTTGGTGATACCACAGTCTGTTTCTTGCTTCTCCATGTAACCAAATTTCCCCACACATATGTGCAATACCCTAAGGTTGATCTTCTAGTCTCTCTATCCCTTGCATGGTCTACATCGGTAAATGTTTTGATATTTCTGACAATGCCTTTCTTAAAGAAGATTCCTCTTCCAGGATTAAGCTTTAAATAGCTTAGGATTCTGTACACAGCTGCCATGTGTTCTTCCTATGGCTGGTGCATGAATTGACTTGCTATTTTGACTGCATAGCTAATGTCTGGATGTGTGTGGGCCAAGTATATAAGTTTCCCGACAAGTCTTCTGTACTGTTCTGGGTTGACTGGGACACCATTTGGTTTGATTCTTAAGTGACAACTGTAATATCCTGGATTGTGACCAAGGATTAGCAACTTCAAAGTAATGTAATTAATATTAATTGAGCACTTTTGAAGTATATATCGTGCATTGTGATAATCAAGGGCAAAACGGTAAATTTACCGACCGACTGGTTAGATACCATTGAGAACACTTCTTAGTAATCAAGATTAATGGCTAAGATTGAAAGACCAAAGGGTGGAATCCTATGCATGCAAGTTTACATGAAATCATGGTAGGAAGAATAGGATGGTGCCAAGTGGCAAAATAAGGACCCTTGGATCAAAGTCAAATATTCTTCCCTCTCTCTTTCCTTGTCAAGGTCGGCTATATGTGTGTATGTGTGAAGGAAAACTGCATCATCATCATCCTTCCTCTTCTCTCTCATTTAACTTCCATTTTCACTGAGTTTGAGCAAGAAAGAGAAAAAGAAAAGCTTGAGTTGAGGTAAGTGAACATCTCTATATGCTCAAATGTTCTCTATTAATGTTATGCAAGAAGTTGAGAGCTTTAAACCTATGGTTTCAGAATTTTCATTGGTGGTGGTTGAGAGATTGTGAATTTTGGAAAGTTGAAGAATCAAGAAGTTGGCTTTGGAAGACATAAGAGGTGAGTAGTTGATGTACTTTGGTATGGTTGTTTTGATCATTGATTGAGTTTTGAGGACTTTGGAATTTGCCCTGATTTTTGGTAAATTTCGAAAAGCATGACTTGGTTAGTGTTTAATGTGGAAATTAGTGTCATAGAGTGTCTTTGTGCATTTGGAATTGGCTTGGAATTTTGGGTTGGAATGGATTGCAATGTGTGTGTTGATTGGAGATGTTAAGGTGATATGTGGTGGTTGTGGTAGAACATGCCCATGGATAATGAATATGGTCATTTTGATGGTTCCAATGTGTTCCTTGAGCCAAATTGTGTGAAAATAGTATGTGATTTGAAATTTGGGAACCATTGGAAGCATTGGTGCAAAAATGGAAATGTTGTCCAATGTAAGTCTGTTCTGGACAGTCAGATGGTGTGGACGTTTTGACTGGGCAAATGATGTTGAAAAATTATGAAACTTTCCGGCCTTAAAGTTCACATCTCAAGCTTCAAAATGGACACAAAGTTTGTGTCATTTCGCTTTTTGAGCTGGGAGTTTGAACTGTCCAAAGTTTGGCATCAAAGCTGGACCCTGTTTTGGTACAATGTTAGGTTTTTGGTAAATCTGGACTTTTGTGGTGATTTCTAGTTATGGCCAATATTTTTCCTTGAAATAGGACTTAAATAGTTTTCATTTGGCTTTAGAATCACCTTATTTCGATTTTTCCTGAATTAGTTATGATTTTTGGAAGTTCAGCCAGAAACTGGATTTTATTGGGCCGCGGCCCGTGGATTCTGGGCCGCAGCCCAAATGTTTCTGAGCGTCTCTGGACAGTTTTGGGCCGCAGCCCATGGATTTTGGGCCACGGCCCAACCCCAAAAATCTGTGTTTTGTACTTTTCAAAGGTGGTTTTCGGTATAGCCTTTCCCAACCCTTTGGGTATATGTTTAGGCCTCTAATAGCCACCTAAAGAGTCTAAATGATAACCAACTTAAGTACTATGGAATTAAGAACTTGGAAAAGAGATTGATTTATTGTCCCTAATTTGGTTTATAGGATTCGACATTTGCTGTCCTCATGAGCCTACTGAGCCAGCAAACGTCAGGAAGGAAAGAAGTAGTGACTTTTCCTTTGTATCATATGTGATACATTGTATGTGTGTTATATCATTGCTTTGTGATAAATACGTATGCTGCAACATTGTGAATATGTGTAAACACCGTCATACCAATAGTCCCTGAGTAGCTAACAACAGATCGGGCAAGGGTTGTATGCCTTCCCGGCGGAGAAAGGGGATGAGGATGAGGTGTGATATATGTGATTTTGTGGGCCGAAAGGCTATTTGTGAAGGCCGACGGGCCATTTGTGAAAGCCAGATAGCTATATGAGCTATAAGGCTATGTGTATGCATTGCCACGCCAATAGTCCCTGAGTAGCTAGCAACGGTTCGGGTTAGGACAATGTGCCTTCCCGACGGAGAAAAGGGATGAGGGTGGAGTGTGATTTGTGCTGCTGTATGATGATTTGCTTACATGATGTGTACTTATATGTGGTATAAATGTTTTGTTACTACTGAGATTCTCTTGAATCTCATTCTTTCCTTTAACTAACCTTTCAGATAGGGCGAGTGGCTCTAAGGAGAAGCGTACAACCTGGAGCGGTTAGAACCCTATAGGGACATTTACTTTTGGATGTGTTGGTTAAACCTGTTGGACAGGAATCTTGTAAATTATTTTTGGGCTGTATTTAGTAATAGATTACAGTTGTGTAATCCCCTATATGGGAATTTTAAACCTTCTAGTGAATGAATGGAACCCGGGGGTTGCCGGGATTGCTATTAGATATTCTGATATGAATGAATGTAAATTAACTACACAGGTGATTATATTCGATAATTGAATTTGAGACCGGAGTAGGAAAGAAGTTTTGAAAATTTTGTAAAGTCCCTATCATAAAAGGGAGTTTTAAACGAGTTTTGAACTATTCGGCAATCTCTAAACCAACTTAATTAAGTGATATCGAATTATAATTACGTGTTTATAAGCAAGGGGTTACAACAACCTTCTTCCATTGGTGTTCCTTCAGGTTGTGCCCCTAGGATTCCAGTTTCATGCAACAGATCTAGGGTATACTTCCGCTGGGATACGTTGATCCCTTTTTAGTTCTTGCCACTTCCATGCCTAGGAAATACCTCATTTGTCCAAGGTTTTCCACCTGAAACTCAGTTGACAAGTCCTGTTTTAAATGAGCAATTGATTCTTCATCATTTCCTATAATGACCATGTCATCAACATAGACGATCAAGATGGTGACTTTGTCATTGACACGTTTGATGAACAATGTGTCATCTACTTATCCCTGAGTATACCCAAGTTTTTTTATTATTTTAGTGAATCTATCGAACAATGCCCGAGGAGATTGCTTGAGTTCGTATAATGACTTGTTGAGTTTACACACAGAGTTGTTAGGGGCTAAAATTCCATCTAGAATCTCCATGTCAACTTCTTCTTCCAAGTTTCCATTCAGAAAGGCATTCTTCACATCTAGTTAGTGTAACGACCAAGCCAAGTTAGCTACAATTGATAGTAACACTTGGATAGTATTAAGTTTCGCCACTGGAGCAAATGTCTCTTGATAATCAATTCCATATGTCTGGGTATATCCTTTTGCAACTAGTCTCACCTTGTATTTGTTGATTGTACCATCAGGATTGAATTTTGGAGTGAATATCCATTTACATCCTACTGATTTCTTTCCTTCGGGAAAAGTTGTAATCTCCCATGTTTTATTTTCCCTGAGTGCCCTCAACTCTTCTTGTGCAGCTTGCTTCCAATTCGGATCAGTCATAGCTTGTTGAAATGTGTTTAGAATTTTCATCTGTGCACTATTTACAACAAAGCTTTGCATTTTTGCAGATAGATTACCGTATGAAACAAAACGTTGAATTGGATGTTGAGTACAAGATCTTACCCCTTTTCTCAATGCAATAGGCCAACCCAGTTTTTTAGGATTTAATCTCGGATTGGAGTCATGGTCGTTCCTTTGAATGGGAGATATAGTTCTACCAGTGTTTGGTTGATCTCGAACTTGAGAGATAGTTCTACCAGTGTTTAGTTCATCTCAAACTTGTAGTCTAGACTCTTCCTCTTGTTGTGGTTCGGTATCCATCCTTGAATTGATCTCAACATTTGTTTCCAGTTCATTAGGTGTGAGTTCAAATTGAGGTGGAATGTGTTCAAATTCATGATCAAGTTAGATAAGGCTAGGTTGGCTTGTAGGAGCAATTTGGATAGGGCTAGGTTGGCTTGTGGGAGCAAATGAGTTAATGGTAGCTATAAGGTTAGGTTGTGGTTGTGACAGTGATGATATGTGTGGTAGGTCTTTGGAGTTGGATTCTTCTAGGATTAGCCATTCAATGTCGTTATACTCCCCCTGAATGGGTAATTTGGGATAATATGCTTCTTCTTCTAAGAAAATGGTATCCCGAGAGATAATAAGCTTCTTGGAAGTAGGACAGTAGCATTTGTACCCTTTTTTAGTAGAGGAGTAGCTAAGAAATATAATTTGTCAGCTCGAGCAGCAAATTTATTGCCATCATTTTTGTGAACAAAGACAATACAACCAAACACCTTTGGGGATAATGAATTGATTAATGGGCAATTTGGAAAGTGTTCAAGGAGTTTTTGGATAGGAGTGTTGTAATTGCGAACTTTGGATGACATGTGGTTAATGAGATAAGCTGCCGTAAGTATGGCATCACCCCAGAAGATGGTATAAACATTTCGTTCCATTAGTAAGGTTCAGGTTACTTCCAACAGGTGACGATTCTTTTGTTTGGCCACTCCATTTTGTTGAGGGGTGTAAGGGCAAGAATTTTGGTGATGAATTCCTTGTTGATCAAGAAATTCAGTAAAGGTGTTGCTCATGTATTCCTTGGCATGCATTATCACTTCGTAGTACCTTAATTAAAGCATTGAATTGGGTTCACACAAAGGTATAAAAGTTTTGAAATACTTTGGCTACTTCGGATTTGTCTTTCATTAAATAAACTCATGTGGTTCTAGTGTTATCGTTTATGAAATTAATAAATCATCTAACATTGGTGAGGGTTTTTATTCGAGTAGGACCCCAAATGTCACTATGGATTAGTGTGAATGATGAGGAGGGTGTATAAGGCTGTTTGGGATATGAAGATCTGGTTTGCTTTGCAAGTTGGCAAGTTTCACAATGAAAAGGAATGGAGTTTTTGTTGAATAAACTTGGAAACACATGCTTCATATAATTAAAACTAGGATGACCTGAGTGACAATGCCACAAGTGCACATCAAGATTTTGAGAGTTAGAACTAACCAGTGCCTTTCTTGCCTTCCTTGCCTTCCTTGCATTTTTAGTTTTCAAGTTTAATCCTTCAAGATAGAAGAGTCCATCCCATTCTTTAGAAGTACCAATTGTCCTCCTCGATTTTAAATCCTAAAAAACACAAAGATCATCATCAAAAATCACTCGGCATGTTCGACTTCTAGTTAACTTGCTTACAGATATTAGATTATAGGTAAGTACAGGCAAAAATAGAACATTGTGTAATTCCAAGTGATCAGATAAACTAACCGTGCCAATTCCCTCAACCCTTGTGAATACACCATTAGCTACTTTTACTTTAAGGTGTTCCAGACAAAATTTAAGGTTATGGAATAAATTTTTGTTACCAGTCATGTGATATGTAGCTTCGGAATCAACAATCTAAGTATCTTCACTAGTCATCACAGCATTGAGGGCTATAACAGACTTACCTGATTGTATTAGATTCACATTAGGAACAGGGTTTGACATACTCTACTTGTCAAGTATATAGCAGAGCATCTGTAATTCTTCTTGACTATCGGAGAATTCTGGTGTCACCCCTATGCTGTTGGTATAATGAGTTGGATCCATGTCTAGGAAGCTTTCATAAAGATAAGGTCTAATAGTAGTCTGCTTAGCTTCACATTTCTTTCCTTGCTTCATGACCTTGGCCTTTTCTATACCAGCTTCTGGCTTGCTTGGGTTCTCAATGTTCAAACACTTAGGTTTGAGTTTCTTAGTACCCATGGTAGAAGAAGGGCTATGTACATCTTCATCAAAGGATTGAGTCTCATTGGACATGAGTGACATTGGATTAGCTCCGGTTGTGGAATCCCCTTTTTGAAAATTGGTCTTAAAACAATTTGATGATTTGTATATAGTAGCTGTACTTATCTCTTTCATTCTGGCTTTAATCAATGGAGAAATGGGCTTATCAAGCTAATGTTGCAACTATACTTTGAAATGGTTGATTTTTCACACTCCCAGCAACTGAAAATGTTCCTGGTGATATTGTGGATGATTGAGATGCTATTATTCCATGTGACAGCAACTTCGTGGCAAAAGAACTTGAAATTACCACAACAACAAAGGTTGTTCTAGGGAACAGTTGTGGTAGGATTTTTTTCAAGGGAGAGAGCCAAAAAAAAGAGGGAATGCATAGGAATATATTTTCTGGAAAAATAGCACGTTGGAAACACTGTGGATGACCCACGCACCAGTGAAAGTGGTGGCGTGTGGGTTCACGCGCGGCTCAGATTGGCGACGTCTGACCTCTTCTGTCGTGGTGGTGTGCTCTAACGCGCTGGCGTTGCTGAGATTAGAGCACACTGTCTCCTCCCCTGTGTTCTCGCTCTCTCACTAATTTCTCTCGCTCCTTATCGTATCCTAGGGTCGTTGCCACTTGCTTCAGCCACAGATCTTTCCTGGAGACTCTCTGATACCATATTGGCTCATAGAGCCCAGATTGCTTTGATATATATTGAAAATGGGAAGATTACAAAGTATATATAGATAAAAACAGAGTGAGACAGACGCAGAGATTAACGGAGAGATTGATAGAGATCTAAAGAAAGTCAGAAAACTCATGCTAATCAGATTTTCGGTGCTGACATTTAACAATGTGGTATTGTGAATGAAAAGGACCAAATTATATTTAATTATAGTGCATTAGAAGTGGATGCTTAAAATTTTAATCAGCTGATATATAGTGTTGATGTAATCCCACTAGAAAGCTGCAGATTTTGAACATGCTGGGCGCTGCTATGTATATATATATGCATCCTCACAATTAATTAATGCAACACAGCTATCGATTATTTCAACGGCTTTGATGGATTTTCATTGTTTGGCGCAGCTAATTTGGATCATCGATAAGTGAATGGCTTTGATGACCTAATGTGCAACATGCAGTGTCCCCTTGATGCGCAGCATATCTGAATACCCGTGAGTACTGTGTCTAGTGATCTAGTTGTAGAGCTGGAAATCAGGGCCGCCCCGGCCCTACAGGGCTGGCCCTTGAAGGGCCAGGGCCGGCCCTAAAGGGCTCAAGGTCAGGAAAATTGCAGTTTTTCAAAGCCCGACCCGCAAGGCTGGGAAGTCTTTTTGACAATATTTGACTATTTTTCCAATATATTTTCTTTTAGAGAGATATACAAAGTTCTAATTGAACACATAAACGTTGTTAACATTAAATTTAAAACATGTCCAACATAAGAAACAAACACAGTTACTAATACATGATCAAAAGTAAAATCATGTCCATAACTCACATAAAGACCAAAGTATAAGGCAAGAAACTAAATACTCTAACCTCTACACAACATTAGTATGACTACTATCATTTTCATCTTTTTCGCCACTATCATCAATTTTAAGCACTTTTGATTGTGCTTCACTTTGTGTAGTAGGCTTTACTTGAGGAGTAAAAATATCAAGAATTTCTTCTCCCGCATCATGAATACATCCATAATCTTTATCTACAAGAAATGACAAACCAAAATCATAAATTCAGAGTATAGTTGTTATGTATGTGTAATTAAATGGATAAATTAGTAAATTACCATCATATGTGAATCCATGCATCCAGTTGCGAGTACAAATAAGAGCTTGCACGTTAGATGGAAGAATAGAACTTCTATATTTTGTTAGAACACGTGAACCAATACTGAAAGCTGATTCACTTGCTACTGTAGTGATTGGAATGCTTAGAATATCAGCTGCCATCTTTAAAAGAATCGGAAATCTTTGTTGATTGTTCTTCCACCAGTTCAAGACATCCAATTCTTTCCAATTATCAGGCTTTAGTATTGGTTCTTCCAAATAAGTTTCCAACTCAGACTTGTTCATGGAAGAATGATCCATCGTCACATAAATATCTTCATAATCCTGCATCATTACAAAACATTCAAGTAAATACTAGATGAATACCCAACAAATGCAATTAACACTAAAATAAAAACATACATCAAATGCATCATCAAAGGAGGTTACTAAAGCCCTTGGAGTCTGAGAAGAATGATGGGTCGTCATTGTTGAAGATCTAGTGATTGATGCACCTTCAACTCTATGAGTTGGAAGATATGTCCCCATATTGGAATATTCATTGAAAATAAAATTCAGCTTACTTCTTATATTGGCAATCTTCTTATTGCAAGTCATAGGGTCAATCTTTCCATAGAAATATTGTATAATATTGAACTTCCATCAAGGATCAAGAACCACTGCAATCGCAAGAATGACACTGTAATTATGCCAATATTTGTCAAACTTCTCTTTCATTTTCATGGACATCTCTCGAATCACTGGGTCAGGGCTTCCCATATTTGTAGCAAGCAACATCTCAATTTTTGATATTTGCATAAAATAAGAATTTGAAGTTGGATATGATGACCCATAAATCAACCTTGTAATCTTCTCAAATGGCCTCAAGAAATTGCACATTGCCTCTGCTCTATTCCACTCTTCTTGTGCTAGTTTGTATCATCTAAAGCCATCTTTGCAAAAGCACGACGATATTTAATACCACTCTCAAGCATTGCATAAGTCGAGTTCCATCTAGTAGCCACGTCTAATCGTAAGCCTATTGAAGTGTTAATACCACCAACTTGTTGAACACATTGCTTGAGAAGATTCATCTTTGCCTCAGATGCCTTCACATATTTAATACTCTCTCTAATCTTATGCAAAGCAGAACTTGTTACTTTTAAGCCCTCTTGAACAATCAAATTGAGGATGTGGGCACAATACCTCACATGAAAACATTCCCCATTACAAACCAAACTAAAGTTGTTTTGCAAAAGTAGCCTATCTTTCAACAAGTCTTGCAAATTATCATTTGCAGACGCATTGTCTAGAGTTATGGAAAATATTTTATCATCAATCTCCCATTCTTGCAAGCAATCAAACACTTTCCTAGACATTTGATATCCATAATGTGGTGGCTCCATCCTGCAAAAAGCTAGTATCTTACTGTTTAATGTCCACAGCTCATCCACAAAATGAGTTGTTAAACATATATATCCTTCAGAAGTCACAGAAGTTCAACAATCAAATGCCAAACATATTCTACCAGTACTATTCTTCAATTTTTGTTTCAAAATATCCCTTTGTTGGTGGTAAAATTTCTGCACATAA
This sequence comes from Inga leiocalycina, assembly GCA_963242795.1. Classification (NCBI taxonomy): domain Eukaryota; kingdom Viridiplantae; phylum Streptophyta; class Magnoliopsida; order Fabales; family Fabaceae; genus Inga; species Inga leiocalycina. The sequence goes on along the minus strand of OY725321.1, from coordinate 45,770,354 downwards.
ACCGTCATTGTTTTTCTACTCATGAGCCTCACATCAGGATTTAATGTCCTTAGTAGTTCTTTGACCCATTTATATTCAACGAATGAATAGGGAAGATCATGTTCAATTATGCATAAAGCCATAATGTCCATAATACGTTGATGGTCAAGTTTCCTAGACCTCATTTTGCCTTCTCTATCCAACATCATCATACCAATATCATGAAATTTTTCTAAACCGATACAAGATTTAACATGACGACTAAGATGTGAAGTGCCTTTATCCCCACCCATTGCAAATAAACCCTGACAACCATTACATTGTGTTAGATCTCATGTTTTGATGATAACAAAAGAATGGTTTGAAAAGGAAATGTATAAACAAGTTTGAACAAAGGAATAACAGGGATAAGCATCACTTAAAGTTAGCATTGGAGTAATGAAGAAAGACGAAGAGAAAAAGCTGAGAAACTTGATCAGAAGCAGTTTTTCTAAGGCATTACTCGAGGAGGTACTCGAGTAATGAGCCAAAACTTGAAGTAACCAGAGGCACCTTCCAGTAATCGGCCAACGTTACTCGAGTAAGTACTCGAGTAATAGTGTAAGTATTTTCAAGTTGCTCTCGGCCTGCCAATGTTACTTGAGGAACTACTCGAGTAACCAGGTAAAAACTTGGAGTTGCTCTCGGCCTGCCAATGTTACTCGAGGAGCTACTCGAGTAACCATCTGAAAAACTTCCAGTTGCTCTCGGCCTGCCAATGATACTCGAGTACATACTCGAGTAACCCTATTTCTGAAAATGTGTTGCTCTCGGCACTTTGTACCACTACCAATGTTACTCGAGTAGCTACTCGAGTAACACATTAGAGTCAGTGAAAACTTGAAGGTGGTACCCGATTAACTTGATATCATTTTATCTCATTTTCCTCGAGTTATTCCTCTATTATACAAGTATTTAATGCTCTATTTTAAGTGGATTCCTCGAGTAAGTACCCGAGTATGCAGAGATATTTTCAAGGAAAACCTCAAGTCATTACCCGAGTAAGTGGTGCACAAAAAGTAAGTTTACTCGAGTAGGTACTCGAGTAATAAGGTAAGTGCTCTCGACCTTGAAATCCTGCCAACATTACTGGAGTAGAGCATCGAGTAATCAAAAGTATTTGAAGATTTACTTGAGTTGGTACCCGAGTAACCTATGAAGTTGTGAATGTAGTACTCGAGTAGGTACCCAAGTAAATAACTATTTTCAAGAACCTAGATTTAGTTTATTCCATGCACTACCCGAGTATTCTTGTATTTGTTCATTGACTTGAAGTTAATTTAAGATTTCCCGATGATACTCGAGTAAGTACTCGAGTAAACTTCATGTGATACTCGAGTAGCTACTTGAGTAAGAAAACCCAGAAAGTTTGAAATCATTCCAACGGTCATTGTTTTGTTTCCTATTTGATTAACTTTTCATTATATTAGTATTCTTAGCATTTCAACAAATAAACAATGAAGAGATCTTACCAAATAAGGAAAGTCAAAAGCAACGCTCAAATGTCACCACTGCTACTCAAAAGTCAATAGTGGCTGCGCACGCTCCAACGGACATGAAGAAATATGTTCCACAAATCATTATCAATGTATCTATATATATGGGAACATCTGAACAGAGAGACACACAAGAACACACTCACGAACGTATCATCAAGTTCATTACTCTGTTTTTCATTGTACTTGTGATTCTATGCTTCAGTGATTCTTATTTACTTTGTAAGAGAGATATTTCATTCAAACTCAATATTTGTTATTGAGGTAACTTAAGGTTGTGGAACCTTGAGTTGGGATTGAATTACAACTTGTAAGGGGGAGCGAGTGTCCAGGTGTAGGAACTTGCTTGTACTGAGGTGCCAAGAACCCACTGAATCTTGGAAGTTATAGTGAAACTCTCAGAGAAGCTCTGAGGACTGGACGTAGGTCAAAGTGGTTGTGGCCAAACCAGTATAAATCCTGGTGTACACTTCAGTGATATTTCTCCTTACTCTTTCCTGTTTTAATTTCAACGTCAAATTTTATATTTGCAACGAAATTTTTAAGGTCACCCAATTCACCCTCCCCTCTTGGGTGAAACGCTTGCTCTA